>JBBDGP010002517.1:0-600000 GCA_037952835.1 Lithobates septentrionalis | reverse complement strand
TGACACATACCTATGGCGAGCCAATAACTTCCTTTTACAAGATCCCATGCACGCCTCTATGTTCCTTAAGAACCTGGAAGATTTTCTTTCCATTAATGCTAACTCTGTGGCAGACCCAACAACAGTGTGGAATGCACACAAGGCAATAATTAGAGGTACCTTTATCCGATTGGGCTCCCGAGAAAAGAAAAAGAGGACGCAGCGTTTAGACGAACTGACAGCTGATCTAGCAGTCTCCCTTAACAAAACAAACCCTTCATTGCCTCTCCAAAATTTTCTCCCTGCGGCAGGAACTCAGATCCTTATTACTAGCATCATTCGAGAAATCCCAAAGGAAACTTAAAGCTAAAATGTATTCCAATAAATCGGGGAAAGCTATGGCCTCAAAAATTAAAGGGCAACACCTTAAATCTAAAACTCACTTCCTCTATCACCCAACTACCAATGAAAAAATCCTCAAACCCCAAGATATGGCTGACGCGTTTAGCCTATACTACAGTAGGCTATGCAAAAAAAAAAAAACAGGTGAACCAATATCTGCGCTAACTAAAAAGAACAAGAAAAGCAGCCAGCATAGTTTGATGATTTCATCAAACACAAATATAAAAATCCAAAATGCAGCGCTTAGGTGAAACAAATTAAAAAATATATGTGATAGTCCATAGAAGATCAATAAGGGATAGAGATGACGTGAAGCCTCCACCAAACTTCAGTTTGCAAAGGAAAGGCACACCACACCCACGTGCTATCAATCTGCTTACCAGAAAGATATGAAAACAAGCAATGTAATCATATGATGCAAAGGGTTAACAGTAGATCCAAATGGCACACTCCATACTTGACAGGCAGGTCATATGCCGCGTACACACGAGCGGACTTTACGGCAGACTTTGCCCGGCGGACTGGATTTCGTCAGACAATTCGATCGTGTGTGGGCTCCAGCGGACTTTGTTTTCTCAAAAGTTGGACGGACTTAGATTTGAAACATGTTTTAAATCAATCCGTCGAAATTGAGTCCGGTCGAAAAGTCCCCTCGTCTGTATGCTAGTTCGACGGACAAAAAGCCACGCTAGGGCAGCTATTGGCTACTGGCTATGAACTTCCTTGTTTTAGTCCGGTCGTACGTCATCACGTACGAATTCAACGGACTTTAGTGGATTGTATGTAGGCAAGTCCGTTCATTCAGAAAGTCCGTCGTAAAGTTTGTCGAAAAGTCCGCCGAGCAAAGTCTGCCGTAAAGTCTGCTCGTGTGTACGCGGCATTAGAAATAGTCAGATCGTCAAATATCAAAAGGACATCAGGACTCACATAAGAAGATGGATGAATTGTGTGATCACCAGCAAGATAAAACCCAGTAGGAAAAAAGCAACAATAGTGAAGCCCATAAAGGTAAAACACACGTATTTATTGTAGTCTACTTACAGGCAAAAAAGGAACATCATCACAAAAAGAGAATAATCCGCGGCTCACAGCGTACTTGCATCGGCCAGCCTGACATGTTTCATCCTATGTGGATATCATCAGAGGCGTGGCCAATGATGCAAGCACACCCAAATAAATAGTAACCATCTCAGGCCATGCTGACCTCTGATAGGGCAGCATGACATATACAACAGCTGTTTTCATTTACAAGCTTCGGCCGCACTTGCGCACTACGGCCGTGCTATCAATGAAGCAGGAAGTAAAAGACAGCTTTATTCGGCCGCACATGCGCAGTACGGCCATGCAGTTCAAGAGGACAGGAAGGCAGAACCAGCATTATCATCTGATCCTTGCGGTGGGCGTAACGACGTGCATGACAACGTCATTGCTGACCGAAAAAACTTTGGCCACACATGCACACTACGGCCATGCTATCCAGAAAGCGTATAATGGAAGATAACATTATTCGGCCGCACATGCGCAGTGCGGCCGTGCAGTTCAAGAACAGGAAAACAGAACCAGCATAATTACCTCTACCTTGCGATGGGCGGAACAAGGTCAACGCCGACCAGAAGTGATAATGGCACATCAGAAAGCTGCACATATGACATAACAACATCCGAAAGGTGAAAATCAAAACACCTAGACCGGAAGTGATGTAACTAAGGCGCATTCCAACCATGTTTGTATCTCACATTTAAAATAAACAATAAAAAAATAAGAATATTGAGAAATAATATAAAGTTGATTAAACAAAAAAAAAAAAACCCTACATAGACCTACATACTTAAGAAATATCTAAAAAATGAGATTAAAAATATATATTTTAAAAGAGCAATTTCCTACATTGAAGAGAGGAATAAGGAGGCTCTCAAAAAAAACAATGCAGCAATCAAGAGATTTTAATCGCCCAAAAATATATACACACTAACAAAAGCTGATGTGGTAGACAAATAATGATAAAAATATATATAAAAAAAATTAATAAAATTACATAAATAATATGTAAACACTGCCCCCTAGTGTTAAAACATATAAAAAAATAATTAACTGTTATTAATAAAACAATTTACATCCCAATCGACATTCATGCCTAAAAGGGTGTAGTTTTATATATATAGCAAAAGGGTTTCAAGTTTGGAAATTTCCCGTTTGGACGAACTTCCACACTAATGTGGATTGAACCTGTCAATAGCCACAAAGGTAGTTCCCTTAGGATTTTGATTATGGCACTCCAAGTAGTGTCGGGAAACAGCGTGTTTCGGGAATCCCTTCTTAATATTTGTAATTTTAGTAGTCTATACAACATCCAAGATGACCATGATACCCATCAACCCTCCCAAGAGGACATCCAAGCTTTCCTCAATCATATCAAACTCTCATCCCTATCCCAGCAACAACTCTCTACTCTCAATGAACCATTCACTATCCAAGAAATCCTACAAGTTATTCACAAATTACCAAACTCCAAATCACTAGGCCCAGATGGGTTTACTGGTGAATACTACAAAAAATTCCAGTACCTTCTAGCGCCACTCTTATGTAAAGTTTATAATAATGCTGCTTCCTCTTCCTCTTTCCCTTCTGGAATGCTAAGTGCACTTGTAGTGACAATACCTAAGTCAAGCAAAGACCCTACGACACCTAAAAACTTCCGACCAATATCCCTACTTAACATTGATTTGAAAATCTATGCAAAACTCATAGCAGAAAGATTGATAGATATCCTCCCAACCTTAATCCACCCCGACCAATCAGGATTCACTAAGGGGCGACAAATCTCTGATGCAACACATCGCATAATCAATATCATTCACCACGCTGAGTCCTCTGGAACGCCTTCTCTGCTCCTTTCTTTGGATGCGGAGAAGGCATTTGACAGGGTTCCCTGGAATTACCTAGCCTCAGTTCTCGCCAAATTTGGTTTCGATTGCCAAATTCTCAAAGCAATCATGGCCCTATATACAACACCATCAGTACGCACATACACATCTAATATCCTCTCCTCTCCCTTACAAATAACTAATGGAACTAGACAAGAGTGCCCCCTGTCACCCCTAATCTTTAACCTACTAAAGGAACCCTTAGCAGAACATATTAGAGTGAACACCCAAATATCCAGGGTCCCCATTAACACACACGACCACAAGATCAGCCTATTCACTGATGATGTAATTTTAATGCTTAGCAATCCCATGACATCACTACCCGCAGTACAAGAAACCCTTTCCTGGTCCAAATCTTCTATCCTTAACCTAGGAATAGACGCAACTTCTAGCAACCATCTTCAAAACCTTTACCCCTACGTATGGGCGGACAATATTGTACCCTATCTAGGAGTACAGCTGATCAAATCCGCTAAAACTCTATTCCAAACAAGCTATATTCCATATCGCATCAAGCTACAGCAAGACCTTACTAACTTAGCGAAATTTGAATTTTCATGGATAGGAAGGCTAGCAGCATTCAAAATGCTTCACCTACCCCAACTTCTCTATCTATTCAGAACCCTAGCAATTCCACTCCCAGCCACCTACTTCAAATCTCTTCCATCTATACTCACCAAATTTATATGGCAAGGTAAAAAATCTCGCTGCGCCCACACAAAGCTCATCAAACATCGATCAGTAGGAGGAGCAGGTTATATTGATTTTGCTGACTACTACCTGGCCTTTTTACTCACACAACTTAAGGAATGGCTCCTACTTTCTCCTACCACAATCTAGGGAATCATAGAAGCGTCCTATGTACCAGGTCACTCCCTTTACCCCTGGCTCGCTAGTACAGTGCTGAGAGCTAGAATACCTACACATATTCCTCCTACCATGAAAGCCTTGATTAAAGCTTGGAATATACTAATCCAATCAGCCCATTCCACCACCCTAAAGATCCCTATCTCAGCGCTACACCACGTCATGGATTCAATATCCTTCACAGCATGGCAATCAAAAGGGATAAACTACATTAATGACCTCTTTAGCATTGACAACATCAAACCCTTTCCTACAATCCAACATGAATTTCATCTCCCAAACTCAGACCTTTACAAATACATTCATACAAAACACTGCAAATAAACATTCCCTCTATGGCCATACAAAATCCCCTCCTCAGCTTGGAAATACTACACCACCAGTACATTGCATACTAAAGGGATCTCGCTCTTTTATAACATTCTACAGCAAAAACGCGCCTTTACTAAAAATGCTCCCCTACTCCAATGGGAAGATGGCCTAAAATGCACTTATACCGACATACAATGGACTACAGCCTGTAATGCCACATTTAGAGCCACCAGTTGTTCTACCATATGGGAACTTACTATTGCTCAGGTTGTATCTGACCCCTGACAGAATCTCTCGATTCCATCATACCACTTCTGCTTTATGCTGGAGACACTGTGGCCACAAAGGCGACCTCCTCCATACCGTTTGAGGATGCCCTAAACTGACAGCATTCTGGACATCCACATTCAGACTCATATCCCAAGTCGCTCAACTCCACATCACTCCCTCTCCTACCCTCGCACTTCTATCCCTGGAAATCAAAACGCTCCCTTACCACATGCAACACATAACGACCCATATCCTCCTAGTAGCCAAACTTACCATCACAAAACGATGGAAAAATCCAGACCCTCCCACCATACAAGTTGTGATAGATTTAAACCAACTATTTAACCCAATTACACTACACCCATGAACAAATCACAGCAATTCACTCTGACAAACTAAAACAAGCCACTTACAAGTTGCAACCGTGGATTAAATGGAAAACGTTAAACCTATGACTCATGTACACCACAATATTGAACTCCTGTAATATTACTACAATTGCTGATACTGTCCTGTTCTCCCTCCTTTCCTCTCAGTATCCTGTCCTTTGAAAAAATCAATAGGGGTTGAGGGGGTGGTCTCTGCTGCTGGACACAGTGTGTTTCCAATATGGGGTGCTTGCAGTGAGAGACGACAACCTTCACCTCTTTCTAAACAAGTAATTGAATGCACCTATCGAGCTCCAACATACATGTAACTCTGATTTTGACATCTGTATTCAATTGCTGTATACCTCTTCTCAGTTTTGTTATGTGACAGATACTGTTTCCTCTGTTATTTCTGTGAAAATCAATAAAAACTATTGAACGAAAAAATAGAGGTTGCTAGTCAGAGGCATAACTAGAACCTTCAGGGTCCTGGTGCAGGAGACCATGAAGGGTTCCCCTGACCGCTCTGGCAAGGGCCCTTCCCATCGGTCACAGGGACCTTTCTATTGGTCCCGGGGCCCTTCCCTCTGAGCCTGGGTCCCTTCCTTCCAAGTGTTCTGGATCCTGGAGGACACTTCAAGGATTTAGGACACTTGGGGCATATTGTACATGTTCTGAAGCCTGACTTTCAAGATTTAGGACACTGAGGACTTGCACAGCAATTTATTTTTCTTAAGGGAGGGGGGCCAACATATGGTCTTGCAAAAAGGTCTGCTATATTTAGAAAACACCCCTGGTGCTTTGGTTATGCTTTTATGAACTAAACAGTGTAAATGGCAGCCACAACAGATCTCCTCCAGCCACCCCATTGGGAACTTACTGTGTCTCTCCTGTTCTGTAATAGGTTCAACAGGTCTGGTTTTGTTAGCAGACATTCACTGAGAGCATATAGCTCCAACTAAAAGGAAAATAAACAAGGATTAAGCTTAGAAACTAAAGGAAAACAAAGAACTTTAATCCTAATTGGGGTACAACTACTCAGGACTCTGCTGAAAAATCTAAATAAATGTTTTATGAGCTCAGGGAATTTTCTTAGCCTTAATATGTCTTATGAGTGTTATACCATTCTATCCATGGTTGCCAGTGGGGAAGGAACTTTGCGTATTTTCCCTCTATTGACGCCAGCATACTCTCATTAGTGTAGTGAATAGATAGTTGATGAATGGATTCTTTTACCTCTGGAGGGTTCGGAGATCTCCATAGTCTTTAGTACTAGTCATAGTCAGAGTATTACTAGTTTAGCCACTAGAAATAGATGAGTGGTGAATTTCTTATGGAGTGGTGCTATGTCTTCGATGCCCACATTTAAGAGGGCTAGAGAAGGGAAGTATTGCATGGGTAGACCTGTCACTTGGTGGACGATTGTAAATATGCTCGACCAAAATTTAGCCAGCCTCCCACAGGTCCATAGAATATGAAAGCTGGTGCCTGGCTGTGCACAGTTCCTCCAACACAAAGGGGGTGTGGAGGGGTCAAATGTAGCGATCCTGTATGGTGTCAGGTAACATCTTTGTGTGACCTTGTGGGAGAGTTCCCAAAGATTGGTGCATTTAGTGGCTGGGTGAGTGTGTTGTAGAGCTTTGTGCCACTGTTCTTCCGAAAAGGAGTCCCTCTCCCATGCTAG
Organism: Lithobates septentrionalis; assembly: GCA_037952835.1. Classification (NCBI taxonomy): domain Eukaryota; kingdom Metazoa; phylum Chordata; class Amphibia; order Anura; family Ranidae; genus Lithobates; species Lithobates septentrionalis. Next base: position 593,191 of record JBBDGP010002517.1, on the reverse strand, counting down.
CATGGAGTTTGTTTTCACAAGTATAGACTTGTCATTGAGGAAATTGTAGAACAATGAAATACCTCCCCTACGACTTTCCTTAGAAGTGAGGTGGATTTGGAACTGCCAGAATAAGTTATATTTGAAAGTGTTATTGCTTTTAAGATAGGATGCTATGCGGATGTAATTAAATTGTTCTGAAGTAGGTAGGCCATACTCCATTTGTAAGTCGGCCAATGATTTCATAATTTTGCCCGAATATAGATCTGATACCCATTTTATTCCCCATTTTGTCCACCTGTCCAGGTTTAATTCAGGAATTATCAATGCTAGTGTGGATGTGGGTATTGATAGGGGAATTATAGGGGTTGATAGAGATTCGGATAATACCAGGATTTTCCAAGAATTCAAAGTTGCTAAGACTGGGAGAGGGAAATCTGCGGGTTTCAATTTAAGGTGAGGGAAAGCTAAGACATAATCATGTAAGCTACCTCCTGGTATTAGAGCTTGTTCAATGATTCCCCATAGTGGGGTGTATTGGCTAGGGAACCATCCTCTAAGTTGTGCCAATATTGAAGCTATATGATAGTCAGCAAAGACTGGTAAACCCAATCCTCTTGCTCTTTTTGTCTTACTAATCTTGGAGAAAGCACTTCTAGCTTTTTTACCCTCCCAGAGGAATCTAGAAAGTATTGTTTGTAAAGCTTGAAAGAATTTTCGGGGGATAGGTATAGGTACTTTATGTAAAGTAATTGAGGTAAGAGTTGCATTTTGAAGGCTGCCATGATAGTGTATATTTGCTTAAGGTTTGTAATCCTTCCTTTAATTTTCTTTCAATTGGGAGGTAGTTATCCTTGAATAGTTGCTCAGGTTGGGAAGTGAAATTTATCCCTAGGTAGGTAATTTCATGGTCATTCCATACATATGGGAATCTAGCTTGCAGATTCATTTTATCTTGTGGAGATACACCCAGATCTAAAATGTAAGATTTGGTGTTGTTTACTTTGTAGTAAAACACCATACCATACCTTTGAAGTAGATGAGATACATGCACCAGGGAAGACACCGGATTTGTGAGCATTAAAATCACATAAGCTGCAAAAAGGCTTATGACTAGGGATGAGCCGAACACCCCCCTCTTCGGTTCGCACCAGAACATACGAACAGGCAAAAAATTTGTTGCGAACACCATTAAAATCTATGGGACTCGAACCTGAATAATCAAAACTGCTAATTTTAAAGGCTTATATGCAAGTTATTGTCATAAAAAGTGTTTGGGGACCTGTTTTTTTGGGGAGCAGTGATTTTAATAATGCTTAAAGTGAAACAATAAAAGTGTAATATTCCTTTAAATTTCGTACCAGGGGGTGTCTATAGTATGCCTGTAAAGGGGCGCACGTTTCCTGTGTTTAGAACAGTCTGACAGCAAAATGACATTTCTAAAGGAATAAAAGTTTTTTAAAACTACTCGCGGCTATAATGAATTGTCGGTCCGGCAATACACATAAAAGTTCATTGATAAACAGCATGGGATTCCCCCACAGGGGAACCCCAAACCAAAATTAAGAAAAAAAATGCATGGGGGTCGCCTGAAATTCCGTACCAGGCCCTTCAGGTCTGGTATGGATATTAAGGGGAACCCCGCGCCAAAATTAAAAAAAAATGGCGTGGGGTTCCCCCTCAAAATCCATACCAGACCCTTATCCGAGCACGCAACCTGGCAGGCCACAGGAAAAGAGGGGGGATGAGAGATCACCCCCCTCCTGAACCATACCAGGCCACATGCCCTCAACATTGGGAGGGTGCTTTGGGGTAGTCCCCCAAAGCACCTTGTCCCTATGTTGATGGGGACAAGGGCCTCATCCCCACAACCCTTGCCCGGTGGTTGTGGGGGTCTGCGGGTGGGGGGCTTATTGGAATCTGGAAGCCCCCTTTAACAAGGGGACCCCCATATCTCACCCCCCGTGTGAAATGGTAATGGGGTACAAAAGTACCCCTACCATTTCACAAAAAAAGTGTTAAAAATGTTAAAAATGACAAGAGACAGTTTTTGACAATTCCTTTATTTAAAGTCTTCTTTCCATCTTCTTCGGGTCTTCTTCCTTCTTTCTTCGGTTTCTTCCTCCATCTTCTTTCTCTGGTTCTTCCTCTGATCCTCTGCTTCTTGCTCCGGTGTTCTCGTCCGGCATCTTCCTCCGCGGTGTCTTCTTCCCCGCTTCGTTCTTGGGCCGCTCCGCATCCATGGAAGGCTCCCGCTGTGTGACGCTTCTCTTCTTCTGACACTTCTTATATAACGGAGGGCGGGGCCACCCGGTGACCCCGCCCCCCTCTGACGCACAGGGACTTGACGGGGATTTCCCTATGGCCTTCCCCTATGACGTCAGAGGGGGGCGGGGTCATCCGTTACGTGAAGGGCCTGGTATGGAATTTAGGGGGACCCCCATGCCATTTTTTTTAAATTTTGGTTCAGGGTTCCCCTGTGGGGAAATCCCATGCTGTTTTTATCAATGAATCAATCAATGTGTTTTGTCGGACTAGTAGTTTTAAATGACTTTTTTTCCTTTAAAATGTCATTTTGCTGTCAGACTGTTCTAAACACGGGAAACATGCGCTCCTTTACAGGCATACTATAGACACCCCCAGGTACGAAATTTAAAGGAATATTACACTTTTATTGTTTCACTTTAAGCATTATTAAAATCACTGCTCCCGAAAAACATCCCTTTTTAAAACTTCTTTTTGCAGGACCCAGGTCCCCAAACACTTTTTATGACAATGCCATGCATATAAGCCTTTAAAATTAGCACTTTTGATTTCTCCCATAGACTTTTAAAGGGTGTTCTGCGGCTTTCGAATTTGCCGCGAACACCCCAAATTGTTGGCTGTTTTGCGAACAGGCGATGTAAGTCGAACACGAGTTCGACTCGAACTTGAAGCTCATTCCTACTTATGACGTGTGTATGGTTATTGATCATAAAACCATGTATTTCAGGGTTTTGTCTAATGCTAGCCGCTAATGGCTTCGTTAACAGATTAAAAATAAGGGGATATAGTTGGCACCACTGCCGAGTACCATTTGTAATCCCAAAGGGTTTGCACAACATGTCTGACTTATACACCCAGGCTGATGGAGAAGTATATAGGGCAAATTTCTCCAACGCGTTTTTTAGGTACAATCCTGTCAAACGCCTTCTCTGCATCCAGAGCTAGATGCAGAGAAGGCGTTTGTCTTTTCTTGGCAAGATGAATTATATCTATTAATCGTCTGGTGGCATCCGACATTTGCCTGCCCTTGGTGAATCCAGATTGATCTGGGTCAATTAGTGGGTAGGATGTCCACTAATCTTAATGCTACCGTTTTGGCATAAATCTTTAGGTCATTGTTTAATAAGGATATAGGCCTAAAAATTTGGGGGAACATCCGGTGTCTTACCTGATTTAGGCAATGTTACTATCAACACTTATAACATTTCAGGTGGAAAGGAAGCAGAGGCAGCCACGCAATAATATACCCTGAGGGGGTATGGTCCTAGGGTTAGTTTAAAATTCTTGTAAGATTCCCCTGAGAGTCCATCCGGCCCTGGGGATTTGTTACTTGGGAGATTGTTTATAACCTTCAGTATTTCAGTCAGGGAGAAGGAGTTTAACTTCTGTAGTTGTAAAGGGGAGAATTGAGGTAGTTTGATGTCTGTCAGAAAGTTTTCTACATCTGATTGAGATGGTTGTGCGATGAAGCTATCTTTGTTTAAATTGTAGAGACCCATAATAATCGCTAAAGGCATCCGCGACGCTTTGAGGGTCAAACACCTTTTGTTTAGACTTAGGGTTAATGAGATGTGATATTTTGGTTTTAAAGTGTTGTCCCTGCAATTTGCGAGCGAGGGATTTCCCTGCTTTATTACTAGCAGAATAGAAGGATATTTTCATCCTTTTCTCGGTTTGTTCAAAGGATTGAAGTAAAGCTAGTCTAAGGTCATGTTTTAAGGTAGTAAGTTTTGCGCTAATGGGAGGGGTAGGGTTTTTTTGTTTTGAGCTTCTAGGGTGCCAATTTCTGAGAGTAAGGTATTGAGTCGCTGCTGCCTCTGCTTTTTGATCCATGTGCCTAATTGAATAAACATACCCCTAATGTACACCTTGTGGCCATTCCACAGTACAAATGGGTTGTCGGTAGAAGAGGAATTGATTTGAAAGTAATCAGACAAGTGACCCTCTAGGATTTTTTTAGTTATTGGGTTTTGTATTGCTTGACAGTTAGAGCACCACACATAGGCACTATTGTTAAGAAATGCATCCCCAAACGTGAGGAGGACGGAAGCACGGTCCGACCATGTTCTGTTGTTAATTTTGGTTTGAGTTACCTTTTGTAGCAGCCACTTATCCATCAGAAATAGATCAATCCTCGTGTACGTACAATGTCTATGAGGATAAAATGAGAAGTCCCTTAATCTATACTGTAGCTTTATATTATATTGCATATCTATAACCTATGTTGGTTGTGTTGGCAATGGTAATAACTGGATACTCCATAATATACATCAGGTCTTAGCTTACTTCCCATATAGATTTTTTTCTAGCCCAACCAAAATAATCTGCGTGTTTACCTCTATTAAAAATGGGTCTTAAGATATTTTCACACAATATACAAGGATTTAACTCCCCACATAAGCGTAAAAAGGCCTTCAGACACTATAAAAGACTGGGTGCAGACATTATCCTCCTTCAAGAAACCCATTTTTGTACTGATAACCACCTGTGCTACTTTGACAAAACATATAACCAAATGTATTTCACTACATTCTCAAACAAATCTAGGGGGGTAGTGATTTTTATCCGTAACTCTATAGTATTTGAGATACAACACATTTATAAGGACATAGATAGCAGATACATTATACTGAAAGGCACATTGAACAAACGCTCGCTTACAATCGCCTCTATATACGCCCCTAACGAGGCTCAAACATCATTTTTTAATAAATTTTTTGAAACTCTAGACCACCTTAGCTCCCCCCATGTAGTGCTAGGAGGGGACTTTAACCTGGCCGCCCATCCTTCCTTAGATAGAAGCAAAGTTGCCCCCACGACAAAAGCATTTTCTAAATCAATGAATCGCTCACTTAGCAAATTCCAACTAATCGACTCCTGGAGAGCTCACAATATTGGGGTTAGGGCTTTCACCCATTACTCCCACCCACATGACTATTATGCTAGGCTCGATTACATCTTCACCACCCCTATCATATTGGCAAACTCATCAAGAGCCCGAATCCACCCCTGTCCGTGGTCTGACCACGACATGGTTGAATTTGAAACCTCTCACATTGGTCTTGCCCCTACCCCATTTAATTGGCGTCTGAACGACTCGATCTTATCAGACCCATCCACTCTTCAAAATATAACCACACACATTGAAGACTACTTTAAGAATAACTCAACTAATGACATCTCCCCCACTTCACTCTGGTCTGCACATAAAGCAGTCATCAGGGGACATTTGATTAGTATAACCGCAGCCAAAAATAAAGCCAAACTCATAGACATCAAAAGCCTCACCAAAGACCTAGACCTTTTATATATCAAACTGAACCAATCCCCGTCCCTTGAAACTACAAAATTAATTCAATCCAAACGTCAGGCCCTAGATATGATTCTTTCAGCAGATACTGAAAAATCCCTTAGATTTTCTAGGGCCAAATTTTTATTACATGGTAACTCTACCTCTACCATGTTCGCAAAAAAACTCAATCAAGAACATAAACCTCCTCATATGTACAAACTACACAACCAATCAGGTAACTTGGTCACACACCCCAAAGAGGTACTAGACATATTCTCCTCTTTCTATAAAGATCTTCTCTCAGGCCCCCAAACCCAACCTCATCACACTTCAATTAAGTGGCTTGAGAAATTACATCTCCCCACCCTCAACGATCAACAAGCCTCCTCCCTCAACGATCCATGCACAGACACCGAGATCATCAATATAATTAAATCCCTGAAAACCTCAACAGCACCCGGCCCAGATGGTTTCTCCTCACTATATTATAAGAAATTTGCTCCCCTTTTAGCTCCCAGATTAACCAAATTATTTAACCATATTCTGATGGGTGGCCAGTTTCCAGAAGATATGCTTCTAGCAAATTTATCCCTTATCCCTAAACCTAAGGATCACACCCTCCCTCAAAATTTTCGCCCCATCTCAGTTCTCAATAATGATTTAAAAATTTTCGGCAGACTCTTGGCTGACAGATTGGCCAAAGTCATTACTTCCCTCATACACATTGACCAAACAGGTTTTATTCCCGGTAGACAGATTACAGATAACATCAGACTTGTCACTAACATATTGCAGGACGCCAATCTCTCTTCCCGCCCGGTCTGCCTTCTCAGCCTTGACATACACAAGGCTTTTGACAGTGTAAGCTGGTCATACCTTAATCACCTACTCCCTAAATTCGGCATCACAGATAAATTTATCCATGGATTTAATGCTCTTTACCACCTTCCTTAAACCAGAATTAAAATCCCAGGCCATAACTCAGACTTCTTTTCTCTAAGTAGAGGTACCAGACAGGGCTGCCCCCTTTCCCCACTTCTATTTGCATTAGCAATAGAACCTCTAGCCCAAGCTATAAGAAATAACCCAGACATCAAAGGATATAGTAAAGGCCCAAATGAATTCAAAATGAGTCTCTATGCAGATGACGCTCTACTATTCCTTACAAACCCTCTCATATCTATACCCAACCTTATATCTGAGCTTAACTCCTTTCATACTCTATCAGGCTTGGGCATCAACATCAACAAATGCTCAGCCCTGCCCCTCAATCTTTCCCCTAACTTGATCACAAACCTACAGCAAAATTTCAACTTCATATGGTGCTCCAAATCATTCAGATACCTTGGTATCCAAATCACATCTCATCACAAACTTCTATATAAAACTAACTACACACCTCTCTTCTTACACATTAGCTCTCTTCTTAAAATTTGGTCCTCTTATCGCATCTCCCTTCTTGGTAGAATATGTGCTTTTAAGATGACGATTCTCCCCAAATTTTCATACTACTTCCGCTCTTTACCTATCAAAGTCCCCAAATCCAGAATAGAAGCTCTACAAAGAGAAATTAATAAATTTATCTGGTCTAATAAGAAACCTAGATGCAGCTACTCTCTCATGTTCAGACCCCAAAATAAGGGTGGACTTGGCCTCCCAAATATTTGGCAATACTTCATAGCAACCAAACTCACACAAATAGCCCAATGGTTTGCCCCTAACTCAAACATCCCGTGGCTAAACTTCGAATCAAATTCAATCTCTCCATACTTCATACAGGGTTTATTATGGTCCAATCTAAACTCCCACCACAAAATCCTCAAACTAAACAATATTGTGGCCCACCATCTCCAATTTTGGCTTAAAATCAATAAAACCTTTAAACTATCTTCAGACACTCCCTCTCTAGCATCCTTTTTAGGAGACTCTAGACTTATACAAAACCATAATAATAATAATTCATTCCCTCACTGGCGTAACAATGGTCTGACTACCTTAAGATCATTACTTCCATTCAAGACATTCATCTCCTTCCACACCCTACAATCTAAATACAACCTTCCTTCATCCGAACTCACAAATTATCTCCAGATTAGAAATTTTTATACAGAACACTACTCATTAAACATCCAATCTCAAACGACCTTATTTGAGCATATCTGTCTAAACTCCCCAAGGGACAAAGGCTTGATTTCTATAATTTATAGATATCTTAATGATATAACGATATCTGAAAAGTCTGGCCCAATGTTACAATGGGAAGCTGACTTAGACAACCCTATCTCCTTAAAAACATGGAATACCATGACAGATAACCTTTGTAAATGTAATATTGCAGCTTCATTTAGAGAATCGCCAATGAAATTATTCTCTAGATTATACCTGACACCCTCGAAAATCCACTCCTTCTATCCAACCGCCTCTCCAAACTGTTTCAGGGGCTGTAATGTACTGGCACATTTCTTCACATATTCTGGAGCTGTGTATATCTAGATAATATATGGAAAGCTGCTGCAAGTAAAATGGAATATATAGCAAAGAAAAAAAATCAACCTCTCCCCACAATTATGCATACTATATGCAATAATTCCTAACATACCAACTTCATGTGTTAGACTGATCCATTCCCTACTTAGTTCTATCCAATGGATGATAGCCCTAAACTGGAAATCCCAAAACCTACCTTGGCCTCAGGTCCTGTCTAGGATGGATATGCTTAAACTTTCAGAGAGAATCCATCACACCCTACATGACAGTATGCATACCTTCAACAAAAAATGGACTCCATGGACTTATGACTAAGTCCTACTATACTATATTTTGCCTATTGCATACACTCCCTCAGATGTTATAATGTCTTTACTCGCTTTACACTTGTGGATTACTCAAATTATACTGCATATTGTCTCTTATGTTCATCATTATGTATTCAACTGTTACAATCGTCATAACTCTGTAACTCTTTTTTACTGAATCTTCCAAATAAACCTTTTGTAAACAAAAAAAAATGAGAAGTCCCTTTCTCTGGCATGGGTAGAACGCCAGGCGTCATACAAGTAATGTGACTGTAAGAAGGATGCCAAAGATGGTGTCCTTTTAAAGGGTGATGAAGTGGAGTCCATTCGTGGGTCAGGTACGATATTGAAGTCCCCGCACACTATAAGGGATCCTTGTTGTATCCGCTTTACTTTTTTCATCAACCCATTCAGGAATCTAACTTGGAGCTTATTAGGGACATAAAGGTTCACTAATGTATATCGGGTAGTGTTGATATCACACACTATGATGAGATAGCGACCAGGGTGGTCAGATGTTTCTGAGTGTAGTTGGAAGGCGAACGTGAGCAGTCACGTGCAATCGGTGTGAACAACCGATTGCACGTGACCGCTTACGTTTGCTGGATGGTCAACAATCGACCCTATTGGATAGTGATACTGAGGTCTGACTTTGTTGGTCACCGAACCATTCCTCATTGGTTTATTTTTACCACATGATGATGACACCGATGCTGTTCCCATAAACCCGGAAGTTAGATTCCACATGGCGATAGCAGGTGTTTAACGTTTGTATTATATTTTTTATATAAATAAGCATATCAGTGGCAAGCAAGCATATACCCCAGTTGAAGTCTTTGCAGACGAAACGCATCGGGTTTGATATGCTTGCTGAGCCACAAATTTGTATAGCGCTTTTTATCCTGTCTGATTTTCATTCTGCTACTGTTTGTTTGGGAGTCAGAAATTATTTTTTAAAATAAATTTCCCCGTGCGGATTTATACTATGTGGAGGCACTTTTTCTTCTTTTCTTTTGGGAATTTCCACCATTTATAAGAGAGTTGGAGATCGGGGCTGGTATTCCTGCTACAGCTTCACAATCATAGAGGTTTCAAGCCAGTAACTTCTATATCTGATTGTTGGTGAGTAATAGCTAAGGTCTCCCACGGACCTCCCTTCATATACAGCTCTACATCTACACTCTTTGGGCTAACCTCTCCATCTACCGAATTCAGGTACAAGCTCGTTTGACACACCACCTCTGGTGTGTGAGTCCACCTGTCCCGGTAAGGGTACCCCAAACTTTCCTTTTATTACTTTTGAAGTTTTGACCAGTATTATTTGAATATCTACTTTCAATATTGAATACACCGATCAAATAAACTTTATATGGATGTAGAAGGCATTGGAGTCATTCATATGTGCATTTGACACACGTTTATGTGGACTCATTTTTTCCCCTTTAGGGGTGATATTTATTATTGATCCTTCAAAGCTACAGTATCATTTACATTGACACTGTGTATAGATTATGTTGGATTGTTGTTATAGATAACATTTATTCACATGTGTATATCACTATCACTAACCTATACATCCACATATATATCTCACATTTTTAGTAACATTTGACCTACTTTTTATTAGTTACCATACACAGTTTGTATACTTTCACAGGAGACACTTTTGGTTTAATTTGTGATACTAGACCCCATAGTCTCACTTATTTTGTCTCAATTTGATATGTACGTCTTACGGTCGTAGTCACGCCTGCAACCTTTTTTTCACGTGATATCTCAATATTTTACGTGTATTCCAGCCTATGTACAGTACTGTATTTATAGTTGGGTTATGCAGTTATTGCTATACCTGTGACTTCCTTACATACGATATTTTGACCTTTTGTACATACTTTTATTTCTTTTTGCAATTGATTCATTTTTTATTTAGTGATATACATTACTGGTAGGGATGAGCTTCGTGTTCGAGTCGAACCCATGTTCGACTCGAACATCGGCTGTTCGACCGTCCGTCGAATTGCGAACGATATGGGCCGTTCGCGCCAAATTCGTGTGGCGCGTCACGGCCCATAATTCACTGCGGCATCGCAGTGCATTGCTGGCTGATGATTGGCCAAGCATGCACTATGACCCGCATGCTTGGCCAATCACAGCGCCGCCTGAACAGAGAGCCGTAATTGGCCAAAGCCAAGGAGGCTTTGGCCAATTATGGCTCAGGGGATTTAGTACACGCCCCACACTATATAAGGCCGCCTGCACGGCAGCCCTGTGTAGTGTGTGTTCCGGTGTGCTGAGAGATAGAGAGAGAGAGAGACAGTGTCATTTGATTTGAGTTAGATAGATTAGGCAGAACAGTCAGTCAGTTAGCTGCACTTACAGTGTATTGTGTATATATATGCATCCCAGGTGTTGCATATATATATATATACACTGTATTCAGTTTAGCTAGATCCGTTCCTGTTATCTTCTAGACTATTTACATTTAGTGCAGTGCGTCCTGCTCACAGTGTTCAGCTAGATCCGTTCCTGTTATCTTCTAGACTATTTACATTTAGTGCAGTGCGTCCTGCTCACAGTGTTCAGCTAGATCCGTTCCTGTTATCTTCTAGACTATTTACATTTAGTGCAGTGCGTCCTGCTCACAGTGTTCAGCTAGATCCGTTCCTGTTATCTTCTAGACTATTTACATTTAGTGCAGTGCGTCCTGCTCACAGTGTTCAGCTATATCCGTTCCTGTTATCTTCTAGACTATTTACATTTAGTGCAGTGCGTCCTGCTCACAGTGTTCAGCTAGATCCGTTCCTGTTATCTTCCTACTGACAGGCAGGCTTGTCTGGTTACAGTATATAAAGCTACCTGAAGAAAATTACTGGTGTTCTATTTGATCCTATTAGTACCACGGTCAGGCAGCTAGACTATTTACATTTAGTACAGTGCGTCCTGCTCACAGTGTTCAGCTAGATCCGTTCCTGTTATCTTCCTACTGACAGGCAGGCTTGTCTGGTTACAGTATATAAAGCTACCTGAAGAAAATTACTGGTGTTCTATTTGATCCTATTAGTACCACGGTCAGGCAGCTAGACTATTTACATTTAGTACAGTGCGTACTGCTCACAGTGTTCAGCTAGATCTGTTCCTGTTATCTTCCTACTGACAGGCAGGCTTGTCTGGTTACAGTATATAAAGCTACCTGAAGAAAATTACTGGTGTTCTATTTGATCCTATTAGTACCACGGTCAGGCAGCTAGACAATTTACATTTAGTACAGTGCGTCCTGCTCACAGTGTTCAGCTAGATCCGTTCCTGTTATCTTCCTACTGACAGGCAGGCTTGTCTGGTTACAGTATATAAAGCTACCTGAAGAAAATTACTGGTGTTCTATTTGATCCTATTAGTACCACGGTCAGGCAGCTAGACTATTTACATTTAGTACAGTGCGTCCTGCTCACAGTGTTCAGCTAGATCCGTTCCTGTTATCTTCCTACTGACAGGCAGGCTTGTCTGGTTACAGTATATAAAGCTACCTGAAGAAAATTACTGGTGTTCTATTTGATCCTATTAGTACCACGGTCAGGCAGCTAGACTATTTACATTTAGTACAGTGCGTCCTGCTCACAGTGTTCAGCTAGATCCGTTCCTGTTATCTTCCTACTGACAGGCAGGCTTGTCTGGTTACAGTATATAAAGCTACCTGAAGAAAATTACTGGTGTTCTATCCCAGCTTAGTGCAGCTACAGGCCATTAGTATGTCTGGAAGGCCAAGAAGGAGAGGCAGACAGTCACAAGCCAATAAGAGAGGGCAAGCAGGCTCTGTGTCTAGTGCTGGTCGTGGAGACGGTGCATCCTCATCAGCACGTGGCCATGGGACACGCTTGGCCTTTTTTTCGGCAGCTGGCCATGTTGAGCCGCAACATGCGGAAGACTTGGTCGAGTGGATGACCAAGCCGTCCTCATCCTCCTCATCCTCTCTCACCCATGCCCAGGGTGCTTTGTCTGGCAAAGCAGCGGCCTCTTCCCTCAGCTCAATGTCATCAGTGACTCCTTCCCTAGCTCCACCATGTCCTCCTGAGGAGTCCCTCGAACTGTTTGACCACAGTGTTGGGTACATGCTCCAGGAGGATGCCCAGCGTTTGGAAGGCTCTGATGATGATACTGAGCTCGATGAAGGCAGTAACATGAGCACGGACAGAGGGGGTGCCCAAGAAGGACAGCAAACTGGCAGTCATGCTCCCCCTGCTGCAGCATACTGCCAGGTTTGCTCCAGTGATGAGGAGGGAGGGGATGATGAGGTCACTGACTCAACGTGGGTGCCTGATAGGAGAGAGGAGGAGGAGGAGGAGGCGGCACATCACCAACGAGGCAGGATGCCCTCCAGGGGCCAGCCTAAGGGCAGCACATTGACTGCATCACACCCCAAAGCTCCACATGTGCAGGGCGCTGCAGTCTCTGCGTGTTATTCAAAAAGTTCTTTGGTGTGGGCCTTTTTTGAGACGAGTGCATCAGATCGCACCGCTGCTATTTGCAACATATGTCTCAAGCGTATCTCACGTGGCCAAAACATCTCCCGCTTGGGTACCACATGCTTGACCAGACATATGTTGACCTGCCATGCAGTTCGTTGGCAAGCGTATCTAAAAGACCCACACCAAAGAACAAAGAGGATCTCTCCTTGCTCCTCATCAGCTGAGATTTCCAACCCCACTAGACCTCCAGTCCTCTCTGAGACCTGCAGTGAGAGGAATGAAGGTGTAGAATTAGGTGTGTCACAGCCAAGTACTTGTGGGCAATCTGCTTTTGGTACACCGACGTCAGATTGTACCAGGCAAATTTCCCTGCCCCAGCTGCTGCACCGCCGAAAAAAGTTTGCTCCCAGCCATCCACATGCCCAGCGGTTGAATGCTAGCTTGGCAAAATTGCTAGCACTTCAACTGCTGCCTTTTCAGTTGGTAGACTCTGCCCCCTTCCGTGAGTTTGTGGAATGTGCGGTTCCTCAGTGGCAGGTACCCAAACGCCACTTTTTCTCACGGAAGGCGATTCCGGCTCTCTACCGGCATGTGGAAGGCAATGTCCATGCCTCGCTGGACAGGGCGGTCAGCAGTAAGGTGCATATTACCGCTGACTCATGGTCCAGCAGGCATGGACAGGGACGTTACCTAAGTTTCACGGCGCATTGGGTGACTCTGCTGGCAGCTGGGAAGGATGCAGGACAAGGTGCAGTAGTGTTGGAGGTTGTTCCGCCACCACGCCTCCAAAATGCTGATTGTGACACACCTCTCTCCTCCACCCCCTCCTCTTCTTCTTTCTCCATGGCCTCTTCCTCGGAACCAGCGGTGCTCCGTAGTCGTTCAAGGGGCTACGCAAGTACGCAGGCCAAAAGATGCCATGCGGTGCTTGAGCTGGTGTGCTTGGGGGACAGGAGCCACACTGGGGCAGAGGTTCTGTCAGCTCTGCAGGGGCAGGTTCAGAGGTGGTTGACGCCACACCAACTTAAGGCAGGAATGGTGGTTTGCGACAATGGCACCAACCTCCTCTCTGCCCTCCGACAGGGACAAATGACCCATGTGCCCTGTTTGGCTCACGTCCTTAACTTGGTGGTGCAGCGGTTCTTGGGCAGGTACCCGGGCTTACAGGATGTCCTGAGGCAGGCCAGGAAAGTCTGTGTGCATTTCCGCCGGTCATATAATGCCAGTGCTCGGCTGACGGACCTCCAAAAAGGAGTTTAACCTGCCCAAGAACCGCCTAATCTGTGACATGCCCACCAGGTGGAACTCAACGTTGGCCATGCTGCAGCGGCTGCACACGCAGCAGAGGGCCATCAATGAGTACCTGTGCGACTATGGCACCAGGACAGGGTCAGGGGAGCTTGGTTTTTTTTCCCCACGCCAGTGGGCCATGATCAGGGATGCATGCACTGTCCTATCACCATTCGAGGAGGCAACGAGGATGGTGAGCAGTGACAGTGCATGCATCAGTGACACTGTCCCCCTTGTCCACCTGTTGGAGCACACGCTGCATGGAATAATGGACAGGGCATTTGAGGCAGAACAGAGGCAGGAAGAGGAGGACTTCCTTAGCTCTCAAGGCCCCCTTTATCCAGTGTTCCTGCGTGCCCGCCGCTCACACAGGAAGAGGATGAGGAGGAGGAGGAGGAGGAAGATTGTGTCAGTATGGAGGTGGAGCCTGGCACTCAGCATCAGCAGCAGTCTTTAAGGGATCAGTCCCAAGAAACACATGGACTTGTACGTGGCTGGGAGGAGGTGGCTGTGGACGTTGTCGTCCTTAGTGACCCAGAGGACTCCAGACCGAATGCCTCAGCAAACCTACGCTGCATGGCCTCCCTGATCCTGCAAAGCCTGCGTAAGGATCCTCGTATTCGTGGTATCAAGGAGAAGGACCAATACTGGCTGGCAACCCTCCTTGATCCACGTTACAAGGGTAAGGTTGCAGACCTTATCTTGCCATCGCAGAGGGAGCAGAGGATGAAACATCTTCGGGAGGCCTTGCAGAAAGGTCTGTGCAATGCGTTCCCAGAGACTGGGAGGTTACAAACTCCTGTTTCTGGACAACGTGTTGCTGAGGCTTCGGTCAGTCAAAGAAGGAGCGGTGGAGAAGGTGGCCGTCTGACCGATGCGTTCAGACAATTTTTTGGTCCGCAGCCCCAAGGTATGATCGGTTCCAGCAACCATCGCCAGCGTCTGTTTTACATGGTGCAGGAATACCTAGGGGCAAGATCAGACTTGGACACCTTTCCCACCGAAAATCCTCTGGGTTACTGGGTCTTGAGGATGGATCACTGGCCAGAGCTTGCACAGTATGCAATTGAGCTACTGGCCTGTCCTGCATCCAGCGTTCTTTCGGAACGCACATTCAGTGCTGCTGGAGGCGTGGTAACCGATCACAGGGTGCGTCTGTCCACCGACTCGGTCGATCGGCTGACCTTCATAAAAATGAATCAGTCTTGGATCACCACCAGCTACCAAGCACCTGATGTTGATGTAACCGAATAATTTTTTTTGAAATCTCAGATCCCTTCAAAGACTGCCTATGCTGATGCTGAGTGACTATCCCTGAGTAATTATCCTCTTCCTCCTCAATCATCACGCTGATAGCTTGTAAGAACATTTTTGGTTCTGGGCGCCACCACCAGTGCCTAAGGCACAATTTTTCAGCCCCTGTTTAACAGGGGCGTGTAATTACAATTTTTGATGTAATACTTTGCAGCAGGGCTCATTCCTGCATTCCAACTAGAGTGTCTGTGAGGGGTTGCAGTGTTGTGGCACCAGCACCAGTGCCTAAGGCCCAATTTTTCTGCCCCTGTCTAACAGGGGCGTGTAATTACAATTTTTGATGCAATACTTTGCAGCAGGGCTCGTTCCTGCATTCCAACTAGAGTGTCTGTGAGGGGTTGCAGTGTTGTGGCACCAGCACCAGTGCCTAAGGCCCAATTTTTCTGCCCCTGTCTAACAGGGGCGTGTAATTACAATTTTTGATGCAATACTTTGCAGCAGGGCTCATTCCTGCGTTCCAACTAGAGTGTCTGTGAGGGGTTGCAGTGTTGTGGCACCAGCACCAGTGCCTAAGGCCCAATTTTTCTGCCCCTGTCTAACAGGGGCGTGTAATTACAATTTTTGATGCAATACTTTGCAGCAGGGCTCGTTCCTGCGTTCCAACTAGAGTGTCTGTGAGGGGTTGCAGTGTTGTGGCACCAGCACCAGTGCCTAAGGCCTAATTTTTCAGCTCCTGTTCAACAGGGGCATGTAATTACAATTCTTGATCTAATATTTCACAGCAGGGCCCTGTGAGGGCTTACAGTGTTGTGGCCACAGCAACACCTAAGGCCCAAATTTCTGCTGAGTATATAGGGCAGGACCCTACTTTCAAACATCTAACTTACAAACGACTCCTACTTGCAAACGGAAGGAGACAACAGGAAGTGAGATGAAATCTACCCCTAGGAAGGGAAATTCTCTCCTGTAAGAGTTAATATGGGAAAACAATTTCTCCTTTCCACTGATGCTTTCCAATCCTTGTTCCACAAAAAAACCCAAATTTTCAAAAAACATTTTTCATTGGGACAAAAAGTGAGGTGAAATCTTCTGAAGAGGAGGAAAAACAGCAAAACAAATGTCACAGGGGTGATAACCCTTCCCTATGTTTTCCAAAAAGCTTAAAAAAGATTTTTTGGCTGGAGCTAAAAATGTACCCGTTCAAAATTACAAAGAGATTCTACTTAACAACAAACCTACAGTCCCTGTCTTGTTTGCACCGCCTGTATACTGCTGTTCAGAGTATATAGGGCCTTTCCTTATTTTAATTTGGGTGCGGGGTTCCCCTTAATATCCATACAAGACCCAAAGGGCCTGGTAATGGACTGGGGGGTACCCATGCCGTTTGTCTCACTGATTTTCATCCATATTGCCATGACCCGACATGACATTAAACCCGCAAGCAGTTTTAAATGAGATTTTTTCCTTTAAAAATGACATTTGGTGCAGGGACTGTTCTAAACACGGGAAACACGCGTCACTTTACAGGCATACTATAGACACCCCCCAGGTACGATATTTAAAGGAATATTTCACTTTTTTTTTTTTACTTTAAGCATCATTAAAATCACTGCTCCCGAAAAAACGGCCGTTTTTAAAAGTTTTTTTTGCATTGATACATGTCCCCTGGGGTAGGACCCGGGTCCCCAAACCCTTTTTAGGACAATACCATGCAAATTAGCCTTTAAAATGAGCACTTTTGATTTTGAACGTTCGAGTCCCATAGACGTCAATGGGGTTCTAACGTTCGTGCGAACTTTCGGTCCGTTCGCAGGTTCTGGTGCGAACCGAACCGGGGGGTGTTCGGCTCATCCCTAATTACTGGATATGTGTGGAATACACAGGTTCATCCCTTACACTAATACATATGTGTTCAGAACACATTTTGATGATTTATGCCATATAAGTACAAGCACATATTTATATATTTTTTATTTCTGTTTTTCACAGCTATTTTTCACTTTTTGGTTTGATATTTTCATTAAAACTTTTATTGCACAGCTCACCCCCAGATTTCCATTCTGGACAGGTTTTTGTGCAATAACAGACAACACCTAGTGCCACACTTTTTGCCCGATTAGTCCTGTAGGCAGGGTTGTCATGGCTCTGTAAAAATCTGGGAGCCATTCGTGGAGTGGATGAGGAGCCGGCGCCATCTTGTCCACGAGGCGCAGCGGCTGTGTAAAGTACGCGATTAGCTTTTTAAGGCGACGTTCTACCTGGCATCTACTGGGCATGATGTGTGGATGTAGGGGAGTCATTCCACTGCTTAGTGCCTACAGTCCGATGCCCTGTGCTGCTGTTAGCCGCTGTGGAAACCCGCTAATTGCCGGAGCTCTGGGATCACACTGCCATCTTGGTGAAGCGCTGTGGGCTGTCTCTGGAGTTCCCACAGTGCTGATCTGTGCCCATCCATCCCTAGCTCATCCATGCTCCATCTGTGCCCAGCCATGCTCCATCCATCCCTGGCTCATCCATGCTCCAGGCATCCCTGGCTCATCCATGCTCCATCCATGCTCATTCCTGCTCCACCCATACTCCATCCGTTCTCATCCATGCTCCGTCCCTGCTCATTCCTACTCTATGCATGCCCATCGGTGCTCCATCCATGCTGCATCCATGCTCATCCAAGGCTCACCCATGCCCATCCATGGCTCATTCATGCCCATCCACGGCTCATCCATGCCCATCCATGGCCCATCCATGGCTCATTCATGGCTCATTCATGGCTCATCCATGGCTCATTAGGGATGAGCTTTGAGTTCGAGTCGAACTCATGTTCGACTCAAACATCAGCTGTTCACCAGTTTGCCAAACAGCGAACAATTTGGGGTGCTCGCGGCAAATTCAAAAGCCGCGGAACACCCTTTAAAAGTCTATGGGAGAAATCAAAAGTGCTAATTTTAAAGGCTTATATGCAAGTTATTATCATAAAAAGTGTTTGGGGACCTGAGTCCTGCTCCAGGGGACATGGATCAATGCAAAAAAAGTTTTAAAAACTGCCGTTTTTTCGGGAGCAGTGATTTTAATAGTGCAACAATAAAAGTGTAATATTCCTTTAAATTTTGTACCTGGGGGGGTGTCTATAGTATGCTTGTAAGAGGGCGCATGTTTGCCGTGTTTAGAACAGTCTGACAGCAAAATTACATTTCAAAGGAAAAAAAGTCATTTATTTGTTTACAAAAGCATTTATTTGGAAGTTTAGGTAATAGACATACGGTATAGTTGACATTATTGTAAACATCGGTACAAAAAATTAGAATATAGAAAAGACAAAACAAAAGATATATAACTTTAAGATACAAAAGTGGTAGTAGTGATAGGAATACTTTTATATGCTCATAATATAAGGTAAATCACTATATCAACATTAGGTGATAGGTAGTTATGATAATGGTATATTAAATTATTTAGATTGGGTTCCAGTAGGCCCATTTCTTCTGGTGAATATGGATAGTGTCGTTAAGGGTGTGATAAATCCACTCAGAAAGTTTGAGGAGCTCCATTCTATTAATTACTTGTTGCCATGACAGGTTAGTGGATTTCCAGTTGTATGCTGTCATCCAGTGGATTGAACTACACATGGAGTGAAATAATCTCATACATGGGGGAGGAATGCCTGGTATATTAGCGTACAGTAGGCAAATCTGAGGAGAGGGAGTAATTTTTTGTTTAGAGAGTTGTTCTATTAAACTGATTGCCTTGAGCGATATATGATTAATATGTTTGCAGCTCCAAAAAATGTGTAAGAGGGTACCAGGTTCTGGACATCCTCTGAAGCAATCAGGAGAGATGGATGGGTAGAAGGTATGGAGCTTCGAAGGGGTGAGGTACCACCTAGAGAATATTTTAATGGGGGTCTCTCTGAAGGTGATAGCTCTGTTACTTTTACGGAGGTTTTCTGACATGGAGCTCCACTCCTCAACACTAATCAAGACATTCATATCCGCTTCCCATTGAAGCATTTGTGTAGATTTATCAGGGACACCAACATTATTGATATAACTATACATCCTGGATATGAGGCCTCTATCTCTAGAGGATAAAATACATATATGTTCAAATGTAGTGTATGACGGATGAGTGTTGAGTGCAAAATATTTAGCGTAGAAGGCTTTAATTTGTTGGTAACGTTGAAGTTCGTTTGTATGTAAGTTATGTGTGGCTTGTAGATCTGAGAATGGGATAAATTCCCACTTTTGTTGAAGAGATCTCAATGTAATCAAATTTTTGTCAATCCAAGTGGAAAAATCTTGTCTGTTATTATAGGCATATTCAAATCTATGATCTCCTATAAAGGAGGCTAGGGGAGGTGTGTCTGATGAGAGTTTGTATATATCTTTATATTTAGACCATAATTGATAAAACTGAGCTATAATGATGTTGTGTTTCATAAGTTTGCTGTAAGTGGTAGTGTTAGACCAAAGAATTCCCTGTAGATGAAGCGGGAGAATTGAGATGGATTCAAACACTTTCCATGGGGTATTAATTGAGGGAGTGTACCATTGGGTAAGTTGTGTGAGTCTTGATGCCAGATAATAGAGCCATATATTTGGGAGGCCTAGGCCGCCTGTAGTTTGTGGCCTATGCATGAGGGCGTAACTGCATCTCGGTTTTTTCTCAGCCCATATAAATTTGTTTATTTCTCTTTGAAGAGAGGTCAGCTTGGATTTAGGAACATTGATGGGCAAGGCGCGGAAAAAGTATAGGAGTTTAGGGAGGATTGTCATTTTGACAGCACATATTCTACCTAAGAAGGAGATATGAAAGGAGGACCATGACTTTAAAAGAGATGTAATATGTGAGAATAATGGGATATAGTTAGATTTATATAGAAGATTGTGTGTGGAGGTTATTGTGACGCCTAAGTATTTGAATGATATAGGACACCATACAAATGGGAAATTTTGCGATAGTAAGGATTGGGTATTCTGGGGGTAGTTAATTGGTATAGCGGAACATTTATTAGTGTTAATTTTGAGGCCTGAAATATTTTGGAAAGATTTCAATGTTCTTAAAAGGGATGGGATAGAAGTAAGGGGGTTTGTGAGAAACAGAAGAGCATCATCTGCATATAGGCTGAGTTTAAATTCTTTGTCCCTCTTTGTATATCCTTTTATGTCAGTACTATTCCTAATCTTTTGGGCTAAGGGTTCAATTGCTAGAGCAAACAGTAATGGTGATAGCGGGCAGCCCTGTCTAGTGCCTCTACTAAGAGGAAAAAAGTCAGAGCTGTGTCCAGGGATTTTAATTCTAGTTTGAGGGTTGTGATAAAGAGCGTTGAAACCCTGTAGGAATTTATCTGAGATTCCATATTTGGGAAGTAAATGGTTTAGATATGACCAGCTAACGCTGTTGAACGCTTTATGGATGTCCAAACTGAGTAGGCATAATTGTTGGGAGGTTAAGTTGGCATCTTGAATGATATTAGTGACTAGTCTGACATTATCCACTATCTGTCGGCCAGGGATGAAACCGGTTTGGTCTATATGTATTAAATTTGTGATTACTGCAGCTAGTCTATCTGATAGTAACCTACCAAAGATTTTTAGGTCATTATTAAGGACAGATATAGGTCGATAGTTCTGAGGGAGGGAGTGATCTTTTAGTGGTTTGGGGATAAGGGAAAGGTTAGCTAGAAGCATTTCATCTGGGAAGTGATTACCATTGAGAATGTGATTGAAAAGTTTGGTTAGGTAAGGGGTTAAAAGAGGGGCATATTTTTTATAGTATGATGAAGAGAAGCCGTCTGGGCCAGGAGCTGTAGATGTTTTGAGAGATTTGATAATTTTTATTATTTCTGTATGTGTGCAAGGAGCATTGAGGGATTCTATTTGGGTGGCATTCAGGGTGGGTAGTTGAATATCATCTAACCATGATCTGGAGGGTTGGTCAGGAGGGATTTGAGGACTACAAAGTAGGTCCTTATAAAAGGAGGAGAAAATCTTAAGAACGCCTTGAGGATGAGTGATCATATTCCCAGCTTGATCTCTAAGTTTATATGTATGAGGGGGTTTATGATCATGGTTAAGTTTTTTGGCGAACATAGCTGATGGGGAGTTGCTGTGTAGTAAAAATTTAGCTTTTGAAAATCTCAAGGATTTTTCAGTATTCGCTGATAATATAAGATCCAGGGCTTTACGTTTGTCTTGAATTTGTTTAGTGATCTCTTGGGTGGGATTATGTTGTAGCTTGTTGTATAGTAGATTTAAATCTTTGGTGAGATTTTTAATGTTTGTGAGTTTTTCCCTATTTCTCTTAGCAGCTATGCTAATTAGATGTCCGCGTAGGACTGCTTTATGTGCTGTCCAGAGAATAGTGGGGGAGATATCATCAATAGCATTTTCAGTGAAGTAATTTTCAATGTGTGATGAGATGGTTTGAGTTATTGAGGGGTCTGTCAGAAGTGAGTCATTTAATCGCCAATTGTAAGGGGAAGGAGAGAGTCCTATGTGGGATGTTTCAAAGTAGGTAATGTCGTGATCAGACCAAGGACAGGGATGGATCTGCGCATCAGAGGAGTTAGCCAGCATAATAGGAGTACAAAAAATATAGTCAAGTCTGGCGTGGACATCATGGGGGTATGAGTAATGTGTATATCCTCTGATTCCTACATTGTGAGATCTCCATGAGTCTATAAGTTGAAAGTTGTTTAGGTAGCGGTTCATGGATTTAGAGAAAGCTTTTGATGAGGGGGAAGTTTTACTTCTATCAAGTGTTGCGTGTGCTGTCAAGTTAAAGTCTCCCCCTAAAATAATATGAGGTGAGCTGTATTGGTCAAGTTTGTCGAAGAAATTTGTGAAAAAGATAGATTGAGATTCGTTTGGGGCGTAAATTGAAGCTATTGTTATTGCTTTATTGTTAATAAGTCCCTTGATGATAATATATCTGCTATCAACATCCTTAAAAATATTTTGTATATCTAGAATAATGGTGTTGCGTATAAAAATGGCCACACCACGGGTTTTGTTATGAAAGGTAGTATAATAAAATTGGTTGAATGACTTATCGAAATAATTGGGATGGTTGGAGGAAGCAAAATGTGTCTCCTGCATGAGAATAACATCTGCTCCTAGCCTTTTATAATGTTGAAAAGGTTTTTTACGTTTATGAGGTGAGTTGAAACCCTGAACATTATGTGATATAACTCTAAAGACCATTAGATGTAAGTAAGGTAATAAGTTTGTGAAAAAAATCCATCATGTATGTGGGGTAAGCTATAGGTAAGATTATTTGTTTTGTATAGTAAGTATAATTAGTGATAACATTTACCGAGATGAGGTAGGAGTTATATAAGGAGTATATATGGAGCATTACGAGTTGCATGTAGTACCATGAGAGTAACATACCGTATTGATTGTAATTAAACCAAAATCTAAACCATTGTAGTTGAGGGATGTCATGAAAACTTCCATTTTTAGAGTATATTATAACATTTGCCCGAAGGGCGACCAACAAGTGTAAAACAGCGATATAAAGTAGTACCAAAGGGACAAGAAACATCTTGTCACTAACAAGTAAGTTAACTTCAAGAGGACATAACAGTCCTAGTCCTGCCAGCGCGGTCGGGTGCGACAGCCCCAAAGATGGGAGTGTCGCAGTCAACGGCATAAACAGGATGGGGGACAATCCAGCGACGGCGGATGTCACAGGCCTAAGATAAGAATATTTTAAGGTTTCAGAAAAAAGAAAAAAAAAAAAGGGAAACCATGTATAATGTAACCAGGGGGGAGAATTTAAGAAGTTAGTGGGAAAGGGGGGGAGGGTAGGAGGGGGGGGGGGTAAGGGAAAGGAAGGAGAGGATGGAGCGGGTCGTCAGGGTATAGGGTAGGGAGGGAATATTGCCACCTCTCATTACGTTAAAATGGCAGAATAACAACTATAGAGCTGTAACTCTAATGTAGGGAGTCTGTTATAGACAAAAAAAAAACCTAGAAAAATATAGAACCAAAAAACAACAAGACCAAGACCAGATCTCCTTTCTTCATCCTTCTTCTTCCCCTTCAACTCCAAGTAGAGAAACAATGTCAATGTCCTGAGCATGTGGTCATGCAACATTATCTTGAAGAGGTTGACGCCATCTTCTTTGGTTGTTTGTGTTGCGCCTGGAGGAGGGGGTGGACCATATTGGGGAAGATCTAGGGGTTAAGGGAAAGCGGTTGGGTGGTTCCGGTTCAAGCAGGCCCAGTTTCACAAGCAGTTCTTTGCCTTCAATTATGTTGTAAACGGTATATGTGGATCCATTGTAAGGGATAGTGAGTTTAAATGGGAAGCCCCATCTATATTTTATTCTCGCTGCTTGTAGGATGTTGGTAACATCTTTCACCCTGCGTCTTCTATCTAGTGTGGCAGGGGAGATGTCTGGATAGATTTGCAGCTTTTTGCCCTCCAGGGAGATATTAGGAGAGTTTCTCGCTGCACGCATGTTGTCCTCTTTAACCAGAAAATCCTTCATGCACATGATAATATCCCTGGGTGGTTTATCAGGGGTAGGTTTAGGACGTAGGGCCCTGTGGATTCTGTCACAAGTGAATGCAGATGGAGGCTTATCTGGTAAGAGATTATGAAAAATCTTGGAAACTGTTGGCATGAGGTCTGTAACTGACTCTGGGACGCCACGCAATCTGATGTTATGGCGTCTGTTTCGGTTGTCAAGATCTTCAACCTGAGCTTGCATAAAAGCGAAGCTGTCAGCAAGTGTTTCATAATCTTTCCTTAAGTCATTATGGGCTAGTGAAAGTTCATCGTGTTTAGTCTCCAATATGTCTGTGCGAGTGCCAATGCTGGCTATCTCTTGTGATAGGGCCGTAGTGGACTTATGAACTTCACTTTCAATTTTGTCCACTAGTTTCTCAAAAATGGTGGTTAGGCTATTGTCTAAGTCTGCTTTAGAGAGGGGAGGTGGGTACTCACTGATCCCTGCGTTAGATGTGAGGTCGGATGGAATGGATGCAGATTTTCCTGAGGCTGCTTGTGTGCTGGCGCCGGCGCCATCTTGGGACATCCTTCTGCTCCTTCTGTCTGCAGCGTCCAGCAGAAAGTTTGTTAAATGGTGCTGGGAGCGTTTTAAGAGACCGGACTCCCTTCCAGGCATGGACCGGGTGGTTCTTTAGGCGGTGGGTTCACTTTCGCTGGGATGTGAGCGGTATGGCCCTGGTTATTAAGCCTGTGATGTCCGGGACCGACGGAGCTGAGATTACTCACGTCCTTCCCGCATCGTGCCCCAAAAAAAGTCATTTAAAACTACTCGCGACAATACACATAAAAGTTCATTGATAAATGAACAGGTGACCCTCTGACATCATGGGGAATGCCACAGGGAAGTCCCCGTCAAGGCCCTGTGCTTCAGAGGGGGGCAGGGTCACCAGGTGGCCCCGCCCTCCGTTATTTAAGAACCGTCAGAAGACGAGAAGCGTCACACAGCGGGAGCCTCCCATCATGGATGCGGAGTGGCCCGAGAAGAAGAAGGGAAGAAGACGTCGCGGAGGAAGATTCCGGACGAGAACACCGGAGGAAGAACCAGAAGAACCAGAAGAACCAAAAGAAGAAGAAGATGGAGGAAGAAATAGAAGGAAGATAGAAGAAAGAAGATGGAAAAAAGAAGACTTTAAATAAAGGAGTTGTCAAAAACTGTCTCTTGTCATTTTTAACATTTTTGACAGGTTTTTGTGAAATGGTAAGGGGGTACTTTTGTACCCCCTTACCATTTCACATAGGGGGGGCCGGGATCTAGGGGTCCCCTTGTTAAAGGGGGCTTCCAGATTCCGATAAGCCCCCCGCCCGCAGATCCCCACAACCACCGGGCAAGAGTTGTGGGGATGAGGCCCTTGTCCCCATCAACATGGGGACATGGTGCTTTGGGGGGCTACCCCAAAGCACCCTCCCAATGTTGAGGGCATGTGGCCTGGTACGGTTCAGGAGGGGGGGTGCTCTCTTATCCCCCCTCTTTTCCTGCGGCCTGCCAGTTTGCATGCTCGGATAAGGGTCTGGTATAGATTTTGAGGGGGACCCCCCACACCATTTTTTTTTTAATTTTGACCGGGGTTCCCCTTAATATCAATACCAGACCTGAAGGGCCTGGTATGGAATTTAGTGGGACCCCCACACCATTTTTTTTAAAACATTTTGGTTCGAGGTTCCCCTGTGGGGAATTCCCATGCCGTTTTTATCAATGAACTTTTATGTGTATTGTCGGACCAACAATTCATTAATAGTAACGAGTAGTTTTAAATGACTTTTTTTCCTTTGAAATGTCATTTTTCTGTCAGACTGTTCTAAACACGGGAAACATGCGCCCCTTTACAGGCATACTAAAGACACCCCCCAGGTAAGAAATTTAAAGAAATATTACACTTTAATTGTTTCACTTTAAGCATAATTAAAATCACTGCTCTCGAAAAAACGGACGTTTTTAAAACTTTTTTTTGCATTGATCCATGTCCCCTGGGGCAGGACCCAGGTCCCCAAACACGTTTTATTACAATAACTTGCATATAAGCCTTTAAAATTAGCACTTTTGATTTCTCCCATAGACTTTTAAAGGGTGTTCTGCGGCATTCGAATTTGCAGCGAACACCCCAATAGGGAGGTGTTCGGCTCATCCCTAATGCTCATCCATGCCTCATCTGTACTCATCCGTGCCTCATCACAGCAGTGCTCATCCTTGCCACAGAAGTACTCATCCGTGCCACAGCAGTGCTCATCAGTGCTTATCCGTGCCACATCAGTGCTCATCCATGGCACATCAGTGCTAATTCATGCCACATCGGTGCTAATTAGTGTCACATCAGTTCTCATCCATGCCTCATCAGTGCTCATCCATGCCCATCAGTGTCTCACAAAAGTGTAATAGGTAATCAAATTAGATGTGCAATGTATGTTCCTGATGGTGCTTCCTGCATGTTGGGAGTATGTATGTGGCCAGCCTATGGTTGTGTCTCACACATGTGGTATTCCCATATTTAGGAGGAGTAGCAGAATATATTTTGGTGTGTAATTTTTATATTTCAAAAAGTTTTATTTTTGAAGAATGAAAGTCATATACAAAAAGAAGACAAGAGAAACACATAAAATGAATCCTAAGAATTGCACATCTCACATTAACTGGTTCCTGACTGGCTCAGGCAGAATGGCTCCCCTGGGCAAAATCCCGTAAAATCCTTCCCTTTAGTGGCCACCAGAGGGTGCGCGCGCCGGCTGCACGGCGGGGGACACGATGTGCGTGGCCGGCGGGCATGATCACCACCTTCCATGCGTGATCACATGCACGAGCGCCAGCACGGGGATTTGTGTGCTGTCAGGGAAGAGGAGCCATATTGTTTGTTCCTACAGGGGATAATACTAGCCATACCATAGACCTTATTGACCTTCTGACCATAACCAAGAGACCCAATATTGTGCTTGAGTTTAGACACACAGAAAGCATTTGATCGATTAAATTGGTCATTCATGTTTGCCACACTATCAAGATACAGATTTTCAGGCCCATTTATACAGGCCTTAAAGGCACTGTATTCGACTCCCAAATCCCAGGTACGGATGGCTTCCAACATCATTCCCCCTAAGTAATGGCACCAGACAGGACTGTCCCCTGTCACTCTTGCTTTTTATTCTTAGTCTTGAACCTCTGGCTGCAGCCATCTGCTCTCATCTGGATATACGGGCGGTGGAGTTGAGACAACGGGAGTACAAACTGTCCCTTTTTGCGGATTACATACTACTAATGCCGCGTACACACGGGCGGACTTTACGGCGGACTTTGCCCGGCGGATTTTTTGACGTACTTTACGACGGACTTTCTGAATGAACGGACTTGCCTACACACAATCCACCAAAGTCCGTCGAATTCGTACGTGATGATGTATGACCGGACTAAAACAAGGAAGTTCATAGCCAGTAGCCAATAGCTGCCCTAGCGTGGCTTTTTGTCCGTCGAACTAACATACAGACGGCGGACTTTTCGACCGGACTCGATTTCAACGGATAAATTTAAAACAAGTTTCAAATCTAAGTCCGTCCAACTTTTGAGCAAACAAAGTCCGCTGGAGCCCACACACATCGAATTGTCCGACGAAATCCAGTCCGCCGGGCAAAGTCCGCCGTAAAGTCCGCTCGTGTATATGCGGCATAACAGTCACACACCCGCACACTTCACTTCCATCACTCCATGCAACTCTTGACTCGTTTGGCAACCTCTCAGATTTTAAAATCAACCCATCCAAAACTGAAGCTGTTCCTATAAATATCCCGACAGACACACTTATATCCTTGGTGTCTGCTTATCCCCCTCATATTTCACACTCTATCAGGTAAATCCCCCCCCCCCCCCTATTTTCAGAAATTACCAGAATATTGAAATCATGGAAAACGCTTCTTCTATCTCTCATTTGGAGAATTAATGTTCTCAAAATTACTCCCCAAATTGCTGTATCTCTTTGAGACTCTCCCAGTACTGATCCCAATGGCCCAACTGAAAATGCTTCATAGGAATTTCTTAAACTTTGTGTGGAACAATGCTTCCCATAGGATAGCTGCCTCAGTTAGCCTGCCCCCCCCCCCCCCGATTTAGGGGGGGCCTAGGGGCACCTGATTTAATAAAATTATTTTATGCCACTCATTTGAGAGCTATTACTTCCTGGACGTCTAGGTACGCCCGAACCGATGGTCAGAAATAGAGATGGGAATTACGGTACCTGCTCATCCATATTGCATGCTATGGCCCTCCTCTGACAAATTTACCCCTCAGCTCCGTAAGGTCTATTTGAACCCAATATTATTTACGCTCTTAATTTGGAAATGTTGTTCCAATAAATATTCCCTATCATCCCTGTGCTCACCTTTAGTAAATATCCTCTTTAACCCAGAAATTCCTGATAGCCTATCTTATGACTCTTTGTTGCCGTGGACCCAAGCAGGCATATTCTCACTTCCCTTCTCAGACTTACAAACTAAACATAAGATCCCAAAGATGCTTTTTTACTCTTTCCTACAAATTAAACATTTCTTCACTACTAGAACCCCACTGACAACTCCAGACATACCTACCAAATTTGAAATGTTATGTTCCAGAGGCCCTCATGAACCCCGCCAGATCTCCACTATCTATAAAATTCTCCATACGGCCTCTCCCATCACTGAACACAGTCATTCTTACATGAGAAAGTGGTCCCAGATATTACATAGGCCTATTTCCCTAGGTGAATGAGGGAGAATCTGGGATGCCACTTCCAAAGTTTCTAGATGTGTTGCCCAGAGACAGACTGCATATAAACTACTTATGTTTTGGGATAGGCCTCCAGAATTCCTAGTGGCTTGCAAACTGTCACCCCATAGTCATTGCTGGAGATGTGGTTGCTCTCTGGGCACCCATTATCACATATTCTGGGAATGCCCTGTAATCACCCCTATTTGGGCACAGGTTCATGGTCTCCAGGGAAAAATCTTAGAAATTCCCATTCCCCTCCAAACCATACATCTCCTATTGGGCTTACCTCTCCAGAAAATTCCTAAACCCCTTAGCAAAATGATGGCATTTATTTTACTGGCGGCCAAACGTGTTATACCGCAATGCTGGTTGGCTACCACTTCTCCTACCTTTGCACAACTCCTCTCGGCCATTGCAGATATTCGCAGGATGGAACACCTTACGGCTGTTATAGACGATGCTTTGCCCAGATTTGACAATATTTGGGGGAAATGGGATTCATCTGAATATAACACAGAGACACAACCCATATCATCATAATGTTTGCCTATCACTTCAGTCCCTATGGACCTGTGTGAAATGTATAATACTTGTTCTGATGCTATGCCTGTCTACATTAAACCTATCTTTAGCACCATGATGTATTACTGTTGTTTGCCTTTTTCTTTTATTATTCTTTATATTCTTAGTTTTTAAACACTTAGACAATTTCCAATGCCTTCTACCTTATAATGAGTGTAATTTTATTCATCTACTATGACATTATTCTTAATGTTTGAAATGTTTGCTTACATTTGTATATCTTGAAAAATGTATAAATAAACAATTTAAAAAAAAAAATATTAAAAATCGCAGATCACCGCCATTACTAGTAAAAAAAATAAAACAATACAAATGCCATAATTCTTTCCCATAGTTTGTAGACACTATAACTTTTGCGCAAACCAATCAATCTACGCTTATTGCAATTTTTTTAACAAAAATATGTAGAAGAATACATATTGGCCTAAACTGATGAATACATTTTAAAAAAATGGGGGGATATTTATTATAGCAAAAAGTAAAAAATATTGTTTTTTTCTTCAAAATTGTTGCTATTTTTTTGTTTATAGCGCAAAAAATAAAAACTGCAGAGGTGATCAAATACCACCAAAAGAAAGCTCTATTCGTGGGAAAAAAGGATGTAAATTTTGTTTGGGTACAGCATTGAACAACCGTGCAATTGTCAGTTAAAGAGACGCAATTGTAAAAAGTGCTCTGGTCAGGAAGGGGATAGAATCAAAGTCCCATTCCAAGGCTGACTCAAGGAATTTGCAGGAAAAAAAAACATTATGAAGAAACAGTTAGTGGAGCCTCATGAACCGGCAAACAACTACCTATGAGCTATTCTGGTCCTCTGATTTATGTCAAACCATGGACTGCCATGGTAAGATCAGGCCAGATTGGGGGAAGATCCCTCATCACCTGACATCCCTAATGGGAACAACATGTGCTGTTGGGGTGTCATTTTTGCTATGTACATGCTATATGTTAGAAATATCTTACAAATTGACAACTTTCCAAAAACTTGTGGAAAAAAATTACGTATTCAAATGACTCATTATGCCTCATAGATTATATGTTGGGGTGTTTACTTTCCAAAATGGGTCATTTTGTGGACGTTTCCATTGTCCTGGTGCTCCAGGGCCTTCAAAAGTGTAAGAGGTAGTCAAAAAATTAAATGTGTAATTTATGTCCCTAGAATGCCCGATGGTGCTCCCTGCATGTTGGGCCATGTTGTGTAAAAGTCTCACACATGTGGTATCGCCATACTCAGGAATAGTATCAGAATGTATTTTGGGGTGTAATTTATGGTATGCATATGCTGTGTGAGAGAAATAACCTGTTAATATGACAATTCTGTGAAAAAAAAGAAAAAGAAATCTACATTTTGCAAAGAATTGTGGGAAAAATATTACACTTTAAAAAACTCACCATGCCTCTTAATAAATACCTTGGATTTTCTACTTTCCAAAAAGGGATCACTTGGGGGATATTTGTAATGTCCTGACTTGTTAGGGTCTCATGAAATTAGATAGGCCGTCAGTACATCAGGTGAAATCTATTTTTAGTGATTGGCACCATAGCATGTAAACTCTATAACTTTCTCAAAGACCAAATAATATACACTGATTTGGGTTCTTTTTACCAAAGAAATGTAGCAGTATAAATTTTGGCCAAAATTTATGAAGAAAAATTACTAATTTGCAAAATTTTATAACAGAAATGAAGAAAACTGCCTTTTTTTAACAAAATTGTCGGCTTTTTTCATTTATAGCGCAAAAAATAAAAAACCCAGTGGCGATCAAATACCACCAAAAAAAAGACTGTATTTGTGTGAAAAGGGACAAAAATGTCATATGAGTACAATGTTGCCTGACTGAGTAATTGTCATTCAAAATGTGAGAGCACTGAAAGCTGAAAATTGGTCTGGTTAGGAAGGGGTTTTAAGTGCCCAGTGGGTAAGTGGTTAAATATCATGCGTGGGGGGTCCCTGTAGTCTCCCTGTAAAGTGGCGCATCTGTGCGATGTGTAAAACAGAGCCACAGCAAAATGACATTTCTAAAGGAAAAAATGTCATTTAAACTTACTAGCAGCAGTAATGATTTACCGACTCCCGGCAACATAAGCGAAAAATGAAGGGAAAAAATGGCGTGCGCCCCCCCCCCCCAGTCCATACCAGGCCCTTCTCCTGAACTCTGCACTCTGTACACAGTGCACTCATGAACTCTGCTCACTCCTCAACCATACACTCTGTACAGAGCACATCCCTGAATGCTGCACTTTGTATGTAGCACACTCCTCAACTCTGCACTCTGTTCGCAGAGCACTGCTCAAACCCTGCACTCTGTGTGTAATGCACTTCTCAACTCTGCACACTGAAAATAGTGCAACCCTGAATTCTGTGGGGTGTTGATAATGATGTTGGTGGCCAGTGGTGTGATGGGGATGTAGTAGAGTTCCTGCTCCTATTCTCTGAGAAAAAAAAAATGTAGCCTTAGGCCTCATTTACACTTGTATATGTAACTGCTCCCACTTCTGAAGCCAAATTGCGTTTTTTTTTTTAAGTGGGTCAGGGGAGGGGCCAGGGGTGGGGTCAAAGGGGCTCCATCAGGTAGGCTGTATGGGGCCCCATGATTTCTAACAATAGCCCTGCATAACACTGCTGTGTGCTTCTGCAGCTGTTCTTAGTGGATTAGGCAAGTAATGAGCTCCATGTGCAAACCAGGGAAGCATGTAAAGGGCCTGGTAAGCAGGAAGAAAAACGCAATGTTAATGCAGTCTGTGATGGTGGCAGTGTGTTTGTGTGGAGTATTGGATGATGGGTAGCTAAGAGAGGATGAGTACAAAGCTGCCTGATATTTGAGTTGAACAGAGGGAAATGCAAAAGAATCTCTAGTTTCCAGGGTCCCACTGTGTCCACCATGACTTGCATTACCAGTTCATTTGACAAATGTCATTGCTCTACACTTCCCCCAATTCAACTAATGCAACCTTGCCCTTTGTCTGGTCTTGGATGCTTTGAAAGTATACTCATGGGGGCTGACTTACTAAAGTAATTGACAACCTTCACTGAAAAAATTGTGTGAACATTCACTTCAATTATTCAGCCATGTGAAAAATCAAATGCATGTTCCCTTTGAATACCCAAGTATGTGTGTATTCTGTTCCAATGACTGGCTAATTGAAGTGGATAATTACACAATTTTGGGTGAAGAGTCCCAAATTATTTAGTAAATCAGCCTGATTATCTCTATTTTAAAGACAATCTTTTGGCCATAAACGTCTGGCCGAAGGATTCTAAATGCCCCTTTCTTCAAAGGTTTCACATTTATAAAATGTGAATATGAAACATAAAAACCTGATTACAGTATATCTTCCTCTGAAATAACCTACCAACAATTCTACGTAGCTACTTGGGTATCAACTATAATGTCACGTTTTCAGGCTGTGTTTATATATAATACAAATATTACTGTATGAAGGATGTGCACCTATGACTATGATCCCTTCTTTTAATATTGACAATTCTACTATAATTATGTCATTTGTGTAGACCTGTGTGATAAATATATCATTATAAATTAAAAAAAGGATACATTTTATACATAAAGAATACTAACCACAGATGAGTGGAAATAAAATATAAAAAATATGTCAGTTTTGTCAGTATGTAAGCATGTAAAGTATGTAAGTTTTATCACATTGTAAATATAATTAAATGCAACCTTTTGTTTTTGCTTATGTACAGTTATTGCACACCCATATGCATGAAAATAGCCGCACAGATTGTGTAAAACAACTAAAAAACATGGATTTTCTATTTATTTTTCAGTTTTTGAGGGATGGTATGGCTTTAATAACAAAGAAAAAAATCTCAGCAGCAGCAACAATAGCGGTAATAGTGTGCCTAGAATGTGGCAGTTTTTTACTCCTATCAAAATAATGTAGCTGTCTGACAAACATTACTTTTACCACGAGATTCATAGAGAGACTACTTTATAATCATTGCTTGTCTGGTCTCACAATGCTAGAAAATCCACCTCCTGCCTGGAAACTATCAATTTGCTTCTTATTTCATCATAAATCACACATAGTCTGGATAATGATTGGTCTGTCTCCTACATTAGTAAAAGGGAAATGTATCCATGGTGTTACTGTGAATTTACAGTAGAGTGAATAACAGTGGTCAAATTATTAGTTTGGCATTCACAGCTGCCTTCTGTGTGTCATCATTGGTGATTAATTAGCCTGGCGTTCTTGTTTGTAATCCTTCATCACTACCTGAGGAACACTTGTTTGGACAGAGATGGTTTGCTTAGATTTTCCATTCTGCACTGGTGAGAACTATTGCTTCAACAGCCAAAATAAAGGTTTTTTTTTTCTTCCATTAGATGGACACCTTGATACCAATCATCAAGGTTTTGAAAACATAAATATTTAAGATTTGAGATTAGTGATGGGTGAATCACCCATCTGTGATGGGTTTAAATCACCAAGGGTTTAATGGATCTTGTTCAAAATTCTGCAAATCTGAACTTAGAGGCAAATCCATTTGAAGTCTTTATGAGTAAATCCTATTGTTGTTGTGGGTAGAGGGTCCTTTCATGCAGCTTTGAGGGTAAAATACACATATTTTATGGGTACGAAGACTGTGTATGTATAGAGTGAGCAGTTCAGGTTCTAGTTAAAGGCTAACTCCACATTTAAGACCATGTTATATGTTACATCCATATTTACGGTGTAACATATAACATGGTATCAAGCATCCCTATTTTTTGGGTCAAAAAACTGTTCCCTCTTTAGCCCCTTGGTTACGAAAAAGTCGATGACCTGTGCCTTATTGAAGAACTGATGCATCTAGTCAGAGGTTCTATTGACAAACACTCCAAAATATGGACCTGTTGTTTTGAGTTCAAGACTTCCACTCTGTACATTGATACTATTTCAGGTGCTTAGCCTATTGTTAGCATAATGGTCTATTTTTTTGCCCTAAGACACATGGGGGGGTTATTTACGAAAGGCAAATCCCCTTTGCACTACAAGTGCAAAGTGCACTTGAAATTGCACTGAAAATGCACGTGAAAGTGCAGTCGCTGTAGATCCGGGGGGGACATGCAAGGAAAATAAAGAACAGCATTTGAGCTTGCACATGATTGGATGATAAAATCAGCAGAGCTTTCCCTCATTTCAGATCTACCCCTCAGATTTACAGCGACTGCACTTCCAAGTGCACTTTCAGTGCAATTTCAAGTGCATTTTGCACTTTTAGTTTGCACTTGTAGTACAAAATGGATTTCCCTTTCGTAAATAACACCCAGGGCTCTTAATATGTTTGGCATTAGCCACATTGCATTTGGCTCCTTTTCTCCTCTCTCCCTTACCTCCCCTTCCTACTTCTTCCATTTCTCTTTGCCTTGCCTTTCCTCTCCTCTCCCCCTGCCAAATAATAAAAATGCTCTCAGCCTTTAATGTTTTTATGAGCAACAGATTTCAGACGTTAGCTTGCTATTTTGTGCAACATGTATAGTTGATGCTTTCATGCTATACCTATGATGTTCTGATTATACACAACATCTGTTATATCTGTGTTTATTCTCTTCTGTGAGAGCCCTGTTTGATTGCTTTGTATATCTTTTTTGTAACTTACAATAAAAACATGTTCAACTGAAAAAAAAATGGCATCAAGCAGCCAACAACATGCATGGATTCTTCTCTACTGCAGAAGTTGTCAGATTTTAAATCGGTATGGCTGTGCCCACACAGCTGCATCATTCACAGAGATCTGTGAATGAATAAACTACATGTCTCATCTGCCATTATGATAAACAGCATGTAATTCTTAATGGAACATAAACACTGTGATGCTTGTAATCCGCTGACACCTAATCAAGTTCCAGCTTCAATTCAAACCTCTGGCATTGTACCCTCAATACACTGATCATGGTAATGCTTTGCTGGCTCATTTGCAAAAAAAAAATAATAAATGCACATTTTCTCCTTCAAATACAGTATACTGTGTGTGCATTTATTATTTTTTTCGCAAAAGGTGGATTTAGCCTTTAACTGTACCCCTTTAAGCTCCTCCCACATTTGCAAAAAAAAATAAAAATAATAAATGCACATTTTCTCCTTCAAATACAGTATACTGTGTGTGCATTTATTATTTTTTTCGCAAAAGGTGGATTTAGCCTTTAACTGTACCCCTTTAAGCTCCTCCCACTGTGGGCTCTGTGAGGTTGAATCCACCATTCATCATGACGTGCTACACGCACTGCATCATGCTACAACTTGCATTGTCAGAGGTGCTACAGGTCTTTTACAATCCTAGAAACACTTTTGTTTTTCTTCTTTTGACCAATTTTTTTTGCTTAAGGTGATTAGATTGCAAGTAAAATTATAAAAAAGTAAATCTGTAAATAATGTTAAGCATATAAAAAAATAAAAATAAAATAATAATGGTGGGTGTGAAAATGTCTCGCTCTTGACCAATATTTGGCTTTCAGCACTATCAAATGTCAGGTTTCTGCCCTTTATATTTTGTTTCACAGACTG
Organism: Lithobates septentrionalis; assembly: GCA_037952835.1. Classification (NCBI taxonomy): domain Eukaryota; kingdom Metazoa; phylum Chordata; class Amphibia; order Anura; family Ranidae; genus Lithobates; species Lithobates septentrionalis. The sequence continues at coordinate 557,515 of JBBDGP010002517.1, read as the reverse complement.
TTTTTCATTGATTAATGCCTAGTCGGGATCTCTTTGTTCTCAGAAACTGCGTTTTGAACCCATTAGAGACATTCCTCTCTCTATCCTTGTCCACAATTCTGGTGGCTTTGTCTTGCAAGGAACCCTTTTTTGTTTCTGCAGAGGGACAAAGTTGTGTTGAGGCCTAGGACTTCCTTGTTGCCTAAGGTAATACTCAGTTTTTGCTGCTGCCCCATCTATTTTTGCTTGATCAGGGAAGGAATAGCCTTGAAAGCATAAAAGATTAAAATTTTACAAAAATAAATTGTCAATATGGTCATTTTAAACTGTGTAAAAAGTTGTTTATAGCTGCCACACACAGAAAAAAAACATGCAACCTCCAGTCTTTGACAGTCTATTCCACCGGACTCCCACATTCTTAGATTTGACCATCGAAGGAAGATTTGAGGGCAGGGAGTCCATGGCTTTAGGACTCTATGCTTATATGCCTATCCTTCCCCCCTGCATTGGTTTAAAAAAAAATCCCTTTAGGAATTAAAGGATGGAAGACATGCTGGCCATCATAGAGGAGCCTGCCACCATCAGTAAATATGGCAAAAAAAGTTTTTTTTACAAAGCACCTCCTCAAACTGCTGAAGTTTGTGCTCCCTCTGGCATGGCGTTTGTATATCTGCCAACTTACCTTGAATAGTGCCTGTTTCTGTTAAAACATGTTGTGGCAACTACCATTTGTGTGTAAATCATCAAACTCAGGTGGCAGTGGTGGGAACTGAGATTGCTGTTATCATAATGAGTTTGCATAAAAAAATCGCACAAGTGTAATATCCCTCTGTTTTTCTGTTTGTTTTGGAGCGCTGCACATTTTCTTGACCTATACATAATAAGGTGTCTTTTGTACATCTACATCTACTGCATGCAGCTCTTTGTGCACCAAGAAGTGCTGAGATAAAATTTTTGGTTTATTATAATGAGGTTGTGGTTTTAAAGTGCACTTTTTTGATGTTTTATTAAACTTTTATTAAACAAGTATCGCTTGACATCTATACTAATGTTAATGTAGATCTACAACTTTGTTATCTATGGTCATCTGTGTCAACGTCTGTAGTGCATATTAATACAATGCAAATAATGTTCACATTTTGTATATTGATAAAACTGAATAAAAATTATTGATAAAAAAAGAAAAGAATTGTGCTACATACAGAGTGCAGGGTTCAGGAGTGCACTATGTACAGAGTGCAGGGTTCAGGAGTGTGCTACGTACAGCATGCAGGGTTCAAGAGTGGGCTACATACAGAGTGCAGGGTTCAGGATTGCACTACATACAGAGTGCATTTGATTCAGTGTGCAAGGTTGAGGATTGCAGGGTTCAGGAGTGTGTTACATTGAGAATGCAGGGTTAATAATTGCACTATGTATAGATTGCAGATCTGCATATCTTACAGGCCAGTTTATATCCCCCCTCCGGTAAAGAGCTCTCCCCCTAAATGTCTTCCTTTTTCCCCTTCCCTTCTAGTACAGTGCTCTTCTCTCTGCTCAGTGCAGAGTGCCCCTCTCCTCCTGTTCCAGATCTTCCCTCTCCTCCCTGTCCAGTACACAGCACTCCTCTCCCCATAGAAAACAATACACAGCTTACAGTAGGAGGTCAGGCTTCCAATTAAATTAACTACAAGGCATGCAATATTTTCCATAAGTATTATAGTTTTCCGCCATGTAACCATTATCTTCAGCTTTCATTGGTTCTGCAAATAATACTAATAATGCAAAAATGATCATTGCATCTTAGTGAACTGAGCCTATGGTGGTATAAAAGGCATTTTAAAACATTCTATGCTCTTTTCTACATCTGGATGTTCACTTGCTTACCAAAATAAGTACTTATATACTGTACATACTTTTTTAACCAAAAGAAACAGTTAACAGATAATGAAAGTGTTCCTTTAAACACAAGAAAAAGAGAAAAGGCAGAAAGCACACAAAGGGATTTTAAATGAAACGCAAAGGAAATTTGAAAAACAGTCATTGGTATTCAGGATGGTTTTGCAAGGATTCAGGTTTAATAGAGGAAATGTTCAGAAGTTTTATTGGAAGGAGCTCAGGGTTCATTTGAGCACAACCATGAATGGTCAAAATAGATAGAAGGTCCAAAGTAATTTTGCTTGCTGAAATCCGATTGGCTTGGATCATAAATCACCTAAAATGAATAACGTAATATATAAGGAACCACAAAAAAAGAAAGATACGTCTTTGTGCAACAAGACAGGAGAGGTCATCTTATAATACTGGAGACTTCTTTTACTCAATAGAATGTGCACATTGTTTGAAAGCATAGCCTTACTTTTCCCTGTGTTATTTTTCATGTGCTTTCAGCTAAAATAAGCCTTTTGGGTTTTATTGCAATAGCTTCAAGCATCTCTCAAGAATCATCAGCACACAATACAAGCCACAAATTCAAAGGTTTTTGGCAAAAGGCAAAAAATCTCCATTATATCACTGTTACTAAATCAGGGTGTAATTTAGAGATTAAGCAATATGCAAAAGATATAAAGCAAGTAAAAGTGTTGGCGTAGGCTTTCTGGATCAATCTGCTATCATATTGTGTAAAAGTTCAGCAGCAGGGCAAACATCAGCAAGAAAATGTGCGGTACTTAATGAAGTAAACATTGGTGGGGTATCAGAAAAGTTCTAGGCAGTCTGGATAGTCCAAAGTCCATGTATTTACTCAATTAAAAAAGCACCATGCAGAACTTTGCAGTATTTCATTTATCAGCATACACATTAAAAGCTGATTTAACCACTTCATTGCAGGAATTTTCTCATAGCAATGATAAATGCATATACAGTTCAAGTGGTTTATTTAGTCTGTCCATTTATTTAAAATTTTAACAGTGAAGAGTTAATATACCATGTTGTTTTCAAAATTGTATAAATGTGCCAGAACTCATGTTTTGTAGTGTATATGTATATAAAATATGGTGTATAAAGTATATTATACAATAGTGAACGTGTTGTTAGCTAAAGAAATTTCCTTTGCCAGTGTTTACTGAAACTGCTGCCAAATATGAACTATTAAGCCTACAAACAACTCACTGGCGCATAATCAGCATACAAGTGCTCTACTCTAGCCTGCCCCAGTTATTGTCCTTTTGGGAGCTGACATCATGCCTCTCATACAGCTTACAGAAGGTAAAGCCTGGCTGGCAACCACAGCTGGCACATCAAAGACACTTCTGCCCTACCTATGAAAGTCATGTGTCACTGTTCTCTGCATAGGTCAGCCAACGGGGAAGGTGGATTAGAGATGAAAGAGTTGACATTTGCATATTAGTTGCAGCATGGTTTGGACCTCATTCACACGTGCATTTAAGGGCAGATTATGATTTCTTGTGGAGTTACTGTTAATAGTTGCAAGCAGTAATGCCGCGTACACATGGTCGGACTTTTTGACCGGACTGGTCCGACGGACGCCGACGGACCAAATCCGCCGGACAATCCGATCGTGTGTGGGCTCCACCGGACCTTTAGTGGACTTTTCCAGTCGCAAATCTGATGGACTTTAGATTTGGAACTCACTTCAAATCTTTACGTCCTAACTCCGCCGGACCCAGAAATCCGCTCGTCTGTATGCTAGTCCAACAGACAAAAAACGACGCTAGGGCAGCTATTGGCTACTGGCTATCAACTTCCTTATTTTAGTCCGGTGTACGTCATCACGTACGAATCCATCGGACTTTGGTGTGATCGTGTGATCATGTGTAGGCAAGTCCGGTCGTTAGAAAGTCCGTTGAAAGTCCACCAAAAGTCAGTCAAAAGTCTGTCGAAAGTCTGTCGAAAGTCTTGTTTGCATTCAAGGCCAATCATACACAAATAATCACAGCATGTCCAATTACATTCAAACAGGTATGAATGGCTGCACCCACTGGTAGCTACTCTTTGCTTTTTATGGGGCTTCCTGCCTGCATCTGTTCGCAGAAAACCCACTGAGTCTCCCACGGGTAATTATAACCTACCCCTAAACGAACATATGATGGAGGCCTTAGTCTGCATAATTTATGGAAAGAAGGTGTGCATTTTAAAGCAGGTGATGAAAATACCACTAGGTTTACATGTTTGGGGAATTAAAGGGTTCACTTTAAAATAATGCTCATTTACAGTAGTTGCCTCCATCTTTGATACTAGATCTGACCTTGATGATGAGCCTCTGGACTTTGTTCTTGAAGTCTGCTTTAGTTCTCAATATTATTTTAAATGTCCTACATAGAATAAGTTGTTCTCTCTGATACTTTGGGGTTGGTTTACTAAAGGCAAATAGGCTGTCCACTATGCACTATTGCTCTTAAGAAAAGGGTTCTGCCCCAGAAACGCCTTAGCATTGCTCCATGCATACAGGGCCGGTGCTACCACTAGGTGAACTAGGCAGCTGCCTAGGATGCACAGCCACCTAGGGCGCAGTCACGGCCACTGGTTTCAGGCTATCTTCTGTACGGTGTCTGTGATAAACATTTAAAGAGACTCATAAAAAAACATTTTAGAGCCCCCCCCACACACACATACAAAAATGCATGCGCTTTGTCGCCTGTGATTGTCCTACACATGTTATGTATCACTGCACACGCTGGAGTGAGAGCAATAATTCTAGCATCAGAACCCCTGCATAACACTAAACTGATGTCCTGTAGGGGCTTTTAATGCATTGCCTATGAAAAAATATAGGGGAAGTTTATCGGCGTTTCATGGGCGCACAAACGCAAAGCTCCTATAGGTCATCAGTTTAGTGTTATGCAGGAGTTCTGGTGCTAGAATTATTGAATTAATTAATTTTTTTTTCTTCTTTTCTGGGGGGGGGGGGCGCAGGGCACAAGTAGCTGGTCTTGCCTAGGGCGCAAAATAATCTAGCACCAGCCCTGCATGCATATGAGCATCACCCATACATTGCACTGGACTGTAATCATTGGATCACTGATTTGCCTGTTTTACTTACGTTTGTGAGTATGTTTCCACGTTTATTCCAATAAATGGTTTTATGATAATGCACGAGGCTGGTGCGCCCTCTCTGTGTTTTGTTTCAGCTTACCTAAGGATTTCCTCTATCTGAAGAGGGCAGCAAAGTGAGTTCAACAGATTTTTGTTGAAGCGTCTTATCTAAAGACTCTATCAGAAGATACCTCTCTTTTCTTTTCATTTGTGCCATTGACTTTTATGTGTGTTTAAGATCAGTGGGTTGACTACACCTTTAGCACTGATAGTATTTTTCATGGGAAGTTGCACTGCATATGGGAATTTTCCCCAGAGCTTAGTGAATGCGGTGACAATTCACTTTGCAAAGAATATCCAATCACTTGCAAGGAAAATAAAAAAGACAGCATTTTTGTTTGCACATGATTGGATGATGGAAGATAGTAGAGATGGGGAATTGAATTAAAATTCACGAAGGTCCGATCAGAAAAATGTTCTTGTTGAAGAGGTCTGAATTGCAAGTTTGTGCGATGACTCCCCCCTTTTCTTATATCACATTTCCCTTCTTAATTCAGTATCCTCTGCCTTCCTTCATGTCATCCCCCACAGTGGTGTCCTCTGCCCTCCTTTATAGCATCCCCTTCCCACAGCAGTTTTCTCTGTCCCCCTTCCCATCACAGCCCCGTGTGGGTCTGCCCCACTTCCCATTGGAGCCCTTGCAGCTCTTCCCCCATTTACATTACAGCCCCCCACATCTCTATCCCCCCAATTTACATTGCAGCCCCTGCAGCTCTTTCCCCCATTCACATTACACCACTGCAGCTCTGCCCCCCCATTCACATTACTGTCCCCTCACAGCTCTGTCCTCATAATTTATATTACAGCCTCTGCAGCTCTGTCCCCCCCCCCCTCCGTTCACAATTCAGCCCCTGTAGCTCTGTTCCCTCTCATTCACATTACAACCCCTACAGCCCTGCAGCTCTGCCCCCCCACCACATTATAACCCCTGCAGCTCTGCCCCCTACAGCCCCTGCCCCACCACAACATTACAACCCCTGCAGCTCTGCCCCTACAGCCCCCGCAGCTCTGCCCCACCACATTACAACCCCTGCAGCTCAGCCCCTGCAGCTCTATTCCTCTCCATTCACATTACAACCCCTGCAGCTTTGCCCCCTACAGCCCCTGCAGCTCTGCCCCCCACCACCACCACATTACAACCCCTGTAGCTCTGCCCCCCACCACACTACAACCCCTGTAGCTCTGCCCCCTACAGCCCCTGCAGCTCTGCCCACCACATTACAATTCCTGCATCTTTGCCCCCCACAGCCCCTGCAGCTCTGCCCCCCCACCACCACCACCACATTCCATTCCTGCAGCAATGCCCCCTACAGCCCCTGCAGCTCTGCCCCCCCACCACCACATTAGCGGCTAAGCGGCGAAGGCGAAAAACTGACTCCTAAATAGCAAAACCGCGGAGGGCCGGATGGAACAGTGGCGCTGGCTGGACCTGGACCATGGGCCATTATTTAGGGATGCCTGTAGTAGAGTTTCAATTCCTTTCCTAAGCTCTGGGGGAAATTTACCTTGTAAAGTGCAACTTCTTTTGCAAAGTGAACAATCTATTTGTCTTTAGTAAACCAATACATTTATTTAGAGCTGAATGTCTCCTAGGCATATTTTCATACTGTATTTATAATTCCTCTACTGCTAACCAATGTATTATATTGTGCTGACAGATGTGCTATTGTAGTCATCTGTCCTAGTCATGGATATTTTTTACACTGTGCTTCAAGTTGTGCAATGTACAGAAGTGCTCAGATGTCACAGTAGCTGAGGCGTATGACTATGTACTCTTTTTTACATCTAAAACACATTTGCCATTGCCAGATTGAAGTTATCTCTGGGGTTGAGCACCTTATTGCCTGGATGGAGTTATAACCTATGATGTAAGTTGTGAAAACTCTGCTACTAGGGGCAGTAACCAATTTTTTTTTTAAACAATAGGCCATTATAACCCCTGATTGGAGAATGCTAGCTGATATGCCAATCTTATACTTGCAATTCTATTTGAGAGATATTTGAGAGATAGAAGGAGGCTGACTTCACACGGGCTGTCCAATCAGGTCTGCCTGTCAGTTTTTCCATAACTCTCTATGGAGCGGCGGATGTCAGCGGACATGTGTTCACTGACACCCACTGGCATCTGATCTGATCTTGTCTGCCAAAAACAGCAGATCGAATTGGATGACAGTCGAATGGAAACGGAGAGGCGGTCCATTTCCATCTGACAGCCCCATAGAAAACAGCGAGGCTGTGTCTGTGCCTGCTCTTCATAGCGAAGTAGACACAGACCTGTCATCTGCCTGCTCACTGAGCAGATCACCTACTGAGCAGGCAGATGTGGACAACAGACAAAGCCATGTGAAACCAGCCTTAGTCCCCGGTCACACTAAACATGACATTGAAATCCTGCTACTTCACTTGAAATAGGACAATTTCAAAGTAGCACTACTTCAAGTGCTAGTTGGAAGACATCTGTGATTTCATGCACAGATGTCTATGCAAGTCGTGACTGAACTTGCAAAAATTAGTGCAAGAACTACTTTCAAAATTGATGCGACTCCGATTGAGTCGGAGTTGCACAGATTTGACCACTTCCATTTGCGAACAATAGGATGTGACATGTCATGTGATTTGAATACTATGAAATTGCATGACAAGTCGCACCGGAGTGACCAGGGCTGAGTCTGCAGATCAGGAGTCCTGGATTCCCTCAGATTTTATTGACTACATTCATTTTCTGGATCACCATGACTGACAGCTAATAAGCCATTTCAGAAGGATGTCAGCAATGACATCTCTCATATTTTTCTAAGCTCCATCACGTCTACTAAAAACTAGGTGGTGTTGAGGGTCTAACTCAGCGATATCACACAATTTTACATTGAGTCAGGCAAGTCTTTGTAATATGTAGATCCGAATTTGATTTTATAATGTGATTGTACGATGTTTGGCCAGTTTAAAAGATGTTTATCTTACCTTATGTTTTTATTGCTGTATGTGACCCCATCAAACAGTGATCTATTGCATTTTGTGTCCCAACATCGTGTAAGGGGAATCCTCCTTAATGGGTACTCAGACCACAAAACCTGACAGAGGTTCCATGTTATAATACAGTTTCATTATATTATCCTATACTTGCATCTTATGCCATTGCAGCATTCAGTATTTTTAGAGGGAAAACAGACACCACTTACATAATATTGCATTACAATATGCAAAATTAAACATATAAACAATTAATATAACTTGCCTTGGTGACATATGCATAAATGTGAGTAATATGCCACTTATAATCACTGGCATATGTCTGCACATCTTGAGCCTTTTTTCCAAATTCCACATATGTGCTCTTTTAAACCAGCTATTAAATATAATGCTTACTTTACTTGGTTGTTTTTGTTAGTTCTATTAAAGTTTAACCTCTGCTCTTATTGTTATCCTTTATTATTAAAGTGGCAACACGCAGGGGGAGATTTACTAAAACTGGTGCACACAGAATCTGGTGCAGCTACCAGTGGCGGCCTGTCCATTAGGGGAGCCCAGGCACCGCCCCCTCTATCCAAGCCACCCCCTATATGAATAATGGATAGATTCATGCATCGCCGCTGCCACCCCCTATTCATGCATCCGGTCATTTTCGGACGCCGGGCGCCTGAATTACAGTGGTGTGGGTGTTTTTTTTAAGCACCTGATTAGAGCCATAGGCTCTAATCGGCTTTAAAATAGGGGGGTTCAGAGCGCAGAGCACTGCGCCATGAGCCCACCCAGGTGTCACAACAGCGAATGAATATTCGCTGTTGTAGCACTGATCCTCAATCTGGCCAATCAGAAGCAGGTCTAAGACCCATTTTCTGATTGGCTGAAAAGAGAAGACTCCTAATTGACTGCAAAGAAGGAGGGAGGAAACGGAAGCCGCCGATGCCCATGGAGAGCAGAGGGAGAGAAAGCTGTCGCCACCGCCGCCAGTGGAGCGCTGCATAGATGGGGTAAGTGCACCAGACCCGCCAACCGACCGACAAGGGGGAGTGGTACTGTTTGCATAGTATGCATAGTAACCAATTAGCATCTAACTTCAGTTTGTTCAATTACACTTTCACAATAGAACCAAGAAGCTGATTGGTTACTATGCACAGTTGCACCAAATTCTTTGTGCACCAGGTTTAGCAAATCCCACCCATTGTGTGGCACTTTAGATACATTTATTAGGTGCGTAAAATTCCAGAAAAAAAAAAACATATATAGTGTACAAAATATGAAGCCCTACACAAGATGACTTACAATCTTAAAGGTGGAGGAACACTTCTAAAGAAGTCACGTGACGTGACAATACGCGTCAGGATTGGAGCACGGGAACTGTCACAGACTGACGATAGGATACGAGCTCGGTGCTCGTGGATGTTTTTTACTATAGCCTTCTGCTAAATGTAAGTGTACCATGTTGTTTTTAACCTAATAAACTGATTTATATACGGGATCACGCTATGTGCACTCTCTTCCAACACTCCACATATATTCATCCCATTGTGATGAGCATTGAGGAAATGGGGACAGTTTGAAGACACCCTTTTGAGGTATACGAACTCGGCGCTCGTTGGATTGATGCCCACACTCATTTTACAAAAGTGAGTGCATCCCCCTTCTGTGTCCTGTCCCTTTTTTCATTCTGGCCGCCACAGAGTTATACTATATACTGTCTGCTTATGTTTTTTATATACCATCCTGCACACCCACCACCCGAATCACCTGAACTACTGGATGGGACCCTTGCCTGCTGGTGATTTGTTATTGGATTACAAGCTGTTGTTTTGCAGCAGTAAGGTGAGCTGCTTGCAAGCACGGAGGTGTCCTCACTGAAGACTTTTTTTCCCTTTCCTCTGGCTTGTGGACTTGCCTTTTTTGGAACTGATGACTCATCGTTTGAGCACTTTGTATTACAAGGTGGTGGGACTGTTCATCATTTATTTATTTACTTGGAGTCACTAATAAGAATTTGCTGAGTTACCACATATGTGCTAGTATGATGCTAGCCCTTTTGCACTGAGATTTCTTTTTTTTGTTTCAATATTTACAATATTTTTTATGTGCTAGTATGATACTAGCCCTCATGCACATGGACTTTTTTTTATGTATATATTTTTATTTGGTTCATTTTTTTTGTACCCACACTGTATTTGTCACTCATTTTATAGCTTTTTATATGTTTTAGGCAATTTTGTTTCCTCAGTCTATTCGGATTTAGTGCCCATGAGACCGCACTTTATTACATTTCATTATACTGTTATATTTTGCATAGTTTTTTCATTTTGCCTTTCTGGAACTGATGACTCATCGTTTGAGCACTTTGTACTACAAGGTGGTGGGACTGTTCACCATTTATTTATTTACTTGGAGTCACCAATAAGTATTTGCTGAGTTACCACATATGTGCTAGAAAGATACTAGCCCTGAGATTTTTCTTTTAATAAGTATTTGCTGAGTTACCATGTGCTAGTATGATACTAGCCCTTTTGCACTGAGAATTTTCTTTTCTTTTGTTTCAGTATCTACAATATTTTTCATGTGCTAGTATGATACTAGCCCTCATGCTCATTATACCTTTTGTATAATTTTTTTCATTTTTTCACTCACCTCTCTATACATTTGAGTTAGCCCCCTCCCCTTCCTCTTCCCACCTTCCCCTTTTTATCACAGCACAATCACCATTCACTTGATTCATACCACTTTTGTCTGTTTGGATCAGCCATTTTAGGTGTTGCAGCAGTGCCCCTTAGCATAGGTATTTCTGACAGCGCAGGAGTTTCTTCATTATTTATCTATGTGGAGGAACACCAGATACAAAAAGTAGGGAGGTGGCAATGGCTGTAGGTGATGGAAGGCAGTTACTCCATAAGGGATGTTTTTGGGTAAAGGTACTGAGTGAGGCAAACTAGGTAAATAATCAGGGCTGCACAAGAATCCATATCAGACACAGGCTGGGGAGGTAAATTAGGTAGAAGGATTGAGTAGAACTTAGGGGCGCAGAAAAGGGGACATGAATGTTACTGTCTTAGTGCTGTCTGCCACCTGACAACTAATAGGGCGTACACACGGTCGGACTTTGTTCGGACATTCCGACAACAAAATCCTAAGATTTTTTCCGACGGATGTTGGCTCAAACTTGTTTTGTCTACACACGGTCGCACAAAGTTGTCGGAAAATCCGATCGTTCTAAACGCAGTGACGTAAAACACGTACGTCGGGACTATAAACGGGGCAGTGGCCAATAGCTTCCATCTCTTTATTTATTCTGAGCATGCGTGGCACTTTGTCCGTCGGATTTGTGTACACACGATCGGAATTTCCGACAACGGATTTTGTTGTCGGAAAATTTTATCTCCTGCTCTCCAACTTTGTGTGTCGGAAAATCCGATGGAAAATGTCCGATGGAGCCCACACACAGTCGGAATTTCCGACAACACGCTCCGATCGGACATTTTCCATCGGAAAATCCGACCGTGTGTACGGGGCATAAGAGTATGCTGAACCATGACATTGATTCCTTCCATAATTGCAATACCAATTATGTTGTGTAACTACTCACTTGTGACATATGCCATAGTAAATATGTAGGTAGGACGATGAGACATCTTCAGGATCATTTTAATGAGCATATATATAGTGTGGCTAAACATTTCAAATTTGGGAATGCTTCAGCCATGCATGTACAGGTCATTGAAAAAGTGAAGTCCCCTAGTAAAGGTGGTGATGTGTTTTGATTGCTCTGCCGGAGGGAGGTTTTCTGGATTTTCTAGCTTGAGACTCACATCCCACAGGGGTTAAACTTTGAGTGGGATGTGAGCCATTTTTATGAGTAGTATAGTGTACTTCCTCCCTCCGACAGTAATCGACAAACATTAATATAGTGAGTTGTCTATTTGTGTAGAGGATGGTTAATGATACACTGCACTCACATATTTATTATTGTCATGTTTACCAATATTTTTTTATTTATTATGATTGTACTGAATATTGTGATGTGTAGCATAACCATCCAATGCTTTTTTTTTATTTACAATAGGTTTTTATTGAGTTTTTAGTATGAAGATAGTAATAAAAAAAAACAGTCCAGTTGCAACAAAAACAGAGGTTCCGCCTAGCTTAAGTGAGTCTAGTTCATCCTGAACAAGCAACATATATGATTATGTTTGTTAATATATGTAATGATACATTTGCTTAAATTTTTATATTTAACGTACGAAGCAGGCAGAGGGGAACTGGGAGGTAGGAAGGGCAGGATAGGGGGGGTTAGGGTAAGGAAGGGAATGGGAACTAGAGAATGGGGAAGTAAGGGGCAAAATAAGGGGGGGGGGGATCACCAGCACATCAAGTGAGGAATTTTCATAACAGTATAGAAAATATGGTTTAAAACAGTCTAGATCACAACAATTCAGTATTTCACATGTGTACTTTACATTTTGGATGTGCCAACCATTGGGACCACTGTACCGAGAATGTATTTATTTGCATATTTTTCCTAGCTATTATCTTTTCCATCCAAAGCTTTTTTGTGTGAGGAAGTTATGTCTAGGCATGCATTTCAATACACATTCTTCTGCCATTCATTATTGATCCATTCAGATATTTACTAGCCATTAGGTGTAAATTAAGAGAATGATTGATGGGCAGTAATATTGCAGTTTAGGCCTCATGTACACTGCTGCTGTTAAACGGACGTTTAGGAGCAGTTGGACATTTTTTTAATCTGCTCCTGAATTCTCCTCTATGTTATCTTATCAGTACATGTACACAGGGTCGTTTATAGTCGTTTCTAGGCAGTTGAGTTTAGAGGCTCTTTTTGGAACCCAAAAAAATGCGTTCAGAAGCTGTGTTTAGAGGCATTTCAAGCGCCTAATGCAGCTAAATGCTTTAGGCACGTTTTGGCCTAGAAGGGTTTTTAAAGGGAAACATTTTATTTATTACTTTTGAGCTTGGAAAATGCTAAAAACACACCAAAAACTCAATTATCATTGCCTGCAAGCTTGATATACCATGTGATATTCCCCTCATCAGCCAATTATGCTGTACAATACATGACCTGCATTACTTGATGCTAGGGATGAGCCGAATACCCCCCTGTTCGGTTCGCACCAGAACTTGCGAACAGGCAAAAAATTTGTTCGAACACGGTAACACCGTTAAAGTCTATGGGACACAAACATGAATAATCAAAAGTGCTAATTTTAAAGGCTTATATGCAAATTATTGTCATAAAAAGTGTTTGGGGACCTGGGTCCTGCCCCAGGGGACATGGATCAATGCAAAAAAAAGTTTTAAAAACGGCCGTTTTTTCGGGAGCAGTGATTTTAATAATGCTTAAAGTGAAACAATAAAAGTGTAATATTCCTTTAAATTTCGTACCTGGGGGGTGTCTATAGTATGCCTGTAAAGGGGCGCATGTTTCGCGTGATTAGAACAGTCTGACAGCAAAATGACATTTCAAAGGAAAAAAGTCATTTAAAAGTACTCGCGGCTATTAATGAATTGCCGGTCCGACAATACACATAAAAGTTCATTGATAAAAACGGCATGGGAATTCCCCACAGGGGAACCCCGAACCAAAATTTAAAAAAAATTACGTGGGGGGTCCTCCTAAAGTCCATACCAGGCCCTTCAGGTCTGGTATGGATATTAAGGGGAACCCCGGACACTTTTTTTTAAAAATGGCGTGAGGTCCCCCTCAAAATCTATACCAGACCCTGCAGGTCTGGTATGGATTTTAACGGGAACCCCGCGCTAAAAATAAAAAAAAACGGCGTGGGGTCCCCCAGAAATCCATACTAGACCCTTATCCAAGCACGCAACCTGGCAGGCCGCAGGAAAAGAGGGGGGATGAGAGAGCGCCCCCCTCCTGAACCGTACCAGGCCACATGCCCTCAACATTGGGAGGGTGCTTTGGGGTAGCCCCCCAAAACACCTTGCCCCCATGTTGATGGGGACAAAGGCCTCATCCCCACAACCCTTGCCTGGTGGTTGTGGGGGTCTGCGGGCGGGGGGGCTTATTGGAATCTGGAAGCCCCCTTTAACAAGGGGACCCCAGATCCCAGCCCTCCCCCTGTATGAAATGGTAAGGGGGTACAAAAGTACCCCTACCATTTCACAAAAAAACTCAAAAATGTTAAAAATGACAAGAGACAGTTTTTGACAATTCCTTTTTTATTTAAATGCTTCTTCTTTCTTCTATCTTCCTTCGGTTTCTTCCTCCATCTTCTTCTTCTTCTGGTACTTCTGGTCCTTCCTCCGGTGTTCTCATCCTGCATCTTCATCCGCGGCGTCTTCTTTCCTTCTTCTCTTCGGGCCGCGCCGCATCCATGATGGCATGGAGGGAGCCTCCCGCTGTGTGACGCTTCTCCTCTTCTGACGGTTCTTAAATAATGGGGGGGGCGGAGCCACCTGGTGACCCCGCCCCCCCTCTGACGCACAGGGACTTGACGGGACATCCCTGTTGCATTTCCCGTGCCTCCCTCCATGCTATCATGGATGCGGAGCGCCCGAGGAGAAGGGAAGAAAATGCCGTGGATGAAGATGCAGGACGAGAACACCAGAGGAAGAACCAGGAGAAGAAGATGGAGGAAGAAACCGAAGGAAGATAGAAGATAGAAGAAAGAAGAAAGAAGAAGAATTTAAATAAAGGAATTGTCAAAAACTGTCTCTTGTCATTTTGAACATTTTTGAAGTTTTTTTTGTGAAATAGTAGGGGTACCCCCTTACCATTTCACACAGGGGGAGGGCCGGGATCTGGGGGTCCCCTTGTTAAAGGGGGCTTCCAGATTCCGATAAGCCCCCCACCCGCAGACCCCCACAACCACTGGGCAAGGGTTGTGGGGATGAGGCCCTTGTCCCCATCAACATGGGGACAAGGTGTTTTGGGGGGCTACCCCAAATCACCCTCCCAATGTTGAGGGCATGTGGCTTGGTACGGTTCAGGAGGGGGGGGCGCTCTCTCGTACCCCCCTCTTTTCCTGCGGCCTGCCAGGTTGCGTGCTCGGATAAGGGTCTGGTATGGATTTTGGGGGGACCCCATGCCATTTTTTTTAAATTTTGGCGTGGGGTTCCCCTTAAAATCCATACCAGACCTGAAGGGTCTGGTATAGATTTTGAGGGGGACCCCACGCCTTTTTTTTTTTTTTTTGGCCGGGGTTCCCCTTAATATCCATACCAGACCTGAAGGGCCTGTTATGGAATTTAGGGTGACCCCCCACGTCATTTTTTTTTTAAAATTTTGTTCGGGTTTCCCCTGTGGAGAATTTTCATGCCGTTTTTATCAATGAACTTGTATGTGCATTGTCGGACCGGCAATTCATTAATAGCCGCGAGTAGTTTTAAATGACTTTTTTTCCTTTGAAATGTAATTTTGCTGTCAGACTGTTCTAAACACGCGAAACATGCGCCCCTTTACAGGCATACTATAGACACCCCCCAGGTATGAAATTTAAAGGAATATTACACTTTTATTGTTTCACTTTAAGCATTATTAAAATCACTGCTTCCGAAAAAACAACCGTTTTTAAAACTTTTTTTTGCATTGATCCTTGTCCCCTGGGGCAGGACCCAGGTCCCCAAACACTTTTTATGACGATAACTTGCATATAAGCCTTTAAAATTAGCACTTTTGATTTCTCCTATAGACTTTTAAAGGGTCTTCCGCGGCTTTTGAATTTGCCGCGAACACCCCAAATTGTTCGCTTTTCGGCGAACAGCTAATGTTCGACTCGAACTCAAAGCTCATCCCTACTTGACGCCGATGTTGAGAGTCACCAACAGACATTCCTCTGGTGGCACGCTTTTCCTCATGTTGGTGTCCATGCAAACTAGATGGGGCTAACCTTTTCCAAGAGAACTTCAAAGGTGGCAATTGACATGCGTGTAAAATTAAAAGATTTCTCTGGGTAATTACGCAGCTGAACATACATATTAGAAAAGTATCCTGTGGACATGCGTTGAGCCATCAATGGATGTGTCCAGTAGCGACGAACTCTGGTCCTCTCATGCAATTTTCTATGTCTTTGGAGCCTCAGCAAAAGCAACATCAGGAGCATTTCCTCACACATGCTCATCATGGGATCCATATTAACAAGCAAACCAAAAAATAACAGCTAGCTAAAAGCACACGGCTTTCGCAGCTGCAACTCAAACTGTTCTCTCACAGAATGGTTGAAATAGTTAATAAATACCTGTTTTTAGTGCTCTCTAATCATTTGGGAGGGTCTCCTGAGGTTATCTTTGGTAACTGCTTCTGAACGCAAACGCAGCTAAACGCAGCTAAATGCGGCTTGTAAACGCTGCTATACACATGTTTTTAAACGTGGATTACTAGCTGTGATGTTCCAGCATTCTGGAGAGGTTGAGAAATGTCCCGTGTACATGAAGCCTTACTGTGTGTTTTACCCGAATTGTGCTGCCCATCTCCATTGCCCCCTCTTTTGGCTGTTTGTCCTACCAATTTCATGGTATTTTATATGCGATGGTGCCCAGTCTGTTCCTTACAGATGTGGGCCGCATCGTATATGAATGGGTTTCAATATACAGGATACTTATGTCAATTGTCTTTCTGTCTCTTTGTGTCTTGTGCTGTTTGTCTTTTCCCGTTCCTATGTTAGGAGATTCCCCCATCTATTGATATGTATGTGTTTATATGTATCTATTGTTGTTCATATCAGAGTGCGGAGGGAAAACTGTTGTTTATTGGCTAATTGTTTTAGAGTATAAGCATACGGGGTGACACAAGACTATGTGGTGTTTTATGACAATGTCTTTATTTTTATATTTAGTCGTTATAGAACAATACGTTGGCTTGTTAGAGCAGATATACGTTTTTGGTTATTTGTTTTTCTTTTGTCTACATGTGATATATACAATTATATATTCATGGGTCTCTCTTTCACATGTGAGGTTTATGCAACAGGAAGTCTGTAATTAGCACCTGGTGACACCTGTATAGGTGGGACTATATAAGAACTGTTTTGCAGACATACCTGTGTAATGACTAAGCGCACGTGAAGTGTGTGAAATGCGTCTACCCAGCATTTTGATGCCTGTAATTTTTGGGATGTCCAAATAAAGAGGATTTTGATCTACAGTGGTGTAGATTTCTTTTAATTTCATTGTGTGTGGAGGCGAGCCGAGGTAAGCACCTGCTGGATCATTAGGCTTCCTTATCTCACCTGGAACAGCGGGTTTTCTTTTTTCCCAATGCTGAACCACCACTGTGATTTCTAAGGCAAGTATAAGATGCTGTAGGTGCATTTGCTGAGTATATGGGGTGAACAGTGTGCTGTATGTATTTGGCTGAATATTTGTGTGTCAGGAATGTATAGGGGTGAACGATAGAGCATGCTGAATATATTCCTCTGAGTTCATATTGGGGTGTGCATTTGGGTTTATTCTGCAGTCTGTTGAATATATTGGGATACACGCTACAGTGTGCTGAATGTAACAGGGTGCATTATGTGATTTATTGAGTGCTTTGTGTTTTGGAGTGCTGAGTGTGACGAACGCAGGTGCCAGATCCCTGCCCTCCTCGCTAACTTGCAACGAAGGACCGGCCAACCTCACACCACGCTGTCACTTACGTAACAATGCCACTCTAAGCTGCGCCCAGCACAAAGATTTTCCAGCTTGCACATAGACCACAATCTAGGTGCGAGCAGCATGAGAGTGATTGTCACTGGGCTAATTACACAATTAACCCTTTAACTGTCACCACTCCCGTTTAAAAGACCGAGTCGGGGGAGACTCGTAATTTTAGCAATTCCAATTATAATTTTAGAATAAGCGTCTGCCACACACACTGCCACCACAGACAGGTCTGCTCAGAGTCTTACTCTACAACAGTAGCACCCTTCAAGAGGCAGGTTCGTTTATAGCTTGCATTAAGAGCTTTAGAGACAAGGTTAACACTTTTCAACATAAGGGTTTATTATGAAAAGGTCAAAGTTGATGCAAACAAAACATTTACAGAAAAAAGATGTTTCAAAAGATAAAGACAATATACAGCCACAAAGCAATAAGGTAGAATTGGGAAGGAAGAATACTTGCAATTAATGTCCTAGGGTTGATCAGAGTTCGATCGATGAGCTAGGTAATCTGTTCTCAACTTGGCAGATGTTTCTTCTTGGATGGTAAAAGGAGAACTGACCATTGTCTTGGCATCTCCTCTTTTCTGTCAAATCAAAGGGGGTGTTGACAGCGACCAGTAACCAATCGTCTGGTCATCTTGTTTAGGGGTTTGGTTGCTGGGAGGTGTCTACACTCATGACTACGTCCCAGGTAGATTTTGTGATACATATTCATATATCTGCATCTATAGTGTTTACAGACTGCAAATGCCCATATTATTATTCAGCGTGAGATTTCCTTCAAAACAAAACTAAACATGCCATATCCCCAGTGTATAGTCTGCTTAGGGTGAATAAGTGGTACCAGTGGTTTCCCGTATGCCCTGACATAGGGGTGTCTGGACTTGAAACGTTACATATTATCTGAGGAAACTAAATATGTCCATATACTTTTTTTATTTGCACTAACATACAATTTTTCAGGACAAGCTTTCAGGGTATGTCCCCTTCTTCAAAGTCCAAGCAGTACTCTTGAGTAAGCTTGTCCTGAAAAATTGTACGTTAGTGCAAATAAAAAAAGTATCACGGACAGTACTCAATTTTCTCTGTCACAATTGCACTAATACGGCTACAACCAAATCAAGTCTGTTTAACTTAAAAAGCTTTGAATTCCTAAGACAAGGGAGGAGGGAGTTCAGAGTTTTCTGTAATGATACATGGTTAGCAAAGCTGTCATGGATACTTCCACACAACATGGCAGCTAGCTACAGCTTTTCATGTCAAGTACGTGATATCGTTACACTGAGTTTTTGGGGTATTTGGGGTTAATGGTAAGATCTGCTACGTTTTTTTTGGGGGGGATACGTTTTGCTGTGTATCATTGTACATGGTGCAGCACAGTAAGGCATATGAGAAACCAGAGATGATGAAATTAGCTTTCATGACTCTCTAGGAAGAAACTAAGACAGGGTCTACAAGGCTCATGGAAGATCACAGGTGCAGGTACTGGCAAATGAATCTCAGAAGTGTTGGCATCAGATGCACAGTAATACAGTTGGCAGAATACAATGAATGCATTTCCTTCAGGTTCCTCATTTTGTCATGGGACCCTTTGCCACAAAATACAGATTTATACCATATTAAGTCCCACTTTGATTTTTGCTCAGGATGCATGGATTTCAAGCACAGACAGAGTCAGGGCACAAGCCAGAGCCAAAATATAGCAAAGGAAATTAATATATAGGCCTCAATGTACAGAGTCAATAAGCAGAATCTTTGTCAGGAGTCCAACCTGAGATCAGTAAAAAAGATAATCATGAACCATAGACAGATGAGAGATTCAAGAGCAGGTCAAACAGAAGCCAAGTAGTAGTGCAGTGAATAGTAGACGTGTTTACTGAAGGCCATCCAGCTAGGCTTCCATGCAGAGAATCATGCACATGCGCTAGAGCAAGTTCACAAACCATTTGGCTGGCATGGGCTTCCCGGCAGAAAATAATATTGTATACTGAGCAGGTGCTCCTGAAGATGGGTGGGCACATGGCACTGATTGCTAATGCACACTGTGTCTGTAAACTGCCTCACTTCTTTTTTTTCTCCAGCAGCGTATATTCTTTGGTTGATATGCCTATGTTATACTATTGTTTACAGTATACTGCTGCTTTGGAAGGGTAGTTATGCTACTGGCATGTAGACTCTAATAGGCGTATCATTACCACTTTAAAACACAGTGTGAGGAATTAGCTCTGTAGTGGGTTATGCGTGACCTCCTGAATGGGTCACAGTACGTGAGAAAGGCACAGCAAGACAGCAGAATCTTGGTGAAACAAAACAAAAATAGATGCCCAATGTAGCAAGGGTTTATTTTCTAACTTCAAACACAGGAATAAAGCAGAGTCTTTAGTCAAAGAGACTTAATCTCACCACACAGAGACATTTGCTGCTCCCCAGTCTGTCATGCACAGAGATCTGGTTCCAGGATAGAGCACCCTCTCTAAGCAGCCTGGGAGTTTTATAGAGCCCATAGTACTCAACCTGCTTTAGCTGAGCTCTTTAACTCCTCAATGAGCCAAGGAAGCTCACTATATAGCACAAAAAGGAAAACTGTTTGTATACTGCATGAATCTGGGACAAATATATCTACCATCCTGACCACAACCAATGGTTTGCCTGGCTCCTGTCATAACAGCCACATTTGTCTTTTCTTCATGATTAAGCATACTTTTGTCCTACATTTTCCTTCAGGTTTTTTTATTTTGTCGTGGCACCCTTGTCACAAAATACAGAATTTTACCATATTAAGTCCCACTTTGATTGTTGTGCGGGGCCTATTTTTTCTAAAATTGCCCATGGATAATGAGCTTTGAAGAAGTAGGTTTTGATAACTACTTAAAGTGCATGTATACTTTGCCCATACAGGGAGCTTATGAGCTGTTTATACTTAGCTACCACCCACTGTCCACATACACATTTACCTAGAGAAGTAAAGCAACATAACTGGTACATTCAGGTATGGGAAACTTTGGCATTCCCCTTCCTTACGCATTGATGCTTGGCCTGAGCCTACTTAGTCATCCAGCACTGTTGCATGAAAAAAGAGACCTTAACCTTGTGTAAGCTCTAAATATGTTGAGTTGGAGCCTATGCAAGGCATGTCTTGTGGGCATGCATTAAAACAAGGCAATTGTTTTGCCATGTGAAACATGTAGAAGAGAATTCCAAATGATGGAGTCTACTCTAATGCAATATTGAAGTTTTGCATGAGATGGGTTTATGAGAGAAGAAGACGTAACAAGGTCAGGTCAGTGAAAGAGTGACAAGGATTATTTAGGGAATATTTATGTGCAAGGTCAGAATATATTGTAGATAGTTCTTGGCATAGATTGTTGAGATGAACGTCTTGTTAGTGGAATACAATGTGGGAGGATATTACAATAAGCAAGGAGAGAGAGTTGGTTGGCATAGGCTGGAAGTTTAATGGCTTCTTTAGAGTCACATTTTGGAGATGTTTTGGAAGTGACAGGACTATAGCAATACAGTGAGAATAAGCATTTCACTAAAGATGCAGAAAATTATTTTGTATACAAGGCAGCGCTAAAATATGAATCCACAGCTGATAATCCAGTATTATAATTCTGTACCTACAGACTCAAACGTAATGTGAGAGAATTTTTATTTTGCAGATACAGTTTAATATCTCCCTTCAACCAATGCATGCACAATGTTATTTGCTAGAAAAATTCTACTTTTAGCTAGGCATGTTTTATTAAAGGAAATCATTTCCATGGAGAGCATTATTTAGCCTAATTGTTTTTCTTACAATTGCTTACTTATGTGAGGCCCGCACACATCATTATGTTGATTTGGCAAGGTTTTATTACTAATAGCCCTAATCAGTGGGCTACCCATGGCAGCAAACTGTGTGCTTGTGTTTCAAGACATTGCATGATTGTGCTGAAAACCCAAGCAGAGTCTGTAATAATTTGAATCTTTGTGATGTCACAACGCTTAGACCATCACCATATTAAAGAATTCGTATTGTCTCTGCACTGTTAACAGGAAAATGACATTCATTCAAGCATGAATATTAATAGATTTCAACACAAATGTGAAGAAAAATGTCATGGCCTGACAATATCCATTGTTAATAGCTGATATATTTCATTTGAATGTATTTCATTTGATTGTTCATGGCTTGTTCACTTTCATATTATATTGTGGCAATAATGTCAATAGTGTTATGCAGTGTTTTTTTAAGGAGTATCATTTACAATGGCTAAGAAAGCCTTTGTTCATTTCAAAATTCAAATCAGTTTAAAGCTGAATTTCAAGAAAATGTTCAGTCATTAATTTATTAAAGTAAAAAGCTAGTTTCCTCTCTCTGCTTTTTTTTTGGATGGACCTTTTTCAATAATAAATGTTTCAGAATGGTCTGGGTCTGCAGGATAACATGAAATCAGTCTAAGACTAATTATTTTTTTAGTTGTTTTTTGGACAAGATTCTAGTCATTACATATATTATAGCTGACACCAGTGATTCCTCTCACTCGCATTTATTTTCTTTGGATTAACCACTTGCCTACAAGGCACTAACACCCCCTTCCTGCCCAAGCCATTTTTCAGCTTTCAGCACTGTTGCACGTTGAATGACAATTGCACGGTTGTGCTACACTGTACCCAAACACATTTGTTTGTCATTTTCTTCACTCAAATAAAGCTTTCTTTTGGTGGTATTTAATCACTGCTGGGTTTTTTATTTTTTACAAAAAAAGACAAAAATTAAAAAAAAAACATTTTTTTTACTTTTTTCTGTCAGTAAATTTTGTAACCAAGTAATTTTTTGCCTTCACTGATGTGTTCTGATGAGGCGGCACCGATGGGCACTGATAGGCTGAACTGGTGGGCGTTGATGAGGTGGCACTTATGAGCACTGATGAGGTGGCACTGATGAGGAGGCACTAATATGCCGCACTTATGGGCACTAATAGGTGGCACTGATATGTGGCACTGATGAGCACTGATAGGTGGCACTGATGGGCACTGTTAGGCGGAAGTGGCGGGCACTGATAGGCGGCAGTGGCGGGCACTGATAGGCGGCACAAATAGGCAGCACGGATAGGTGGTACAGATGGGCACTAATGGGCATTGATGAGTGGCATTGATGGGTATTGATGGACAGCAGTGATGGGCATTGATGGGCAGCACTGATTGCCAGCACCGACTGGCATGGCTAATGAGCACTGATTGGTGGTACTTGTGGGCAGTGTTGGGCACTGTTTGCTACCACTGGTGGGCACTGTATGCTGGCATTGGTGGGCAATGGTGGGCACTGTATTGTGACACTATATTTTGTTACTGTAATCAGGGCACTGATGATCAGTGCCCTGATTACATTCCTACATGTCCCCCTGTGAGGAGATGCCGCTGATCGGCTCTCTTCTCCTCACACTCTGTCAGCGTGAGGCGAGGAGAGCCGATTACCGGCATCTCCGTGTTTTCATGTGACCGGCTGTGATTGGACACAGCCAATCACATGGTTAAAGAGCCGCGGGCGTGGCTCTTTACACAGATTGGGTCTTGCCACGTCCTAGCAATACGGAGTGGCCGTGACCACTGCGCTGTGTGCCCCCGCTGGCGCACGAGAGCGGCCATTCTGGGACGCCGTCGTATGACGTTGTCCCAGAACAAGAGCCGCACCGCCCCAGGGTCATTTGGCGGTGGGTGGGTGACAAACAGTTAAAGGAAATTAATCTACAATTGCACCAGTTTTAGTAAATCTCCCCCAGTGAGTACTCTCACTCTCATTTATTTTCTTTGGATTAAAGGAAATGAATCTACAATTTACAACATGCATTATAGGTACTGCTAGAGCTCACAAAAAGTCACAAAAAGGAGAGGTTTACAAATACTGTATCATATCTCATGATTCCAGTTGGGTATTTGAAAGAAATACTGGCCCTGTACAAAAATAAAACAGTAATTGATTTAAGTTAAAGTTATTAAACTCATATTTAAAAAAAAAAAAAAATCATGCCTTCATATTATTCTCACTTTTCCCCTTTTAATCCAAGTGCCACAATGTATTTTCTCCAAGATGCCTATAAAATTTCCAGTGTTGTGTGTTCCATTCTGGGGTCTTCCATTCGATCTATATGGTTCCATGGGCTGTGTGAATATAGCCATCCTCCTACAATCATTCACAGCATGCATTATAATTATATGTGCCGACAGACCAAACAATGGTACATTAAAACAGATTAGACTGTCCATAGAGTCCACAGCATTGCCCAGTGTTGACACCCCCCCCCCCCCCCAGCACCAGCCGCCAGCCATCACAAAATCAGCAACAGGAAGAGAGCAACCAGAATACAGGGAGGGAGGGACCAACATGAAAATTAAATATATTATGCATGCAAAGCAGAGGGGACAGCGCAATGCTTGATGAAAAGTGTAGTTTGGGAATGGACGGGTGTGTGTGATCACTACTTACGGGCACTATTATCGTCTAATGAGTCCACGGGAGCAGGCAGGGTACACAGGCGAATATACAATGGTATTTAAAAGGTATTCTGCAATTTCAAACTTTTTAACTTTAAAGGGGTCAACTCACTAAAGGTTACCGCATGCGATATGAAGGTAATTTTTCAGAAATATAGCATGAGATGATAAAAGAGTCAATTCATCAAATTAAAATATCGTATGTGAGCAAAAAAGCATGAGATAAATCATTAAAGTCAATTCACTAAAAAACACACCCATTTGTTATGTATCACCTGGTGTTTGCTGGCGTTATTTTAGAAATGTACACAATAACAATTAGAGAAACTCTGCACTATCCAGGAAATTAAAAGTATACAATGTATCAGTGTGAAAATGTTCTCCTATGAGCTCCGGAATGAAAATAAATTACAAGAAATATTTTATCAGAAAGAGATTTGTTTTGTGAATGAAAGCATCCTAGAATGTTTTCATAGTTTCACAATATCAATATTACTGAGTGCCTTCTGGTGCAGTGTTAGAAAAAAAACTGTGAAAAAATAACACCAAAAATAACGCAAAATGTAAGTGCTAAATATCGCAAAACATAAATATTTAACACATTTGGTAAATAACGCATTTTTTTATGAATTATTTACTTTTGAGATAAATATTTTAACTTAAAAATGAATGCAGTATTTATCTCCCAGTGAATTGACCCCAAAGGGTGCTGTAATAGGAGACTAAGGGGTGGATTTACTAAAGGCAAATAGGCTGTACAATTTGCAAAAGCAGTTGCACTTCTTTTCCCTAGAGCTTAGTGAGTGTGGTAAAGTTTTTCTGATTTCCATCAGCCAATTATGTGCAAGCAAAAATGCTTTTTTTTTCTTTTCATTGCACCTGATTGGGTATTTTTTACAAAGCGAGGCTTTACCACATTACATTTACTAAGAAAAATAGAGTGCAGCTGCACTTGTAAAGTGCACAGTCTATTGTGCTTGTATGAGTAGCTAAAGAAGATTAGTGACAAAGATTAATTGAACAAGCTGAAGTAAGACGCTTATTGCCTACCATGTACAGTTACACCAGATTTTGCACTCGCCAGTTTTCGTAAATCAACCCCTATAAATTGTCTTCTCTAAGGGTTAATCAACGGAATCATCTGGGATTTGGGGCATACCTTGTATTAGTAGAATACACTTTATTTCTCTACACTTAAACACTAGTTAAAATACTGTTAAAGAAATACAGATATAAATAAAAATTTGTGCGCTAGCAATAATATAATTGGGAGAATGCCTAGGAGACACAATTAATATATGAATCCCAGCAGAAATAATAATAACAGGTGCATGAAATCCTCTCTCAAAGATCCAAGAAAATATTTATATATTCTGAAAATAAATTATAAATAATCACACATCCAAAAAACACCTATAATCAGTCCATGAATAGGTTAAGCAAAATAAAGTGGGAAGAAAGAAAAAAGTCCGTTTGGTGTATCTCATCACAAAATCAGGAAAATAGTAAGCTGTAAAGAGTATTTAGGAATACACATTGATTGCAGAAAAGGAGTAATGGATGTACCCTTACCCCAATCGTTGGACCTCCTCTATGGCAAGGTCGTATGGGCTTGCAGATATAACCCTCTGCGGGCACAGGTGGAATGTTGATGTCCGGGTCCTGTCAGCGTGCACCACCGACTCCAATCTGATCCGGCCGATCCAACTGCTCCAACATCAGAGGGGAGACTCAGGAGTGGGAGAGTCCATATTCAAGAAAAAACAAGGGGAAGAACTCCAATAGTGTAATAACGTTGAGGATTTATTGGTTAAAATAAACCACAGATGTACATATAAAAAGTTCCAATATGGGAAAAATTTTCATCTAAAAAAGCCGGCATAAAACAGAGGCTGAACGCCCGTGCAAACAAGAAAATCAAGAACACGTGATGGCAAGCACTGCGAGGCCACGCCCTACATGTTTCGTCATACGTGACGTCTTCTACGTGGCACCGTTTATTACTTCATGGATATTTGGAGGTTTTTTTGCAGCTACATCTTTGTGAATTTAATTTTTTATCACGTTTTGCTCATTAGCGCAAGTTTTTCCCACCATTTCTTAGTTCAAAGAAATACAGATGTGTCTGCGCTAGATTGAAAAAATACCATATAGGTGATTGCAGTAGGTGCTACGTGCCAAAATAAAATAAACAAAAATAAATATGCTTATGCTGACCAATAGTTAATCAGAAATAGCTCATTAGTGCTTAATACATGTCATTTTCAAAGTGCAAAGTGCAATTATAAAAATAAAAATAAAAACACACAATCTAAGTGCCAAAACGGGAATGAAATAGCAACCATTCCTCATAAAAGACTTTATAGATCAAAAAGGTGCATATCGAAAATATAAATATAAAGTGCTCAAAAGGTGTGTCCATAATCAGTGAAGCTCTTCCATCCTGTTTCTCCAAAAAGTGCAACACCATAAAGCATGCCTTAGTGTCTTCCAGTGACCAAAAGCGTATGCGCTCACCTTACAGTGTGTGACACAGTAATTAAACTCTGTCAAACACGCTTTTGGAGCCACTCCTGTGCTCAAATGGAATCAACTGTGCAGGCCTCCAATGTTCCCAGTCATGATATCATATGCAAGAGAAAAGAAACTCCATAGCGCAACAATGTAACATAATGAAGAATCTTTATTGTGAACAAAACTCTCCCCTCATAGGGGTACTCACATGTTATAGGTGCGTGAGTGCACCATCCTATACAAGCATAAACATAAAACAGGCCGATCGCGAGGTATAGCGTGCGGTGCGGTGTGTGCCTCAGTCTCTCTCTCTCTGCTGACAGCTCCGTCCAGGCCCTTCCCCTACGCGTGTTCGGCACAGGGATCACGTGCCTTCATCCCCCTGATGAAGGCACGTGATCCCTGTGCCGAACACGCGTAGGGGAGGGGCCTGGACGGAGCTGTCAGCAGAGAGAGAGAGAGAGAGAGAGACACTGAGGCACACACCGCACCGCATGCTATACCTCGCGATCGGCCTGTTTTATGTTTATGCCTGTATAGGATGGTGCACTCACGCACCTATAACATGTGAGTACCCCTATGAGGGGAGAGTTTTGTTCACAATAAAGATTCTTCATTATGTTACATTGTTGCGCTATGGAGTTTCTTTTCTCTTGCATATGATATCATGACTGGAAACTAGGGATGAGCTTCGTGTTCGAGTCGAACCCATGTTTGACTCGAACATCGGCTGTTCGCCCGTTCGCCGAATTGCGAACGATATGGGCCGTTCGCGCCAAATTCATGTGGCGCGTCACGGCCCATAATTCACTGCGGCATCGCAGTGCATTGCTTGCTGATGATTGGCCAAGCATGCACTATGACCCGCATGCTTGGCCAATCACAGCGCCGCCTGAACAGAGAGCCGTAATTGGCCAAAGCCAAGGAGGCTTTGGCCAATTATGGCTCAGGGGATTTAGTACACGCCCCACACTATATAAGGCCGCCTGCACGGCGGCCCTGTGTAGTGTGTGTTCCGGCGTTGAAAGAGATAGACAGAGAGACAGTGTCATTTGATTTGAGTTAGATAGATTAGGCAGAACAGTCAGTCAGTTAGCTGCACTTACAGTGTATTGTGTATATATATGCATCCCAGGTGTTGCATATATATATATATACACACTGTATTCAGTTTAGCTAGATCCGTTCCTGTTATCTTCTAGACTATTTACATTTAGTGCAGTGCGTCCTGCTCACAGTGTTCAGCTAGATCCGTTCCTGTTATCTTCTAGACTATTTACATTTAGTGCAGTGCGTCCTGCTCACAGTGTTCAGCTAGATCCGTTCCTGTTGAATTCTAGACTATTTACATTTAGTGCAGTGCGTCCTGCTCACAGTGTTCAGCTAGATCTGTTCCTGTTATCTTCTAGACTATTTACATTTAGTGCAGTGCGTCCTGCTCACAGTGTTCAGCTAGATCCGTTCCTGTTATCTTCCTACTGACAGGCAGGCTTGTCTGGTTACAGTATATAAAGCTACCTGAAGAAAATTACTGGTGTTCTTTTGATCCTATTAGTACCACGGTCAGGCAGCTAGACTATTTACAGTTAGTGCAGTGCGTCCTGCTCACAGTGTTCAGCTAAACCTACAAGTTAGTGGGGTGCGTCCACCTCACAGTGTTCAGCTAAAGCTACCTGTAGAAGGTTGGTGGTGTTCTCATACTACAGGCAAGCAGTTGATTTTGCTAGCTGCAGTATCAGTACACATATACACATACATTATATATATATATATATATATATATATATATATATATATATATATATATACACATACATATAGATATAGATATAGATATAGATATATATATCCCAGCTTAGTGCAGCTACAGGCCATTAGTATGTCTGGAAGGCCAAGAAGGAGAGGCAGACAGTCACAAGCCAATAAGAGAGGGCAAGCAGGCTCTGTGTCAAGTGCTGGTCGTGGAGACGGTGCATCCTCATCAGCACGTGACCATGGGACACGCTTGGCCTTTTTTTCGGCAGCTGGCCGTGTTGAGCCGCAACATGCAGAAGACTTGGTCGAGTGGATGACCAAGCTGTCCTCATCCTCCTCATCCTCTCTCACCCATGCCCAGGGTGCTTTGTCTGGCAAAGCAGCGGCCTCTTCCCTCAGCTCAATGTCATCAGTGACTCCTTCCCTAGCTCCACCATGTCCTCCTGAGGAGTCCCTCGAACTGTTTGACCACAGTGTTGGGTACATGCTCCAGGAGGATGCCCAGCGTTTGGAAGGCTCTGATGATGATACTGAGCTCGATGAAGGCAGTAACATGAGCACGGACAGAGGGGGTGCCCAAGAAGGACAGCAATCTGGCAGTCATGCTCCCCCTGCTGCAGCATACTGCCAGGTTTGCTCCAGTGATGAGGAGGGAGGGGATGATGAGGTCACTGACTCAACGTGGGTGCCTGATAGGAGAGAGGAGGAGGAGGAGGAGGAGGAGGAGGAGGAGGCGGCACATCACCAACGAGGCAGGATGCCCTCCAGGGGCCAGCCTAAGGGCAGCACATTGACTGCATCACACCCCAAAGCTCCACATGTGCAGGGCGCTGCAGTCTCTGCGCGTTATTCAAAAAGTTCTTTGGTTGGAATGCCGAAGTCTATCCTAGACTGGATCTCTGCCCTCTATTCCAAACCCACAGCCACGGTAAGGGTGAACGGGGTGAACTCAGACATCTTTGCGATTTCCAATGGCACCAGGCAGGGGTGCCCCCTTTCCCCTCTACTATTTGTCCTTTCCCTAGAGCCATTTCTTCGCCATGTAAAAGACAATCCAAATATCAGTGGTGTCCATTCTGACCACTATCAACACAAAGTAGCAGCGTATGCGGACGATCTTTTATTTTACATCACCAAACCTGTGACATCCCTGCCTTCATTGTTACAAGAATTGAAACGCTATGGCAATCTCTCCAACTTCAAAGTTAACCTCCAAAAGTCAGAAGCTCTGAATATTTCGGTACCAGACCGTACGCTGGCAGGCATTCGTCCCTTCTTCCCGTTTAAATGGGCCACCCGCTCCATTCAATACTTAGGGACCAGAATACCTGCAAATCCAAAGGACATTTTTGCCCTGAATTTTCAACCCTTCCTATCAACACTCACTACAGATCTTAGGAGATGGGATCCACTCGCTTTGTCTTGGTTCGGCCGATGCAACGTACTGAAGATGAACGCAATGCCACGGCTTCTTTATTTGTTACAAGCCTTACCTGTCAAATTACCGCAAACTTTCTTTCACGAGGTCCGTTCGAGGTTTATTAAGTTCATATGGCGAGGCGGACACCCTCGAATAGGTAGGACGGTACTGCGAAGGCCGAAGCTGAGGGGAGGCATTGGATTCCCAGACCCTGCTCTCTATTACACAGCGACGCACATGACTCGGGTGATTGACTGGTGCCGACACGGGGAATGGAAACTATGGGTCACGCTGGAACAGGAGATGGCACAGGTTCCTTTGGCTGGCCTGCCTTGGGCGGGTGGGCGGTTGGATCTCCACCTGACCGCTCACCCGTTGATTGGCCCCTCTCTCACCGAGATGGAACGATTTTTTCGTCTTTCCTCCCTGCCTAATTTTCCCTCTCCCATGACTCCAATCTTGGGTCATCCTAGATTTCCCCCGGGCCTGTCAGACCCGGTCTTTACCAGACAAGC
Source organism: Lithobates septentrionalis (assembly GCA_037952835.1). Classification (NCBI taxonomy): domain Eukaryota; kingdom Metazoa; phylum Chordata; class Amphibia; order Anura; family Ranidae; genus Lithobates; species Lithobates septentrionalis. The sequence goes on along the minus strand of JBBDGP010002517.1, from coordinate 527,222 downwards.
CCCGAAAAAACTTTTACGCGCATCTCATCTCCTAGGACCCACGGGCTGGATCCCCACAGGGGCATTAATAGCAGGACAGGCACCTATCTCATTGGATAGTTGGAGAGCAGGGCAGCTCTCCCACTTCCTCAGCTGTCTACCCAAATACACGCTTTTTTCTAGACAACTCCATTCCTTCGAAGAAATATGCCTGAGTGATGGCCCAATCCGAGGTTCCCTCTCTAGGTCTTACAGAACACTGATGGACATACAAGCTACCACAGACCCTCCCTTCTTAACCAAGTGGGAAAAAGACCTACAAATAACATTCACCACCCCACAGAAGGAACGCATACTCTTCTTCGCTCATAAATCGTCACTTTGCAGCAAATATCAGGAAATCTCCTATAAATTGATCACACGCTGGTATCGCACTCCGGCCGTTTTGGCCAAAATATTTCCCAATCAATCTGACCGTTGCTGGCGTTGCGAACAACAAGCTGGCACTATTCTCCACATTTTTTGGGATTGCCCAAAACTACAAACTTTCTGGCAACCTGTCCTCCGACTCATCCACAAATTCACAGACATTTCCTTAACCAATGACCCCGCTGCTGTGCTCCTCAACCTCACCCCCATGTCAAGTAAGCGATACCACAAATCTCTCCTTAAACACCTACTCAACGCTGCTAGAGCTTGCATCCCAAGTCTCTGGAAGCAACAATCTGCCCCCACGGTGGCCCATTGGCTCGCGAGGGTTAATGACATTGAGCGAATGGAAGACCTGACTGCAACGGTCCGGGATAAATCCGAGGAACATAAGACCAGGTGGTTTTATTGGACCCAGTTCCGCTTCTCAGAGGAATACCTCCGCACGACATAGTTGGGCCAAGGCGTATGCCAGAGGCTCTTGTTCCAAACCATGGCCCTCAGATGGCCTGGAGAGCTTGGGGCGGTCCTTGCTCTCTAGGTGGACTTCTACCTCTACCCTCTTCACTTTACCATCACATCACCTCCTTCCCCCCCTCTTTTCCTTTACTCAGTTTCTTTCCCCCAGTCTCTTTTCTCTTTTCTCCTTTATTAATTTTTTTCTCCTTTAAATCAAAAATTGGTATGTTTCGACCCCAGCTGGTCACACCACAGTACCCTTCCCCTAGGTGAGGATGCCCAAATCCTCCATGGATCTAGGGCTAATCCCCAGAGGGTTATTAGTGATTAACTGCCCTATCGAAGAGAAGCCCTAGTCTTATACTTCCTGGGTATCTAGGTATCTTTTTATGTATAGAGCTATCCTTGTTATAATATATGGAGTTTACTTATATTTTGTTCAGATACCACTATCTTGTGCTCATATGTAAGCTATTTTGTTTGAACAACATTTTCTGTGAAGTTATCATTTCATTGTATGTCGCATACCACTAAATAAAAAAAAAAAAAAAAAAAAAAAAAAAAAAAAAAGTTCTTTGGTGTGGGCCTTTTTTGAGACGAGTGCATCAGATCACACCGCTGCTATTTGCAACATATGTCTCAAGCGTATCTCACGTGGCCAAAACATCTCCCGCTTGGGTACCACATGCTTGACCAGACATATGTTGACCTGCCATGCAGTTCGTTGGCAAGCATATCTAAAAGACCCACACCAAAGAACAAAGAGGATCTCTCCTTGCTCCTCATCAGCTGAGATTTCCAACCCCACTAGACCTCCAGTCCTCTCTGAGACCTGCAGTGAGAGGAATGAAGGTGTAGAATTAGGTGTGTCACAGCCAAGTACTTGTGGGCAATCTGCTTTTGGTACACAGACGTCAGATTGTACCAGGCAAATTTCCCTGCCCCAGCTGCTGCACCGCCGAAAGAAGTTTGCTCCCAGCCATCCACATGCCCAGCGGTTGAATGCTAGCTTGGCAAAATTGCTAGCACTTCAACTGCTGCCTTTTCAGTTGGTAGACTCTGCCCCCTTCCGTGAGTTTGTGGAATATGCGGTTCCTCAGTGGCAGGTACCCAAACGCCACTTTTTCTCACGGAAGGCGATTCCGGCTCTCTACCGGCATGTGGAAGGCAATGTCCATGCCTCGCTGGACAGGGCGGTCAGCGGTAAGGTGCATATTACCGCTGACTCATGGTCCAGCAGGCATGGACAGGGACGTTACCTAAGTTTCACGGCGCATTGGGTGACTCTGCTGGCAGCTGGGAAGGATGCAGGACAAGGTGCAGTAGTGTTGGAGGTTGTTCCGCCACCACGCCTCCAAAATGCTAATGATTGTGACACACCTCTCTCCTCCACCCCCTCCTCTTCTTCTTCCTCCATGGCCTCTTCCTCGGAACCAGCGGTGCTCCGTAGTCGTTCAAGGGGCTACGCAAGTACGCAGGCCAAAAGATGCCATGCGGTGCTTGAGCTGGTGTGCTTGGGGGACAGGAGCCACACTGGGGCAGAGGTTCTGTCAGCTCTGCAGGGGCAGGTTCAGAGGTGGTTGACGCCACGCCAACTTAAGGCAGGAATGGTGGTTTGCGACAATGGCACCAACCTCCTCTCTGCCCTCCGACAGGGACAAATGACCCATGTGCCCTGTTTGGCTCACGTCCTTAACTTGGTGGTGCAGCGGTTCTTGGGCAGGTACCCGGGCTTACAGGATGTCCTGAGGCAGGCCAGGAAAGTCTGTGTGCATTTCCGCCGGTCATATAATGCCAGTGCTCGGCTGATGGACCTCCAAAAAGGAGTTTAACCTGCCCAAGAACCGCCTAATCTGTGACATGCCCACCAGGTGGAACTCAACGTTGGCCATGCTGCAGCGGCTGCACACGCAGCAGAGGGCCATCAATGAGTACCTGTGCGACTATGGCACCAGGACAGGGTCAGGGGAGCTTGGTTTTTTTTTTCCCACGCCAGTGGGCCATGATCAGGGATGCATGCACTGTCCTGTCACCATTCGAGGAGGCCACGAGGATGGTGAGCAGTGACAGTGCATGCATCAGTGACACTGTCCCCCTTGTCCACCTGTTGGAGCACACGCTGCGTGGAATAATGGACAGGGCACTTGAGGCAGAACAGAGGCAGGAAGAGGAGGACTTCCTTAGCTCTCAAGGCCCCCTTTATCCAGACAGTGTTCCTGCGTGCCCGCCGATCACACAGGAAGAGGAGGAGGAGGAGGAGGAGGAGGAGGAAGAGGAGGAAGATTGTGTCAGTATGGAGGTGGAGCCTGGCACTCCGCATCAGCAGCAGTCTTTAAGGGATCAGTCCCAAGAAACACATGGACTTGTACGTGGCTGGGAGGAGGTGGCTGCGGACGTTGTCGTCCTTAGTGACCCAGAGGACTCCGGACCGAATGCCTCAGCAAACCTACGCTGCATGGCCTCCCTGATCCTGCAAAGCCTGCGTAAGGATCCTCGTATTCGTGGTATCAAGGAGAAGGACCAATACTGGCTGGCAACCCTCCTTGATCCACGTTACAAGGGTAAGGTTGCGGACCTTATCTTGCCATCGCAGAGGGAGCAGAGGATGAAACATCTTCGGGAGGCCTTGCAGAAAGGTCTGTGCAACGCGTTCCCAGAGACTGGGAGGTTACAAACTCCTGTTTCTGGACAACGTGTTGCTGAGGCTTCGGTCAGTCAAAGAAGGAGCGGTGGAGAAGGTGGCCGTCTGACCGATGCGTTCAGACAATTTTTTGGTCCGCAGCCCCAAGGTATGATCGGTTCCAGCAACCATCGCCAGCGTCTGTTTTACATGGTGCAGGAATACCTAGGGGCAAGATCAGACTTGGACACCTTTCCCACCGAAAATCCTCTGGGTTACTGGGTCTTGAGGATGGATCACTGGCCAGAGCTTGCACAGTATGCAATTGAGCTACTGGCCTGTCCTGCATCCAGCGTTCTTTCGGAACGTACATTCAGTGCTGCTGGAGGCGTGGTAACCGATCACAGGGTGCGTCTGTCCACTGACTCGGTCGATCGGCTGACCTTCATAAAAATGAATCAGTCTTGGATCACCACCAGCTACCAAGCACCTGATGCTGATGTAACTGAATAATTTTTTTCAGATCCCTTCAAAGACTGCCTATGCTGATGCTGAGTGACTATCCCTGAGTAATTATCCTCTTCCTCCTCAATCATCACGCTGATAGCTTGTAATAACATTTTTGGTTCTGGGCGCCACCACCAGTGCCTAAGGCCCACCACCAGGGCACAATTTTTTAGCCCCTGTTTAACAGGGGCGTGTAATTACAATTTTTGATGTAATACTTTGCAGCAGGGCTCGTTCCTGCATTCCAACTAGACTGTCTGTGAGGGGTTGCAGTGTTGTGGCACCAGCACCAGTGCCTAAGGCCTAATTTTTCAGCTCCTGTTCAACAGGGGCATGTAATTACAATTCTTGATCTAATATTTCACAGCAGGGCCCTGTGAGGGCTTACAGTGTTGTGGCCACAGCAACACCTAAGGCCCAAATTTCTGCTGAGTATATAGGGCAGGACCCTACTTTCAAACATCTAACTTACAAACGACTCCTACTTGCAAATGGAAGGAGACAACAGGAAGCGAGATGAAATCTACCCCTAGGAAGGGAAATTCTCTCCTGTAAGAGTTAATATGGGAAAACAATTTCTCCTTTCCACTGATGCTTTCCAATCCTTGTTCCACAAAAAAAACCCAAATTTTCAAAAAACATTTTTCATTGGGACAAAAAGTGAGGTGAAATCTTCTGAAGAGGAGGAAAGACAGCAAAACAAATGTCATAGGGGTGATAACCCTTCCCTATGTTTTCCAAAAAGCTTAAAAAAGATTTTTTGGCTGGAGCTAAACACGTTAAAAATGTACCCGTTCAAAATTACAAAGAGATTCTACTTAACAACAAACCTACAGTCCCTGTCTTGTTTGCACCGCCTGTATACTGCTGTTCAGAGTATATAGGGCCTGGTGGCCCCACACCTTTCCTTATTTTAATTTGGGTGCGGGGTTCCCCTTAATATCCATACAAGACCCAAAGGGCCTGGTAATGGACTGGGGGGTACCCATGCCGTTTGTCTCACTGATTTTCATCCATATTGCCATGACCCGACATGACATTAAACCCGCAAGCAGTTTTAAATGAGATTTTTTCCTTTAAAAATGACATTTGGTGCAGGGACTGTTCTAAACACGGGAAACACGCGCCACTTTACAGGCATACTATAGACACCCCCCAGGTACGATATTTAAAAGGAATATTTCACTTTTTTTTTTTTACTTTAAGCATCATTAAAATCACTGCTCCCGAAAAAACGGCCGTTTTTAAAAGTTTTTTTTGCATTGATACATGTCCCCTGGGGTAGGACCCGGGTCCCCAAACCCTTTTTAGGACAATACCATGCAAATTAGCCTTTAAAATGAGCACTTTTGATTTCGAACGTTCGAGTCCCATAGACGTCAATGGGGTTCTAACGTTCGTGCGAACTTTCGGTCCGTTCGCAGGTTCTGGTGCGAACCGAACCGGGGGGGTGTTCGGCTCATCCCTACTGGAAACATTGGAGGCCTGCACAGTTGATTCCATTTGAGCACAGGAGTGGCTCCAAAGCGTGTTTGACAGAGTTTAATTACTGTGTCACACACTGTAAGGTGAGCGCATACGCTTTTGGTCACTGGAAGACACTAAGGCATGCTTTATGGTGTTGCACTTTTTGGAGAAACAGGATGGAAGAGCTTCACTGATTATGGACACACCTTTTGAGCACTTTATATTTATATTTTCGATATGCACCTTTTTGATCTATAAAGTCTTTTATGAGGAATGGTTGCTATTTCATTCCCGTTTTGGCACTTAGATTGTGTGTTTTTATTTTTATTTTTATAATTGCACTTTGCACTTTGAAAATGACATGTATTAAGCACTAATGAGCTATTTCTGATTAATTATTGGTCAGCATAAGCATATTTATTTTTGTTTATTTTATTTTGGCACGTAGCACCTACTGCAATCACCTATATGGTATTTTTTCAATCTAGCGCAGACACATCTGTATTTCTTTAACACCATTCACACGATTATGAAACGTGATTAGTGTTTGCAGCTGGCTCCCACTCAGGATTTATTCATTGTTTTATAAGGCATTAACCCTTATGTGGCTCGCAAGGCTTGTCTATATTAGCTTGTATACTAGTTAAAATACACTTGCCATGAGAGAATTGCTGACCTATCCTTTTCAAGAAAGTCAGTTCCCTGTTTGTCAAGTTGATACTTCCCTTTCAAAACATTGTAAGGTGACCCAGAACAAATGGATACCAAAAGTATAGGAATAAAAAAAATCTGAAACTTTTCTGACACTCATTAACAGCCTGCTTGTTGCATGTATGTGATTAATAAATAATAAAGCTAGACAGTTAGCTGCCATTTTTAGGATCTCAGCAATGGTACCCACTATACTACCTTCATAAAAAAAGTATACTTTAAAGGAGTTTACCATGATTTTTCTTGTTACTTAACCAGTCTTTGATGCTCAATCTCTTCTGCTTACTTACCAAGAAATTCAGATCGGACACCTGTCATCACATACGGCTTGGTCTACTAACTCAATTTCATCCTTCTATGACCCTTGTTCGATGCTGGAAACCTCAGCACTCCAGGTGCTGTTGTTTATTGCTGTTTATCAACTACTCACAGCTGTTTACCCTCTGCCCCATGGCAATCAAAATAACACCAGAAGACTTAATAGACCATATGAAAAGGCAACACTAAATTAAGGACTTCTGCGATTTACAGCAGTTTTGAGCAGGGCATATTATTTATTTGAGGGACTCACATTTCTAGCCCAGAACATTACTAATGTGCCTTAAAAGAAATGGGGTGTCTTTATCACTATTAGGGCCTCATTGGCCTTTAGGCCTACAGAAAGTGCATAGGAGTTATAGGGTAGATGCCCAATACTAGTTTGTGAGCCTAATAAAACTTTGCATACTCCTGTAAATCTTAATGACCTCAGTGTGAGACAGGTCTGCTTTCTAAACAACCCAATTAAAAATAAAATCTCCAAATACCAGAAAGGCATATTACTAATACAAGGTAATTTTCACATCTCAATGTGATACCTGACAGCATATTCATAGTCTAAATGTAACTACCAGTATTTGTATTTTTCTAAGGTGCACTGTTATTCATCAACAATTGACTTGTTTTGTACTCATAAGCACTTACAGCTTATACCTGCATTCATTATTGATGCCATAACATTGTCAGATCATGCCCCTGTGACTCTCAGTATATCCAAAGGTCATGTCTAACCTCCATCCACTCTATGGACAATTAATATATTTTTAACATCTAACCCAAATTATTCTGAAGAAATATCAACACATCTTAATCAATAGTTCCAAGTAAATGACTGGGGTGACACCAATTGCTTTACTCTAAAAAAAATTGTTAGGGGTATTTGTTTATAAATGCCTGTCTACACTAAACAATGTCTATTCAAAAAAGCTACTCCACAAAAAGCAAAACAATAGGACCCTAAATAAAAAAAGCAACCCTCAGATGTAATGGAAGAGGTACACCAAGACAGATATAATCTTAGCTTACTACTATATATTCATGAACATCATTTAAAGCATTTAAAACATGACTAATACCCTGTAAGCAATAAACCTGGGGCTTTGTTTGCCAAAAGAATGAGATCACAATAATTGAAATCTAAATACCCTACTTCTTTGACCCAATTAGTCAGAAGAAAATAATAAATCTTTAAAGTATAGCTGACTTATTCAGCATCATTTACAGCTCTTTTTATAATCAAAAATCAATGTCCCTCATTCCCCAATCTACCAAAGCTAAGATAAAAAAGTTCCTACATTCTTTACAACTTTTCTCATTTACGCTTGAACAGCTGGGAAAATTGTCCTGCCCATTCCTCCTATAAATTACCTGGGAGGTGACAGTTTCCCCCAGAATTCTACAAACATTTAAACAAAAAACGACTTACTTTTTGGATTTTTTTAACCAAGCAACTTAAATCTGGTAATTTCCTACAAAAAATCTGAAAAGCCTTTTTGATCACTATGTCAAAGCTCCACAAAGACTCTGCATCTCCTACCAATTATAGGCAGATATCTACAGATTTGAAGATATTTGCAAAAACAATTGCTCTTGTCATAGACTAATGGATTTCTTGCCATTCCCAATATTACCCAATCAAGACAGGAAAAGGACAGGAGAAGGACGCTACTCAATTTAATCAAACTTGCTAAGCTGACTGAAGTGCCTTCTCTGTTTATATCATTGAATGGACTGGGTGTAAACTAGATTGACCCTTGAAAAGTTTTTAAACTGCTGGCTCATTCCTAACCACTATCATTCTCCTATACTCTAATCCCTCTGCAAAATAATATACTAATTGGAATATACCTATAGTATTTCATATTGCTTACAGCATGGGACAGGGGTGTTTCATTACCTTCATTATATTTGCCATGCTAATGGAAGCCTTAGCATAAAGAATTAGAACCCATCCTGAAATCAAGGACATACAACTGGGCACACAAAATCCTAAAATAGACTTATTTGCTGATGATGTGGTCCTTACAGTATCAAATCCTGCAACCTCTTCATCTGCTGTACAACAATTATTATAACTATTTGGTGACATTACTTATTATAAGGTAAATGAATCTAAATCACAAATACTACAACTAAACATCTCCTCATTACAGGAAAAATTGTGTTGTGTCAATATACATACTCCTGCAAGCCAGTTGGCATAAATTACCTGGGGGATAATACTCCAGCCAAATTAAGCCGCATTTTAAATGTAGCTCTAATTCTATACCGGACACATGAAGGGAAGAATTACAAAATATAGAATGTTAATTCTCTGTAAAATATTGTACATATTCCGCACATTGCCAATATTTGCTTCTAAAACATTTTTCCTATCATCACACAAACATGTGACCACATTTGTGTAGAAATAGCATAGGCTTTATGCTGTAACTGTAACTGTAGCTTCAATATATTGACTAAACACAAAATAATTGGGGTATGGGTCTTTCTGACTTGTATCAGTACAATCAAGCTTCCATCCTTGATCAAATAAAATAAAGGTGGTCTTCCAACAGAGACAAGCTATGGGCAAATATAGAAACACAACTTCTTGCAGGGGACAACTGTAAAGATTTACTGCTAGCTACTTAGGCAGGGGCTAACATTCCCAAAAGATGCTTCTGAATTATTCAAACTACACCAGCTGCCTAGCAGAGTTTGGACCTCTCTCCAAGGTGGGCAACATGAGCAAATAACATTCTCATCCACCTGTCTTACTTATTCTATGTCAGATCTTAACATCCAGGCTGTCTGATTTATATCAAAACAACGTACTTAAACCATCTGAATCTCTTTCCAGCAATGCCACATTCCATGCAAAGAACACTACAACTAACTATGCATTTTTTATTTATTATAATTCTATAGGTATAATTTCTCATTTATTATAAACCCATGTGTTTCAATTTGCCTTAGTTGTAGACAAAAATATTTCTGCTTATCTTCAAAGTCCAAAAAACCCTTGCTATCTCACACTTTTATTGTCATTTGAAACATAATTGGCATTTTTCCAAAACATCAACTATGTTTTAATGGAAAAGAGACACAGGAATATAACTTTAAGATCTCTAGTGGAGTAATGAGTTTATAAGTGTATTCCAATACTCCAATTCAAATAATTGTTGCCATTATTGGGAATTTCCTTAATCCCCTCATGCCGACCTAACACAAAATGCGGCCCCACTGGACTGGACCTTTTTCAGTGGGGCCGCATATTTGCGTATTTCTCTTTGTGCTGGGAGTGGACTGCACGCCATAAAGACCGGGTTTTCACGGACAGCCCTGAGCCCTGTACTAATGTTCAGCCCCTGAAACTCCTAATTCCAGGTCTCCTCATCGCTGTGATAGCCTCTGATTGACTATCACAGTGATCAGTCACTGTGAAGCCCACCCAGTGTTTTTTCTCTGTGAATGGAGTCCTTGCAGAGTAAAAAAAAAGGGGTGTGTAAAAAATAAATAATAATATTAAATAAATAAAAAAAAAATACAAAAAAAAAAAAAATACCTAGATCTAGGCCAGTGCCAGGGTTAGTTTTTGGGTCAAAGTCAGGGTCAGTATTTTTTTGGACAGGTTTATTTTTTTTTTAAATTAGTATGTGTCAGTTAGTGTCAGCGTGTTTTTGGTAGGATAAAAAAAAAGCAAAATGTGCACTATTGTTTTTGGGCTGTGCTATGGGTACAAACAACAACTAACATGCACATGATTGTCAGGAGCAGGAGAATTAAATTTGGATTGTTTTTTGTTGGCCGGTTATGGTAGTAGCAAGATATATACACAGCTAAATTAAAAAAAATATTTTTTTTTACTATTTTGAGCCAGTTTTCGTTCAAAAATAAAAATCTGGAAATATTTGTTACCATTTACCACTAAATGAAAGCCTAATTTGTCCTGGAAAAAAATGTGGTATAAGCCACCTGGATGAAAAAAGTAGTTATGATACTGTATATACAGTTTTACTAACACATGTCAAATTTGCTAAATTGTGCTTAGGCATTAAGATTTATGTGCAAAGGGGTTAAAGGGTTACTCATTGCTGGTATTTTACTGTGTATAGGCTATTCAAATTATTAACTCTAACTCTGCATTGCGTTGGAGAAAATGCAGAGAACCCGGCTCTCTGGTTCATATAATGTGATGTGTCTCTCTGGTTTTATTAGAATAGAATCTTCTCTCTTTTATCAGAAATTACTGGAACATTTTAACTCCTGTAGTTGAACTAGCCTTACTCCACTTAATGTCTCTGATTTCCATACTACCCATAGAACCATACTGTAATTATTCAATTATTTCTTGCAGCTAAACTGAATATTATTAGGAAATGGAGACAATCTATTCCTCCAGCAATCAGGAAAGTAATCCAAAGACCTGAATTCTCAGTGCTCAATGGAAAATATGAAGCTGCTGAAGATTAACACATATTTTAAATGTCTTAAATTGTGGCAACCCTTCCCTCTGTTAATTCTCTATTATCCCTGCCTAACATACCTTCCCTGTTTACTTATTCATCCTGTTAACTCATGTTAACGTATCTAAGCTGAGCTGTAAGATTCCATTTTATTTTAACAATTGGAAACAAAAAATTGGGGTTGATTTACTAAATTCAAACATACTGTGCACTTCAGATAAAGCTTCACATGCAAGGAAAATAGAAAAACATAAATTTTGCTTGTACATGGTTGGACAATAGAAATTAGCAGAGCTTCCCCTCATTTCAGAGCTTCCCTTGAGATCTAGATTTGCCTTTAGTAAATCAACTTCCCTGTTTTTTTTTTTTGTTTTTTTTTTTCCGATGATGTGATTCTGCACCTCATGTTTTACTTGAAAATGTACTATGTACTTGTGCATCTTTATTTTATAAAATAAATAAAAGCATATTAAAAAAGACAAGCTGCAAAGTTACATAGTTAACAAGACCAGGAATATAAACAAATAGATTTTCTGTATGTTTTCCAACACCCATCTACAGTTGCCCAAAACATAAACATAGGGGCAGCATACTGTATGTCAAACATGTCTTCAGTGGAGTTTAGCAATTTATTTATACATATGTAACCAGATAATTTGGCCCTGCAAAAAGCTTAAAGTGTATGTCTGAGCAAAATAAAACAAAAATATATGCAATGCATGTCCATTTTCACACATTTAATCCCTTTAACGATCCTGCAAGTACAGCAAAAAAAACCAAAACAAAGCCTGTTTACCATCCAGACGTGTGATCAACTCCTAACTCCTAGCTCCTGTTGTGGGCTGACTACACACAGCATGTATGTTGACAGAATGTTGTCAGCCCTGCCCAGTTTTCTTTTGTTAAAGTACTCCACCCACTCTCCCATCTCTGCAACATAAAGCTTAATTCTTTTGTAGTTCCATGATAATAACTTGGAAGGGTTAATTATTCTCCTCAAGATAGGACAGTTGTGCTCAAGACACAGGAGAGCCCTACATTTCTGTCATGACCAACATATATTTTTCTTTCACTTATCAAACAGATACAACTGTTTTCAATGCTATATTTAACAGACCCAACATAAGCAAATAAGAAAAAAGTTCACTGTTACGGTTTACATATACTAAAATTTGAGAACATAATGGTTCTCCTGTTAACATGGGTAAATAGGTTTCAAGTACCCTGCATATAGGTTGCAGATACAGTAACATTTTTGTTTATCCATATATGTAGAGAATAGCTCAGGTATCCAGTACACAGCCCTCAAAAAAGATATAGAAAGACATATTTAGCACTGATGTTGACAACTAGTTTAACAACTTTAATGTGTTGAGAGGTTTTTCATGGGAAAAAAATTCAAATGTCTGATCAAAAAGATCTCATTTGAGATACCAGCAAACTGTCACACTTTAACGGCAGAAAAACTGTTTTAAATGTTGAGGAATGCCCTGTATATAACCTGATAAATTATGTTCAAAATTGTTTAAATGAGTTTCTTATAGCACAAAAAAAGTAAAGAGAAAAAGAACAAAATCATCTTTAATATGATGAGAGAAATAAAATATAGGAAGGGTTTTGACAACTGTATGCATAGTTTGCACCAGGTATGTATAGAAATGGGGTGATTGGCGCTACCCTATATGGTGCTAGGTGGTTAGTCAGGAAGCAGCATAAGTATTATACTGATTTCCTGACACCAGATCAGCAATGAGCGTGCTCCCACAAGGGGATATGGTATGTGAATAGTGGAACAAATGTCAGTCCTTAGAAAGCGTATATATCTGCAATCTAAAGAGTGAGTGCGTATTAAAGGATTAAATACATGCTAACTCTAATTAGCTGTGATTGAATATTAGAAGTGAAAATAGAAAAATATAAAACTATATATAAATCAGTAATAACATATAGGACTATATAACATGAGCGTGCACAGGTGTCCAGGGGTATCCACACCCTATCATACAAACGCTAAGTGTGTGAGCATACCCCACTAATACAGTGCAATAAGTCCACAATTAAGCATGAGCATGTTAAGTGTCCAATTTGTTAGCCCAAAACTTGATCGAAAGAAAAAAAGCATACATACATACGGAGATCAGCATCAGCCCTGTACTTTCTGGATGGAGGAGGGCTGGTATGTCTGCTGAGTGCAGGAACAGCAGAGGGGACATCAGGTGACAACCCAGGACTCTGCCGTTTGTTGATGGAGAACACCCTGGGAAGCCCTGAATAGCATATACCGGGATCCTGACCAAACAGGGATACTAGCTTGATGGAGGAACAGACTGGCCGGCACAGCTACTAAGGAGGAAAGCCATTTAAAGCCACCCACTCTATGCCTATCACCCCTGCAGGAGTAACTACATCTGGTGAGTGGGGACCCATTGGGGGATAACTACAGTCACATTACCTGCCGAGCACGGAAGTCACTTTATATATGGAACACTGAACATTTTGGGACTATCTATTTATTTATTTTTCATATGTATGCTTTTTTTTTTATCAAGTTTTGGGCTAACACATTGGACACATAACATACTCATGCTTAATTGTGGATTTATTGCACTGTATTAGTGGGGTATGCTCACACATTTAGCGTTTGTACGATAGGGTGTGGATACCCCTGGACACCTTTGCACGCTCATGTTATATAGTCCTATATGTTATTATTGATTTATATATAGTTTTATATTTTTCCATTTTCACTTCTAATATTCAATCACAGCTAATTAGAGTTAGCATGTATTTAATCCTTTAATACACACTCACTCTTTAGATTGGAAATATATACGCTTTCTAAGGACTGACATTTGTTCCACTATTCACATACCATGTCCCCTTGTGGGAGCACGCTCATTGCTGATCTGGTGTCAGGAATTCAGTATAATACTTATGCTGCTTCCTGACTAACCACCTAGCACCATATAGGGTAGCGCCAATCGCCCCATTTCTATACATACCTCTGTAAGTTCCCTTGGGAACCCAATAAGGGTGGGCAGCAACCCATACTATCCTAAGCGCGGAATCTATTTTAAATATAGTGTGCACCAGGGCTGTTTTTCAGCCGGATTGTGGCAGAACAGAGTTCTGCTGCCTCCAGTTCTGCCCCTGTGCTTACTGCTCGCTGTTGGCACTTGTAAACACAGAAGCCCAGCTTCTGTGTCTAGAAGAGTCAGTGATCCTCTCTTGGTGGCTGCACACTCAACCTTCCCTGCTCTGCATATCCCTATAAGAGCAAAGGAGGGGCCGGGGATGTGCACTCCTAAGCCCTGCACACTGTATGTAACATAGTCCTGAATCCTACACTCATAGCCCTGCATTCTGTAGGTAAGGCACTTCTGACCTTGCACTCTACGTAATGCACTCCTGAACTATGTACTCTGTATATAATGCACTTCTGAACCCTGCATTCTGTAGGTAGCGCACTCCTGTACATAAGGCACTCCTAAACCCCTTCACCTTGTACATAATGCACTTCTGAACCCAGAATCAGGTACTTATTGCATTCCTAAACATTGCACTCTGTACGTAACACCCTCTTGAACCCTGTATTCTGTATGTCACACATTCCTAGGCCCTGCATTCTGTACATAACACACTCCTGAATCCAGCAATCTACATAGCACACCCCTAAACCCTGCACTCTCTACATAGCACACTCCAGAACCTCTAATTCTGTATGTAACACACTCCTGAACACAGGATTCTGTCCGTAACATACTCCTGAACCCGGCATTCTGTACATAAACTACTCTTGAACCCTGCACTCTTTATTTAGGACTTTCCCACTGTTAGTGCAACTTGGCCACACTCGCTATTTGATGCAGTATACTCTCCTCATACTGAGGGGACCTAGGGGGACAGTTCTTGCACCTACTGTATTCCCTTAGGAAAAAAGCCCTGGCTTGCACCTGTATCCAAGATAAAACTATCAATCTCTCATACTGAGGGCACAACATGCGTTGCTTAAAGCGGAGCTCCACTGTTTGTTTTTTTTGCAAACATTAACACAATCAAACCTTGACACTTGCAAACTCACTGTTTTGGAGATTGATCTTGCCCGATGTCCGCTTTTGTTGTAAAGATCAACTGATATAAAATCTGTCCGGCCGTTTTCATCTTGCTTGTGGGCATGTGAAGCCCACAAGCATTTACTTCCTTGTTCCCTTGATGCTGAGCTACCAGCATCCTTTGCTCTGCATTCTTTGCCGCAAAATAGACAGACTGGAAGCAGAGAGGAACAACTGCAAAACACAGGTACTGTTGAAAAAAAAAAAGTCAGTTTTTATGTAATTACATTACTGCAATCTGAATGAGCTAATGTTATAAAATAGGGTGGAGCTCCACTTTAACCTGTTTTTCGACCGCGCTATTGCAGAATGACAGCTACAGCGTGGTCGCACTTTGCCGGTAGGCCGCCATATAATATCCTCCTGCGCTTATGCTGCCTGCATGTCCCCTGCAGAGTGCATTGGCAATGATCTGTGATTACGGCATTCTTTGGATGCAGCTGATTACAGATCGTGGCAAATCCACACAGGGGACATCTACATTGATAATCAGGGCACTGATCATCAGTGTCCTGATGATCAGTGCAGCCCCAACAGTTCCCACCAGTGCTGCCAATCAGTGCCCACCAGTGTTGCCAGTGTGGCCAATCAGTGCCCTCAGTGCCCACCAGTGCTGTCAATCAGTGCACATCAGTGATGCCTTTCAGTGCCTATTAGCGCTGCCTAACAGTGATGCCTATCAGTGCCACATTTTAATGTCCATCAGCGCCGCCTATCAGTGCCTTTCAATGCTGCCTATCAGTTCCTATCAGTGCCACCTATTAGTGCCCCCATCAGTGCTGCCTATCAGTGCCCATTAGTGCCATATATCAGTGCAGCCTCATCAGTGCCCATCAGTGCCGCCTCAACAGTGCCCATCAATGCACCCTATCAGTGCCCATCACTGCCCATCAGTGCAGCCTCATCAGTGCACATCAGTGAAGGAGAAAGATTACGTATTTACAACATTTTATGATAGAAACATATGATACAAATGTTGTTTGGGTACAGTGTTGCATGACCACACAATTGTCATTCAAAGTGCAAGAGGACTGAAAGCTGAAAATTGGCCTGGGCAGGAAGGGGGTGAAAGTGCCCTGTAGGCGAGTGGTTAAAAAAAAAAAGCACATACTGAATTAGAATAAAATTATCAATGCAGGTAGTGCTTGGACAAAAAAAAAAAAACAACAGGCTGGTTATACTGAAGCCGATCGATAGATCGAGTTCAGTACAGCCAGCCTGCCCATAGATGGATCAAAATTTGTCTGTTTCCTGCTGAACTGGTTGATTTTCAATCCGTTTATGGCCAGCTTTAATATTTCCTATTTCTCTTTAACATTCTAAAGAGGAAGCAATTGTATTTGTATTACCTCTAACAAATATGATTAAAAAAGTGAAATAGGGGGCGTGGCCTGGACGGAGACCTAGATGGCTGCTTGAGACCTGAGCTCCTGTAGACTGGGGACCGTGGTTTGCTACTTGGGGAGATTTCAGCACTATAAACGCCATGAATAGAACGACCAGGAGCTCCTCCACCTCCCGCACACCCGCCGAGACCGGGACACAGCTGAGTCACAATATACCGGAGATATTCCGGACTCAGCGCCAGTCGACACACGCGGCCTCACAGGCGCCCTTGCAGGCCCAAGCACCGGACTCTCCTGAAACAGCGTCCGCTTCTCAGATGTCAGGGACGGGGACACCCCCCTTCCTGCAGACCCAACCGCCCAGCCTGCTGGACCTGGAGAAGTTTGCCGCTGAAATCAAGAGCACAGTGATGGGAGCCATTGCCGACCTCCGCTCAGACTTTCAAACAGTGACCCGGCGCATCAGCGATGTGGAAGAAACCACTCAACATCATGCTGCAGCCATTCGCCAAGTTCAGGGAACCTACGATGCACAGCTTACACACCTTCTAGATCTTCACAGACATATCGAAGACCTAGACAACCACGGACGCAGACACAATATCAGGGTGCGTGGCGTGCCTGAAAATAATGACCCTGGTCTTCTACAGCAAACTGTGAGTAACATCTTTAATGATCTAATAGACCGACCGGCAGATTCTCCAATAGAGATGGAAAGAATACATAGAGCATTGCGCCCTCAGCCCCGAGATAATGAGCCACCCAGGGATGCGATTTGTTGTATAGTGAATTTCCCCCTGAAGGAGGAAATCCTTAGGAAGGCGAGGGAAAAAGGTCGGATCATTCATAATGGCGCCGAGATCAAACTGTTTCAGGACTTATCACAGATAACCTTACAGAATAGAAGGGCGTTGCGCCCCCTGCTGGAAGCTCTGCGGTCTCGAAACATACAATATCGCTGGAAATTCCCCTTCGGGTTGTCTGCAACCGCTAGGGGGCGCTCGGCCCTGCTCCGCACCCCGGAAGACCTACAGGCTTTCTGTGACCAGCTCGATCTCCCCCGCATGGATCTTCCAGAATGGTATTCTTTCTACTATCCGACGGAACCGTGGCTTCCTGTCTCTCTTAACCCGTCGCCGAAAGCACAGCGACAAAGATCGAGAAGACATCGAGACGGGCCACCCTCACCTAACAACCGATCTTCACGACGAGATATATACCAACAAAACCCTGGATCTCCGTCTTCACTTCCAGCCAGAAGAGATCGCATGGAGGCCTAACAAGCAACACTTTTTCAGCTAATCTTGATCCGCCCACGTCATGTGACTGCTCCTTGCCATCTGTTTTTTTTTTTTCTTTTTACCTCTCCCTGCGTTTGCCTTTACTCTTGTTACAGTATAGATGACACGCCTGACCTGCCATCAAAAATCCTCACCGGATGAAGTGAATGATTCACAGGCACGCAATTCCTCCTGCCCACCAACCTCCTGGCCTCAACTATGGCTGCTTGGCCATGGGACAAACGGCTTATGCAGGCAAGATCAGGTATACCCCCGCACAGGACAACCTCACTGGGAAGGTAAGATAAGGGGAGTTGTGTGTACATGATCGCCTAGTCCATACGCCCTACTGGGTCTTATCCTTTGCCCTTCCCCCTTCCTCCTCCCTGTGCAACAGACCCTAAGGGGACCGTACCTAGACCACCACAGTGACTCTCATTGATTCACCTAGACCCTTACACTTCACCCCGGAGCGTGGGTAGGAGGTTTGCTGGCTTGACATCTTGCTGCTGCATTACCGGACATACCGTACCTCCGAATGCAAGACCGTGGACCTCCCATCTCCAATACGCTAGGTCCTTACCTTGTGGTCCTCAATATGCCTCCAGTGGGCTTAACCATCACCCATCCACATCCAAGTGACTCTGAACTCCACCTTAAGTTAAGTTAAGTTAAGGTCCTTGGACTTAATTTAAGTAGCCTGTCTTGAGATAACCAGCATTGGATAGAATGGGAGGAAATGCATACAGTTATAAAGCTATGTGATGATGCACCCCTATATGCAATGTTTGTATCCCCCTCTTGCATAAAGTCTTAACCACGGAATTACATGCATACTCTCCGGGGCACTTAATCAGTCTGAATTAGGGGGGAGGAGGGCTGGGACTGAACCCCTGACACTTTCTGGTTGAATCACCCACAGTACCATGACCCCATGCTTAGTCTACTCCACCTGGATTTCTAAACACCAAAGGGAATCCCTTGTGGTGTGTGGCAAAAAATTGTCCCCCTTGAAAATTTGATCCTGAATTGCATAAAAAATCCCCCCCCCCCTTTCCCCCTTTTTTTTTTTTTTTTTTTCAGTATTGGCTTCGTGAGGGGAGAATATGCATGGGATCCCATACACCCCTATTATAACCCTAGGCTGTAACCCACGTTCTATATTTCATGTTCTAAATGTTTGCAAATGGTTGCCTGGGGATACACCATACACCCACATTAGCGATTGACGCGTGAAGTGCTCCGAGTTTCTGCGACTGCCCTTCTTTCCTTTGTGTGCCTACTTTGACCGGTTCCGTCTCAGGACCAACTAGGGGTCTTCTCCTTTTAGACCCTTTTAAGCACTCCAGATTCTCGGGGACTACATACGCAACCCCCTTGCTGCTACACCACTTTCGATAGTGGCAACAATAAGCAATAAATAGTTAACATTTAATAAATATTCTCCAACTATCGCTGCACTATAGTGGTTATGACCTAATGGGCTTGATCGCTCTTTATGGGATTTAACCTGCAGAACTATATCGAGCATATATATATAGAACATTTATCTTAATGTTCCCTCCCCCCCCCACCCCCCCCCCCTTTTTTTTCTTTCATTTTTTTTTTTTTTTTTTGGTGACTTATGGGGGCAAGTTCCACCCAATCAGTTAAGGAGTCCTCGAGTTTCAATAGATTGTAGGTCAAGTAGACATTGTATTTTTTTTTCTCCAGAGGCTCTTGAAGGTGCCAAACGTTGCTCAGATATAGGAGAGGTCAGCCTTTGGCCTCGACAGCCGTACATACTGTTTCAGGTTATATGTTACATACTATATGTTAACTATATGCTAACTTTCTACTTGTTAAGTTAATGTTTCTGGTTGATATGCCCAAATTGCAAAACTGTTATGGCTCCCCAAGGCCATTATCATATACTTCATACACGGTTCCTTTCCCATGGTCCCCAGTTTGCGGAACCACCTGTTGGTTTTTCCGTTCGTACCTACGCTCCCACACAGCGGTTTCCTTTGGATTCCCGCTGACTTACCAGCTTTCCCCTCTATAGGTGGAATAGCATATCTATTTCCACCTCTGGTAAATCACTAAATCCCGTGTCCCCCATACCTTACCCCTTCTGCTTGGTGTCCCCTACCGTCCTTCTCTAGTCTTTCCTCCTCTCCCCCCTCCTTCCCCCTTCTTTCCTTTTTCCTTCTCCCCCCCCCCCCCCTCTTTTCTGTAGGGGGGGTTTTTGTGTAATTTTTTTTTGTATCTTCCACTTTCCTGTGCCTCAACTGCTTGGAGTCTCCTCTCCGCGCGTACCCCTATTGTGGAAGAGGGCCCGCTCCCCCCTACTCTGGGTACTCCCCCACTCCCCCCGGCTGACCGAGTTCCACCTACACTGATTTCTTGAGGGCCTACTATTAACTTGCTTTTCCTATTCACTTTTACTGAAAAGATCATGGCGCCTACTCCATCTCTAACGATGAAGTGTATATCATTGAATGTTAAGGGCCTTAATCTCCCAGAAAAAAGATCTCAGATTCTGAACTCCCTGACCAAACACAAAGCGCAATTCATTTTCCTTCAAGAAACACATTTCCGCTCTGATGCGGTGCCTAAACTATCTAACCATATCTATCGAACAGCGCTGCACTCCACCAACCCAGTAGCAAAAACAAAAGGGGTTTCGATCTTAATCTCCAGACATGCCAACTTCCACCAGACTGACTCACTTATCGACCCAGAAGGCAGGTACATTTTTATCAAAGGTACATATGCCTCAAAACCAATTACATTAGCTAACATCTATTGCCCCAATGAACATCATGTTTCCTTCTTCAGAAAAATATGCGACCTACTTTCGACTTTTCAGTCAGGTTTGGTTCTGCTGGGAGGTGATTTTAACACCCCGCTGAACCCTGTCCTGGACTCTTCGTCGGGAGCCTCTACCCTACCATATCGAGCCCTCCGGCAAATCAAAATGCAACTCCAAAACCTCACACTCCACGACGCTTGGCGTACCATGTACCCCTCCGTGAGGGATTACACTTTTTACTCGGCGCCCCACGGCAAATATTCGAGAATTGATTATTTCTTTCTCTCTCAAAAGGACCTAGCCCTACTCCAACAAACAACCATAGAACCAATGTTCCTATCCGATCATCATCCTATCACAATCACCCTTTCCTACCCTGAATCTAGCGCAAGAACCAAAACATGGAGACTGAACCCCTCTTTATTCAATGACCCAATGACGGTAGAACACTGGAAAACCTGTATAGACCTTTACTTCAAGGAAAACACTACCCCAGATGTCTCTACTGTTTCCCTCTGGGAAGCACATAAATGTGTATTACGTGGCAAACTTGTTACACTCGCAGGGAAAGCCAAACGGTTACACCAAGAAAACATAACTTCTTTGATCATGAAGATCAAAAAGTTAGAAATGGCCCACAAACAGTCGCACGCTCAATCCACCCTACAAGAATTACTACATGCCCGATCGCTTCTTTTGGAAGAATTAGGTAAACAAAATAGGAAACGCTACGTTCTTGGCCAAAGAGTTTTCTATGAGCACGGCAACAAATGCGGGCATCTTTTGGCCCGCACGATCCAAGCCTCTAGAACCTCATCAACGGTTCATCATGTGCGAAATGCTCAGGGATTACTCTTGCCCAGGAACGACGATATAGCGAAAGAATTTGAGAGTTTTTATGCCAGACTTTACAACTTACACCAGATTCACCCCGGAACACCCGCCTCAGCCGCACGAGTCGACCGCATTAGAGAGTTTCTCTCGCAAAATTCTCCAAGATAAATATCCGCCCAACAAGCTCAGGACATGGAATTACCTCTTACGAAAGGGGAACTAGAGCTGGCAATTAAACAGATGAAAACTGGCAAGAGCCCAGGCCCAGACGGCTTCTCTCTCCAGTACTACAAGACATTCCTAGACTCCCTTGCCCCGAAACTTCTCTCCACCTTTAATGCTTTTTCAGACCCCCAGATATTGCCAGAAGGAATGCTTATGGCCGTAGCGGTAATCCCTAAGGAAGGTAAGGATCCCACCCAAGTCTCAAACTACAGGCCCATATCGCTACTAAATGTAGATATCAAAATATACGCAAAAATCTTGGCCAACAGATTGCTCCCTTTGATTCCCGAACTCATTTCTCCAGATCAGGTAGGATTTGTCCCTGGAAGGGAAGCCAGGGACAACACTATCCGTACCCTGAATCTCCACCACTGGCTCACATCCTCTAAGTCACAAGGGTTCTTCCTCTCCCTCGATGCCGAGAAGGCGTTTGACAGAGTGGCCTGGGATTATATGCGGGAGGTGCTGGTTGCTGTTGGCCTGGCGCCCCGCATGCTCTCACATGTACTAGCCCTGTATTCGAACCCTTCTGCCAAAGTAAAGGTTAATGGCCACCTGTCAAACGCCTTCCCCATCAGCAATGGGACACGCCAGGGTTGCCCCTTATCCCCCCCAATTTATATTCTGACGCTGGAGCCCCTCCTCAATAAAATAAGATCCAACCCTGATATTGGAGGTCTGATTGTCGGTGGAAGGGAATTTAAGGTCGCAGCCTTCGCAGACGACATTCTTCTGTCCCTGAGCTCGCTCCGCATCTCGCTACCCAACTTACTAAAAGATCTTGAGTTTTTTGGCACTTTATCAAATCTCAAAATCAACCACTCAAAATCTAATGCTTTGAATGTGACTCTTCCCGCCCAGGAGGTAATTCACTGTCGAGATGCCTTTCCTTTTCGATGGGAAGAGGGGGCGATCACTTACTTGGGAATCAAAATCACCGCACGGCTGTCAGACCTCTATATGTCTAATTTCCACATAGCCCTCAGCAAAATTCAAAATCATTTTAAGGAGTGGATGGGCTTGAACGTCTCTTGGTTTGGTCGTTCGGCATTAATTAAAATGATCATTCTGCCAAGATTACTTTATCTTATGCAAACCATTCCTATCCACCTTCCCCCGGCCTTCTTTGCAGCTTATCGCAAAGCTTGTTCCACCTTTATATGGAAAAACTCTCCACCCCGCATAAAATATTCCCGCCTAATGACGCAGAAAAAGAACGGGGGTATTGGCCTTCCAGACTTGTATAGATATTACCTGGCGTGTCACCTCACTAGGATAGTAGACTGGAACGTTCACAGTATCAAAAAGATCTGGGTAGCCCTGGAAAATTCACTGATACCAGGGCCTCTACACCTACTTCCCTGGCTGTCTCACAAACCCTGGTCACAGAAGATAATATCTCACCCCCTGATCTACCCCTCCTTGCTGGCATTTAGAGGAGCAATGAAATTGGGGTTGGCTGCCTCGGTACCTGGTCCCCTAACTTCCTTGAGAGAAAATCCAGACTTTCCCCCGGGTGACTCCTGCTCCTATTTGACACGCGAATGGCCACATGATGACGTCTTAACTCTCCACTTTTTCTCAGAGGCATCCCCTCTCCCATATGAAAGATTAGTTAACATGTCCAAGATTGCTTCTTTTCCCTTTTGGTCGTATCGACAAATCCGCCACTTTCTCTCGTCCCAACCACACCAACCTTGTTGGACCAAACAACTCACTCCCTTTGAATCCCTTTGCTACTACAAAACACAACAAAGGCACTTAATCTCCTCAATATACACCCTCCTTTCATCTGCATTAACCTCTCACCCGGCATCTTCACAGCTAGCCTGGGACAAAGACTTTCAAACACCCCTCCCTACAGAAGGGTGGGACACTGTCTATGAATTCGCATACAAATGCTCACTAAATGTTGCAATCCAAGAAAATGGCTACAAAATTGCTACTAGGTGGTATAGGACCCCTTCCCGGCTTCACAAATTCTCCCCCTCTATCCCTAACACTTGCTGGAGATGTGGCAAGCAGGAAGGGACGATGCTCCACATATGGTGGGACTGCGAACGCATTCAACCCTTCTGGAGGGAGGTCAGTGAAATCATTTTACACATCACTACAGATACCCTGGACTACACCCCCGCACAATTTCTTCTACATCACACCTCTTTACCCAAAAAAAAACATACTATAAGTCTCTGGCTATGCATTTGGTGAATGCCGCCAGATTATGTATCCCAGTGCATTGGCGTTCAACGCACACCCCGTCCATTGGAGAGTGGTACAGGAGAATCTCTAAAATAAAAGAGATGGAAGAATTGATTCATATTTCACAGGAAAGAACACATAAATTTTCTTTCACCTGGGCGTGCTGGAATCACTATGTGACCACTGAACGCTATCGCCAACATGCATTATAAAAAGTGATATGTGAACTTTAATCCTAACGGTGGACTCTCGTCGGTGGGGGGGTGTGGGGGGAGGTGGGCCTTTCAGGGGGGGTGCTCTGGGGCGCCTTCTCAAACTCCCCCCTTCATCTTTGACCCCTTCTTCCTCATTATTTTATTTGTGTACTTGTTTGTTTTTCCTCTTCCCTTGTTGTCCCTCTCTCCTTTCCTACCTTATTCTCCTGATCCTACCCCTTTTCGCCCTCTCCTCTCCTTCTTCCCCTATACCCCATGTTCTTTCTCCCCAACTTCGGCCTCCTACTTGGTAGCAGGTCTTCTTAACCATGTCTTAACATAGTCCTACATAGACGCTTGCTAGGGTACTTCACTCAGAGGAATGAACTGGGACCAGCCGTATCACCTATCTCCTGGCCTTGGTTGGGCTTAACCGCTCAGGGGGGAGAGGGGGGGGAGGGGAAATGTGAATAAAGATCCTCCACCCCACATCTATTATATTCTGCATATCTGGTTGTGTTACCAGTACTGTATTATCATAACCTATATTGGATGTACCCAGCATTTCTAATGCCGCGTACACACGAGCGGACTTTACGGCGGACTTTGCCCGGCGGACTGGATTTCGTCGGACAATTCGATGTGTGTGGGCTCCAGCGGACTTTGTTTTCTCAAAAGTTGGACGGACTTAGATTTGAAACTTGTTTAAAATTTATCCGTTGAAATCGAGTCCGGTCGAAAAGTCCGCCGTCTGTATGCTAGTTCGACGGACAAAAAGCCACGCTAGGGCAGCTATTGGCTACTGGCTATGAACTTCCTTGTTTTAGTCCGGTCGTACGTCATCACGTACGAATTCGACGGACTTTGGTGGATTGTGTGTAGGCAAGTCCGTTCATTCAGAAAGTCCGTCGGAAAGTACGTCGAAAAGTCCGCCGGGTAAAGTCCGCCGTAAAGTCCGCTCGTGTGTACGCGGCATTAGGCTTCCATACCCTGCTTGTCAATTACTTTTCTGTGTCATTTGATTTGAACTGTGAACTGTAACTTGCTCTTTTAACACTAAATAAAATCTTTACGGATAATAAAAAAGTGAAATAGGAAAAGATAGAAAAGCTATTTTTCCACTGAACATGATTTATTTTGTCCTTGTAAAATAAAACATGCGTTTGCAAATGTTTTGGACAGCAAATGAAGCAGATGGCTCAATATACAAAATTTCTGCATAATAAATTACAAAAAATATTCACAATGACCCCCATAGCTTTGATTCTTTCAGTTGAAATATACTTCAAATTTCTGAGCCAAAACTTTGTTTTCCATCAATACCTATCCCAGTAAGGTTGTTGGAACAAGGATATACAAACACTTCCTTAAAATGTGTGACAACAGCATGCAAAGCTAAAAATATACTTGCAAGATAGTATTAACAGATTTCAACCATTCAGTCACCGGCTTTGAAGTCAAGAGCGCAAAGGAAAATTGCCTTCCCAACATCCAATAGCAAAGCTAATTTAATATTATGATGTAAAGGTAACATGTAGCAACCACATATTTTTCAACTTTAATTCCTCACACATTTAAAAAATGTATATACATGTTGTACACCTATCAGTAACATACTGGAGTGGTGCATCACAGGAAGGAATTCTTGGCTATGTATGCTAATCTGCTTCATTTTCTCATCTTTGCCATTTGACCATACAGCATAATTGATAAATTCCTTACCAAATAAAAGAGAGACTAATTGGAGCTCTTGGAAGAAGTCAAGATCACTTCTGGTCAGCATCAGTGTAAAGTGTAACATAAATGTAAAAGTGGGGTACTTTTACCTATAGCTGAGATGTGACATAACCTGTAAAAGTAGTATGAATATGGATGTAGTTTAATGCAATGGTAAAGCTATAGTATTCTTACCTTTGCCCACCCTCAAGTCTAAATTCAATTTACCCTCACATTATTCTTATAGATATCTTCAGGTTTCCCATGCCATCAGTTGCCAGTTTTTAGGTCAACGATTATCCCTCTCATACTCGGGGTTGGAGGCTATCCTTCGAGTGTCGGACTTGAAGAAGGAAGCCCCCCTCTGACCTATATTGATATCTTCTAGTAGCAACCAGTCCTGAATTATCTTCTCTGCAACAAAAATGGAGTTTGGATATCCCTGGATTGGATGATGAAGACTGGTTAAAGATCTGGGACTTCCCCTTCTCTCACTTAGTCCCCACCAGATACAACTTAATCAAATTTAAAATATTATATCGAACCTATTACACATCATACAGGCTATACAAAATTAGTTCACCCATTTCCCCAGCTTGTTGGTGCTGCTCGCATCAGCTTGGTGAATTTTTTCACATCTTTTAGTCATGTCCGGGTATAACACAATATTGGCAGGCTGTGGTGAAAACTATTGGAAACACAACACAGATTACAGTACCTCTTGAGCCACGATATTGTCTACTGGATCTAGTGGAATCTTTAGCCACTACGGTGGCTAATAGAACAATTGTAAGTATTCTGCTTGTTTATGTTCGTAAGGCAATCACTATGTGCTGGAAACAGACCTCTCTGCCCACGATACCCTTCTGGATGTGTTTGGTAAATTCTAACCTGCCTATGTTTCAAGCCACTAATGCTAGCAGGGAGTGTCCCCATAAATTCTGCAAAATTTGGTTGTGCTGGTTAGATGATGACTCAACTGCTGTAACAGTGATGGGTCATATGACATAGAGGTATAGGTGTGTCCGGCTGTGTTATTTACTGGTAAAAATGGTCCCATGTCTTTTTCTCCTATACCTTGCAAATTGCTCGAGCTTTGCAATTCAGAGCATCTCCCCCCCTCTTGGGGTTTTTAGTTATTAGTGTATTCAATTTTTCTTTTTTGTTCAACAAGGTCCATTAGGTCCTATCCCTGTGTGGGTAACATTTGTACTGTTTTGTTTGTGCTCTTCATACAAAATCAATCCATTTTCAATTTATTTTCTATTTTCAAAAAAGATACAGTATTCTCTTGATTCAATAATCAATAGTAGACAGATGTTTTTTAATTAAAATGCCTATAGACCAGAATTGACACCTAGATGCCATTAACATTCTCACATCCTTGTAGGTATAGATAAAGACAAATTAATTGTTACCTCACTGAACCTCAAAGGGAAGCCTTGGCTGAGCTGTCTACAAGCCCAGCAGGGGACGAAGCCTGCACACTCAGAAGGCTCCGAACTGTCTTCCAACAATTGAGTTATGTCAAAGATCAGAGGAATTTATTTTATCTTTCACAAAAACTAAAATATTAATTGGAGAGATGAAAGCAATTCCTTCTGATTTTACACATTTTAGGATACATATACATATAAAATTGTACATGTAATGTGTATAGAATCCATGAGAGATCCCAAAAAATGGTCGTATGGAACCTGCTTGCTACAGCCAAGCTGTAATTGGTAGACATGTGCACACTGAAATATTTCGTTTCGGAATTTCGTTTTCGTCTGAAAAATAAATTTATTTAGTTACTCCCGAAATTCGTTTTTATTTATTTCGTTTTTCGTTAAAAATTGCATTCGTCCCAAAATCCAAATTAAGGTCGAATCTGTCATTGAAGGCTTATGGTGTCTGTCGAATGTTCAAAGAAGATTCGACGGAGCAGCTAAACTGTACAATGCCGTATAGTTTACCTGCTCCGTCGAATCTTCTTAGAACTTTCAACAGACACCATAAGCCAAAGTACGTGTGTACTTAGTTCTAGCTATTTTACTGCTCCACCTCTTTGGTTACAATCAGCCAATAACATTCATCATCATCATTATTTTTATTTATCTTTTCTCCCCTACGTCGAATCTTTCCTCCCCTACGTCGAATCTTTTCTCTCTACGTCGAATCTTTTCTCTCTATGTAGAATAATCTTGGACTAATAGAGTTAAGGTTAGGGACATTCGACCACAGGTTTGATGGACACAGATTGTTATTGTCATCATCATGTCGAATCTCCTATCTATATCGAACTGTTGTAGCAACGAAAATGAAAATAAAGCATTTGTTTATGTCGGATCTTTCGTTTTTCAGACTCTGCACTTTCGTTATCGTTTGGTAAAACGATAACGAAAATACCTAAAATTCGGACGAAAATGCATTCGGACGAAAACGAATGCACATGTCTAGTAATTGGTCTTGTTGTGATCAGACTAGCACACTGGTGTTGGAAATCCTTTCTCTGACCCAGCCATTAGAACAATTCATGGTCCATTTATCTCTGGTCACAAAGAACCATCCTCCAAGGTGAGGAGGAAACACTCCCAGGGTTGATTGGCCAAGGACTTGAGTGACATGGAACCGTTCTAAACTGGTGGATTGAGACTATTATTGATGTGCTCGCATCAACAGTATAAACCTCGGTAAAAGTTTACTTCTGTTTTTTTATCCCTTTTTTCTTTCATAGCCAATAGCCAAACTTTTGTCCTTTTGTCTTGTATTTTTTGTAATTTTCTTCCTTGTGCATATCATATGCACTGCCCACTTTTTGGTATATTAAATTATAAAATTATTAAGTGGCTTCTGTAAACTAAGCTAGCTAAACTAGTTCCTAGAGAGATTAGTGCATTGACAGTTTGCTCAGTCAAAGTTCTTTGCTAACCTGTATGTCATTTCACTGTGTGTTGACAGATTGCATGTTGATTGTAAACTAGCAGATCTGCCAGACAGAGATCTGTGTGTGTATGGTTGCCTAGCAGACCAGTTAGCGGACAAACTGCTAGGTGGTAGCAAGCTACTGTAAGTCATGTTTCTGGTGTGTGGGTGTGTGTGAATAATGGGAAGAGTAATCAACACAACAATTCTAGCTTTTATGTTTATATAGTTATGCTGTTTAACCACTTGCCCACTGGGCTCCTAAACCCCCTTCCTAACCAGGCCAATGTTCAGCTTTCAGTGCTGTCACACTTTGAATGACAATTACTCGGTCATGCAACACTTTTTTGTAAATTAGTAATTTAGTAATTTTTCTTCATACATTTTTGCCATAATATATGCTGCTACATATCTTGGTAAAAAATAACCCAAATCAATGTATATTATTTGATCTTTGTGAAAGTTATAGTATCTACAAGCTATGGTGCCAATCATTGAAAAGTGATCACAACTGATGTACTGACATCTTATTTCTTGAGACACTAACAAGCCAGGAAAGTACAACCCCCCCCCCCCTCCCAAAAGACCCCTTTTTGTGAAGTAGACATTCCAAGGTATTTAGTAAGAGGCATGGTGAGTTTTTTCACGTTTTAATTTTTTCCCACAATTCTTTGCAAAATGAAGATTTTATTTCTTTATTTAATTTTTTTTCACAAAATTGTTATATTAACAGGTTATTTCTCTCACATGGCATATGCATACTTACAACTACACCCTAACACACATTCTGCTACTCCTCCTGATTATGGGGATACCACAGGTGTGAGACTTTTACATAGCCTGGCCACATAGAGAGGCCCAACATGCAGGAAGCACCGTCAGGCGTTCTAGGAGCATAAATCACAAATACTGTATCATTTCCTGACAACCTATCACACTTTTGAAAGCCCTGGAGCACAAGGACAATGAAAACACCAACAAAATGACCCCATTTTGGAAAGAAAACACGCCAACCTATATTCTATGAGGCATAATGAGTCTTTTGAACATGTCATTTTTTTCCACAAGTTTTTAGAAAATGTGGAAAGAAAATGTAAACAAATTTTTCTACGCCTCTTTTTAAACATTTTTACAGCACTGACGGGTGCTGATGAGGATCCACTGATAGGGTGGCACTGATGAGCACTTACTAATGGGCACTGTATTGGCACTAATAGGCACTTTAGTGGCACTAACAGGGCACTGTAGAGCACAACTGTGGCACTGATGTAGCACAGATGTGGCACTGTAGGGCACTGATGTGGCACTGTAGAGCACAGATGTGCACTGATGTGGCACTGTGGAGCACAAATTTGCACTGATGGGGCACTGTAGGGCACTGAAGTGGCACTGTAGAGCATATATGTGCACTGTAGGGCACTGATGGGGCACAGAAGAGGCACATATGTGCACTGATGGGGCACTGTAGAGAACTGATGGGCACTGATGGGGCAGAGATGCGCACTGATGTGGCACTAATTGGGACACTGACTGACGGGGCACTGTAGAGCACTGATGGGACACATATGTGACACTGATGGGGCACAGATGTGGCACTGCTGGGGCACTGTAGCGCACTGCTGGGCACAAATGTGGGACTGCTGGGCACAGATGTGCACTGCTGCGCACAGATTTGGCACTGATGAGGAACTGCTCGGCACTTGGAATAAATAAAAAAAAAAACTCAAGCAGCCTCACAATGCAGCTTCTCCCTCCTCTCCTAACACAATCGGTGTGAGGTGAGGAGAGAACCAGACATGACGCCAGTTTGTTGGCAGTCAATGGACGGAACAATCACATGGTGAAGAGCCGCTGGGATTGGCCCTTTTCCCTGATCTGTGATGCGCTGGGTCCTGAGAACCTAGCGAGCACAGACACTCCCATGTGCTCGCCCCATTGGGCGCGATTCTGGGAGGACATCATTGTACGCAATCCCAGAATTATCCCACCACGCTGTAGCCATCATTTGGCTATGGCCCGGTCGGCAAGTGGTTATGATAATCACAAGTAACCGGGTTCTGTACTGTTTTGCTGAGTTAGGGATTCTCAGCTTGACTCTCTGTTGTTATCTTTAGAAACTATACTATGCTGTGGCATGTCATCCCATTCTGGCCCTGTCTTTGTAACTATATGTATGATAATCTTACTACTTCTGAAAAAGCAGCATTGAAGAATCTTAGGGACGATGACAATATTGTCATTAAGAATGCAGACAAGGGAGGTTCGGTGGTGGTTCTGGACTCTGAGGTGTATAGGAGTGAAGCTATATGTCAATTATCTGATTCTGAAACTTATATGCGCCCCAGAGGCAATCCCACACAGTCCTTCAAAAATTAACTGTCCTCATTGTTAGACAGAGGGGTCATGGCGGGTATCTTTACAGGCAAAGAAAAAGACATGTTCATTCCAGAGTGTCCCATCACACTGATATTCCACTTTCTCCTTAAGGTGCATAAAGGATGTAATCCTTTAACAGGGAGGCCAATTATCGCTAGCATTGGCTCCCTGAAAGAGCGTTTAGGCCAGTGGGTAGTTACAGTCTCTGGTGGTCGACCTTCCTGGCTACCTTAGTGATACTAAACAACTATTGACAAAGCTAAAAGATTTTTCATGGAACGATAGATTAAAATGGGTGACTTGTGACGTGTCTAGCCTATACTCTTCTATTCCTCATTCCCTGGGTTTGCAGGCAGATTCCTTTTTTCTCTCTAGGTACAGTGGATATTCCCTTGTCCATCAAGAATTCATCATGTTGAGTTTAGAGTATTTACTTACTCCCCCTCCCTTGCCAATGTCTATATGGGATGGTGGGAGAGGTCCCCGCCTTTCAGATACCCTATTTTACTGTCGCTATATAGATGACCTACTCTTTATTGTCTCTGATGAAGTCAGCTGTCTGGATGACTGGTTGTCCTACATGAATGATAATAATTTAAATCTGAGGTTTACGGGTTGTTGTAACTCCATATCCATCGATTTTCTTGATGTACATCTAATGGGAGAGGGAAACAGGGTAGTCTCTAGCCTCTTTAGAAAACCAACAGCAGGCAATATGCTCCTACGAGCAGATTCGAGCCATCCTAAACACACATTAAGAGGTATCCCAGTAGGGCAGTTTTTGAAACTGAAATGGATTTGCAGTCAGGAGGTTGATTATCAATGGAAGTCTTTAGACATGTTCCGACATTTTGAGGACAGAGTTTACCCCAAATCAGTTCTACATAGAGCCATGGGGATTGCAGATAAAACTCCACATGAGAATTTGTTACAGGAAAATAAGAGAAATAAGCTTAAAAATAAAAAATAAAAACAGATACAACAAATCCCCCCCCAAACATTTTCAAGCTCCAGTTTTTTTCTACTCCATTTAGTTTAGAGTTTAATAAAATCAGAAACATCATCCTAAAATACTTACCTGTCTTGTCTAAGGATCCAGCTCATGCTCAAATTTTGTCAAAAGGGGTTAAAAATGTATCTCTTAGAGCCCCTACTTTGGGTGGTACATTATCTCCCAGTCTTTATAACAGTAGTAAATTGTGTTCTCACTGGCTACAGTTTAAAGGCACGGTGCGGTTCTAATGTATGTTCATGTTGTCCCCATATCTTAAATGGGGACACCATCCAGGCTACCGCAACCGATAAATTATCTAAAATTTTGTCATTAATTTATTGCAACACCAGATATCTGGTGTAGATCATCACTTGCAAATCATGTAAAATTCAGTACATTGGTCGGATGACCTGCAGGTTGCGGGATCGTCTTCATGACCATCTGTACAACATAGAAAAGAATCACAATACCAATGTTGCAAGGCATTGGAACGATAAACACCAGAAAGACATTTCTGATTTAGTCATGCAAGCAGTTGAAAAGATAGTGTTGCTAGCCAGAGGAGGGGAAAGTTCAGGATTCTCTGTAAAAGGGAGGTATATTGGATCTTTTTCTTTAATATGAGGAAACCAGCAGGCTTGAATTTTGAATGGGATGTTTCCCATTTTTATGAGTAAATACCCATATGCAATCTTGCAGAATCTCATAAGGAATTTTAAAAAGTCATGCTTAGTATGTTTTAACTAATGTATTGGTTGTGTTGCTAATCTCACCATTATTATTATCATTATCTTTTTATAAGAGAATAGTCGAGAGGTGCTGGTACATATATTTATATGTTGGGATACCTTAGTATTTTATGTGGGGTTTCCCTTTATAATATAATATCTTCAAGTAATTTGTTGGCAACCGTGCTGGTTTATTTTTGTTCTGGATATTGGTATTTGAAACTGTTTTTGTAATTTTTGAATTTTTCATTTTTTACTTTTACATTTATTATTTATTTTTATATATCCAGACAATGTGCAGTCTTACAGCAATATCACAGGGGTTCTGCTTCACCAGTTGTAGTTTTTAGTATTTGGAAAAAACACTGTTAGCTTTTTGGTTATATGGGATATTAACTTTTACATTTTTGATTGCATGTACTGTATGTTTTCTTTTCTATATATGCTTTCATGAAAATTACTTCCCGATATAATATAATCCAAATCGGTAACACATGATTGTTTATGAATATATTTGTTCATTACATGTTTTTATTTTTCAGCTTTGTTTTTAGGATTCTATATGTGAGGTGTTTCCTCACTAATGGATATTTACTCACGAAAAGTAAAGCCAATTGTGCAGGTTTTGGTCTCATTACCAACAAAGGGTTACCACTGTGTATTTGAAGACTTTGGTCTCATCTGTTTCCATTACCATTGAGTGGACCCAAATCATCACATGATTGTGTGGGCGTTAACATGTTTAACAAATTAAGCATTTTTATCCTCTGTATATATATCATTGTTGTTCATTTGCTATTTTGCTATGATTAATGCCGCGTACACACGAGCGGACTTTACGGCGGACTTTGCCCGGCGAACTGGATTTCGTCGGACAATTCGATGTGTGTGGGCTCCAGCGGACTTTGTTTTCTCAAAAGTTGGACGGACTTAGATTTGGAACTTGTTTAAAATTTATCCGTTGAAATCGAGTCCGGTCGAAAAGTCCGCCGTCTGTATGCTAGTTCGACGGACTAAAAAGCCACGCTAGGGCAGCTATTGGCTACTGGCTATGAACTTCCTTGTTTTAGTCCGGTCGTACGTCATCACGTACGAATTCGAGGGACTTTGGTGGATTGTGTGTAGGCAAGTCCGTTCATTCAGAAAGTCCGTCGTAAAGTACGTCGAAAAATCCGCCGGGCAAAGTCCGCCGTAAAGTCCGCTCGTGTGTACGCGGCATAAGAACCAGTAAGAGTGGTGTGAAATGCATCAGAGCGGTGCATTTTATTCTGATTTGTATAGACTTTGTCTTCAATAAATGTATTTTCTTGGAGTGATTATTTTTGCTCACACTGGCCCTGTCCTTGTTCCATTTTACCCTCCTCTACTTACATTCTGTGCCTGGACCTTTTTTACCTGGTTTGTTCTTATCTTCTGTTTGTATATAATTATTTACATAATTAGGTGGTTTGCATTTTGAAATTGTGTTCTCTTGTGTTCTATAGGTTGCTGCGTAATTGTTGCTTTTGACATGTATGGTTTGCTTAAAATTTCTGAGCGATTCTCTGCTTGAAGCTTGTAGCTCTAAAATGCTCAACTAACCAAATCCCATTCACTTCTGAGCGTTCTGTCGATTGAAGCAAAACGCCTGTCGCTCAAAAAAGTACATGAGCTTGGCAGATTACAAGAGTTTTTGGCCCCATAGACTTCAATAGAAATGCCTGACTTGAACGTTTTACAAGCGTTTTATGAACATTTTCTGCTCAAATAGCACCTCTCTACCTGTAATTTCCTTTCCCTCTCCTCTCCCTAGTGCTTTATATTGGCTAAACAAAAAAGAAGCTGTAAACTGCTTGTAATACATTTCTAAAATGCTTTACAAATCGTTGGAAAAAGCTGCAAAGACGCTTTTAAAAAATGTCCAAAAAAAGCCAGTTAATTGCTATGCTCAGGTGTGAATGGAGCTTAAGGTCATTGTGAAACTCAAAGAATGTGACAGCTCAGATCACAACACAGCTTTATACTGTGAGTCAGCTCCATAGACTTTACAACACACAGCACCTGAAAGCATTGTGAGGAGGAAAATTACACTACTACAACTACACCAGAAATCACTACAGAATGCAGATCTGTATAGGAGTCATAGGTTTTAGTTCCTAATCCAAAATCTGTCTTGTCAGATTCTACCCAGTAGGCAAAAGTGACTAAGCCATTAAAGGGATTGTAAAATGTTTGTGTTTTTTTTTTCTGAGATCCCCCACTGGTGCTCTCAGCTACTCCTGTTTTCTGAGTGCTCCAATAGCAAGCAGTTTGCTATGGGTGCACTCATGCAGGGTCATTCCCAAGCCGGGCTGTGTGCATCTATTGATACACACAGTGCAGCTCGGCCCTGCCCCAGCATTAGCCAATGAATCAGTAAGAAAAGGAAGAAAGAGCAGAGCAGCTGCTCGTGGACACAGCTCTACATCAAGATTGGGCTCATATAAATATTTGGGGGGAGGTGAAGCTGAAAATTATTTTTTTTACCCTAATGCAGATGCAGCCAGGAGCTGGCTAGAGTTGCTTGCATATTCAGGAGACACTCTGCAGTGTTGCCACAGTGAGACTGTTTCCTCCTAGTGCCCAGCTTGGACGCACTTGCCCATCTTCATATAACAAAGGACACTGCATGCAGACACTGTTGTCTTGTTTCTCTGACTGAACTTGTAGGAGAACCTTGTGCTATGCTTACTCCTTACTGAGCAGTGTTCACCCTGCTTGCCAAGACACCACAAGCATACTTTACATAACCCTGCTGTCAGGTCACCTTGAGACTAGGTGACAGATGCACACCGTTGGGATCAGGAGTGTACCGCAAGGCAGTGGACCCTACGGCTGACTGCTGCAGATGCGAGTCCGGGTATAAGGAAGGCAGGGTTGCTGGAACACCAACACGGATCCCACCGGGGTTAGAGCATAGGATTCCCTGGGGCGCGGAGTCTAAGAGCCAGCAGGTGTTCACCAGAGCCTCTAGAGGTGAGGATGGACTGGGCTGCAACTGGCTCCAG
This sequence comes from Lithobates septentrionalis, assembly GCA_037952835.1. Classification (NCBI taxonomy): domain Eukaryota; kingdom Metazoa; phylum Chordata; class Amphibia; order Anura; family Ranidae; genus Lithobates; species Lithobates septentrionalis. The sequence continues at coordinate 491,550 of JBBDGP010002517.1, read as the reverse complement.
GTCGCGACCCCCAGGGTCCCCCAGCTCACACCCACAGTAGGCAACAGAAGGATAAGGATAGTAAAGAAATAAGCCAAGGTCAGGGCCACAAGCAGACAAGGACAACAGGGTACACGCCAAGGTTCAGGGTCACAGGCAAACAAGGATAGTCGGGGACACGCCAAAAGGTCAGGGTCACGAGCAGACAGGAATAGTATAGAACACGCCAAGGTCGGTAACAGAGATAAATGTAGAGCACACAGCAGGCAGGAACAGGAAGCCAAACACACAAAGGTTGATCAGCAGGGCTAACCTGCAGTGCAGAGGTTAATATAGAGTTCACTGATAGGAGCTGGGGTGGAGCCATGCTAGAGGAGAGTTAATAAAAGTAGTCAGGTGAGAGACAGCTGGTCTTTGGAGATGAACACATGGAAACAGGTAGGCTGACAAACAGACGCTATTGCATAACCATGACACCTGCTTGTCAGAACACTTCATGCACATCACTAAAGAGCTAGATGAAGACTTAAGGCCTTCCTTTCCTCTGAGAGACTACAACATACCTCCCCCCCACTTTGCATAAAAGCCATTGGTGCCATAAGGGCCCATACTTTCAACCAGGACTCTATCTACTAAAATGAGAGGGTTTAAAGACGTAAGTGTCATAATATTTGTATTGAACTAAATACAGGATTTAAACGGTTCTTTGGGACTGTGGCATCAGAGAACAGTGGTCTGACAGAAGCCGGTCATTTCCCTGACCTTCTTCTGCCTGTATCCATAGAGCTCAAATCTAAGCAGAATTGTTGGTTACATAAGTGTTTATAATATACTGCAAACATTTATCGTTCTTTGACTGTTCCTGCTGTTATTTGTTGTAGTAAATCCTTAGCAAGTAACAATTATATGTTACTGGATTTTGTTGCTATTAATCCTTCAGAAAATAAGATTCAATTGCTTTACTTGACTGTGTGTATTTCTAATGCCCCGTACACACGGTCGGATTTTCCAACGGAAAATGTGCGATCGGAGCATGTTGTCGGAAATTCTGATTGTGTGTGGGCTCCATCGGACTTTTTTCCATCGGATTTTCTGACACACAAAGTTTGAGAGCAGGCTATAAAATTTTCCGACAACAAAATCCGTTGTCGGAATTTCCGATCGTGTGTACACAAATCCGACGCACAAAGTGCCACGCATGCTCAGAATAAATAAAGAGATGAAAGCTATTGGCTACTGCCCCGTTTATAGTCCCGACGTACGTGTTTTACGTCACCGTGTTCAGAATGATCGGATTTTCCGACAACTTTGTGTGACCGTGTGTATGCAAGACAAGTTTGAGCCAACATCCGTCTGAAAAAATCCTAGGATTTTGTTGTCGGAATGTCCGATGAATGCCCGACCATGTGTACAGGGCATAAGTATCTTTTGTCATCACAAGAATGTCGGAACCCAGAGTGTTGGAGGTATCGAAGGACTTGCAATGTCAGGGCAACCAGTGGAGTACAGATCGTTTAAGCAGCCCTACACAGATAATGCATTAAAGTAAAACAATTTTTGCCTTTACAGCCACTTTAAGTTTTATGCTATTCTAGATTACCAAAGTAACAAGTGTTTAGCCAGTTCAGCCTTAGATATATACAGATATATTTTCAGTAAAAGCCCCAAATTCCCTGCTGCCTAAAAACTTATACAGGAATTGTGGAGACCAAATTGGGTCCATAGAGAGAAAAACATGTCTGTCTTTCCCAACTCTTATTGAATGCAACGAGATCCCTAAACATGGATCTGAAATTCCTACACCAGATGCAGTGATTCATCACTCATATTTGAAAACCATGGCATATCTGTTATTAGACCTTGTTCCCCGAGCTTAGATAATCCTACTTCTTGGAAGAGATACAGGGGGTCATTTACTAAGATGAATGCACTGCGCTGGTTCAGCCCTTAATTGGTGCGCTGGATAGATCCTTAATCCAGAGTGTGAACCAGCGCACACACAGGAGTACCTGCACGCGATAGGATTGCGCTGGTTCTCGGCGAGGTACATCTCGCTGCAATAGGAAAAATACATCTTCCTATCAAACCGACATGGGTTCCCCTTTGGGTGCATGCCAGGCCCTTCGGTCTGGTATGGATATTAAGGGGAACCCCCTATGCCGAAAAAACGGCGTGGGGGTCCCCCCAAATCCATACCAGACCCTTATCCAAGCACGCAGCCCGGCCGGTCAGGAAAGGGGGTGGGGACGTGTGAGCACCCCCTCTCCTGAACCGTGCCAGGCCACATGCCCTCAACAAGGGGGATGGGTGCTTTGGGGTAGCCAAACACCTTGTCCCCATGTTGATGAAGACAAGGGCCTCATCCCCGCTGCACCCCCCCCACCCTAAAGCACTTTGTCCCCATGTTGATGAGGACAAGGGCCTCTTCTCGACAACCCTGGCCGTTGGTTGTCGGTGTCTGCGGGTGGGGGCTTATCGGAATCCGGGAGCCCCCTTTAATAAGGGGGCCCCCAGATCCCGGCCCCCCACCCTATGTGAATGAGTATGGGGTACATGGTACCCCTACCCATTCACCTAGGCAAAAAGTGTCAAAAAAAACACACTGCACAGGTTTTTAAAGTAATTTATTAGACAGCTCGGGGGGGTCTTCTTCCGACTTTGGGGTCTTCTTCCGACTTCGGGGGTCTCGCCGGTTCTTCTCCACTGTCTCCGGTCTTTTCTCCCGTTGTTCGACCTGTTCTCCGCGCTCTCCGGGTCTTCTGCCGGGCTCCCCTGCTATCTTCTGCTATTTTGCCGCTCTTTTGCTAGCGGAGGAGCCCGGTCTGCTGCCTTCTGCCTTCTTCCCTCTTCTCTTCTTCCGATGTTGACACGACGCTCTCTCCGGCTGGAATGCTCTCTGTGCGCTTTGCTATGGCTTATATAGGCGGTGACCCCGCCCCTTATGCCATCACAGTCCCTGGGCATGCTGGGACTGTGACGTTTTAGGGGGTGTGGTCAACATCACTCTGTGTCCATGCCCCATAAAATGTCACAGTCCCAGCATGCCCAGGGACTGTGACGGCATAAGGGGGCGGGGTCACCGCCTATATAAGCCATAGCAGAGCGCACAGAGAGCATTCCAGCCAGAGAGAGCGTTGTGTCAACATCGGAAGAAGAGAAGAGGGAAGAAGGCAGAAGGCAGCAGACCGGGCTCCTCCGCTAGCAAAAGAGCGGCAAAAGAGCAGAAGATAGCGGAGGAGCCCGGCAGAAGACCCAGAGAGCGCGGAGAACAGGTCGAACAACGGGAGAAAAGGCCAGAGACAGTGGAGAAGAACCGGAGAGACCCCTGAAGTCGGAAGAAGACCCCCGAAGCCGGTTCAGTGTGTTTTTTTTATTGACACTTTTACCCTAGGTGAATGGGTAGGGGTACCATGTACCCCATACTCATTCACATAGGATGGGGGGCCGGGATCTGGGAGCCCCCTTATTAAAGGGGGCTCCTGGATTCCGATAAGCCCCCCACCCGCAGACCCCGACAACCAACGGCCAGGGTTGTCGGGAAGAGGCCCTTATCCTCATCAACATGGGGACAGGGTGCTTTGGGGTGGGGGGGCCGCAGCGTGCCCCCTTCCCCAAAGCACCCATCCCCCATGTTGGGGGCATGCGGCCTGGCACTATTCAGGAGGGGGGGCGCTCGCTCGTCCCCAACCCCTTTCCTGACCGGCCGGGCTGTGTGCTCGGATAAGGGTACGGTATGGATTTTGAGGGGGGACCCCACGCCATTTTTCGGCGTAGGGGGTTCCCATTAAAATCCATACTGGACCAAAGGGCCTGGTATGCCCCTGGGGGGAACCCATGCCATTTTTTTATTTAGAATTTGGCGTGGAGTTCCCCCTCAAGATTCATACCAAACAGTGCCGGGCATAGGCGAGGATCCAAGACAGATCCCCATTCAATACAGTCGGTACCCTGTCGAGTTGCTATGGAAATGGCAAACCACAGCTAAACGCAACCGCAGCTAATCGCACTGTACCAATGCAGCTGATCGCAGTGCCTGGAGTCTTAAAATTTCACAGAAAAAAAACATGCTTTTAACTGTGGCAGAATAGCCTAAGGCCCCTTTCACATTGGGACGTTTTTCAGGCGCTATAGCGCTAAAAATAGCACCTGAAAAACACCCTAAAGAGGTGGCTCTATTCACTCCAATGTGAATCGGGCTTTCACACTGGAGCAGTGCGCTAGCAGGACAGTAAGGCTCGATTTACATCTATGCATGTTGCTTTTGAGTGTTTCTGCAGTGCTTTTTGCGGTTGCCGCGTTTTTGGACCGGCATTTTTACCGCGATTTGCATTTTTTTACACTGTATATAGCCAGTCGCTAAGGAGGGGGCCAGGAAGCCGCCGCGTCCTTAACAACCGATGAGTCTTCAGCTGACTTCCCGCTCAATGTAAAAAAAAAAAAAAAAGCTGAATAAAAAAAAAAAATAGGTCCATACCAGGCCCTTGTATTTTTTAACACTACACTACTTTTTTTACAGGTGAATGAGTAGGGGTACAATGTACCCCATACTCATTCACATAGGAGGGGCTGGGATCTGGGGGCCCCCTTGTTAAAGGGGGCTCCCGGATTCCGATAAGCCCCTACCCGCAGACACCGACAACCAATGGCCAGGGTTGTCGGGAAGAGGCCCTTGTCCTCATCAACATGGGGACAAGGTGCTTTGGGGTGGGGGGGGGCCGCAGCGCACCTAAGGCCCCTTTCACACTGGGACGTTTTTCAGGCGCTATAGCACTAAAAATAGCACCTGAAAAACACCCTAAAGAAGTGGCTCTATTCACTCCAGTATGAATCGGGCTTTCACATTGGAGCAGTGCGCTAGCAGGACAGTAAGGCTCGATTTACATCTATGCATGTTGCTTTTGAGTGTTTCTGCAGTGCTTTTTGCGGTGTTTGCCGCGTCTTTGGACCGGCATTTTTACCGCGATTTTACCGCGATTTGCGTTTCTTTTACACTGTATATAGCCAGTCGCTAAGGAGGGGACCAGGAAGCCAGACGCCACGTCCTTAACAACCGATGAGTCATCAGCTGACTTCCCGCTCAATGTAAAAAAAAAAAAGTGCTGAATAAAAAAAAAATTGGAGAAAAAAAAAAAACAGCGTAGGGTCCCCCCCCCCAGGTCCATACCAGGCCCTTGTATTTTTTAACACTACACTACTTTTTTTACAGGTGAATCGGTAGGGGTACAATGTACCCCATGCTCATTCACATAGGAGGGTCTGGGATCTTGTTAAAGGGGGCTTCCAGATTCCGATAAGCCCCCCGCCCGCAGACCCCGACAACCACCGGGCAAGGGTTGTCGGGAAGAGGCCCTTGTCCCCATCAACATGGGGCAAGATGCTTTGGGGTGGGGGGCACAGAGCCCCCCCTGCCCCAAAGCACCCATCCCACCATGTTGAGGGCATACGGCCTGGTATGGTTCAGGAGGGGGGGGGTGCTCACTCGTCCCCTCCCTTTCCTGACCTGCCAGGCTGCGTGCTCAGATAAGGGTCTGGTATGGATTTTGAGGGGACCCCCACGCCATTTTTTTAATTTTATTTTGGCATGGGAGTTCCCTCCGAATCCATACTAGACCCAAGGGCCTGGTATGGACCTGGGGGGGACCCCATGCTGTTTTTTTTCACGATTTTTTTTTTTACCGGCAAGAAATAGAAAAAAGCAAATTGCAGTAAAAACGTGGTACTTGCGTTTTGGATGCAGGTCCATTGAAATCACATTTTAATTTCAATTACAAGCAAAACACTGCATTTTGCGGGAAAAAAAGTCCCCGACTCTTTCCAAAAATACAGAGGCACAAAAATGCATTGATGTGAACATGTTCCATAGGAACCCATGTTAAAAAATTCCCATGCATTTCTGCAAAATGCATCAAAAAACGCATTCGTGTGAATAGAGCCTAAGGCCCTTTTCACACTGGGGTGGGGGGAGTCTGTGGTAAAGCGTTGCTATTTTTAGCGCCGCTTTACTGTCATTTTAGCGGCATTATTCGGCTGCTAGCAGGGCGGTTTTAACCCCTCTGCTAGCGGCCGAAAAGGGGTTAAATCCGCCTGCAAAACGCCGCTGGATCGGCATTTTGCCCGCGATATAACAGCGCTGCCCCATTGATTTTAATGGGGAGGAGCAGTGAGTTCACCGCTCCAAAGAAGCTGCTGGCAGGACTTTTGTGATACCCTGCCAGCGCACCGCTCCAGTGTGAAAGCCCTCATTGGAGTGAATGGAGCCGCTTCGGACCTGAACGGACACTCCATAGACCTCTATGGAGGGTCGGATGTCAGTGGTGACATGTCCGCTGACATCCAACCCACTCCAATCCTAAAAAGTGTAACGGAGGAAAAACCTATTTTTCCATTCATCTGCGGATCGGATCAAGTGATGACGGACTCTACAGTCCGTCATCATCCGATCCCCCATAGAGGAGAGCGTCACTCTGACAGGTCTGTCCCTGCACAGTGTGCAGAGACAGACCTGTCACCTGCCTGCCCAGCGGGGATCGACAGAGCGATCCCCCGCTGAGCAGAGCGGGCTCCGTACACAGGGTACAAAGTCCCATCGTGTGTATGAGGCTTAAACACCAGAAATTCAAGTTTTCATATCTTTAAAGGTCACCATACACTGGCCAATCGGTTAGATCTTCCATAAATTAGATTCAGTGCAAGAGCCTGTTTGATTTTCTACAATTAGAAGTAATTCTTACAGTGCATCTTCCTATTACCGCTTTAGCCTAATGCTCTCTTTCCACTATTTCAACCCCAAAGTTGCGTGATTTACAATGTGCTTTTTCGCCTTGTTTTCCACTATTGCAACTTGTCATGCCACTAGGGACTGAAAAGTTGCATCACAAGTTCTACCTCATGATTTGCAATGACTACCGTTCATATGTGTGCGACTTCAAATCGTAGCAACTTCAAAGTAGTCCCTGCACTACTTTGGTCCCACTTTGATGCGACTTGAGGTCCATAGACCTCAAAAAATACACAGGCATTGCTTCAAGTTTTGGCAAAAAGTTGCAGGAAACTCGTGGCAAAAAACACACAACTTTGGGCTTGCAATAGTGGAAACCGAGCCCTAATGCGACTAATTCAAAACATCTGAGAAAAAGTCGCACTGAAGTTGGAACAAAGTAGTGCAAGAACTTTTTTTGGAGTTGCACCAATTAGAACGGGGGAACATTGAAATACATGTGTTTTGACTTGTCCTGCGACTTCACATGTGTCAAGTCGCACAACAACTCGCAGTAGTGGAAAGAGAGCCTAAGGCCACTTGGGACTGAAAAGTTGCATCACAAGTTGTACCCCATGATTTACAATGAGTACCGTTCATATGTGTGCGACCTGCTTACGCACATGCCGTATACACAGCGGGCACACATCTTTATTACAGAAATCCATATTTGGCATGGAAATTAACCACTTGCTTACTGGGCACTTGAACCCCCCTGCTGTCCTGACCAATTTTCAGCGCTGATCCATTTTGAATGACAATTGCGCGGTCATACTTAACCAAATGTTTTTTGTTTTTTTTAAGGTCCCACAAATAGAGCATTCTTTTGGTGGCATTTGATCACCTGTGTGGTTTTTTTTCTTTTGTTCAAACAAAAAAAAAAAGACAGATGATTTTTAAAAATAATTTTGTATATTTTGATATTAAATTTTGCAAGCAGGTAATTTTTCTCCTTCGTTGATGTACGCTGATGAGGCGGCACTGATTGGTTACACTGATAGGCAGCACTGCTTACGATCACTGGTGGGCATTGATAGGTGGCACTGGTGGGCACAGATGAGACAGAATTGCCTGTTCGGGACCAATGTCCCTTGCACCTAAGCCGGTGATCAGCTTTTATTTTTATCCTCATGCTGTCAGCGTGAGTAGAAAAAAAATAAACAGATCAGCCCTTACTTCGATCTGTGATCACCAGAGTCTCAGTGACTCAGTGCGCGCGGAGCAGGGAGCATACGGGGAGCCCGTCCTATGACAGCCTCCCAGAAATTCAGGTCCACGCTGTGGCCATCGTTTGGCTATAGCACAGACACCAAGTGGTTAATAGAAAAACAGATGCAGATTTCTAGGACTGGCCAAAAATAATGTTTAGAGTCAAAGGCAACTGATGACTTTCTATTAAAAAGGTCTAAATGGGCCATTAACATCCATCACAATTGAACTTAGGAATGTGTCTTTGCCAAGTTAAACTCATTAAAATCCTTTATTTTTGCTTGGGGATAGACTACAGAGGGATTATAAGTTTTGGGGGATGTCTACACCCCTGATAGGGTGAAGACACCTCCCAAATTTTGCCAATTTCACATTCAAAATGATTCACTTCCTGTCACATAGCCAAAACAGGAAGTGAGGGTAAAACCCTACCAATGTATGTCCTTGGGGACACACAGGTCAATCTAAATAGTTCCCCATTCGGGAAATTGCACTCTAGCATTTTGCCATGTACATCCCAAATTATTATGTATCTTGGAGTTTATTTACTAAAGGGTAAATCCACTTTGCACTACAAGTGCAGTTGCTGGAGATCCGAGGGGGACATGCAAGGAAAAGAAAAAAAAACAGCATCTTTGCCTCTACATGATTGGATGATAAAATCACCAATGCTACCCCTCTGATTTTCATCAACTACACTTGTATTGCAGAAAAGATTTGCCTTTAATAAGCCCCAAAATACCTAATAATTTGGGGTGTACACAACAAAGAGCTAGAGTGCAATTTGCATAATGGGGGCACTAGTTAGATTGACCTGTGTCCAAGGAAAAATATTAGGGTTTTACTCTCGCTTCCTGTTTGGCCATGTGACAGGAAGTGAAGCCAATTTTAAGAAAAGGGACACACAAAGCCCAACCTTTTAAAAAAAAAAAAAAAAAATCTTGATTTCCCTCAAATGTCCACAATTAGAATAGGATTGTCTTCAGCTTGATTTTAGTTCAGTGCTCTAAATCAGTGCTTCTCAACCCTGTCCTCAAGTACCCCCCCCAACAGGCCATGGTTGCAGGTTTTCCTTCATCTTGCACAGGTGCTTTAAATCAAAGTCAATGGCTTTTTTGGACAGCTATTTTAGATAAGATAAAATTTCCTAAACATGTCCTGTCAGGGGGATACTTGAGGACTGAGGCTGAAAACCACTGCTCAAAGAGAAAATTGAATACTTACCACTCTGAAATACTTTCCTGGTCACTATCCATGGCAGCATACGCACAATCCATGCATGTGCTACCATGAAGGCACCAGGAAAGTAACTTAAAAATAAAAATAAGAAGAAATAAAAAAAAAAAAGGGATTTGTCCAAGACATGCCAATCAGCCTAGTTAAGCTGCAGCTGGGAAATCCATTGCATGAAAAGAACACACATAAAACAAAGAATTTGAAACAATTTTGTTGGTAAAAAAAAAAAAAAAAAAAAAAATAAAAACACAGGACTTGGAAAAGAAGCAAGGAAAGCAAAATACACACTTGTATGTTAATTTGAGACACTAACAGAATAGGTTTGACCCTTTTGCAGTGTAAATTAACAGGAGTTAAAAAGGAGTGCACCCACAAATAGACATCTATTAAGGATTAAAACAACATTAGGCACAACATCTTGAGAAATAATTTTAAAAATAAGGCAGATCAGACAGTTAAATCAAAGTGAATAACGTAAAAACAACAAAAATTGCCAACATAAAAAAGATTTCATGGTAAAATAACCACCACCCAAAAAAAAAACAAAAAAAAAAACAAAAAAAAAAAAAACAGCAAACCAAAGTAACAAATAAATTGCATAAAAACACATCCGTTTTGCAACAACATAAAACACAAGATACAAATAGAAAATACATATGTTAGAAACTCAATAAGGACACCCAAATGTACTCTCTTGCCGGCCCCACACACAATCTTGTCTCTTTTCAGGGCAAAGTAAAGATTGCTATCTGCAAGCTTTATATAACATAGGTTTGTGTGCTAATGAGGCAATTGCAAACACATGGACAGTCCATTAAACACACAAAATGCAAGTTCACCCAATGTAGAAACTGAACTTCAAAGTGGGTACACCTGTTAAGGATGTCTTTAAATTACTAACCCAAAAAACACACTCTGATGCCCAGAAACATCCAAGTAATGTTCACACACAAAAAGCACCACCAAAAGAAAAACAAAGTCCCTGAGCATGCCCAGAACAACCCAAATGCAGCTAGCACAAAATAAGCCACCCCACTGTCCAAAATTAAGCACATCATCCAGCATGCACCAAAATTACAGATGGGACAAAACACCCCCCAGTCAAGGGGGGCAACTAAAGAGCCTTACATGTGCAAAAGTTATACAACAAATACCATTGCAGTCTGAGGGAACTGACTTGGCAATTTTACTAGTCCCCACTTGGCTGGCTTATCTTCTAGTTATTGGCCTTAAAATGAGTATGGGGCCCAGGTCCCACCCTAAAAGGACATATATCAATGTCACCAATTGGACAACCCCAAAAACGAAACAAGGAGAAATGCCTTTAAATATGCCAAATTGCTTAAGGGCCAGTTCACACCAATGCAGTCCAGTGCATATTTTATGCATTAAAAATGCATGGAAATTTGGTTATATGGTGTGCGATGGCATAGTTCACACCAGTGCTTGCCGTTCCAGTGCGTTCCAGTTCCAGTTCCAGAAAAAAAGTACCTGGAACGCGTCTGGACTGCGTTTCTATGGTGTGAACTGGCCCTAAGGGCCCTTAGGGCCAGATCACACCATAGAAACGCAATCTAGATGCGTTCCAGGTGCTTTTCTGCATGCACTTTTTTTATGCGTTTTTGGTGCATTTTTGATGCAGTCCAGTGCTTCCCCCCCTCTTTTTACTTAACCTTAAATAAGGACCAGTGTGTTCCAGTGCGTTTTTGATGCATTTTACAGCGTTCCAGTGCATAAAAAATGCAGCATGTTCTACTTTTTTTTTGGGAACTGGAAACGCACTGGAACTGCAAGCACTGGTGTGAACTATGCCATTGAAAACCATATAACCTACTTTCTGTGCGTTTTTGATGCAGAAAAAAAACGCACTGGACTGCATGTGGTGTGAACTGGCCCTTAAGGAATAAAAGTTATTTAAAACTACTTGCGGCTCTAATGAAATGTCGGCAATTAGGGATGAGCCAAACACCCTCCTGTTCGGTTTGCAGCAGAACTTGCGAACAGGCAAAAAATTAGTTCGAACACACGAACACCGTTAGTCTATGGGACACGAACATGAATAATCAAAAGTGCTAATTTTAAAGGCTTATATGCAAGTTATTGTCACAAAAAGTGTTTGGGGACCCGGGTCCTGCCCCACGGGACATGGATCAATGCAAAAAAGTTTTAAAAACGGACGTTTTTTTGGGAGCAGTGATTTTAATAATGCTTAAAGTGAAACAATAAATGTGTAATATTCCTTTAAATTTCATACCTGGGGGGTGTCTATAGTATGCCTGTAAAGGGGCTCATGTTTCCCGTGTTTAGAACAGTCTGACAGCAAAATGACATTTCAAAGGAAAAAAAAAGTCATTTAAAACTACTCACGGCTATTAATGAATTGCCGGTCCGACAATACACATAAAAGTTCCTTGATAAAAACGGCATGAGTATTCCAAAAGGGAACACTTTTTATGACAATAACTTGCATATAAGCCTTTAAAATTAGCACTTTTGATTTCTCCCATAGACTTTTAAAGGGTGTTCCGCGGTATTCGAATTTGCTGCGAACACCCCAAATTGTTCGCTGTTCGGTGAACTGGCGAACAGCCGATGCTCATCCCTACATGCAATGAAATTTGGTTCCTTTACCTTCCAAGTAGACATGCACAGGTGTCTTGTTTGTAATTATTAGTTTAAATAATCCATTGGGATTTACAGCACCTGTCTCAAATCAAGGTAAAGCACTACTTAGAAACTTATCTTGTGAAACATCTGACTGGAATGATCCACTATGCACTGAAAAAAAAGGAACTCCTGGGGAGAGTGAAGAAATTCTCTAACAGCATTATCTAATCTTCAGGTTGCATGCCCATATGCTTCTGTATCCCCCACAAAAGTACAAAGCCAAAAATGTTGCTTATTCTCTGATGCTTCTATTAAAGCTTTAACTACTTTTGACTAGTTGAAAACTGTACACATCAAAACACAATACCATATGCTGTAGAATGTGTTATGGGCAATGCAAAGCTTACTCCACTTACTGAGCACACTTTACCCATACTAGAACATTGTGCTGCAGTATTAGCTGTTTAAGTAGCTGAATTTATTTATTCAGAAATGGACATTCAGCTAAAAAATGCCAAGTTCTACATGGACAGCGAGGTAGTTCTAGGTTATATCTACAATGAGACCAGGTGATTCTATATTTGTTTGCAACAGAGTGTTGTGGAATAGGAGATCCACCTGTCCAACACAATAGCATTGCATCCCTACTGACTATGATCCTGAAGACCATGCTACAAGAACTGTTGCTGCACGTCACCTTAAATGCATGGCATGGCTAACAAGACCTGTGTTTTTGTATAACACAGGATGGACTGTTCACCAGACAAATACATTTAAGCTGGTGAATGCAGACTCAGATTCTGAAATTCATCGTGAGGTCTCTATGCTTCAGATAGTCAACTTAAATCACATAAATTCAATTGATTCTTCACCTGGCTAATTCCTTCAAAGGTGCCACACGGTTAAAAGTGAGTAACTGTAAAGACAGGCATCATTGCAAAATTTCAGTTCAGCAGTAAAACTTTAGAACTCTTAACATCTCATGATCAGCAATGTGCAGTATGAAACCTATGCTAGAGAGATTGACTGTATTATAAATAGAAAACGTCTCTCAGAGACAGTGCCCTGAGAAAACTCGACCCGCTCCTTGATCAAAATAGTCTATTGAGAGTAAACTACTACCTTAGGGAAGAAAGATTGGAACCATATGAGAAAAACCCTCTTCTAGTCACTGGCCATCATCACTTTGATTGTGTTGCACTATCACTATTATGTCAAACACTGGGGTGTGGCATAGGTGATATAGGTTTATACCAGGTGGAAATATCTTGAATCTTTTCTTGTGCGCAACGTATTGATCCAAGGCACCTATCTCGAAAAAGTATATACACTTTAGTAGCAATGTTTGGCCCTACCATTCCTCCATATTTCCCAGGGGCCCTCTCTGCAGAAAAGAACTAACAGGTGCATTCCAGGAAACCCAAACTTGAATTTTAGAGCACATAGGAAGAAAGAATATCTGCAGGCCAACTCATCTGTGGTACAGGGTCGGTGGAGGATTTCATCTTTGTTCCTTCTTAGTAGCAGCATCACTGGTAAGAACTGGACTTTACCTGCATCTAGAGTTTGCTACACTCAAAGCTGTATAAGAGAAATATTTGTTATTTCACTCCACCCTATTCTTAATAATGCACCAAGATTTGCATGTACAGTCTGGCTTAGCTGCATGCCAAGCTGCACACAGGCCACAGGGTAACGTATAGCAAGGACATTAAACCTTACATGTTAATATTTAATTCTGGTTTTCCTACCTAATTTATATATTTTCACATAAGTGTGTATTCCCAACATAAGCAGAAAGAAGTATCTTGCTATTTAGAACATAAACACTGTCAAGTATACAGCTAATGAAATGTAAATGCTGTTACTTCTTTGTAATAATGTCTTACAAATGAGATGCTGAATAATGATTTGTATGTTTATACTAGGGAACACTTGAAAACTACTTGATGATTCTACAAGGATGCTTATTCTAAAGTAAATTTTGATATACCCATGAAAAAATTGGTATTTTCTTTGCATTTCTCCTTCAAGTAATGTCATGGGATCCAATTTACCAGGCTGTGCTTTGGCCAAAACCAGCAGATAGGAAAATTGCAGAGGCATGCATTCTCTTAATTAATAATATTCCCTTATAATATATAATAGCTTACAGGCCCTTCCAGATAAGGTGCTAGCACACTATTTATTTTAATAGGTATGGTATAAACACTTTCAGAACAAGCACATCTTTTCAGCGCTCAACCTCTAGAACATGACAAAAGGTAGAAAACATAGGGTTATTAGCTGCAGCTATTTCATATGGTAAACCTCAGGTAAATGTAATTTGCAGATTTCTGTACAGACAGGACACTTTGGCATTTACAGCACCGTCACAGCTATAATTAAGGCTATAAATAGTCGATCCATAGTAGACATTTGTTGATCACTGTCTAAAAGTGTAGCTATAACATAATTAGGGTATATGTACGGTGGTGGCAACATCAGCAGACCTTCTTGATGACATGTATGAAAAAGTCAACACTAAAGGTGAACTTTTTGTGACTTTTTTAACCACTAAATTGGTACTAGTGCAGTATGTGCGTGTGCTACTAATTAATATATGTATGAAAGTAGTAAAAACATGCATGAGCTTTTGTAAACTGAGATACATTGGGATCTTTCCTGATATCAAACTGCTGCCTAAAGCTAGGTATATATATATATATATATATATATATATATATATATATCGAAATTCGGCCGGTTCAACAGGAACCAGCTGAATTTCAGTACGTGTGACGCTCTGTCTTTTCAACAAAAGCCTGTCGTTAGACCAGATTCTGTAAAATGGTCCTGCTGGAAAACCAACCTTTGATCAGCCACTGTAGCCTTTGGCTCTGTTCAGGAGAGTCCCCGCTGTTATAATATAATAGCACAGTGGGTGGGATCCCTGCATCCACATCCCTTGTTTTTTTTTTTTCACTCAACCCACTGATTGAATGAAAAAAGCATTCGCTTGCATATCCTGCCTATTGCCCAGAGATAGTCTAAGCATCATTTAGTTATATGTATGGCAGTTTAAATAAAGCCCCACAAAACACAAATGTTATTAAGATATTTTTGGCTAATCTTCATTCAGTTCAGACATTGTATTGAGCTCTGTATCTCAATAAAGATAAGTATTCAGTGTTACATTATGTCAAGTTACATCGGATTCTGAGTACTGCTGATATCAGTCTACATTGTTGATGAAGCCTTTTGTTAATTTTAATGCTGCCTTGCCTCTCTTTCAGAGGCTAAAGCTGGCAATAGATGGATCTAAATTCAGATGATTCAGAAAGGACCATTCATTAATCAACTTCAGTACAACTAACCAGTCAGATTTTTTTTCATGTGATCACTGTTGGTAGCTATAGCCACCAGCAATGATCATTGTTTTCTGATGGCAGGCAAACCTCTCGCTGTCAGAATACAATAGCTCTGAGAGAGGAATTCCCCCATCAATACATTCAGTGTTGATGGGGGAATCAAATTGTGGCTGAAGAAAAGAAAGTTGGTTAATGTATGGCCTGCCTAAGAATGCTGGGGATTTTACATGGCCAATTAGTTCTCATGTTTATACAGCCTCAAAGTGATTCTGTGTGATTTTGCATGATATAATTTCTTGTGCAGTAAAACCTAGCAGGGAGAAAAATAAATATTTCAGTCCAATAAATTGCATAGTTATTTTCCAAATGAATTACTGAGACTTTAATGCTGGTGTAATTTGGTGCAGAGGTTCCTGGCACAGGAGGGGTGAGAAAAAAAAAAGGGTTAGGTTTACAGATAAAAGATTGGATTTAAGGTGTAATAGGGCGTACACACGGTCGGACTTTGTTCGGACATTCTGACAACAAAATCCTAGGATTTTTTCCGACGGATGTTGGCTCAAACTTGTTTTGCCTACACACGGTCGCACAAAGTTGTCGGAATTTCCGATCGACAACCACGCGGTCACGTACACCACGTACGACGAGACTAGAAAAGGCCGGTTCAGAACCAAGCGCGGCACCCTTTGGGCTCCTTTTGCTAATCTCGTGTTAGTAAAAGTTTGGTGAGAGACGATTCACGCTTTTTCAGACTCGTGGCTTTCAGATCGTTTCCTGCCGTTCAGTTTGTGCTTGTGGGTTTGTATCTGCTCTTCAGTGCGTGCAGTCAGTTCGTATCAGAGTTTTCTGTGTGATCTTGCCTGCTCGTTGCTGTTTTTCAGGTCGCTCTTCACAGGCCTTGCTGTTCTTCAGTGCGTTCTGTTACTTCGTTCTGAGCAGCCGACCATTTTCTAGCCATGTTTCGTATGCGTACTCCTCGTACAGTTCGTGCTGTGCGGGGGCTTGGTGTTGGGGTCCTGACCTTGAAACAAGTTCAGTCCATGAACAGGGTGGGAAGGAGTTCATGGAACAAGAATTGGTTGCTTCAGCGTGACCAGTTCTCTCATATGCCTTTGCTCCGTGAGATCCGTGAGAATAATCCTGATGATTTCAGGAACTTTCTCAGGATGACGGACCCCGTGTTTCACCGTTTGTTGGCTTCGCTGACCCCCTATATCAGCAGGCAGGATACCTGTATGAGGCAAGCCATCACTCCGGAGCAGAGGTTGGTTGCTACCCTGCGGTATTTGGCCACAGGGAGAAGCCTGCAGGACCTCAAGTTCTCGACAGGCATCTCCCCCCAGGCTCTTCTTTGTGGACATTTACTGCTTGTGTTTGTTTGAGCTGACCCTGACAGAAATGTGTGGAGTGCAGAAAATGTCGTGATTGTGTAACCTTACAAAGCACTGTTGGCTGTTATTTACTAAATGCAAAGACACTTTGCACTACCAGTGCACTTGCAACTGCACTGAAACTGCACTTGTAGTGCAAAGAGTATTTGCCCTTAGGAAATTACCCCCATTTTCTCATAAAACAACAATTACATCACCCCAAAAATGTTGTAGCGTTGAGACAATAATCCACACATTCTTGATGAACAATCTTTTTAATACCTGCACAATCACATGTGCATTTACCCAAGGTTTTTCTGACAAACCGACATGTTTGTTGTATAACAATTTTTGTGGTGTCATTATCCAAAATCAAAATGTCCATTTTATAGAAAACAGGCCTGTGTAAAACCAACAAGAAAGACACAAATCTTGATCTTACAAAGTTCACATTTGGTAGAACCTGATGGCTATATCAGACATGAGTATTTAGGAACTGTGTTTGATATAGCTTTCAGATGGGGGGAAATCACCCCAGGAAAAGCCAAATTTGGAAGATGCACACCAATTTCACAATGTCAACATGTGCTATCTGCCATTACGGGGGATCAAGGGACGTGTTTTGGGGGAGAAAGCCCTTCCTCACCGCTACTTTATTATTGAGGAAGGGGTTGCACCCCCAAAACACGTCCATTGATCTCCCGTGATGGCAGATAGCACATGTTGACACACTGGGGGTCATTTACTGTAGCGCTATGGCGCTAATTCGCGCAAATTGCCGCGAATTAGCGCTAATTCGTGGCAATTTAGCGCGAATTAGCGCTATTAGCTATTAGCTAAAACGGTATTCACTATAGCGCTGGTGAGAAAATACTCCCAAAATCGAATTTACTATAGCTCCCTGAAACTAAATAGCGCCCAAACCCTTACTCTGCTAAAACCTAGAGAATTGCACATGGAAATAATGTTTAGAGCATGATATAATTGCCTAAATGGTACTGAAATATGCGGTATATTATTTAAAGATTATCTGCTTTTAAACTGTGTGAAAAAGTGATTTCTACACTGAAATATCTTTAAAAGTCTGAAAAGTGAAAAATTCCCCGTTTTGGACAACTAGGTGCCAACACAACTGAGCATGCTCAGACCTGAAAATAACTCTCATTTTAACTCAAGTGTCTTTTTTACCTGGAGCTATAGTAAATACCAAAATGAGAGCTAATTAGAGAGCATTTTTTGGGAGTTAAAATCTGCTCTAATTTAGTCCAAATGAAGTTTCAGTCATTGATTCTAATGGAACAATTCTAACTTTCACAAAAAAACCTTTTTAATGTTGAGATGAAATGTATCTTTCTGTGAAATACATTTTCCTTTGCAACATTGTTGCTTCTACTTAAAATATTTTTATTTTAAGAATGCTACAATGTGGAATGTTTTGATGTTTTGGTAAAATATATTTTTCTCTGTCACTTTCACTTGTTACTCTTCATCTCACAACAATCTTTACCCCAAACTCACACAGGAGTCTTTACAATCCACAAACAATACCATTGCTGATGAAAATTTAAAATGAATCACAATTTTTTGTGCTTTTTATTATTTCCAAATATGCATAATTTGAGCCCAAAAAATGTGATATGTGTACCAACATCAGAAATCAAAATGTAATTCCCAAAAATTTGAGAGTAATATTCTACTCTCACCCACAAAAAAACACCAAATATCACAGAATAAATCAAGAAGAATAACTCTTGAGTAATGTAATTCCATCACCTGTATGTCCATAGAAATGCAGTATTTATGTGTATTTATGTGTAGTTATGTGTAGGAGGGTCTCACGTGTGGCAGCTCTGTGGCTTAGAGGTTAGAACTTCTGCTTAGTATCTCTGAGGGTCTGGGTTCAAATCCCAACCATGTTACTTCATGTAGAGAAGTTGTCTCATCTCCCAGGTTCTATAACTATGTCTAATTGTAGTAGTTATGTGTAGGAGGGTTCCACCACCATTGTAAGTCTTTTTGAGATACACTATATAGCCAAAAGTATTGGGACACCTGCCTTTACACACACATGAACTTTAATGGCAGCCCAGTCTTAGTCCGTAGGGTTAAAATTTGATTTGGCCCACCCTTTGCAGCTAGAACAGCTTCTGGGAAGGCTGTCCACAAGGTTTAGTCTGCCTATGGGAATGTTTGATCATTCTTCCAGAAGTGCATTTGTGAGGCCAGGCACTGATGTTGGATGAGAAGGCCTGGCTTGCAGTCTCTACTCTAATTCAGCCAAAGGATGTTCTATCGGGTTGAGGCCAGGACTCTGTGCAGGCCAGTCAAGTTTCCCCACCCCAAACTTGCTCATCCATGTCTTTATGGACCTTGCTTTGTGTACTGGTGTGCAGTCATGTTGGAACAGGAAGGGGCTTTCCCCAAACTGTCCCCACAAAGTTGGGAGCATGAAATTGTCCAAAATGTCTTGGTATGCTGACGCCTTAAGAGTTCCCTTATCTGAAACTAAGAGGCCAAGCCCAACCCCTGAAAAACAACCCCGCACCATAATCCCCCTCCACCAAATCATTTGGACCAGTGCACAAAGCAAGGTCCATAAAGACATGGATGAGTGATTTTGGGGTGGAGGAACTTGACTGGCCTGCACAGAGTCCTGACCTCAACACAACAGAACATCTTGGGGATAAATTAAAGAGGAGACTGTAGGTCAGGCCTTCTCGTCCAACATCAGTGCCTGACCTCACAAATGCACTTGGAAGAATGGTCAAACATTCCCATAGACACACTCCTAAACCTTGTGGACAAGAAGAGTAGAAGCTGCTATAGCTGCAAAGGGTGGGCCAAATGAGTTTTGAACCCAATACTAATACTGGGATGCCATTACAGTTCATGTGTGTTTAAAGGCAGGCATCCCAATACTTAGGCCAATATATTGTATATTGCTTGTGACACTGAGCATGGCTATGGACTTAGGGCTGGTTCACACCACAGAGATGCAGAGAACATGTGTGCGGCTGCCTGGTGGCTTAGTGGGTAGCAGTTCTGTCTAGCACAGTGGTTCTCAACTCCAGTCCTAAGGACCCACCAACAGGCCAGGTTTGCAAGATAGCTGAAATACACCACAGGTGATATCACTTGCTGCTCAGTGATTGCAGTAGTCTAGTCTGCAACTCCCCAAGGTAATACTTAAAATCTGGCCTGTTGGTGGGTCCCAAGGCCTGGAGTTGAGAACCACTGGTCTAGCAGCACCTGGGATGTTGGTTCAATTCCCCAACATGCTTGTGTTGAAGTTTATATGTTCTCCCTGTGTGGGTTTCTCACCACAATCTAAAGACATGCTGGCATCTTATTTGTCTCCTGTCGAAATAGGTTCTAATGTAAGATTGTTAATTTTGGACTTTATATTGGAAGCTCATTGCAGCCAGGGACTGATGTTAATGTTTATTAGCACTAATCATGCCCAGGGACTTGGACATTTCAAATTTTAGGTTTACACTGCACAGGTACATATGCTTAGAAAACTGTTGCTTTGTTTATGTGGATGCAAATGGACTTTGATCTTTGTCCTGTAGTTGGAGATTTGATGCACATAGCCAAGGCTAACACAGTTGCAAATACTATTATGTGTTCCTGCTCATCAGGTGCAATCACTTTAGACATACGTGAAGAGACAGATTGAAAGATACTGGTGGGCGTGTACTTCTATTGGGTGTGTCAGTGTGCTAACAATACAACCTCTCTTATATAAAGGCCTGCAGTAGGGGGGTTCGTTTGGCCTGAGAAGGTCAGGTTTTTTGCTGTGATGGAGAAGGAATGATATTGGGAGATTTGATGAAATTCTTGTGCATTTTTTCTATCAAAAGTGGGTTTATGTGGCCATGCTGTCAATGTTGTGTGTGTATTGTTCCTGTCTGATCATGCAAACATCGTTTGGAAGCATCTGCTGACCTACTATTTTTGATCTCGTTTAATCATGTACACCGAAATGTAGCTTCCAGCAGAACATGGTCACCAATGTATGTATGTGTGGATTGTGGGTTGGTGGTGGGTGTTTTGAATAAGTCTTTGGCAATATTATGTTGGAATGCTTTGTAAGAATGACTGTTAAGTATGTTTCTATAATCTTTCAGATAATGTGATGTGTTGCCCGTTATACACTGAAATTAAAGCTGTGTCCACTCTAAGGTTTTGTCTAATTTTAGATTGTAAGCTCCTATGAGCAGGGCCCTTAAAATTCTGTTGCTAAATGTAGTACCATATATCCTGTCCAAATTTTTTTGAAG
The DNA here is from genome assembly GCA_037952835.1 of Lithobates septentrionalis. Classification (NCBI taxonomy): domain Eukaryota; kingdom Metazoa; phylum Chordata; class Amphibia; order Anura; family Ranidae; genus Lithobates; species Lithobates septentrionalis. The sequence continues at coordinate 470,759 of JBBDGP010002517.1, read as the reverse complement.
CTAGTAAATGTACATTTTTTTTTTTTTTTTTTTCTGCTGGTAAAATAAATACATTGAGCTTTTGTTGTGGTGTGTGTGTGTGTGTGTGTGTTTTTTTTTTTTTTGTTTGTTTTTTTTTTGTTTGTTTTTTTTTTCCTTCTACTTTTCTTTCTTTAGTTTTTGTGGGTGGTGGTTTTGGGAAAGTGCAATATCTCTTTTATATTTTATTTCAATATGTATTTGTGCACCAAAAAAAACTAATCTCTTTACCCTGGTTCACATGCTACTTTGAAATTGCGCTACTTCACTTGAAGTAGCACGATTTCAAAGTAGCAAGGTCAGCGTGATTTCAGGTGGCTTCATACACAAATGTCTATTGAAGTCGCACCTGAAATCGGCAAAAGTAGTGCAGGAACTACTTTAGCAAATTGATGCGGTGCCACAAAAAAAGTTGCATCAATTGGAACAGTGCCATTGCCAATAGTCATGCGATTTGATCTCTCAAATTGAATGACCAATCGCTCCAATGTAAACCTAGGCTTCTGCACAACTGCAAGTTATATATAAAGATTCCACCTTTATCATTAACAGCTGAGGAGAATTGCAGGTAATGAATTCAGCTGGTGTATAGGCAGTGTTTGAATGTGTCAGCTCTGGTTCACATTGGTGTGATTTGACATGTCAAATCTGTGGCAATTGCACTGTTCTAATTGGTGCGATTTGTATTGATATTGGTGCAGAAACCTGCACTGATGTCTCTGATGTTGCCCCCACAGTCGGGACTGACATGCAGAAATGAAATTGTGGGAGTTCAGCTGAACGATTTCCTCCCTCTGTCAGTGTGAACCAGGGCTCAAACTGGGCCTTTTGCCTTTGTAATTCACCTGCTGCTAACCCAGGGACAACATTTCTTAGCAAACTCCCTTAAGTTTACCTTCAAATGTATGTAGAAATACAGATTAGCATATCTGAAAATAAAAAAATACTAATCGTGGTTGAGATCAAATATTCGCAGCTGCAATCAAAAGCGTGGTTTCACCTTCTGACCTGGAAATTAGTCATTGTATGCACCCAGAAGTTCCTGTGCTGGTCAGGATCTCCATCTAGGTGGACATGGCGAGGTCTCTTTAGCAGAGAGGAGGTGCTGCTCATTGGCCGGGTAAGTGTAGGATTTGTACTTAATCAATGCGGGGGTGGATGTCATAGTTAGATTTGGTGTGGGTGGGGTTCATTGATTTGTTTGGCATCACCACACATTTGCTTCCGTCCCATGTGCACACATCACTTCCTGCATTTGTTCTGCTGATGTAAATCAGTAAGGACTATGCAAGTATAAATGAGAGCTCCTTTTATTAAAATATATATGACTTGTTTCACAGCTGGGCGAATTTTCCAGCAAATTTGGACCTCTGAGTTGCATGACAAGTTGTACCCCATGATTCTCAATGACAACCATTCATATCTGTGCTACTTTAAGTCGCACCAACTTCAAAGTAGTCCCTGTACTACTTTGGTGTGACTTGAGGTATATCGGGTACAATATTACACAGGCATTCCCAGAAGTTGGGGCCAAGTTGCAGCGGCAAAGTGGCAGCAAAATAGTGTGACTTTCAGGTCGCAGCAGTGTGAATGAGATTCAAGGATAACACCTTTGAATTTGGCCCTATTGTCACTTATGCATCCTGAAGGTGTAGCAAATTCGTCCCTGCACTACCTTGGTTTGACTTTGATGCAATTTGAGGTCCATACACCACAAGATTACACAGACATTGCTTCAAGTCATGACAAAGCTGTGCAATTTTAAGGTCGCACAAGTGCAAATGGGGCCTTATTCAAAGGTGCTATCAATTAATCGCATTAGGTTACTTTCACACTTGGGTGACTTTTCATGGAGCTTTGGACCTCAGAGTCACATGAAAAGTTGTCCCCCCTGATTTCCATGCATATTTATTAGAGCTGCACGATTAATCGTCATCGTGATTTCTTTCCCCTTTACGATCTTGAAAAAAGAGTTTCACGATTCTTGCTATGCAAAGAACTCTCTCTGCTCTTCTGAAGCCACAGTCGAAAAACCAGGAAGTCTGCCAAGAATTAGAACATTCTTTATCAGTGAACTTAACTAGAAACCTTGTAACAATTTGTCAATTAAATAGAATTCTGTGTAAGTGAGGAAAGTTTAACCACTTAAACACTAAACATTTTTCTGACATTTGTTGGTTTCAGGTTAAAATCATTTTTTTTTTTGCTAGAAAATTACTTAAACCCCCCCAACATTATATATATTTTTTTTAGTAGAGACCCTAGAGAATAAAATGGTGGTTGTTACAATATTTTATGTCACACTGTATTTGCGCCCTTCAAATGCAATTTTTTTTGGAAAAAGTACTTTAATGAATTAAAAAAAAAAAAAAAAGAAAAGTTAGCCCAATTTTTTGTGGGATAATGTGAAAGATTTTACATTGCGAGAATCGTGATCTTTTTATTCTAAGCAAAAAAATTGTGATTCTCATTTTGGCCAGAACCGTGCAGCTCTAATATCTATGCAACTTCACCCATGTTCACATAGATCTGAATTGACATGTCAAATTGTAGGCCAAATCGGCGCCTATTGATGCCAATGGAACTGTCCGAATTGGTGCGACACCACAATGATTCCCAAAAGTAGTTCCTGCACTACTTTGGGCGACTTCAGGGGGCGATTTCTTACCTCCCAACTTTTTGAGATGGGTATAAGGGACACCTATTAGCAAAAGTAGGTAGGCATAGGATTCCTTCTTAAAGGAGAACAGTTGGGACCTATGTGATTTCACTAGACATCTGTGCGAGAAAGTGCACTGATGTCTCTGAAATCGCTGACAAAGTCAGGCTGAGTCACACTTGTGCGACTTTGGACATCAGAGTCGTATGACAAGTCATACCCCATGATTTTTAATGTGTACCATTCATATCTGTGCGACTTCAAGTAACACTGACTTCAACGTAGTCCCTGTACTACTTTGGTCTGACTTTGATGCGAGTTGAGGTCCATAGACCTCAAGTTTACACAGGCATTCCCTGGAATTGCGGCAAAATTGCTGATGCAAAATCATGGGACAGTTGCGTGTCTTTCCCTGCGACTCCTGCGTCCATAGACCTCAAGATTACATAGGCATTGCTTAAAGTCGCATTAAAATCTTGCAACTTTCAGGTCGCACAAGTGTGAAAGGTGCCTAAGTCACTGTGCTGAGTACTATTTTATACCTAGAATATAAAGTAGTCCCACCATCAAACACTAGTAAACATATGTTCTCAATATAATTGTGCTCAAATGGCTGAAAATCACACAGATGGTATCACCTACTGAAAGCTTGCATTGTACTCAGCAGCATATGCTGAAAAGAGGCAAATGCCTATTAGCCAATGGCACGAGCATGGTTGTTACTATAATATTAATGCCTGAAATGCAAAACATTGTATTGAATCAAACATTAGTAAATGTATTTTCTCTGTAGGTAAGTGCTCAGCTCTGTAGCATAGCGGTATACCCTGCTGCCCCCAAAAGTCCAAGCCATGAATTCAAATCCCACTGACAGCATCACCTCCCAGAAGTGTGCATTGTACTCAGAAGCATAATTAGGCAAAGCACATCAGCTTGCTTTATTCCATATTTTAACTCTTCAAATGCATGCAATGGTATGTACTTCCAAAATCCAAGGAAAAAAATGTCGTAGGGTCCCCCCAGTACATACCAGGCCCTTCGGTATGGACTTTAAGGGGAACCCCACACCAAAATGTAAAATAAATTTGATGTGGGGCCCCCAAAATCCATACCATACCCTTACCTGAGCATGCAGCCTGGAGGTCAGGATAGGGGGGGATGAGTGAGCACCCTCCTTTTCTGAACCTTACCAGGCCACATGCCCCAAAGCACCTTTTCCCCATGTTGATGGGGACAAGGGCCTCTTCCCGACAACACTGGTCGGTGGTTGTCGGTCTGCAGGCAGGGGGTTTATCAGAATCTGGAAGCCCCCTTTAACAATGGGGCTCCCAGATCCTGCCCCCTATGTGAATAGGTATGGGGTACATTTTACCCCTACCCATTCACCAAAAAAAGCAGTGAAATGTAAAAAAATTAATAGCCGGTTTTTGACAAGTCCTTTATTGTAGAATAGCTCCGAGCTGTCTTCTTCCCTGAGCCATCTTCTCCAGACGCTGTCTCTCCCTCCTCCATCTTCTCCCCGAGCTGTATTCTCCCAGAGCCATCTCTCCTGCCGCCGCCATCTGCTGTGTTCTTCCGCACCACTGGTTACCCGCTAATAAAAAAAAGCTGCTCTTCTTCCATGGTGGTCTTCCTCCGCTGTGTTGTCACCCGCTGTGTAGTGTCTCTTACATAGCCATGGAGCGGACTCTCCGGGTGACATTATCGGATGGCCACAGAAGACCGCCACAAGAAGAGCGGCTTTTTTTTTATTAGTGGGTAACCGGCTGCGCTGAAGAACACATCAGCGGGAGAAGATGGTGGCAGCAGGAGAGAAAGCTCGGGGAGAAGAAACATCAAACACTAGTGAATGTATTTTCTATGTGTTTTCTATGTGTTTTCTATGTATGACTGTGCTACACCCAATAGGCTAGCGGTCAGCACTTCTACCTTGAGAGAACTCATGGGTTCAAATCCCACAGAGAAATACTAAAAGATTAAATTGGTGAAAAAAAAGCAAATGCCAATTAGCCAAAGCAGCATATGCTGAAAATAGGTGAATGCCAATTAGCCAATGCACTTTAAATTTGGCTGAATCTATTATATTAACTCTTCAAATGCATGCAATGATATGTAAGTATTCAATACTATTATGGTGTGAAATTCCAAACACCACACACTAACTAATGGGCAGATTACATTTTTTTGTTTGTTCATTTTAATTCGCTTGTGCACTGAAAAAATAAACACAGCTGGGGGATGGTAGGTTGGCTGGTGTTTGAACTTGTACCATGAGTGCTGTGGAGACATCTGAGCAGACTACTAAGCCATTGTGCTAAGTATGAGACCTGCATAATAGTGTAGTATGATTAAAGAATGAATATAAATAATTACCGCTTTGTAGTCACCTAAATTAAAAAATAAAAAACAACATACAACAAATAGATAACCTAAATGTTTAATACATGTAACTTTACAGAATAGCAGACATTACTATGTAATAATCATTCATAACTGCATTAGTTAGCAAAAGAAGGAAAAAACTAGGAATACTAATTGCAACATACATCAATAGATGCACACGAGGTAGAGCACATCTCACATAAAAATGTTTCTTTCACATACATGGATCATGATTACAGTGCAGTACTATATAACAACTTGGTAGGAATTGGCATTTGCATATACGCGGAAGCGCTAATTAGCGCCAGCTTAGAATTTACTAACATGTGTTTCTCACTAATAGCGCTAGTTTTTCATTCGCACATTCGCCTGTTGAAATTTTATTTGGCTAAAATGGTCGCTGGTTCATATTCCCAACCACACCACAAGACTACCTGCCTGGAGTTTGCATGTTCTCCCTGTGCCTGAGTGGGTTTCCTCCGGGTACTCCGGTTTCCTCCCACACTCCAAAGACATGCTTGTAGGTTAATTGGCTTCTGTCTAAATTGGCCCTAGTATATGAATGTGAGTTAGGGACCTTAGATTGTAAGCTCCTTGAGGGTAGGGGCCCATATTAGTGTATAATGTATATGTAAAGCACTGCGTAAATTGACGGCACTATAGAAGTACCTTAAAGCGGAGTTCCACACAAAAATGGAACTTCCGCTTTTCGGAACCCTCCCCCCCTCCGGTGTCACATTTGGCACCTTTCAGGGGGGAGGGGGGTGCAGATACCTGTCTAAGACAGGTATTTGCACCCACTTCAGGCATAGACTCCCATGGGAGTCTATGCCTCTTCCCGTCCCGACCGCGCTGTCTGCTGGGAACACACAGCTCCCAGGAGAGAGCGGCGACCACTAGGGACGCGCAGGGCGACTCGTGCATGCGCAGTAGGGAACCGGGAAGTGAAGCCGCAACGCTTCACTTCCTGATTCCCTCACCTAGGATGGCGGCGGTAGCTGCCGAGAACCGAGCGGGTTCTCGGCGTCCCCTGCCAACATCGCTGGACCCTGGGATAGGTAAGTGGCCATGTATTAAAAGTCAGCAGCTGCAGTATTTGTAGCTGCTGGCTTTTAATATATTTTTTTTTGGCGGTGTGGGTGAACCCCCGCTTTAAATAAAAATAAATAAGTCTTCACTAATATTATGGTGTGAATCTCCAAAACACCATACACTAGCTAACAAGCAGTTTACATTTGATAAACTTTATTGTATGGTATATAAACCATCAAACACTAGTAAAAGTATTTTGTATATATAATTGTGCTCAGCCCAATAGGCTAGCAGTTAGCACCTCTACCTTCAAACATTCAGGAATTGAAAGACTCATGGGTTCAAATCCCACAGAAGAATCCTAAAAGATTACTATTGGTGGAGAAAAGGAGAATTACTGTTAGCCAGTTAGCCAATTAGCCAAAGCAGCATACAGTGAATGCCAAGTAGCCAATACACTTTAATGTGGTTGATATTATTGTATTAACTCTTCAAATGCTTGCAATGGTATGTAAGTATTCACTAGTATTATGGTGTGAATCTCCAAACACCACACACTAGCTAACAAGCAGTTTACATTTGATAAACTTTATTGTATAGTATATAACACATCAAACACTAGTAAAAGTATTTTGTATGTATAATTGTGCTCAGCCCAATAGGCTAGCAGTTAGCACCTCTACCTTCAAACATTCAGGTATTGAAAGACTCATGGGTTCAAATCCCACAGAAAAATCCTAAAAGATTGCATTGGTGGGAAAAGGAGAATGCCAGTTAGCCAATTAGCCAAAGCAACACAAATATACGTGTATATTTATTTACTGAAAATAGGTGATTGCCAAGTAGCCAATGCAGTTTAATGTGAAAGTTTTTAGTGTATTAACTCTTTAAATGCATGCAATGGTATGTAAGTATTCAATTATATTATGATGTGACATTCCAAACACCACACACTAGCTAAAGGGCAGTTTACATTTCTTTGTTTGTTTATTTTAATTCACTTGTGCACTGAAAAAATAAACACAGCTGGTGGATGGTAGGTTGGCTGTTGTTTGAACTCATACCATGAGTGGTGTGGAGATATCCAAGCAGACCACTAAGCCATGGTGCTAAGTACAAGACCTGCATAATAGTGTAGTATTATTAAAGAATGAACATAAATAATTACTGCTTTATAGTCAACTAAATTAATAAATAATAAATCAAAAACATGAAAAAAACAACATACAACAAATAGGTAACCTAAATGATTAATACATGTAACTTTACAGAATAGCAGACATTACTATGTAATAATCATTCAGAACTACATTTCTTAGCAAAAGAAGGAAAAAAAAACTAGGAATACTAATTGCAATATAAATCAATAGATGCACGGGAACTAGAGCACATCTCTGATAAAAAATGTTTCTTTCACATACATGGATCATGGCTACAGTACAGTGCTATATAACAACTTGATAAGAATTGGCATTTGTATATATGCGGAAGCGCTAATTAGCGGCAATTTAGAATTTACAAACATTTGTTCTCCGCTTATATCGCTGATTTTCATTCGCCGTTTTGTTTCCATTTGGCTAAAATGGGCTCTATTATTTGCCATAGTGCCCAGTACTTCCTGGAGTTATAGTAAATGACCCCCACTGTGTGCATCCTCCAAATTTGGCTTTGGGAAAAATCACAAAAACATTTTGCACATTGTAGCACACAAAAGAAGAAAGTGATTTGGAGGGGCTTTAAACTCGCCCCAAAACATCAATGATGTTTTTATATTTTGGAATAACATCATTGATGTTTTGCTTGATGTTTTCCAATTGTAAATTACACCCCATGATCTCCCCGATCAGGATCTGGGCACTTTCGGATGTGAAAGGATCTTCAGCCACAACCTCACGATCACCTAAAAAGAGAGGAACCCCAAAATAAATTAGGTTTGCAAAAAAATGCCGCCATCCATCTCTTTCCTGAGCCTGTGGTCGCAGACACTCACCTGTTGTGGTGACTAGTTCCACCACGTCTTCTTCCTCCTGCTCATCTTGTGTTGGGGGGATTTCCCCTTCTTCCAGAGGTGGGGGGTCTCTGGTCTCCTCAGATGAGGGGTGTCCTCCGAGTCTTTTCTCCCCTATGTAAAACAAAAATGGTATAATTAGCACACAGATATTTGATGGCAGAACTATAAAGATGAAACATTGTTTGGAAGTGGGGTACAATGATCTATTTTAGCCGAGTTCCAAGATGTAGCTTTTTTAGTGTCCTTTGTCAAGCTGCAATACTTTACCTGTTTGGTACAAGCTTCACAGATGGAGACCCCCCCCTATAGTATACACTGGAGCACCTGTGTGGCCCCCCTAATAAAAATGGTGTTCTTGTGTCCCACACTAGTGCTCCAGTGTCCAGATGTGAAAACGGCTGCTCAGTGTCCTCTCCTTACACACAATCTAGTTTGCATTTCATTCTAGTAACAAAGCCATCTACACAACCCAATTCTTTGAAGACAAGTATAGGGCGTCAAAATGGTGGCCAAATGCATATGGCCTAAACAATGGTATTTTATCGTCCGAAATTAAAATGTGTGATCCGACCGAATAATGTGCCCATGAACATGAAAGTTGCCATTTTAAACTGTACAACAGTTCCTAAAAGCACATGGAGCAGCACGAACGTAATAAACATATAGAATAGGAACACAGCACAACTACTTACTTTTTTGCAGCACTCTCCGGATCTTTCTGTACTGCTCATGTTCTTGTAATTTCAGGTCCGACCACCGCTTCCTGAGCTGATCTTTCGATCGTCGTACCCCGAAATTCCGGTGCAGACTCCTGACCACTTTCGCCATGATCTTGGCCTTTCGGACATTGGGGTTGGGGTAAGGCCCATACTTTCCCTCATAGTCGGCCTTCTTCAGGATGTCCACCATCTCCAACATCTCCCCAAAGGACATATTTGAGTCCTTTAATCTCCTTATGGATCGGGACGTTTCAGGCTCCGGCCTTTCCTCCCCCTCCTCCTCGTTGCTACAATTAGCACGATCCTGCTGTCTATCCGCCATGTGCTCTTCCCCCACTGCGCCGAACGAAAAGGGGCGGGGAATAGACTAGAAAGAACGTCAGGGGCGGGCGGAGTTATACGCATGCGCAGTGTGTATAAATCGTAACGCGCGCGTCTTACGTACGATCTGTGAGCGGAGGAAGGAGCATCGGAGACGCCGATCGTGCTAACGAAGGTAGGATCTAAACTTGGGCCTATACTGCTTTGAAATGGAAGCCTATATTGTAACAAGATTAGGGGAGTTTGGCCTGACATTAGGGTTTGTCTTGTGTTGTGTCTTGCAGAGAAAATGGATGCGTTCAACGACCACAATTTCCTGCCCCTGTTCATAGACAAGTACAGGGAGCTGCCCTGTCTGTGGCAGGTCAGACATCCACATTACAACCACAAACAGAAGAGGCAGGCAGCGCTGGAGAAACTGCTGGAGTTGGTGAAGCCGGTGGTCCCCACAGCAACCATCCCTTATTTAAAAGCTAAAATTGGTGGCCTGAGGAGCACTTATCTTAGGGAGCGCAAGAAGGTCACAGATTCCCAGAGGTCCGGAGCTGCAGCAGATGACGTTTATGTCCCCAGGCTGTGGTACTATGAGAGACTGCGGTTTCTGTCAGACCAGACTGAAGTCAGGGAATCCCTCTCTACTCTTCCTTCCACGCTTCCTTCCATCCCAGCTGAGGCTTCTGATGTCCAACCTGGGCCTTCCAGCCAGGAAGAAGTGGAGGAGCCCAGCTGGAGTCAGGTAAAGCATTGTTCTACAGATTTCTGGGCAATAAATAAATGATGTTTATTAGATGTTATTATTGATCACTAATTGCTGATTAAAAAAAGTGTTTTACATATCTATAGACAGTAGTGGGCACCCAAAATTGGGACAAGAATGCAAAATGCTGGGCTCAGAAGGATAGTCTGTTATATTTGTTAACATTCAATTTGCAGCAGTCAGGAGGTGAAAATTGTGTGTTATTGATGTAAAAAATACTAAAACTATGTCCCTTTTTCATACACAGGAAGACCTCAGCCAGGAGGAGGTTGTGGAATGTGGCAGCCAAGAGGAGGCGGGGATTAGTGGCAGCCAGGAGGAGGCGGGGCTAAGTGTCAGCCAAGAGAAGCCTGGGACCAGTCGCAGCCTGACTGAGTCTCAGGTTCCTCCCCTCCGCCTGCCACATAAACGAGCCAGGAAGATGACTCCCAGTCCTGTGCAGGATTCAGCATACAGGCTGATCCAGGAGGCTTCTGCGTCCCTCAGAGCCTTCCCCAGTCCTGCAGAGGCCTTTGCCTGCATGGCTGCCACCAAATTGCAGGGCATGCAGGAGGGCCAACGCAGGCTCTGTGAGGACCTGCTTTATAAAGTCCTTCGTAAGGGGGAGAGTGGGGAACTGACACCCAAGACGGATGTCATTGAGATCGACCATCCTCCTCCTCCTCCTCCTCCTGCTGCCACAACTCCACCACCACAGCCAAAGCCTGGAAGGAAGCATGGAAGGAAGACCTGAGAGTGATGGCCCTTGGTTCAGTCTGGTCTGACAGAAGATGCAGTCTCTCGTATGACCACAGCCTGGGGACATAGATGTCATCTGCTGCTTTCCGGATCTCTGGGACTTCTGGACCAGACTGCCCTCCCTAAGATAAGGACTCCTCAGGCCACCAATTTTGCTTTTAAATAATTGATGTCTGCCCTGGGGGTCCCAGGCTTCGCCAATTTCTGCAGTTTCTCCAGCGTTGCCTCCCTCTTTGTTTTTTTATAGTTGTGACCCCTTAATACATTTTTTTCGGTAAATTCTACTCTCCTGTGTGTGTTTTCATCCAAAAAGGACAGTTTGTTGGTGACGATTCAGGTACATTTCTAACATAAAATGTGAAATTAACAAGGGACAACAACACCAAACAATCTCCTACAGATTAAATAGAACAACATATCAATGGTGTTGTGGGAACTTGTCACAAAAAACACACACAAACATTTTCAGGAGTACAAATCAAAATCACCAAAAAAATAAAATAAAAAAGAGAAACACAAAAAAAGATTCTACATTAAAGGCAAAAAAAAAAAAAAATACAAAAATATGTTGTCAGATGTGAGAAATCAAAATATATTGAGGGAATCCCGATAAATAGTAACGAAAAAAGTTTGTGAGAAGTGTGTGTGAATATGAGCAGCAAAACTACTTAATTCTTCTCACATTATAAAGAAGAAGAGAGTGCGCTGTATTAAACCATTTTGAACATTGCAGCGTGACGAAAGTGCTGTATCCATTGCGAACGCTAAGTTTACCAGAACGAGCTGTCCCGTGTCGGAATTTCTTCTGAGCATGCGTGGCACTTTGTGCGTCGGAACAGGCCACACACGGTCGGAATTGACGCGATCGCATTTTGTTGTCGGAAAATTTTATCTCCTGCTGTCCAACTTTGTGTGTCGGAAAATCCGATGGAAAATGTCCGATGGCGCCCACACACGGTCGGAATTTCCGACAACACGCTCCGATCGGACATTGTCCATCGGAAAATCCGACCGTGTGTACGGGGCATAATTATTAGGATTACAGGGTTAGTAAGTTCTAGGGTTAAAGGTAGGTTGAATGTTATCATTACAGGGAAGATTAGTTTTATATGTAAACTTACAGTGAGGATAAGTGTTTGATTTAAAGTTACAGGGTGGGTGGCTTTTTCTGGCATGCCCCTTTCACAGAAGCTGGCCCGGCTGCACTACACACAGGCCCAATGTTAGATGGTTTCTATTGAACCGGCTGATGCCGCTTGATAGTCGGTCCCTGCGTACTAGGCTTTAGGCTTAAAGTTACAGAAAGGGTGTTATGCTGACACAATCAAAATACCATTCAAAAATGTTTGTGTTCAAAATGTTCTTTCTACTTTCTAAAGTTTAATTGGGACAGACTGACTATTTTGTTTTTTACCACAGTGATGAGAAAATTTGAAGGCAGGGGATGTAAGTTCTTTTGTCATTTCTCATTCTGTAAAAATTATACATGTTTTGTTAATTGTTATGCACATGTGCTAGGACATGTTTGATGTGAAATTAGAATGCAAAATTGGGAATATATATATATATATATATATATATATATATATATATATATATATATATATATATATATATATATATACAGTGCCTTGAAAAAGTATTCACACCCCTTGAAATTTTCCACATTTTGTCATGTTACAACCAAAAACGTAAATGTATTTTATTGGGATTGTATGTGATAGACCAACACAAAGTGACACATAATAGTGAAGTGGAAGAGAAATGATGAATGGTTTTCAAGATTTTTTACAAGTAAAAATCTGAAAGGTTTGGCGTGCATTTGTATTCACTCTGATACCCTTAACTAAAATCTAGTGGAACCAATTGCCTTCAGAAGTCACCTAATTAGTAAATAGAGTCAACCTGTATGTAAATTAATCTCAGTATAAATACAGCTGTTCTGCGAAAGCTCTCTGAGGTTTGTTAGAGGACCTTTCTGAACAAACAGTATCATGAAGGCTAAGGAGACAGACAGGTCAGGGATAAAGTCGTGGAGAGGTTTAAAGCAGGGTTAGGTTATAAAAAAAATCCCAAGCTTTGAACATCTCACAGAGCACTGTTCAATACATCATCCGAAAATGGAAAGAGTATGACACAACTGCAAACTTACCAAGATATGGCCATCCACTTAAACTGACAGGCTGGGCAAGGGGAACATTAATCGGAGAAGCAGCCAAGAAGCCCTGTGGTAACTCTGGAGGAGCTGCAGAGATCAAAAGCACAGGTGGGAGAATCTGTCCACAGGAGAACTATTAGTTGTGCACTCCACAAATCGGGCCACAAAGCTGGCTTTTATGGAAGAGTGGCAAGAAGAAAGCCTTTTTTGAAAGAAAGCCATAAGAAGTCCCGTTTGTAGTTTGTGGGAAGCCATGTCGGGGGCACTGCAAACATGTAAACATGCGGAAGAAGGTATTCTGGTCAGATGAGACCAAAATTGAACCTTTTGGCCTAAAAGCAAAATGCTATGTGTGATGGAATACTAACACTGCACATCACCCTGAACACACCATCCCCACCGTGAAACATGGTGGTGGCAGCAGAATGTTGTGGGGATGCTTTTCTTCAGCAGGGACAGGGAAGCTGATCAGAGTTAATGGGAAGATGGATGGAGTCAAATACAGTGCAATCTTAGAAGAAAACCTGTTAGTGTCTGCAAAACACTTGAGACTAGGGCAAAGGTTCACCTTCCAACACGTCAATGACCCTAAACATACAGCCAGAGCTACAATGAAATGGTTTAGATCAAAGCATGTTGTTGTGTTAGAATGTCCCAGTCAAAGTCAAGCCATAAAATCCAATTCAGAATCTGTGGCAAAACTTGAAAATTGCTGTTCACCAGGGGCGTTGCTATTTCTACAAAATATCTGGGGCTAGAGCCCATAGCAGGGAAGTAAACAAAGTCATACACTTGGGCAGGCATACACATGTATATAATATATATATATATGTGTATACATATATATATATTTTTGTCATGATTTTATTACAATTTTTCATGTGACAACACTGAAGAGATGACACTTTGTTACAATGTATAGTAGTGAGTGTACAACTTGTATAATGGTGCAAATTTGCTGTCCCCTCAAAATAACTCAACACACAGCAATTAATGTCTAAACTGCTGGCAACAAAAGTGACTACACCCCTGAGTGAAAATGTCCAAATTGGGCCCAAAGTGTCAATATTTTGTGTGGCCACTATTATTTAACAGCGCTGCCTTAACCCTCTTGGGCATGGTGTTCACCAGAGCTTCATAGGTTGCCACTGGAGTTCTCTTCCACTCCTCCATGATGACATCAGGGAGCTGGTGGATGTTAGAGTCCTTGCACTCCTCCACCTTCCATTTGAGGATGCCCCACAGATGCTCAATAGGGTTTAGGTCTGGAGACATGCTTGGCCAGTCCATCACCTTTACCCTCAGCTTCTTTAGCAAGGCAGTGGTCATCTTGGAGGTGTGTTTGGGGTCATTATCATGTTGGAATACTGCCCTGCAGCCCAGTCTCCGAAGGGAGGAGATCATGCTCTGCTTCAGTATGTCACAGTGCATGTTGGCATTCATGATTCCCTCATGGAACTGTAGATCCCCAGTGCCGGCAGCACTTATGCAGCCCCAGACCATGACACTCTCACCACCATGCTTGACTGTAGGCAAGATATGTTTGTCTTTGTACTCCTCACCTGGTTGCCACCACACACGCTTGACACCATCTGAACCAAATAAGTTTAACTTGGTCTCATCAGACCATGGGACATCGTTCCAATACTCCATGTCCTTAGTCTGCTTGTCTTCAGGAAACTGTTTGTGTGCTCTCTTGTGAATCACCTTTAGAAGGGGCTTTCTTCTGGGACTACAGCCATGCAGACCAATTTGATGTAATGTGCGGAGTATGGTCTTGGCCACCGTGCTGCAGCTCAGTTACTGGGTCATGGCAATCTTCTTATAGCCTAGGCCATCTTTATGTAGAGCAACAATTCTTTTTTTCAGATCCTCAGAGAGTTCTTTGACATGAGTTGCCATGTTGAACTTCCAGTGACCAGTATGAGAGAGTTAGAGCAATAACACCAAATTTAACGCACCTGCTCCCCATTCACACCTGAGACCTTGTAACACTAACAAGTCATATGACACCGGTAATGGAAAATGGCTAATTGGGCCCAATTTGGACATTTTCACTTAGGGGTATACTCACTTTTGTTGCAAGTGGTTTAGACATTAATGACTGTGTGTTGAGTTATTTTGGGGGGAAAGCAAATTTACACTGTTATACAAGCTGTACACTCACTACTTTACATTGTAGCAAAGTGTCATTTCTTCAGTGCTGTCACATAAAAAGATATGATAAAATATTTACAAAAAGGTGAGGGGTGTATCCACTTTTGTGAGATAATATATATATATATATATATATATATATATATATATATATATATATATACAGTCAGGTCCATAAATATTGGGACATCGACACAATTCTAATCTTTTTTGACTCTATACACCACCACAATGGATTTGAAGTGAAACGAACAAGATGTGCTTTAACTGTAGACTTTCAGCTGGTGATGCTCTGCCAGGCCTCTACTGCAACTGTCTTCAGTTCCTGCTTGTTCTTGGGGCATTTTCCCTTCAGTTTTGTCTTCAGCAAGTGATATGCATGCTCAGTCGGATTCAGGTCAGGTGATTGACTTAGCCATCGAATAACATTCCACTTCTTTCAGCATTTTGCTGAATATGAGCAGATAATATTGCCCGAAACACTTTAGAATTCATCCTGATGCTTTTGTCAGCAGTCACATCATCAATAAATACAAGAGAACCAGTTCCATTGGCAGCCATACATGCCCACGCCATGACACTACCACCACCATGTTTCACTGATGAGGTGGTATGCTTTGGATCAGTTCCTTTCCTTCTACACAGTTTTCTCTTCCCATCACTCTGGTACAAGTAGATCTTGGTCTCATCTGTCCATGGGATGTTGTTCCAGAACTGTGAAGGCTTTTTTAGATGTTGTTTGGCAAACTCTAATCTGGCCTTCCTGTTTTTGAGGCTCACCAAAATCATCTTGTGGTAAACCCTCTGTATTCACTCTGGTGAAGTCTTCTCTTGATTGTTGACTTTGATACACATACACCTACCTCCTGGAGAGCATTCTTGATCTGGCCAACTGTTGTGAAGGGTGTTTTCTTCACTAGGGGAAAAATTCTACGGTCATCCACCACAGTTGTTTTCCGGGGTCTTCCGGGTCTTTTGGTGTTGCTGAGCTCACCGGTGCATTCTTTCTTTTTAAGGATGTTCCAAACAGTTGATTTGGCCACACCTAATGTTTTTGCTATCTCTCTGATTGGTTTGTTTTGTTTTTTCAGCCTAATGATGGCTTGCTTCACTGATAGTGACAGCACTTTGGATCTCATATTGAGAGTCAACAGCAACAGATTCCAAATGCAAATAGCACACTTGAAATTAACCTTTTGTCTGCTCCTTGTAAATGGGATAATGAGTGAATAACACACCTGGCCATGGAACAGCTGATCAGCCAATTGTCCCATTACTTTTGGTCCCTTAAAAAGTGGGAGGCACATATACAAACTGTTGTAATTCCTACACCGTTCACACAATTTGGATGTAAATACCCTCAAATTAAAGCTGAAAGTCTGCAATTAAAGGACATCCTGTTTGTTTCATTTCAAATCCATTGTGGTGTGTATAGAGCCAAAAAGATTAGAATTGTGTCAATGTCCCAATATTTATGGACCTGACTTATATAAAAATATTGTTGCATATCTGAGTGCGGATCCCCCTTACATCAGGGTCCCCAGAGAGCCCCCCTTACATCAGACTCCCCAGAGAGCCCCTTCCTTACATCAGGGTCCCCAGAGAGCCTCCCCATACATCAGGGTCTACAGAGAGCCCCTTCCTTACTTTAGGGAGAGAGCCCTTCCTTACATCTGGGTCCCCAGAGAGCCTCCCCATACATCTGGGTCCCCAGAGAGCCTCCCCATACATCAGGGTCCCCAGAGAGCCCCCTTACATCAGACTCCTCAGAGAGCCCCTTCCTTACATCAGGGTCCCCAGAGAGCCTCCCCCATACATCAGGGTCTACAGAGAACCCCTTCCCTACATTGGGTCCACAGAGAGCCCTCCCTTACATCAGGGTCCCCAGAGAGCCTCCCCATACATCAGGGTCCCCAGAGAGCCCCCTTACATTAGGGTCCCCAGAGAGCCTCTCCATACATCAGGGTCCCCAGAGAGCCTTCCTTACATCAGGGTCCCCAGATTGCATCCTCATATATCTGGGTCCCCAGAGAACCTCCCCATATACATCAGGTTCCCCAGAGACCCTCCCTTACATCAGGGTCCCCAGATTGCATCCTCATACATCAGGGTCCCCAGAGAGTCCCCCTTACATCAGGGTCCCCAGAGAGCCTCCCCATACATCAGGGTGCCCAGAGAGCCTCCCCTTACATCAGAGTCCCCATAGAGCTTCCCCTTACATCAGGGTCCCCAGAGAGCCGCCCCATACATCAGGCTCCTTAGAGAGAGAGGGCGTGGGTGAGAGGGGGTGAGGGAGGGTGAGAGAGAGGGGGTAGATGAGAGGGGGTGGAAGAGAGAGAGGGGGTGGAAAAGAGAGACCCCCTTAGCCCTGCCTGCAGTCCCTACTGTCCCAGCTCCTGTCTGTGTGGGTAGGCGTGTGTGATCCACCTATCTCTCGCCCATCCTCGGTCAGCTTGTTTTCTTCCTGTTCCATGACAGTCACAACGAGCTAGGAGAGGGGCTTGGAGAAGGAGTGCAGGCTCTGGGAGGCGCCGGGATGCTGCTCAGGGTGGCAGTGAGGCCTCATCTCCTCTCTCTGACTCCCTCCTGGGCTCTTTCCAAGGCCTCTCCCCCCCTGTTTAATGCCACTGTCCTGCACCCCATTGCCACTGGAGCAGCGGTGGAATGTTCCAGTCCAGGACCATGATAAGGGGTGTGGCTCAACTTTTTAGGGCCCACAAGCACTAGCATGGACGAGGAGGAAGTGGAATTCTCCTCCTCTTTGAATGCTGGGCAGGGAGGGAGTTGCAGCTGGGCATCACTGGTTGCTAGATGCTAAGCGGCTCTAGCAACCAGTGGCCAAGAGTAGAGTCAGGTGGAGGTGGGGACGGAGCTGGAGCCATCTCTACCATGGCTCAGTCCTCCCCTGTCCCCTGCATTCCGGACTGGGACATACCTGCTAAATGTGGAACTACACCCACCCAGTAAGAGACTCGGGGCTATGGGCCCCAGACTCGGGGCTATAGCCCCAATAGCCACCCCCTAGAGATGCCACTGCTGTTCACAGATGCTCTCCGTCCAATGTGACAGAGCTTGAGGTATCTATTTTGCAAAGAAGTATGGGCAAAAATGTCACTCTCTAGATGTGCAAAGCTGGTAGAGACTTACCCAAAAAGACTTGCAGCTTTAATTGCAGTGAAAGATGGTTCTACAAAGTATTGACTCAGAGGGGTTGAATACAAATGCACGCCACACTTTTCAGATATTTATTTGTAAACAATTTTGAAAACCATTTATCATTTTCCTTCAACTTCACAATTATGTGCCACTTTGTGTTGGTCTATCACAATAAAACACATTTACATTTTTTTAATTTCAATAGGTTTTTGTTGAATTTTTAGTAATACAAAGATAGAAAAAAAACAGTCCAGTTGCAACAACAGAGGTTCCGCCTAGCATTTAAATGAGTCTAGCTCATCTTGATCAAGCAACATATATGATTATGTTTGTTAATATATGTAATGATACATGTGCTTAAATTTTTACATTTAACATACAAATGCAGGCGGAGGGGTATGGGAGGTAGGAAGGTAATAGGGGGGGTGATGAGGGGTAGGATAGGGGGTTGGGGGAGGGAGGGGGAAGCGGAACTAGGGAATGGGGAAGTAAGGGGGAAAGGGTCACCAGCACATCAAGTGAGGAAGTTTCAAAACGGTATAGGACAATATGGTTCAAAACAGTCTAGAACAGAACAATTCACAACCAATGGGACCATTGTACAGAAAATTTGTTTAGTTGCATATTTTTTCTAGCTATTATCTTTTCCAATTCACATTGTTGATTAAGATCCGCAATTGTGCTAGATATGGAGAGTGTTTCTGCGGTTTTCCATAACCTATTGATATTTAGCTTGGCTGTTAGCAAGAGATGTTTTATGACAGTTCTGGTGTTTGAAAGGTATTTTTCTAACCCTACATGAAGCAGCACTAGTGAAGGGGTAGGAGTGGAAGGCAAGCCAGAAATAGTGGAGATCAATTTGAATATTTGTCTCCAATGTGAGGTGCAGGATTTACAATACCATAGTACGTGGGCTATAGAACCTATGCTACCACGGTTCCTCCAACAGCATGGTGAGCTTCCTGGGTATATCTTAGATAGTTGGTAGATACCATCTATGTAAGGTCTTTTGATAAGTCTCCCAATGGATGAAGCAGTGAGATGCAGTGAAGGTGGACCTAAAGGCTCGTTGCCACATATCAGGGGTAATGTGGGCCCTCAACTCCTCAGCCCATTTTATTAGGGTAGCAATTTGCGAGTAAGGGCGATCATCATTCAGTAAGGTGTAGAATAAGGGGTATGGGTTTGCATGTAAAATTGGAACAGTGGTTCCGGTAGCTTAACTGTATAGGGCAGTTTTGAGGATTTGAGAAAGTATGAGATTCTCATATAGGTGTAGAGTTCTGAATGTGGGAGGTCAAATTCATGTTGGAGGTTCTCAAATGGTTTTAACATCTTGTGATTGGTAAGGTCAAGAATATTTGTGATACCTTGGTTGTTCCATGCGGAGAGTTTGAGGTCTGAAAGGTGTTTGGTTAGGGCTCTAAGGGGAATAGGTATAGAGTGGGTAGGAGAGCTGGAGGTTTGATTGGACAAGATTTATTTCCACGTTAGTATAGAAGC
This sequence comes from Lithobates septentrionalis, assembly GCA_037952835.1. Taxonomy (NCBI): domain Eukaryota; kingdom Metazoa; phylum Chordata; class Amphibia; order Anura; family Ranidae; genus Lithobates; species Lithobates septentrionalis. Next base: position 451,148 of record JBBDGP010002517.1, on the reverse strand, counting down.
TGTAACTGACAAGGGTGTGTTATTGAGATGAGGACATCCTGCTGCTGTTAGGAGAAGGGAGTCTAAGGGATGTTTGTTCTGGGGGGATAAAGTTTCCATGAGTGACCAGATTTTTTCAGATGTTGGGTGCCACCAATAGTATATTTGATCTAAGATGGAGGCATGGTAATAGTTACTGATGTGGGGAAGACCGCCCCCCCTTATTGTACGGTCTGGTTAAGATATAATTGGCACATCTAGGAGGGCTTTTTACCCAAATAAATTTCAATATTTGTCTTTGGATGGAGGCTAGGAAGGATTGGGGAGAGGTATTATCAGTGTGCGGAATAGGTATAGGAGTTTAGGTAGTATTATCATCTTAAGGGTAGCGATCATACCTATCTTGGAGAGGCCAGTTAAGCGTAGTGAGGGTAGTAGTTGAGTGAGTTGTTGGAGAAAGGTATGGAATTGTTTACCCATGTGAATGGGGTGATATTCGGAAGTAGGGATGGGCAAACGGTTCAGCCCGAGCCTAAGTTCGGGCCAAACTTTGGTTGTTTGGATGTTCTGCGAACACCAAACAAAATGCGGTGTTCGGGGCAAATTCGAAAGCCGCCGGAACACCGTAAAGGTCTATGGGACACTAGCATGAAAAATCAAAACTGCTCATTTTAAAGGCTTATATGCAAGTTATTGTCATAAAATGTGTATGGGGACCCGGGTCCTGCCCCAGGGGACATGGATTAATGCAAGCATTTTTTTTAAAGCGGCCGTTTTTTCGGGAGCATTGATTTTTTTAATGCTTAAAGTGAAACAATAAAAATGGAATATCCCTTTTAAATATTGTGCCTGGCGGGTGTCTATAGTATGCCTGTAAAGTGGCACATTTTTCCTGTGTTTAGAACAGTACCACAGCAAAATGACATTTCTAAAGGAAAAATTGGCATTTAAAACTGATCGCAGCTGTAATGAATTGCCGAGTCTCTGCAATATAGATAAAACTCATTGAAAAAAAGAGCATGGAATCCCCCCCAGTCCATTACCAGGCCCTTTGGGTCTGGTATGAATATTAAGGGGAACGCCAAACCTAAATTTTAAAAAAATTGCGTGGGGGTTCCCCTAAAATCCATACCAGGCCCTTCGGGTCTGATATGAAAATTAGGCGGAACCATGCACCAAATTTAAAAAAAAATGGCGTAGGGGTTCCCCCAAAATTTATACCAGACCTGAAGTCTGGTATGGATTTTAAGGGGAACCCTGCGCCAAAATAAAAAAAAATGGCATAGGGGTTCCCCCAAAATCCACACTAGACCCTTATCTGAGCATGCAACCTGGCAGGTGGCAGGAAAAGAGGGGGGGTGAGAGAGAACCCCCCTCCTGAACCGTACCAGGCCACATGCCCTCAACATGGGGAGGGTGCTTTGGGGTAGCCCCCTATCAGAATCTGGAAGCCCCCTTTAACCAGGGGACCCCCAGAACCGGGCCTCCCTCCTGTGAGAAATGGTAATGGGGTACAAATTTACCCCTACCATTTCACAAAAAAAGTGTCAAAATGTTAAAAACGACAAGACACAGCTTGGGGACAAGTCCTTTATTTAAAAATAAAAATGTTTTGGGGGACCCAAAAAAAGGAGGATTGGGGCTGCTCTGTACAAAACTATTGCACAGAGCAGGTAAGCATAACATGTTTGTTATTTCATAAAAATGTAAAGGCTTAAAATCACTTTAATCTTTGAAAATCTTTGGTTTATAGTGATGTAGTACACATGAAACAAACAAATGACATCCCTGCCCTTTCTCAAGTTCACAGATGTACCCAGAGAAACGTTTTAGCCTATAAAAAACATAACAGGAAAGCCATTATCTATACAGATACAATGTAACCAATAATATCACTGCAATATCACAATGCATTCTCTTGAATAGGGATGAGCCGAACACTCCCTGGTTCGGTTTGCACCAGAACTTGCGAACAGGCAAAAAATTAGTACGCAAACACCATTAAAGTCTATGGGACACGAACATGAAAAATCAAAAGTGCTCATTTTAAATGATTATATGCAAGTTATTGCCATAAAAAGTGTTTGGGGACATGTATCAATGCAAAAAATGTTTTAAAAATGGCTGTTTTTCCAGGAGCAGTGATTATAATAATGCTTAAAGTGAAACAATTAAGATGAAAATAATCCTTTAAATATCATGCCTGGGGGGGTGTCCTTATAGTATGCCTGCAAATATCGCATTTTTCCCGTGTTTAGAACAATATGACAGCAAAATGACATTTCGAAAGGAAAAAATGTCATTTAAAACCACTTACGGCTGTAATGTATTGTCGGGTCCCGGCAATATAGATGAAAATTGTTTTAAAAAATGGCATGGGTTCCCCCCAGTCTATTACCAGGACCTTTGGGTCCAGTATGGATATTAAGGGGAACCCCGCACCCAAATAAAAAAATGTGTGGGGGTCACCCCCAAAATCCATACCAGGCCCTTCAGGTCTGGTATGGATATTAAGGCAAACCCTGCACCAAAACTTAAAAAAATGGCTTAGGGGTCCCCTCCAAAATCCATACCAAGCCCTTCGGGTCTGGTATGGATTTTAAGGGGAACCCTGAGCCAAAATTAAAAACATTGCGTGGGGGGCCCCCAAAAATCCACACCAGGCCCTTCAGGTCTGATGTGGATATTAAGGGGAACCCTGCGCCAAAATTGAAAAAAATGGCGTAGGAGTCCCCAAAATCCAAAATCCATATCAAATACGTATCCGGGTGGCCCCGCCCCCTCTGACGCCAAAGGGAAGCCGTGGGGAAGTCCCCGTGTCATCAGAAGGGGCAGGGTCACCCGGGTACATCACCGGTTGGCCCCGCCCTTAGTTATATAAGAACTGTCATCAGCAAAGAAGCATGGGAGGATCGGTGGCATAGAGGAGGATCAGTGGCAGTGTGAAGAAGGACATCATGGGACATTTTTATTTTTTAATAAAGGACTTGTCCCCAAGCTGTGTCTTGTCGTTTTTAACATTTTGACACTTTTTTTGTGAAATGGTAGGAGTAAATTTGTACCCCGTTATCATTTCACACAGGGGGGAGGCCGGGATCTGGGGGTCCCCTTGTTAAATGGCCACATGCCCTCAACATGGGGAGGGTGCTTTGGGGTAGCCCCCCAAAGCACCTTATCCCCATGTTGATGGGGACAAGGGCCTCATCCCCACAACCCTGCCCGCAGACCCTGAGTTTGGAGGACCTTCTTCAGCTGTTCCTGCCTGTAGGATCCACTGAATCTGAGCCTGTAAGACCCCCTTAATAGGGGTCCCATGCATCTGGTAAGCGGCCGCCCTTTTTCATTTCATCCTAGGATCCTAGTACCTTTTGAAAGAACATTTTTATCTAGGAAAAGCACCCATTTGAATTATTGGTTTTCCATTACCCATTCCTCAAGGGGACTTTGTCAAGATAATCATTTATTTGTGTTTATTAATAATAATTTTTTGTATAAGTGTTCGTAAGACACTATTCACACACCTTGGCTAAAAGTTTTTTCCTGTAGTCGGGTGGGACAGACATCAGTAGCGCACCTGAGTCCTGTTATTAACATGGAAGGTTGAAAACCATAGTTCGCCATAAACGGGGTCAATCGGGAAGCACAATTCAAGACACTATTGTGAGCAAACTCTGCCCACGGTAATAGGTCTGACCAGTTGTTATGATGGTCAAAAATACGTATAGCAATGTAGGAATTACTCCAAGGACTGATTGTCTCGTTCTGAGGCCCCATTAGACTGCGGGTGATACACAAAAGGCTCGCCAGAACCAGGACACAAACTGACTACCCCTGTCCGTGACAATCACCTTGGGTAGCCCATGTAAGCAAAAGATTTCCCAAGCAAAAATGGAAGCCAGTTCCTTAGAAGTGGGCAACTTCTTAAGTGGAATACAATGAGACATTTTTGAGAACCGGTCAACCACACAAGGATAGCTGTGTTGCCCTGGGAGTTGGATAACTCCACAATGAAGTCCATAGACAGGTGGGTCCAGGGCCTTTCTCCATTGGGTATGGGTTATAGGAGGCCCACTGGAAAATGTCGTGGAGTCTTACTCTGAGCACACACAGAACAGGCAGCTATGAAGGTGGTTACATCAGCATGTAGACTAGGCCACCAGAATTGTTGGGTAAGGCCCAAAAGAGTTGATTCTTCCCAGGGTGGCCAGCAGCCTTGGGAGAATGGTAAGTCTGGAGCACAGTAGTACGGAGACTCTCTGGGACAAAGCAGCAGTCACAAGGTTTCTCAGGAGGAGCATGGACCTGAACAGCAAGAATTTTGTCACCCAAAGGAGAAGTGAGACTGGTGCAAACCGTAGCCAGAATACGATCAGGAGGAATCACAGGAACCAGAACCGATTCCAACTTGGAAATGGAGGAAAATTGTTGTGACAAGGTGTCAGCCCTTACATTTTTAGTACCGTGTAAGAATGAGACAATGTAATTGAAACTTGACAAGAAAAAAGCCCATCGTGCCCTTCTGGGAGAGAGGCATTTAGCCTCAGACAAGAATGTGAGATTCTTATGGACAGTAAGAATGAGAACCGGCACAGTGGTACCTTCGAGGAGATGTCTCCATTCTTTCAGGGCTAAAATGATCGCCAACAGCTCTCTGTCACCAATCTCGTAATTGCACTCCGCAGGTGACAATTTCTTGGAAAAGTAGCCATAAGGATGCATAGCGCTCTCAGAGGGAAGACGTTGAGAAAGAAGGGCGCCAACTCCAGTCTCAGAAGCATCAACCTCAAGGATAAAAGGTAACGTAGGATCATGGTGTGCCAAAACAGAAGCAGAAACAAAGGCAACCTTGAGAGGCCTTAACGGACTCGGGAGACCAACTCTGTGGGTTACCATCCTTTCTGGTCATATCAGTCAGGGGATTGACTAGAGATGAGAAGTTATGAATAAACTTTTCAATAATAGTTGTCAAAGCCCAGGAAACGCTGCCGAGGATGTAAACCCACAGGTCGAGGCCAATGTAGGACTGCAAAAATTTTCTCTGGGTCCATTGAAAAACCAGCAGTGGAAATGACAGCCCAGGAATTTAACCTATTCATGATGGAACTCGCACTTCTCCAATTTACAATAGAGATTGTTCTCTCTTAGTTTCTGTATCACATGACAGACATCTGTGTGATGGCTCTCCAGGGACTTGGAAAATATGAGGCTATCATCGAGATAAACCACCACACATAACCGCAACAAATCTCGGAGGACATTGTTAATGAATTCCTGGAAAACTGTCGGGGCGTTACAAAGACCAAAAGGCATTATGAGGTACTCACATGGTATTAAACACAGTTTTACACTCGTCGCCCTCCTTAATCCTCACAAGATTGTATGCCCCTCTCAAATCAAGCTTCATGAAAACTGTTGCTCCCTTGAGGCAGCCAAATAACTCCGTAATCGATGGAATCAGATGGGCATTCTTAATCGTGAAAATATTGCGTTCCCTATAATCAATACAGGGTCTCAGTTTACCACTCTTCTTCACGAAGAAGAAACCAGCACCAGCAGGGGACGAGGATTTGCCGATGAAACCTTGAGAAAGTGCATCTGCAACATACTCTCCATGGCCTTATCCTCCAAGACCGATAAAGGATAAACCCGGCCACGAGGGGGTATGGCACCAGGTTAAAGGTCAATTGCACAATCATATGGCCGGTGTGGAGGCAAACTACCTTTGTCAAAGACATCGCTAAAATCACGGTACTCCGCCGGCAGGGAGGAGAGTGAGGAGGTGCACAGGACCTTGGCTACCTTCTGGAAGCATGTCTTACTGCATCGTGGTGACCAGGAGAGAACCTCAGCATGGAGCCATTTAAAAGAGGGGTTGTGCCTCTATAACCAAGGATAACCAATAACCAACGGAAACTTAGGTGAGGAAATAACTTGGAACTGGATTATCTCATGGTGAAGAGTCCCTACGGCCATGGACAATGCAACCGTCTCATGAGTCACATGGGCAGCCTGTAGGGGTCTCCCATCAAGAGCCTAAATGGCAAGTGGAGTGTCATGCAGCTGCAGCAGAATCGAGTGCTTCGATACAAAGGCAGCATCAATGAACAGGCCTGCAGCCCCAGAGTTGATTAGAGCCTGTATTTCGACGGACGACTCAGACCAAGAAAGGGTGACTGAAACCAGGGGCTTATCCTTCTGGATAACTGGGGACGAAACAACGCCACCTAATGTCTGTCCGTGACAGGACCTCAAAGTTTGGGCGTTCCCTGGACGGGTAGGACAAGACTTCAAAAAGTGACCTGCCTGGCCACAATAAAGGCACAATCTCTCGCCCCTCCTAAAGTTTCTCTCATCTGCAGAGAGACGTGTGAAGCCCAAGTGTATGGGTCACTGACCGACTTGGTACCAGGAGACATGGGAGGTGACGGAGGCACGGGCGGGACTGCAAAATTCGGAGGCAAATGTACAGGAGGCTTAAAAGAGAGTCTTTCTCTGAGTCTGGAGTCAATGTGGATAGGAAACATGATCAACTTCTCCAACTCAGTGGGTATATCTTGAGCTGCTATCTTATCCTTGATGGAATCCAAGAAACCATGAGAAAAAGCAGCCACGAGGGCCTCATTGTTGCAAGCAAACTCTGCTGCCAGAGTACGGAATTCAATGGCGTAGTCGGCAACAGTTCTCGTACTCTGTTTGATGGACATGAGGCACTTGGCAGCAGAAGCGGAGCATGCAGGAACCTCAAATACCCTTTTAAAGGAGTCCACAAACTAAGTGTAACTCAAGACAACAGGTTTTTGCGTCTCCCATAGAGGGTTTGCCCAGGCCAAGCCTCTCTCAGAAAGCAAAGATATAACAAAACCTAATTTGCTTCTATCCATGGGAAATGCCTGGGGCAGCATCTCAAAGTATATCTCAAGCTGGTTGAGAAACCCTCTGCATTGAATTGGATCACCCCCAAATTGCTGGGGAAGCAGAGCGGAACCAGACATACCTCTTATAGAGGTGAGACTGGCACAGCAGCAGGGACGGCCTGAAACTCAGGTTGAACCTGAGCAGCCACAGTGGGAGATTCCAGGTGAGCTGTGTGACTCAGGAGCATTTGTAACGCCATGGCAAACCATGCGGTGATCTTGCTCATCCAATCTGGAAAAAATATTACCAACAAGAGGATTGACTGTATCTTCTGAATTCATGGCCTTCGCCTACTGTCAGAAACCATGAAATTAGACCGAGACAGAAGTACAGTTAAATCACACTTGTTTAATAATAAAAGTAAATAGAACAAACGTAGTCAAAACATAGCCAGAGTTCAGGAACCGGAACAGATAGTCAGACAAGCCAAACATCAGGGAGCCAGAGATGAGCGTAGTAAAACAGCAAGCAGGATCTGGAGCCAGAAGGGATATCAGCCAAGCAAGTCTTTAAACAGGAGTGCAGGAGAGCATTTCTGTGATGTTGACTAAGGCGAAGGCAGAGATCCTCTGGGCTGGACGGCTTAAGTAGGCAGGACTGACAAGCAGGATATCATTAACAGCTGGGTACCTGTGGAGATATAGGAGCTGGCAATTAGCCGACAGCTGAGAGAAGGAAGGGCTGAGCCCAGCCCTGACAATTGATTCTAATTTTGGTCACAAGGGGTTCCATTAGCCAAGCAAAAATAAGTTGTGAGATGGAGATCCCTGACGTGTGCCATTTGATATGGTGAATGGGGTGGACAGAGCTCCTCCTGTGAGTATTCTCATTGAAGGGTTGGAGTAGAGGGAAAGTATAGCGTTTTGGAACCATCCAGTGATCCCGAATTTGGCAAGGACCTCTTTTAGAAATCCCCAATGGATTCTATCAAACGCCTTCTCTGCATCTAGAGAAAGAAGCAGAAAAGGCGTTTGTGTTTGTATAGCGTGGTGTGTAAGGTTCAGTACCCTTCTTGTGGCATCTGGTGCCCGGTGGCCTGGGATAAACCCGACTTGGTCTGGGTGCACTAATGATGGGAGGTATATCGGTAATGTTTTGGCAAGGACTTTAGCTAGACTTTTTATGTCTGTGTTCAAATGTGATATTGGCCTATAATTTGCTAGTTGAATGTATCATGTCTGTTGGTAAAGACCCAGAGGCTTTGGCAGAGTTGAAGAGGGTCATTAATTGGGGTGCAAGCTTATCACTAAATTGCTTATGGAATTAATTTGAAAACCCATCCTCTCCGGGTGACTTACGTAAGGGTAAGTCTTTGATGGCACCGATTATTTCTTCTATGGAGAAGAGCTGAGACAGAGACTCAAGTTGGGAGGCTGAGATAGTGGGTAGGGTTATAGATTTGAAAAATTCTCGAATAAGAGATTCTGATGGCTGATGAGTCAAAGTGTAATTTTTTTAGGTTGTATAGAGATGAGTAGTACTTGCTAAATGCATTTGCAATGTCTTGTGGGTCAGTTAGGAGTTGTCTGGAGGCAGGGTGGAGGAAAGAAGAGATTTTAGTTTCCAAACGTGGTGCTTTGACTCTTCGAGCCAACAGTGCACCTGCTATGTTACCAAGCACGTAATGGTTGGATTTAGTGTATTTAAGGTTGTTTTCATATTTGTACAGGAGTAGTGATCTGAGTGCCTGTCTCAGCTCTAGGAGTTCACTAGATTATTTGTGAGAAGGATGGGTTTGTTTTGCTTTTCTAATTTTTCAATTTGTAGCATCTAGATCTCGTCAATCTGCCTGTTCCTCTGGTTCTTTGATCTCTTATTTAGCTTAATAAGTATCCCACGCATGTAGGCTTGTATCCAGACCAAAGCGTGCAGGGAATAGTGTTAGGAGGATCATGAAGTTCAAAGAAATAGTGATGCTCACGAATGAGTTCTTGACAAATGTCTTTGTCAGCTAGAAGGGTGGAGTTGAGTCTTCATATTTGTGGTGGTCCTCATCAGTGATCATCCAAGATTATAGTTATTGGGGCTGAAAGCAATTATATTTAGAATGAAAATAATATATGGGTATGTTTGGTGCTACCTGAAAACCTAAATAATCTAGCCGGGATAGCCTTATGAGGTACTTAAGCCGTACCACTGTTATATACCTATATGGTATTCGACATCAAGGAGTACATCCCCCATACAATGAGAGTGGTAAAGATGAAGTAAATTATATAGGTGTATCCACAATGGTATATTAATAGAAGGTGTACAGTCTAGAAACAATATAGTAAATCTAACTAGATGTCCCACAGTGAGAGGTTGTAATACAGCATCTAATAATGGAGCCAGAGGCTGTACCACAATATGTGCACTAGTCAAAAACGTGTTCCATGTACTACAAAACACCCCTATATATACTTAATGCATACATAAACATTTGGATAGCCACACATATAGTGTGCATCATGGGGTGGATGTTATTCACAGATCAATACACATACAGTGCACCTAGGACAAACCGCCTTAATCATAAATCATATGTACAACAGTTTATGGAATGGAATCGCATACGCGCATAACAGTTTATATTGTCAAAAATTGCAGCAGATAAATCTCAGAGTATGACAGTCCCATATATTAACACTATGTTGAGTTTAGGAAATTCCCAAGGGTGACTTTAGTGCTGAGACAGTTGCCTGGTGACTTTGGTGCTCCCCCTTGTGGTTGCCTACTCACCAGCTTCCGGAACCCCTGCAGGGGTAGTGCGCCTGTAGTATGTTAGAATGGGATTCTCTGCTTGCTGCTTACTGCAGTGGGTGCCTTCAATGTGACCAGCTCCCCAAACTCCAAACGGGGGTAATGCACCTGCAGTGGAATGTAGATGGAACACTGTGCGTGCTGTTTTCTGTGATGGATGTCTCCTGTGCGTCCCAATCGGTGGAGGTGTTGCAATCTCTCATGTATCAAGACCTAATAAAAAGAGCTTCCATGGCGTAATAAAGTAAAAACATTTAAAAAACATATATAAACAAAGATAAAAAAATAAAAAATTATAAAAAAACTAATATATTCCTACCCAGTGGATAACTGGGATAGGATACCAATAGTTCCTGACAGGTAGACAAGATTTAAAAGTCCCTCCTGTAGAGCATAGAACGAGGTGGGAGGATAAACCACGAGACGCTGAGCAGCGTTCCACTCTCTCGTGTGCCCTGGAGGTGACGTACAGAGCGTGGTGCCGTCGTGCGCGCTTCATCACATGACGTCCTCAGCAACGGTACCACACTCCTGCATCTAAAGTAATTTATAAGGAGAGAGCGTCCATGCTAAGCCCGTCCCTCGGAATACGAGCTGAAATTTGTATGTGTAACTGTTAGAGGGCTATTACTCAATTAGTGTAATCCAGAATGGTTTCCCATCGGCCACATTAAGAGATCTATGTAGCAAATCTGCATTCCCATTTTGACAAAAATAAGGATCATGGAAGGCTCTTCATTGAGACAGAGAAAGATTCCTTCATAGTGTATGCAATTAAACGAGCTCCCCCTGCTGGTCCTCGGATGGAAACAACATGTGAGTCAGTCCGATATAATCCCAATGAAAGCAATTATACACTTTGACGACCACCCTGGTTTATGCAGACAGACCACCGGTACCCTCGGATCCGTGAGAGACCAAATGAGACACGGGAAACAGGCTTGAGTGTGTATATAAGATCTCTGACTTTATTGAATACAACAGTAGTATACCAGTAAACCAGTAAAAATACATGTCTAATGCCCCGTACACACGGTCGGATTTTCCGATGGAAAATGTCCGATCGGAGCGTGTTGTTGGAAATTCTGACCATGTGTGGGCTCCATCGGACATTTTCCATCGGATTTTCCGACACACAAAGTTGGAGAGCAGGAGATAAAATTTTCCGACAACAAAATCTGTTGTCGGAAATTCCGATCGTGTGTACACAAATCCGATGGACAAAGTGCCACGCATGCTCAGAATAAATAAAGAGATGAAAGCCTCGTTTATAGTCCCGACGTACGTGTTTTACGTCACCGCGTTCAGAATGATCGGATTTTCCAACAACTTTGTGTGACCGTGTGTATGCAAGACAAGTTTGAGCCAACATCCATCGGAAAAAATCCTAGGATTTTGTTGTCGGAATGTCCGAACAAAGTCCGACCATGTGTACGCCCTATAAGGGTTATTCAAACTTTACACTCAGTACTTTCTTATCAAGAGTTAGGCTGCTTGACTAGATAAGAAGAAATAGCTGAGGACTTGCTGACACAGATTTGGCTTAACCACAATATCTCATAGGGTGTGGTTCTATGCAAACTTTTAAGCTGAATATGGCAAAACTCACACACACAAAAAGTTCACTTCTACTTCATGTAAAATGGAAAAGAATCTAAGATGGAGTCAGTTGTCTATACATTCTATTACAATCTTAAGTCATGAACATGACTTACCTTCTCTCCACGGTAACATAATTAGCTTTCTTATAGTACATGCTAAGGTAGGCTTTATTAGCAGCAGCGAGGTCAGGGGTTCCATTTAGAAAAAGGGTGATATTTAAAAGTACAGCCATGAGGGGAATATTGGCTGTACTAGGATGCAGTTTACTACATATCCAACATTTCTCATACCCTGATTTCTGGGCATAATTATATTTGAATTTCAGTAGCAACATTTTGTCTGTAAAACTATCAACTTCTTCACTATCTGATTGTGTATCTATTATATCTGGTATGTGTATTATCAATGGTGCTATCTGGTGACCCACATATGCCTTTAAGGGCTCCCAAGTCCTCAGGATGATAAATACAGTTAGTTATGATCCATATAGGTAGGACCACTATCAGAGAAATTAGGAACAGGAGGAAAAATACCTTCCCAGAAGTCTGTGGTGCAATAAGCGAGGTCATCTTTTTCAGAATCTTGACCACCTGCTTCACTCACTGTTCGAGGATTTGTATCACCTGCTTCACCTCTCTGTGCTTTATCTTTCTTCTTAGGTGTTTGGCTCACCTTCTTCACACGAGTGGCATGAATCCAGGACTGTTGTCCCTCCGTAAGGATTTCGGTACATGTGACTGCGATCACAGTGGTCAGGGGTCCGACCACATAAACAGTTTTGTGCTTTAAAAAAAAAAGAAACAGTAAAGTTAGCCCAATGTTTTTGCATAATGGGAAAGATGAAGTTACGCCGAGTAAATAGATACCTAACATGTCACCCTTCAAAATTGCACACTCTCGTAGAATGGTGCTAAACGTCGCTACTTAAAAATCTCCATAGGTGACGCTTTAAAATTTTTTACTGGTTACATGTTTAGAGTTACAGAGGAGGTCTAGGGCCAAAATTATTGCTCTCGCTCCAACGTTCACAGTGATACCTCACATGTGTGGTTTGAACACCGTTTTCATATGTGTGCGGGACTTACGTATGTGTTCACTTTTGCATGCGAGCACACGGACATGGGCGCTTTAAAAAATTTTTTATTTTTTTTATTGTTCATTTTACTTTATTTATTTTAGTTTGACACTCCCCCCCCCCCCCCAAAAGATTTTTGATCACTTTTATTTCTATTACAAGGAATGTAAACATCCTTGTAATAGGAATATGGCATGACAGGTCCTCTTTACAGTGAGATATGGGGTCAATAAGACCCCACATCTCACCTCTAGGCTGGGAAGCCTGAAAAAAAAAAAATAAAAAAACGATCCTGGCTTTGATCGTAGCGGTGAGTCGGTAGAAGCACCGGAGGGTGGCGGGAAGGGGGGGGACGTCCCCTCTCGCCTCCCATAAGAACGATCAAGCAGTGGAACAGCTGCTATGATCATTCCTATTGTGTAGGAAATTGCCGGCTGAAAAAGCTGATATCTTAATGATGCCTGTAGCTGCAGGCATCATTCAGATATCCCCGCTCAAATTCAAGGACGTCATATCACGGTAGGCGGGAACTGGTTAAAAATTGCGGAGTATTGCGGGGTATTGCAGAGTATTGCGGAGTAGTGCAGGGTATATTGCTGGGTATATTGCAGAGTATTGCTGGGCATATTGCAGAGTATTGCGGGGTATTGCAGAGTATTGCGGAGTAGTGCAGGGTATATTGCTGGGTATATTGCAGAGTATTGCTGGGCATATTGCAGAGTATTGCTGGGCATATTGCAGAGTATTGCTGGGCATATTGCAGAGTAGTGCCGGGTATATTGCAGAGTAGTGCCGGGTATATTGCAGAGTAGTGCCGGGTATATTGCAGAGTAGTGCCGGGTATATTGCAGAGTAGTGCCGGGTATATTGCAGAGTAGTGCCGGGTATATTGCAGAGTAGTGCCGGGTATATTGCAGAGTAGTGCCGGGTATATTGCAGAATAGTGCCGGGTATATTGCAGAGTAGTGCCGGGTATATTGCAGAGTATTGCTGGGCATATTGCAGGGTATATTGCTGTGTATATTGCAGAGTATTGCTGGGTATATTGCAGGGTATATTGCTGGGCATATTGCTGGGTATATTGCTGGGTATATTGCTGGGTATATTGCTGGGTATATTGCTGGGTATATTGCAGGGTATATTGCAGGGTATATTGCAGAGTATTGCCGGGTATATTGCAGAGTATTGCCGGGTATATTGCAGAGTAGTGCCGGGTATATTGCAGAGTAGTGCGGGGTATAATGCAGAGTATTGCAGGGTATAATGCAGAGTATTGCAGGATATAATGCAGAGTATTGCAGGGTATAATGCAGAGTATTGCAGGGTATAATGCAGAGTATTGCAGGGTATAATGCAGAGTATTGCGACGTATAATGCAGAGTATTGCAGGGTATAATGCAGAGTATTGCAGGGTATAATGCAGAGTATTGCAGGGTATAATGCAGAGTATTGCGGGGTATAATGCAGAGTATTGCGGGGTATAATGCAGAGTATTGCGGGGTATAATGCAGAGTATTGCGGGGTATAATGCAGAGTATTGCGGGGTATAATGCAGAGTAGTGCCGGGTATATTGCAGAGTAGTGCAGGGTATAATGCAGAGTATTGCAGGATATAATGCAGAGTATTGCAGGGTATAATGCAGAGTATTGCAGGGTATAATGCAGAGTATTGCAGGGTATAATGCAGAGTATTGCAGGGTATAATGCAGAGTATTGCGACGTATAATGCAGAGTATTGCAGGGTATAATGCAGAGTATTGCAGGGTATAATGCAGAGTATTGCAGGGTATAATGCAGAGTATTGCGGGGTATAATGCAGAGTATTGCGGGGTATAATGCAGAGTATTGCGGGGTATAATGCAGAGTATTGCGGGGTATAATGCAGAGTATTGCGGGGTATAATGCAGAGTGTTGCGGGGTATAATGCAGAGTGTTGCGGGGTATAATGCAGAGTATTGCGGGGTATAATGCAGAGTATTGCGGGGTATAATGCAGAGTATTGCAGGGTATAATGCAGAGTATTGCAGGGTATATTGCAGGGATGGCTGAGCATGAAGGGATGGATGGATGTGACTGCAATTGTCACTGAGCACCACTGTGAGCACTACACATGCAGCCCACAGCGGTGCTGCCATCCGATCCCTCCCCCTCTCCCCTCACACTGTACCGATCGGTACAGAGAGGGGAGGGAGGAACCGGCGTCATGACATGACGCCGGTCTATTGACATGTGATCGCTCCGTCATTTGACGGAGCGATCACATGGTAAACGGCCGCAATCAGCGGGCGTTTACCGTTCACCGTGATGCGCCGGGTCCTCTGGACCCGGTGGTCACGGAAGTTCTCGGGTGCGCGCCCCAGGGTGCGCGCGAGAGCAGTATTCTGGGAGGACGTCCTTGGACGTCCACCCAGAACTAGCCGACCGCGCTGCAGCCGTCTTTCGGCTATGGCCCAGTCAGCAAGTGGTTAAACTACTCGTGGCTATTAATGAATTGCCGGTCCGACAATACACATAAAAGTTCCTTGATAAAAACGGCATGACGTGGGGGGTCCCCCTAAATTCCATACCAGGCCCTTCAGGTCTGGTATGGATATTAAGGGGGACCCCGGCCAAATTTTTTTTTAAAAATGGCATGGGGTCCCCCTCAAAATCTATACCAGACCCTGTAGGTCTGGTATGGATTTTAAGGGGAACCCTGTGCCAAAATTAAACAAAAAATGGCGTGGGGTCCCCCCAAGAATCCATACCGGACCCTTATCCGAGTACGCAACCTGGCACGCTGCAGGAAAAGAGGGGGGGGTGAGAGAGCGCCCCCCCTCCTGAACCGTACCAGGCCACATGCCCTTAACATTGGTAGCCCCCCAAAACACCTTGTCCCCATGTTGAGAAGAAAAAGATGAAGGAAGATAGAAGAAAGAAGAAAGAAGAAGCATTTAAATAAAAGAATTGTCAAAAACTGTCTCTTGTCATTTTTAACATTTTTGACAGTTTTTTAGTGAAATGGTAGGGGTATTTTGTACCCCCTTACCATTTCACACAGGGGGGGAGCCAGGATCTGGGGGTCCCCTTGTTAAAGGGGGCTTCCAGATTCCGATAAGCCCCCCGCCCGCAGACCCCCACAACCAACGGCCAGGGTTGTGGGGATGAGGCCCTTGTCCTCATCATTATGGGGACAAGGTGTTTTGGGGGGCTACACCAAAGCACCCTCCCAATGTGGAGGGCATGTGGCTCGGACAAGGGTCTGGTATGGATTTTTGGGGGGACCCCACGCCATTTTTTTTTAAAATTTTGGCGCG
Organism: Lithobates septentrionalis; assembly: GCA_037952835.1. Taxonomy (NCBI): domain Eukaryota; kingdom Metazoa; phylum Chordata; class Amphibia; order Anura; family Ranidae; genus Lithobates; species Lithobates septentrionalis. Next base: position 435,539 of record JBBDGP010002517.1, on the reverse strand, counting down.
GGGTTCCCCTTAAAATCCATACCAGACCTGAAGGGCCTGTTATGGAATTTAGGGGGACCCCCACGTCATTTTTTTTTTAAATTTTGGTTCGGGGTTCCCCTATGGGGAATTCCCATGCAGTTTTTATCAATGAACTTTTATGTGTATTGTCGGACCGGCAATTCATTAATAGCGAGTAGTTTTAAATGACTTTTTTTCCTTTGAAATGTCATTTTGCTGTCAGACTGTTCTAAAAACGGGAAACTAGCGCCCCTTTACAGGCATACTATAGACACCCCCCAGGTACGAAATTTAAAGGGATATTACACTTTTATTGTTTCACTTTAAGCGTTATTAAAATCACTGCTCCCGAAAAAACGGCCATCTTTTAAACTTTTTTTTGCATTGATCCATGTCCCCTGGGGCAGGATCCAGGTCCCCAAACACTTTTTATGACAATAACTTGCATATAAGCCTTTAAAATTAGCACTTTTGATTATTCATGTTCGTGTCCCATAGACTTTAACGGTGTTCGCGTGTTCGAACAAATTTTTTGCCTGTTCGCAAGTTCTGGTGCGAACCGAACAGGGGGGTGTTCGGCTCATCCCTACTCTCAACAATACCTGAACTTTGTGGGTGGTAAGGTAAATGAAATTTCCAATCAATTTTAAGTGCTTTCACTAAATCTTGGCACACTTTTGAAATAAAGGCAGGACCATTGTCAGAATATTTGGAGCAGGCATCCCCATCTAGGGATAATTTCCTGCATGAGGATTTTTACAACTGTTTTTTATGCATCTTCTTTTGTGGTTACAAATGCTTCTGTCCATCTTGGGTGAAGTCAATCTGTAAATGTGTAAAGGTGTGGATGGATATGTAAGGTGTTCATGTTTTGGATTTCTTGGGTTGTTTCGGATGCATGTTATGCATCTGGCAACATATCATTTGACCAAAGAGTGGAAGACCGGAGATAAAGAAATCATTGTCCAATAATTCACATGTGACCTTCCAGCCTCTCTGCCCTACCCCATGGTACTAAGAAATAAATAAAGGTGCACTAGCTACAGGTATACATGGTCTCCCCTTTTGACAGACAAGTCCAGTATCTGGGCTTTTCTGCACTACTGAAATATCCCATTGTTTAATATCTGTGTCTGTAGCTTATGTCTGAAGATCTGACAAGGTTTGGTCTAACAGGGGCATTTCAGGGGTAAGTGATGGCATTTGTATGGTAAATTCTTGTTTATAAGCTGCTTCCTTTGCTTCTTTATCAGCTAAAGAATTTCCTTTTGAAACATCATCTTGATTTGTGGTATGTGCCTTGCAGTGGAGGATAGCTATAGAGTGATGCAATTTAATTGCTTCCAAAAGGATGGACGCTAATGTTGAATGTTGAAATTGATTTGCCATCTGCTGCTATGTACCCTCTTTTTAACCAGATATACCAAAATCGTGGCATACACCGAATGCGTATTTAGAATCATTATAAATGTTCACATCTTGTTCTTCAAAGAGCTGGCATGCTCTTGTAAGGGCAATCAGTTCTGCAGCCTGTGCACTACATCAGGCAACTGGACTACAGCAAATCCTGCATGATATGTGTTGTCATTTGGTCTAGAACAAGAACTATCAACAAAAACATTTTGTACCCCAGGGATTGCAGTAGAAGACATATCTGCACGTGGAGATGTGTCCTGGTGGATTATTTCAATGCACTCATGTTGAGGAACTACCTCATCCTCTTCTCCTTTTTAAACCTAGTAACGCATTTAGGATCTGGGCTGGGCCTGAAGTAGGTGAAGCATATTTTATTTTGAGATTTGGATTTGAGTGGAGAATAACCTTGTATCCATTCAATCTTTGGGCTGACACATGTTGGGTATGGATATTTTTCAACAAAATGTATACATTATGAGTAGTATGTAAGGTGGTTGGATGTCCTAGAGTAAAAGAAGTAGCCATTTCTACTACCAGAGCACAGGATGCTAAAGCTCTGAGAAATGCCGGCATGCCCTGTACTGGTATTGGCACTACTCTTGAAATAAATGCAATAGGGTGGAGTTTTCCTCCTTGTTCCTGCACCAGGACTCTCGCCATTGTTTTACAATTGTCCCTGGCAAACAAGTGAAACATCTTGCCATAATTGGGCAATCCAAGGCCAGGCAATTTCTAAAACAAAATGCAAGAATAGGCTGTGTCTCTTCGTCCACTAGGATGCAAAAAAAAATGCATTTGCTAAATCAATTACTGTGAAATACTCTGCATCAGATGGTATGAAAGTCAGGAGTGAGGGCACATCAGGTACTATAGGTGCTATGGGCACTACAATATTATTTAGGGCCATAAGGTCTTCAACAAACCTACAACTGCCATCTCGCTTTTTGACTGGATTTATAGTGTTGTAAGGTGAAATTGTTTCCTTTAAAATTCCTTGTTTAAGGAAATGTTCCATCATGGGAGCAAGTCCGTCCTCCTTTTCTTTTGACAAAGGGTATTGTTTGTGGTATATGGGTTCTGCCCAAGGTTTGAGAGTGGCTTAGCATGAGGTACAGGAGATGAGACCCACATCCAAAGACCCATCTGAGTAGGCACTTTGTAAATCTTTTGGGAATCCTTCTGTTGGTACTTCATTACTTAGGGCAAAAATGAGCACTATGGGGACCTTGTTTGAATATTCAGTAAGACCGCCACTTGGGGACATTATTATCTTCATACCCAATTTTCCCAGCCAGTCCCTACCCAAGAGATTCACTGGACAATTTGGTATTATCCTAAAGCTGTGATGGATTTCATATCCCACTGAGGGTCTCCTGAAAACCATGAGAAAGCCACCAAGACAAACCTTTCACCATATCCATATGGAATTCATCATTATCTCCATCTTGGGGGAAGGGATCACTACTATGCATAGTTTCAGTCCACCATGCTAAATTTGACACCCAAGGATTTATAAATTCATGATCAGTACCACAAACCCTAGCAACATAATCCTTACAAATTTCCCCAGGGTTAGGGGGAGGCGGAGCCTCTTTACCATGTTCTTGACCCATATTACAGTGGACGAGAGGCTGTCTTACCTTACAGCTTCTTCCACACAACAAATTATCTTATACTTCTTTGTGAAAGAAAGACAAAGCAAACAGAGGTTTGGGTCACAGTGGTAATTACCTCAACTCTTTCTCTCCTTCCCAAAAAGAGTTACAATACTGTTTTATCTAATATTAATAAATCCTCTCTCTAGGACTCCGTCTCCTTTGTATATGATTTTTAAAGAACTAAAGCTTTATCAGAGCCGAGGCAAGAAAAATAATTTGTCAAAATAAGACAAACGTTTACTTACCAATAGGGATGGGCGAACGGTTCGGCCCGAGCATAAGTTCGGGCCGAATTTTCGCTGTTCGAACTTTCGGCTAATGGTCGTTTGACCGTTTGTTCGCCCCCCTGAACCGACCACAATGCATTGTGGTGTTGAACAGTGCATTGTAAGCCCTGATTGGCTGAATCAGTGAAAGCTTCAGCCATTCAGGGCACAGAGTCATGATTGGACGCTGTCATCATGACTTTATCCAATCATGGCTCATTCCTGCCCCACGGTATAAAAGAATTCTTTCACTGGCAGCAATTTTCAGTGTGATTTTGGTGTGGAGAGAGATAGAACAGGGCTCTGTTCAGTGCTATTAGTTAGTGTGCTATACTGTGCTATTTTGCTTCAATTGTTAGTGTAGAATATTAGTTTAGTGTCAGTCTTGGGATAGTGTGAGTGTAGTGAGGAGGACCATCATTCAGCTTTTCATAGTGTGCAGCTAGAGTAGGGACAGCTCAGATAGTTTCAGTGCAGTGTATTGAGACTGCGTCAGTAATCTTGACATTAGTATATAGCTAGAGTAGGGACAGTTCAGCTTCAGTGTAGTGACGGTTGAACACCATCTATTTGATTGCGTTACTGCCAGTTTAATGCCATATCGTATTGTGTGTATTACTGCCAGTTTAACACCATATAGTTTTGCTTTGACATGTGCATTTTCGTCCGAATTTCAGGTATTTTCGTTATCGTTTTAACAAACAAATGATAGCGAAAGTTCAGAATCCGAAAAATGAAAGATCCGACATAAACAAATGCTTTATTTTCGTTTTCGTTGCTACAACAGTTATAGGGCGTACACACGGTCGGACTTTGTTCGACAGTTGTCGGAAAATCCGATTGTTCTAAACGCGGTGACGTAAAACACGTACGTCGGGACTATAAACGGGGCAGTGGCCAATAGCTTTCATCTCTTTATTTATTCTGAGCATGCGTGGCACTTTGTCCGTCGGATTTGTGTACACACGATCGGAATTTCCGACAACGGATTTTGTTGTCGGAAAATTTTATCTCCTGCTCTCCAACTTTGTGTGGCGGAAAATTAGATGGAAAATGTCCGATGGAGCCCACACACGGTCGGAATTTCCGACAACAAGCTCCGATCAGAAATTTTCCATCGGAAAATCCGACCGTGTGTACAGGGCATTATAGATATAGATAGGACATTCAACATGATGATGACAATAACAATCTGTGTCCATCAAACCTTTGGTCGAATGAGCCTAACCTTAACTCTGTTAGTCCAAGATTATTCTACATAGAGAGAAAAGATTTGACGTAGGGGAGAAAAGATTTGACGTAGGGGAGAAATGATAAATAAAAATGATGATGATGAATGTTATTGGTTGATTGTAACCAAAGAGGAGGAGCAGTAAAATAGCTAGAACTATGTACACACGTACGTTGGCTTATGGTGTCTATTAAAAGTTCTAAGAAGATTCGACGGAGCAGGTAAACTATACGGCGTCGTACAGTTTAGCTGCTCCGTCGAATCTTCTTTGAACTTTCGACAGACACCATAAGCCTTCAATGACAGATTCGACCTTAATTTGGATTTTCGGACGAATGCAATTTTTAACGAAACACAAAAAAATAAAAACGAAAAAAATAAAAATAAATTTCGGGAGTAACTAAATAAATTTATTTTTCGGACTAAAACTAAATTCCGAAACAAAATATTTCAGTGTGCACATGTCTAGTTTTGCGTGCGTTACTGCCAGTTTAATGCCATATAGTTTTGTGTGCGTTACTGCCAGTTTAACGCCATATAGTTTTGCGTGCATTACTGCCAGTTTAACGCCATATCATTTTGCATGTGTTACTGCCAGTTTAATGCCATATCGTTTTGCGTGCGTTATTGCCTGTTTAACGCCATATAGTTTTGCGTGCGTTACTGCCAGTTTAATGCCATATAGTTCTGTGTGTGTTACCACAAGTTTAATGCCATATAGTTTTATGCGTTAAAGCCAGTTTAACGCCATATCATTTTGCGTGCATTACTGCCAGTTTAACGCCATATCGTTTTGCGTGCGTTACTGCCAGTTTAATGCCATATCGTTTTGCGTGAGTTATTGCCTGTTTAATGCCATATAGTTTTGCGTACGTTACTGCCAGTTTAACGCCATATAGTTCTGTGTGCGTTACTACAAGTTTAATGCCATATAGTTTTGTGCGTTACTGCCAGTTTAATGCCATATCGTTTTGCATGCGTTACTACCAGTTTAACGCCATATAGTTTTGCGTACGTTACTGCCAGTTTAACGCTATATAGTTTTGCGTGCCTTACTGCCTGTTTAACGCCATATAGTTTTGCGTGCATTACTGCCAGTTTAACACCATATTGTTTTGCGTGCGTTACTGCCAGTTTAACGCCATATTGTTTTGCGTGCGTTACTGCCAGTTTAACGCCATATACTTCTGTGTGCGTTACTACAAGTTTAACACCATATAGTTTTGTGCGTTACTGCCAGTTTAAGGCCATTTACTTCTATGTGCTTTACTGCCAATTTAACACCATATAGTTCTGTGCATCACTGTATGTTTGGCGCATTATATTGCAGTATATTATATTTTATCCATGGCGTGTGTCTGTGTAGTGTGAGTACTTAAATTAAAGGGCACCAAACACCTCTTTACATTGATTAAAGTGCATCTACGTACAGATTTCAACTTCTCCTTTACATTTGCTTATAAGCACCGCCCCCTCCCTCCCAATAATGTCTGGGAGAACAACAAGGAGAGACAGACGTTCCCTTGGCACTGTAAGGGGACCAGCAACAAATGTGTCCACAGGCAAAGGTGGACGTGGTGGTCAGTCCTCAGGCAGGGCATCATTTCCTCTGTTTAATGAGTTTGCCCTTGCTATTCAGCCACAGGATGCAGAGGAGGTGGTGGCCTGGCTTACTAAACCTTCCTCATCCTCCTCATCCTCTGTCACACAAGCAGAGGTGCATATCATTGCAGTTTTTTACAGCAAGGCAAATTCTTGCTTTCATCAAGAGTACCTCTATAGAGTTACGGTGGAAAGGCACCACCGACACCCAAAGACCAATTTTTCTGCACCTGTTTGACAGGTGCATATCATTGACCTTTTTTTTTACAGCAAGGCAAATTCTTGCTTGCATCAAGAGAACCTCTATAGGGTTATGGTGGGAAGGCACCACCGACACCCAAAGACCAATTTTAACGCACCCATTACTTCTATCCAAAGTCAAAGTGACACCAGAATGTATCCAAAAAATCTCTAATCTTGTTCCCAGTGCACTACATTGTGGCCTCATCATATACACTGGCTCCCCAGCTGCTGATGAGCAAAATAAAAGCAGCTTGCAGGAAAAATGTCATTTTTTTGGCTTTATAAATTCAATTATTGCTGCATCAAATTCTAGACATGGTACAGATCTGCCACTCTAAAGTTAGACTAAGGGACCCCCATGGCACTATATTGGAAGGAATTTTTCATTTTTAGGCTTTCACTTTAAAAATCAAAAAATCACTGCTCATTTAAAAATTACTTTTTTCACAAACTTTTTTTTTTGATCCATGTCCCCCAGGGCAGGACCCGGACCCCTATAACCATTGTATGCCTAATTACTTGCATTTAAGCCTTCAAAATGGGCACTTTTGATATTTGATGTTCGGGTCCCATTGACTTTAATGGGGTTCGTTATTGGGGTCCGAACGTTCAGAAGTTCGGAAGTTCTGGTCTGAACCAAACAGGGGTCAGTTCGGCCCATCCCTACTTACCAAGGATGATTGCTTTATCTGGGACGAGCCCCCATTTGAAAGGAATTATACATCTTGATGACCACCCTGGTTTATGAGAGAGACCAAATGAGACACGTGAAACAGGCTTGAGTGTGTGTTCATGAGATCTCTGACTTTATTGAATACAACAGTAGTATATATACCAGTAAAAATACATGTCTAAGGGTTCTTCAAACTTTACACTCAGTACTTTCTTATCAAGAGTAGGGATGAGCTTCGAGTTCGAGTCGAACTCATGTTCTACTCGAACATTGGCTGTTCGCAAGTTCGCCGAACGGCGAACAATTTGGGGTGTTCGCGGCAAATTCGAATGCCGCGGAACACCCTTTAAAAGTCTATGGGAGAAATCAAAAGTGCAAATTTTAAAGGCTTATATGCAAGTTATTGTCATAAAAAGTGTTTGGGGACCTGGGTCCTGCCCCAGGGGACATGCATCAATGCAAAAAAAAGTTTTAAAAAAGGCCGTTTTTTCAGGAGCAGTGATTTTAATAATGCTTAAAGTCAAACAATAAAAGTGTAATATCCCTTTAAATTTCGTACCTGGGGGGTGTCTATAGTATGCCTGTAAAGGGGCGCATGTTTCCTGTGTTTAGAACAGTCTGACAGCAAAATGACATTTTGAAGAAAAAAACACATTTAAAACTACCCGCGGCTATTGCATTGCCGACAATACACATAGAAGTTCATTGATAAAAACGGCATGGGAATTCCCCACAGGGAAACCCCGAACCAAAATTAAAAAAAAAAAATTATGTGGGAGTCCCCCTAAATTCCATACCAGGCCCTTCAGGTCTGGTATGGATATTAAGGGGAACCCCAGCCAAAATTTAAAAAAAAAAAGACGTGGGGTTCCCCCTAAATTCCATACCAGACCCTTCAGGTCTGGTATGGATTTTAAGGGGAACCCCGCGCCAAAAAAAACCAAAAAAACGGCGTGGGGTCCCCCCAAAAATCCATACCAGACCCTTATCCGAGCACGCAACCTGGCAGGCCGCAGGAAAAGAGGGGGGGATGAGAGTGCGGCCCCCCCCCCTCCTGAACCGTACCAGGCCACATGCCCTCAACATTGGGAGGGTGCTTTGGGGTAGCCCCCAAAACACCTTGTCCCCATGTTGATGAAGACAAGGGCCTCATCCCCACAACCCTGGCCGGTGGTTGTGGGGGTCTGCGGGCGGGGGGCTTATCGGAATCTGGAAGCCCCCTTTAACAAGGGGACCCCCAGATCCCGGCCCCCCCCCCTGTGTGAAATGGTAAGGGGGTACTTACCCCTACCATTTCACTAAAAAACTGTCAAAAATGTTAAAAATGACAAGAGACAGTTTTTGACAATTCCTTTATTTAAATGCTTCTTCTTTCTTCCTTCATCTTCTTCTGGTTCTTCTGGCTCTTCTGGTTCTTCCTCCGGCGTTCTCGTCCAGCATCTCCTCCACGGCGTCTTCTATCTTCTTCTCCTCGGGCCGCTCCGCACCCATGGCATTGGGGGGAGGCTCCCGCTCTTCTCTTCATCTTCTTCATCTTCTTCTTCTTCTTCATCTCTTCTTCCTTCTTCATTTCTTCTTCGGGCCGCTCCGCATCCATGCTGTCATGGAGGGAGGCTCCCGCTGTGTGACGGCGTCTCTTCGTCTGACGGTTCTTAAATAACGGGGGGCGGGGCCACCCGGTGACCCCGCCCCCCTCTGACGCACGGTGACTTGACGTGACTTCCCTGTGACGTCACGGGGAATGCCACAGGGAAGTTCCGTCATGTCCCGTGCGTCAGAGGGGGGCGGGGTCACCGGGTGGCCCCGCCCCCCGTTATTTAAGAACCATCAGACGAAGAGACGCCGTCACACAGCGGGAGCCTCCCTCCATGCATGGATGCGGAGCGGCCCGAAGAAGAAATGAAGAAGGAAGAAGAGATGAAGAAGAAGAAGAAGATGAAGAAGATGATGAAGATGAAGAGAAGAGCGGGAGCCTCCCCCCCAATGCCATGGGTGCGGAGCGGCCCGAGGAGAAGAAGATAGAAGACGCCGCGGAGGAGATGCTGGACGAGAACGCCGGAGGAAGAAACAGAAGAGCCAGAAGAACCAGAAGAAGATGAAGGAAGAAAGAAGAAGCATTTAAATAAAGGAATTGTCAAAAACTGTCTCTTGTCATTTTTAACATTTTTGACAGTTTTTTAGTGAAATGGTAGGGGTAAGTACCCCCTTACCATTTCACACAGGGGGGGGCCGGGATCTGGGGGTCCCCTTGTTAAAGGGGGCTTCCAGATTCCGATAAGCCCCCCGCCCGCAGACCCCCACAACCACCGGCCAGGGTTGTGGGGATGAGGCCCTTGTCTTCATCAACATGGGGACAAGGTGTTTTGGGGGGCTACCCCAAAGCACCCTCCCAATGTTGAGGGCATGTGGCCTGGTACGGTTCAGGAGGGGGGGGGGGGCGCACTCTCGTCCCCCCCTCTTTTCCTGCGGCCTGCCAGGTTGCGTGCTCGGATAAGGGTCTGGTATGGATATTTGGGGGGACCCCACGCCTTTTTTTGTTTTTTTTTGGCGCGGGGTTCCCCTTAAAATCCATACCAGACCTGAAGGGTCTGGTATGGAATTTAGGGGGAACCCCACGTCTTTTTTTTTTTTAATTTTGGTTGGGGTTCCCCTTAATATCCATACCAGACCTGAAGGGCCTGGTATGGAATTTAGGGGGACTCCCACATAATTTTTTTTTTTTTATTCTGGTTCGGGGTTTCCCTGTGGGGAATTCCCATGCCGTTTTTATCAATGAACTTCTATGTGTATTGTCGGCAATGCAATAGCCGCGGGTAGTTTTAAATGTGTTTTTTCCTTCAAAATGTCATTTTGCTGTCAGACTGTTCTAAACACGGGAAACATGCGCCCCTTTACAGGCATACTATAGACACCCCCCAGGTACGAAATTTAAAGGGATATTACACTTTTATTGTTTGACTTTAAGCATTATTAAAATCACTGCTCCTGAAAAAACGGCCATTTTTAAAACTTTTTTTTGCATTGATCCATGTCCCCTGGGGCAGGACCCAGGTCCCCAAACACTTTTTATGACAATAACTTGCATATAAGCCTTTAAAATTAGCACTTTTGATTATTCATGTTCGTGTCCCATAGACTTTAACGGTGTTCGCGTGTTCGAACGAACTTTTTTCCTGTTCGCATGTTCTGGTGCGAACCGAACAGGGGGGTGTTCGGCTCATCCCTAATCAAGAGTTAGGCTGCTTGACAACTTGCTTGACTTGAGTGTGTGTTCATGAGATCTCTGACTTTATTGAATACAACAGTAGTATATATACCAGTAAAAATACATGTCTAAGGGTTCTTCAAACTTTACACTCAGTACTTTCTTATCAAGAGTTAGGCTGCTTGACTAGATAAAAAGAAATGGCTGATGACTTGCTGACTGGCTTAATCACAATATCTCATAGGGTGTGGTTCTATGCAAACTTTTAAGCTGATTATGACAAAACTCACACACACAAAAGTTCACTTCTACTTTATGTAAAATGGAAGAGAATCTAAGATGGAGTCAGTTTTTTATACATTCTATTGCAGGGGCGTGGTCTGACCAGGAAATGGTGTCGATTTCAGAGCTCTTGATATTCTGCAAAGTCCATTTGTCAACCACAAACCTGTCTATGCATGAGTAGGACATCTGCAAAGGAGAGAAATATGTGTAGTCCTTTTTGAATCCATGCTGGCATCTTCACACATCAAAAAGGTTTGATGTTCAAAGAAAGGGGTTCAGTGCATCTCGCTGACGTTGTTTGTGTGTAGAGGTTTCCATGGAGGGGTCAGCGACTATGTTGAAGTCACCCCCTAGGATAAGGCTTCCTCTTTCAAGATTTTCAAGCTTTTTAAATAGGCATTTGTGGAAGTTGATTTGTTTAGTATTTGGTCCATATATATTGACCAGGGAGTAGGTCGACTTTCCTATATTGCAAATCAAGATTAGATAGTGACCTTGGGGGTCCGCATGATATTGGTGAAGTTGGAATTGGAAACTGTCTTTGATCGCTGTTAGGACACGTTTTTCTTTTTAGTGCCTGAGGCAAGAAAGAGTTGGTCATATCCTTTAAGTTTGAGTGTCTGGGTTTTGGTTGAGGCAAAGTGCATCTCTTGTACAAAGACTATTTCGGCTTGTTGTTTTGTAGTTTCCTTTTGCAACATCGTTCTTTTCTGTGGGCTGTTTAAGCCTCTGACATTTAGTCAGGCGATATTGATAGGCATGTTGTGTTTCAGGCAGTCTTATAAGTCTGGATCTTTGGTGTACTAGGGTAATGGCCAGGAGTTGTGAGAGCAGTTTAATAGTAAGTTCACTGAGATTAGAGACTGTAACTGTGGCCCCAAGATGGGTCAGATAGTCATGTAATTCAGGTTAGAGGTAGTCTCAATGAGGGGTTGGTGAGCCCAGGGGTGCAGAATAAGTAAAAAAGGGGAGCTCTTTGTCAAGTGAGCTCAATGTGCAGTAACTACTGCTGATGTTAACGGTGGGACAACAATGATTCTCAACGGTAGCCATCACGGACGGATCCACGAGAACAGAAATTGGCTTCTGCAGATTAAACCACTACTACCCAGCCAGATAGTAAGATGGATGATGGAGCAATCAGGTTTTGTTAGGCATCCTGAAAGGACCAGTCTGTGTCCATTTGTGAGGATCAAGTGATCTCACGGTATGCATTTTGCTTTGGTAGGTTATCAGCAATTTGACAGGCAAGCCCCACTTGTAGGGAATGTGGTGGTTCCGTAGTGATTTTGTGATAGTGGCCAATTGTCGCTGGGTATCCACCATTGTTTTTGAGAGATCTGCATACAGTTTGACTGTGGCAAATGGTTCTGGAAGGGTAGATGAACACTTTGCAGCAAACATCACTTTCTCTTTTGCAGTAAAAAAATTAATATGGGCGAGTACATCTCTGTTTTTTGATTCAGGAAGGTGAGGGGGTTTTGGAAGTCTATGTGCCTGATCTATTTCCAAATCTTGGTCAGTCAGATCTGGTACTATGAACTGCATCAGAGCCTGTAGATATTGGACCAGGTCAGGTTGCTGTATTGTCTCTGGGAAGTTGCAGAATTTTATATTGTTCCGATGGGAACAATCCTCTAAATCTGCCAGCTTGAGTTTGATTGATTGTAATTCATCTTCATGTTTAGTGTATACATCAATCAGCTAATTGTGTACAGTGAATAGATCAGCCATTTTAGTTTCTACATGTAGTAAATGCTGGTCTTGTGCTTGTACTACAGTGGATAAGGAGGATACTGAGGCAGACAGATCTGTATACAGATCTGTATACAGAGTGTGCTTGAGTGACTTTAGCAAATTTCGGGAGCGCACACGTGGCTTCTAGATATGGCGGACGTGTGAGGCATCGGCTCCGTCCCTCGCCGAATCTCCGGGACTCCCGCTCCCCACTACGCAGCTCCATCAGCCATGGGAGTCATTTCCCTACACTCCCGCGGCAATAGTGTATCCCATGGGCAAGATAGGAGACCAAAGGCATGGCTACTCCTCACTCTCCAGGCCGCGATCCTCCCACACCATGGATCGCTTTCTGTTTAGGCCTGCATCCCCGGCCTCAAGTAATCAGAACGACGCGCAAAACCCACCGGAACACCATGCGGCCGTACTTTTACTTCTCTCCCCTCCACACAATCCCAGGGTTCATTTACCCCCCTAACAGCTGAAATGTTAGATGCCAAATTACACACTCTGCTCCAAGCCCTCACCCACAATATGGCTCAAGAGGTGAGGAAGCTAGCTAAAGAACTAAGAGGTGAAATGACACAACTAGGGGAACACACAGACACCCTAGAAACAAAATTTGATGAACTTGTTCAATAGGTCCAGATTCTAGAAGAGGACAATGCCACCATTAAGCACATTGTCACTCAGCTCCAAGCTCAGCAAGAAGATTTGGAAAATAGGGAGCACAGACAGAACCTGCGGATCAGAGGTATCCCAGAAACAGTGGATGATCAGGAAATCTGCCCCTATCTGCTAAGCCTCTTCAATGTGGTGGCCCCCAATATAACCGATATTGACTGGCGACTAGACAGGGCTCACAGATCACTGGCCGCCAAACCCCCACCAGGGGCAAACCCACGAGACATAATTGTCCGTTTTCATTATTATGATAGCAAGGAAGCCCTGTACATTGTAACCCTCAATAACTCCAGGCTTGACTTCAAGGGGTCAAAGATCCAGATCTTCAATGACCTTTCACCCATTACTCTTGCAAAAAGGAGGAATCTTGGCCCACTCACGCTCCATCTACAGGCTGGGGCTTTTCCTTCCGCCTCTCGAGATGGCACACAATATTCCTTAGTAAACATTTCCCAACTGCCTTTACGGCTTCTGATCCTTCTGGGAAAGCAAGAGTGACGATCTTAATAAAAACGTTCTTGCCCACTGAGAATCAAATCCTCTTATTTAGACCCCCAGATCAGATTTGTTATCTTGAACTGTTCTTTCCTCACTCACTCCCTAACTTTGAATGTCTATGCTCCCAATTCTGGTCAAATTCTATTTCTCTCTACTATGTTTGAAGAATTAGACAAAGTTTCTCAACCTTTTACTATCATAGTAGGTGACTTTAATATGACCATGTCCCCTGGTAAAGATAGACACTTACTTTTCCCCACCACAACAGCCTCCACAGCCCACCGCCTCTCTACATCTTTCCACAAACTCATTAGGACACATAATCTCCTTGATGTTTGGAGAATTAAACCTCCCACACAAAAACAGTTCATATTTTATTCCAACCCCATAAGCTTTATTCCAGGCTAGACCACTTTTTTGTCTTCTCCCCTCTGCTGACATCCACAGTTTCCTTGGAGATCGACCCCATAACCTGGTCTGACCACTCTTTTGTACACTTAGAGATAGCCCTGTCCTCTGTCTCACCTAGAACATGCCACTGGTGGCTCAACGAATCTCTGCTCCGTAACCCAGAGGCTAGAGAAAACCTATCTAATGCCCTATCTGAATTTTTCAAACTTAATATGAACACGGTTCCTGAGTCCTCCACCTTGTGGGAAGCCCACAAGACTGTCTTTCAGGGCCAATGTATTTCCATAGGCTCCCGTTTGAAAAAAAATGCGGCCTTCCAACGCTCCTCTCTCTTAATCAAACTCCGAAAGGCCGAAAAGCTCCTGATATCTTCCCCCACGGTGGCCAGACTCAGAACCGTTATCTTTCTGCAAAACCAGCTTCGATCCATAGACATGAAAAAAAAAGATAAATCTCTTCTTTGGTCCAAGCAGAAGTTTTATGAATACTCTAACAAACCCCACAGGATGCTAGTTAATTAAAACCTTGTCCCTTCCACTCATCTCTGGACTTTCTTATGCAAGCTAACGATACACCTACCTATTGTCCTCTTACCATGTCTAAAGTCTTTGGAGAATTTTACCATAAACTATACAATTGTCTAAATACAGATCCCAATCACATCTTTATGCAAGAAAAATTTGATTTCTTTTTTGAATCTCTGCATATGCCCAAGCTTTCCTCAGCCCACCTTGCCTCTCTGAACTCCGTGATCACACCTGAAGAGCTAGCAGAAGTAGTCAAGAACCTCCCAATCCATAAATCTCCAGGCCCAGGTGGCTTACCTTATTCATACTACAAAACATTTCTCCCGGTCCTAAGCACACATTTAATATCCCTCTTTACTCCCCTACTAAAGGGAGCCATTCCCCACCCTCATTTTCTTCATGCTCACATCTCAGTGATCCCCAAACCCGGCAAAGACTCCTCCCTCCCTGACAATTATAGACCCATTGCCCCACTCAACTCTGATTTTACAAGATCTTTACCAAAATATTAGCCAATAGACTCTCCCTTATAATCCCTAAGCTTATACATGAGGACCAAGTGGGATTTGTCCCCGCTCATCATGCAGGCGACAACACAAGACGTACCAATGACCTCATTGACCTGCTCAATAGCATGACACGTCCAGCCCTAATCCTAAGTCTAGACGCACAAAAGGCCTTCGACCGGCTTAGCTGGCCTTTAATGTTTTATAGGCCCTTTAAGGCCCTTTATGGCAGCGTTACATGCATTATATTCCCAACCCACTTCCCAGGTCAAGCCATCCTCATTTCTCTCACCATCGTTCCCATTCAGCAATGGCACCAGACAGGGGTGTTGTCAGAAACCATGAACAAGACCGAGACAGAAGTAATCACAGTCAAATCACACTTGTTTATTAATAAAAATAAAAAGGTAAATAGAGTAAGCATGGTCAAAGCATAGCCAGAGTCCAGTAACCGGATCGGGTAGTCAGCCGAGCCAGAGTTCAGTAACCAGATCAGGTAATCAGCCAAGCCAGAGTTCAGTAACCAGATCGGATAATCAGCCAGGCCAGAAGTCAGGGATCCAAGTAGAGGAACAGCAAGCAGGATAACGAGACAGAAGGGGTGTCAGCAAAGCCAGTCTTTAAACAGGAACACAGGAGATGGTTTCTTGTGATGTGACCAAGACGAAAGCAGGAATGAAGTGAGCTGGAGATCTTTAAGTAGGCAGGACTGACGAGCAGATCCACAACAGCTGGTTAACTGTGCAGAGAGATGAGAGCTGGCAATTAGCCGACAGCTGAGTGGCCAGCTCAGAGAAGGAAGGGCTGAGCCAGCCCTGACAGTACCCCCCTCCTCAACAACCCCTCCCCCTCGAAGGACCACTGGGCTTGAGGTGAAAACATCTATGGAAATCAGGGAGGAGGGCAGGAGCATGTACGTCCGAGACCCAGGAAAGTTCCTCCGGACCGTACCCCTTCCAATGCACCAGGTACTGTATGCACCCACGGAACCTACGGGAGTCAACAATGGATTGTACCTTATACTCCTCATGGTTCTCAACCTGTATGGGGTGAGGATGTGGTACTGAGGTGGTAAAGCGGTTGCAGACCAACTGTTTCAATAAGGAGACATGAAACACATTTGAGATGTGCATACTAGGAGGAAGATCCAACGCATAAGCCACTGGGTTAATCCTACGAAGGATACGGAAAGGCCCAATAAACCGAGGTGCGAACTTCAATGAGGGAACACGAAGTTGGAGATTGCGAGATGACAGTCAGACCCTGTCCCCAACCTGGTAGGAAGGCGCAGACAGGCGTCTGCGTCAGCATGGAGTCTGTACCTATCATTAGCATGACACAAAGCCTCCTGGACTTGTGCCCAAGTGGAACGAAGACCACGGAGATGCTCCTCTAGCGCTGGAATACTCTGCGGAACAAACGAGTCAGGCAACATGGAAGGTTGGAAACCATAATTCGCCATAAACTGAGACAATCGGGAAGCAGAATTCAAGGTACTGTTGTGAGCAAACTCTGCCCATGGTAATAGGTCTGACCAGTTGTTGTGATGGTCAGAAATATAGCTGTAGGAATTGCTCCAAGGACTGATTGGCTTGTTCTGCGGCCCCATTAGACTGCGGGTGATATGCAGAGGAGAAAGCAAGCTGAATTCCCAGCTGTGCACAAAAGGCTCACCAGAACCAGGACACAAACTGACTACCCCTGTCCGAGACAATCACCTTGGGTAGCCCATGTAAGCGAAAGATCTCCCAAGCAAAAATGGAAGCCAGTTCCTTAGAAGTGAGCAACTTCTTAAGTGGAATACAATGACACATCTTTGAGAACTGGTCAACCACCATAAGGATAACTGTGTTGCACACACGGAACAGGCAGCTACAAAGGCAGTTACATCAGCACGTAGACTAGGCCACCAGAATTGTTGGGAAATGGCCCAAACGAGTTGATTCTTACCAAGGTGGCCATCTGCCTTGGGAGAATGGTAAGTCTGGAGCACGGCAGTACGGAGACACTCTGGGACAGAGCAGCGGTCACAAGGTTTCTCAGGAGGAGCATTGACCTGAGAAGCAAGAATTTTGTCACCCAAAGGAGAAGTAAGACTGGTGCAAACCGTAGCCAGAATACGATCAGGAGGAATCATAGGTACCGGAACTGACTCCAACTTGGAAGTGGAGAAAAATTGTCGTGACAAGGCGTCAGCCCTTCTGCAGTTGGGAAAGTAACACCACTGGGCAAATTGGGAAGCCACAGTCTGCCATTCCTGTGGCATTGAAGGAAACTGTGGCGTGAAACAAGAAAAAAAAAAGTGTACTTTTGCACATAACATTGCAAACAGATTAGACACAAACATTCTTGGCCAACATAATTATAAAACATTTATTTTAAGGAGTATTTAAAGACAAAAATATAAGGTCCACTTATCAGATTCCTCACCCCCTCTGATGGCTGGTTTCAAAATTTTAGACAGGTAACCCACTCCACTTCATTGAGAGCTGAATGCATAAAATAATGGGTGTTACTTTGGCCAGCCCTTCATTACTTACACTATTGGCAGCCCACTGGACAGGTAAGAAGTGTCATAATACAAAAATATGAATACACACTGTCCAAATTGAAGCACATTTTTACATTCTGCAATTACCTATCAGGATAATAGGAGAACAAAACTTTACACAGTACCATTTGAAAGTATTGAGGCAGGGCCTTTCACTACATGCTTTGGTGAATTCATCCATAAATATGACCACACAGGAGGTAGGCATAGTGTGTATGGGTTTGGCAAAGTCAGCAGATAGAGTATTGGTATCGGCTGACTTAGCGATTGGGGGGGAGGGAGGGTTTCAAATGAGTTTGGGCCCCCAAAAAAAAGCCTCTTGCACTCTGCCTGAATTTAAGGACAACAATAACATTTGTACACATTTTAGGGGGTGTTTAGGGTAAAGCACTACTATGGAGCTGACAAAATACAATGTTAAGTGACTAGGCTAGGTGTGTATGGGCCCAGGATAGCATGCTGGGGAGGTCAGTGAAGACAAATATGCATAAAGGACAAAAAAGGACCATTAAAAAAATTCAAGCATGCATGAGGATAAAGGGGACATTCACAGCATATTACAATCATGGTAATTAGGGAATAATGAATAAATACAATACATTGGCAAACATTTAAATACATAAAATGTGATGTTAAAGGAGAAAACTTACCCTAATAATAGTCCTTCTGCAGGACCTTAATAATGGCAGAACAGGTCTTTGGAATAATGATCCCCAGAGCCTGGGGGCAACCAATTCTTCGTCCATGAACTCCTCCTCCCCCTGTTCATGGATTGGGCTTGGGTCAAAGTAAGAACCCCAACACCAAGCCCCCGCATAGCACGAACTCTCTGACGAGTACGTAACCACAACATGACTTCAAAACGGTCAGCTGGTCAAAACAAACTAACAGAACACACTGAAAATCAGAAAGAACCTGAGAAGGATGAGCTGAAAATCAGAAACGAGCGGACAAGAACGCACTGGAAATCAGATATGTACTAGAAATAGCATGCACTGAAAACCAGATGCGAACTGACTACACGCACTGAAAACCAGATACGAACCCACAAGCACAAACTGAAGAGCAGTAACGATCCGAAAAGCACGTGGCTGAAAAGCGCGAATCGTCTCTCACCAAAATTCTACTAACACAAGATTAGCAGAGGGAGCCCAAAGGGTGGCGCACTGGCTATTGAACTTCCTTTTTTTAGTCCCGTCATACGTGTCGTACGTCATTGCGTTCTAGCTGATCGGAATTTCCAAAAACATTTGTGCGACTGTGTGTATGCAAGACAAGTTTCAGCCAACATCCGTCAGAAATAAATTCACGGTTTGGTTGTCGGAAATTCTGATCGTGTGTACGCGGCATTAGTGTTACAGGAATTTGAGTGTTGGGGGTCTTAAGGTAGGGCATCACTCTCAGTGCCCAGAGCTCTGCATCAAAAATGCCAATGCTGAACCAATTATATAGTGTTAGTATTTTGTCAATGCCTTTAAAATACTTGGGCCCAGTCACATCAGTGCTCAGTCAGAGAAGCTTACAGGATAATGTCTCTACCACAGTCATACTGTCACACACACAGCCAAGCTAAACGTAATGCTCTCAAAGGGAAATATGTTCATGAAAGAAAGTCAAGTACATCTAGACAAAGGTAGTTTGATTGTTTATACTAATTTGTACTTTAAAACAGAACTAAATTATTTGTTTTACTAAAAGCTGTTATTAATAAAGAACAGCACAATGCAGCAAGTAATCAGCACCATGCAGATGAATGATTATTTCTAGAACAATGATTGTAAACTCTCATACAATTAGATGGAAAGACATTTACGTTGTTTTATTTTAATCTCCATCCTGTTTGATTATGCATTTCTTTAATACATGAAAGCTGATTTAACAGGAAGCAAAACATATCTTAAAGATTACCCTGATAATGCTAATATGCCCTAGAAAATTGAGGCCAGCTGGGAAATTGAAAGGGTGGCAAGTGGAACCAAGTCGTATTAAGTTGGCATCATACCAGTCACTGGCATGGCATAACTGACAGTTGTAGCATCTGGAAAGCTGTTGATAAGAAAATCCTTTTAAATGTTATGCCATTTTTTCTTAAATTAAATCTATAATGTGTTAATATGTGGCATACAAATGTCTTTTAAACATTTAACTATAAAAATAACAAAAAATAAAAAGCCTGAAGTAAGTAATGCATGGGAATCACACAAAGGAACAGCTTTGCCATCTCCACAGTAGCCATCTTTTACATTTACTAATAAATGAAAATATTTTAGTAATCCCTGAAGAAAGCTGTTGCACCTTGCCTTTCAATACAGTTGGTAAGCCTTTGTGTATAGATTTTTTTTTCTTTTGCAACAATATGGATAGTGATTAAAGTGAACCTAAAGTCTAAGCTAAACATAATTAACAATTTCCCGCTATCATATACAGTATCCCAAACTGCTAAATAAAACATTGTGCAGCACTTACCTGGCAGCATAGTCATATGTTTATTTGTCAAAAGGCAGGATTTGTAGCATGTTGTGTTTGAGCATACCCAACCAATCAGTGGAGAGTTGCTCTCTATTGTAAAATATATGACCGACCACCATCAAAGAGGGAACCTGGAACATCTGACAGGTAAGCATTACACAGATTTTTTGCAGCTCAGGTTATAGGACATCTAGGGGCATAAAACAGAATATTTTAAAAGTCAATATTGGGAGTGATAAGAAACTGATCAGTGGGGTTGTCAACATTGAATATTTTTATAACTGATAACAAAAGGAGGAAAATCTCCTGCCCCACTAGCCCATCTCAGCGCTATGAAATACTAGGTATGAATCACAGAACGGGTTGATATCTATGGGATATAAAGACAACATACAATGAGATGTCTCTCAGCAGCCACTCAACATAGGTGAAAAGATATATAAAAGGATGTAAAATTATAACTGAAAAAAGACAAACAATTCAAAGCATTAGAGCGGCACTTCTCTCAGTATAACATATAACAACTGACAGGCTAATCCTATGTCTCTACTTTGTACATAAAAGAGATGACACAAGAAAAGCAAAATGAAATGTAATGTAATGGACCCAGAGTCTCTGAGTGGATAAGTGGAGTGTGTGCAGCGGGTTTGATGAGTGCACCATTCACCATACGATATAACACCTCGTGCTCCACACACCCCCACAAGGGGTTCAAATTCACCGGAAACCGGAGGTTAAGAGGCCTCTAACAGCATCCCATGGTCTGGTCCTTCCTGGAATCCTCATAGGCAAACTTAAAATTATGTAAAATGAAACAGTCTCTGGCGCAGTGCTGATCCAATGCTGGCAATGTAGCTCAAGGTTGGTTAAATGAATAAGCTTACATTTGTCGCTTTCCTGGGGCCCCGGGAGCAAGGTATATGCTGTAAACCAGATTGTGGTAGTCACTGCGTGCAACACTTCCTCCTTCCGGTTTGGTATCCTATGGCTTGGAACGCACAGCGTCGTGACATGATTCTGGTCGCCATGGGGTCACGCCCTGACGCGTTTCTTCATCATGACTTTTTCAAAGGGCGTGGTCTCACAGCGCAGCGTCCAATGTTTATTTATGGAACGAGCAGTGGAAATTAACTCATACTCCGCCCAAAACATTATTTGTTAAAGGTGCACCGCTAAGTCCGTATGATGGGTGTGTACCTGTCAATGGTGAGCTGACAGTCACAATACAACCGACATTAAGCTACAGACCCAAACTTTCATTAACAAATAGCCAATAATTTATATATAACATGTAAAAATATTATCTTATTATAAGTCATTCATTCTCAAAAGTAGGGATGAGCCAAACACCCCCCTGTTCGGTTCGCACCAGAACATGCGAACAGGAAAAAAGTTTGTTCGAACACGCGAACACCAATAAAGTCTATGGGACACGAACATGAATAATCAAAAGTGCTAATTTTAAAGGCTTATATGCAAGTTATTGTCATAAGTGTTTGGGGACCCGGGTCCTGCCCCAGGGGACATGGATCAATGCAAAAAAAGTTTTAAAAACGGCCGTTTTTTCAGGAGCAGTGATTTTAATAATGCTTAAAGTCAAACAATAAAAGTGTAATATCCCTTTAAATTTCGTAGCTGGGGGTGTCTATAGTATGCCTGTAAAGGGGTGCATGTTTCCCGTGTTTAGAACAGTCTGACAGCAAAATGACATTTCAAAGAAAAAAAGTAGTTTAAAACTACTCGCGGCTATTGCATTGCTGGTCTGACAATACACATAAAATTTCATTGATAAAAATGGCATGGGAATTCCCCACAGGGGAACCCCGAACCAAAATTTTTTAAATAAATGATGTGGGGGTCCCCCTAAATTCCATACCAGACCCTTATCCAAGCACGCAACCTGGAAGGCTGCAGGAAAAGAGGGGGGGACGAGAGAGAGCACCCCCTTCTGAACTGTACCAGGCCACATGCCCTCAACATTGGGAGGGTGCTTTGGGGTAGCCCCCCAAAACTCCTTGTCCCCATGTTGATGAGGACAAGGGCCTCACCCCCACAACCCTGGCTGGTGGTTGTGGGGGTCTGCGTGCGGGGGGCTTATCGGAATCTGGAAGCCCCCTTTAACAAGGGGACCCCCAGATCCCGGCTCAACCCCTGTGGGAAACCATTTCACTAAAAAACTGTCAAAAATGTTAAAAATGACAAGAGACAGTTTTTGACAATTCCTTTATTTAAATGCTTCTTCTTTCTTCTTTATTCTATCTTCCTTCATCTTCTTCTTCTTCTTCTGGCTCTTCTGGTTCTTCCTTCGGTGTTCTCGTCCAGCATCTCCTCCGCGGCGTCTTCTATCTTCTTCTCCTCGGGCCGCTCCGCACCCATGGCATGGGGGGAGGCTCCCGCTCTTCTCTTCATCTTCCTTATCTATCTTCATCTTCTTCTCTTCTTCTCTTCTTCATCTTCTTCTCCGGGCCGCTCCGCACCCATGCTGGCATAGTGGGAAGCTCCCGCTGTGTGACGCGTCTCCTCTTCTGACGGTTCTTAAATAACGGGGGGCGGGGCCACCCGGTGACCCCGCCCCCCTCTGACGCACAGTGACTTGACAGGACTTCCCTGTGACATCACGGGGAATGCCACAGGGAAGTCCCGTCATGTCCGTTGCGTCAGAGGGGGCGGGGTCACCGGGTGGCCCCGCCCCCATTATTTAAGAACCGTCAGAAGAGGAGACGCGTCACACAGCGGGAGCTTCCCACCATGCCAGCATGGGTGCGGAGCGGCCCGGAGAAGAAGATGAAGAAGAGAAGAAGAGAAGAAGATGAAGAAGAAGATGAAGAAGATGAAGAGAAGAGCAGGAGCCTCCCCCCATGCCATGGGTGCGGAGCGGCCCGAGGAGAAGAAGATAGAAGACGCAGCGGAGTAGATGCTGGACAAGAACCCTGGAGGAAGAACCAGAAGAGCCAGAAGAAGAAGAAGAAGATGAAGGAAGATAGAAGAAAGAAGAAAGAAGAAGCATTTAAATAAAGGAATTGTCAAAAACTGTCTCTTGTCATTTTTAACATTTTTGACAGTTTTTTAGTGAAATGGTAGGGGTACTTTTGTACCCCCTTACCATTTCACACAGGGGGGGGCCGGGATCTGGGGGTCCCTTTGTTAAAGGGGGCTTCCAGATTCCGATAAGCCCCCCACCCACAGACCCCCACAACCACCGGCCAGGTTTGTGGGGATGAGGCCCTTGTCCTCATCAACATGGGGACAAGGTGTTTTGGGGGGCTACCCCAAAGCACCCTCCCAATGTTGAGGGCATGTGGCCTGATACAGTTCAGGAGGGGGGGCGCTCTCTCGCCCCCCCTCTTTTCCTGCGGCCTGCCAGGTTGCGTGCTCGGATAAGGGTCTGGTATGGATTTTTGGGGGGACCCCATGCTGTTTTTTTTTAATTTTGGCGCGGGGTTCCCCTTAAAATCCATACCAGACCTGAAGGGTCTGGTATGGAATTTAGGGGGACCTCCACATCTTTTTTTTTTTTAATTTTGGTTCGGGGTTCCCCTGTGTGGAATTCCCATGCTGTTTTTATCAATGAACTTTTATCTGTATTGTCAGACCGGCAATGCAATAGCCACGAGTAGTTTTAAATGACTTTTTTTCCTTTAAAGTGTCATTTTGCTGTCAGACTGTTCTAAACACGGGAAACATGTGCCCCTTTACAGGCATACTATAGACACCCCCCAGATACGAAATTTAAAGGGATATTACACTTTTATTGTTTGACTTTAAGCATTATTAAAATCACTGCTCCTGAAAAAATGGCAGTTTTTAAAACTTTTTTTGCATTGATCCATGTCCCCTGGGGCAGGACCCAGGTCCCCAAACACTTTTTATGACAATAACTTGCATATAAGCCTTTAAAATTAGCACTTTTGATTTCTCCCATAGACTTTTTAAGGGTGTTCCATGGCATTCGAATTTGCCGCGAACACCCCAAATTGTTCGCTGTTCGGCGAACTTGCGAACAGTCGATGTTCGAGTCGAACATGAGTTCGACTCGAACTCGAAGCTCATCCCTACTCAAAAGCATAACATTAAAAATCATTATGAACCCACATCACGTTGATTCTAAAAAGCCTCCCCTTTTAACTACTTATCAAGCAAAGCGGTGGAGACAGCCTTATATAAAAAAGTAAAAACAGGACAAACCAACCATATTACAACTATATATAGGGCCATAGCAGAAGAATTGGTGTACTCAAAGGACTGGACAGAATAACCCATAATTCAACTGAGAGCAGGTATATAAAAGGAGATAGGTGGAACCCCTCCACCTCCAATAGGGGGAAGCTTGAATTTTACTACAACAACATTGGTTGAGTGCGAAGACAAATTAATAAAAGTTAAAAATCTATATAAATATATCACATGTCGAACCATCACAAGAGTAATAATTGAAGGGCTAAACATTCCTGGCCTTATATAGATCTAATAATCACTTATGAAGCAGTTTATATCAAGTTCTATATTTAACCCTTTCGGGCTAAGTGTGTCTGTTAGGAATATCCATTGAGTTTCCTTCTTAGATAATTCCCTTACAATATAACCTCCCCTCCATGATGGTTTAATATGATCTATTCCCCAAAATGAAAGACCCGATGGGTCTTGTTAATGATGTTGCTTAAAATGGAGGGATACATTGTGATCTTTGAAACCAATGGAGATATTATGCACGTGTTCTGCAATTCTAATTTTTAGGAGATGTTTGGTTCTCCCTATGTACATTAACCCACAGGGACCACGTTAAGTGCATACTACATGCAATGTATTGCATGTAATGAACTACTTGATTGTAAATTCTCTGTCATTCGAGGTTGAGGTGAACTTCTCTACTTTCCTCATAGGTCTAGAAACATTCCTACAGGCTTTACATTTCCTACATGCAAAAAATCCATTTTGATCCCAAAAAATTGGATTTCTCCCAGGGGGATCTATTACTTTTTTAGCAATCAGATCTCCAAAGTTTGGAGCTTTACGATAGATGAACTTTGGTTTAGGAGGTAGGACACTTGACAAAGTTCTATCAAGACAAAGTACATGCCAATGTTTATGAAATATATTCCCCACCTCTCTAAATTGTGAATGAAAGGAGGATATGAAGCTCCATTCATGATCTAGATTTGTTTCCACAATATTTGTATTCCTTAGACAATGTTCCCGAAGTAAAGTTCTTATTTCTTCCATAATCGGGTCTAGGTGTTGGGATTTATATCTGTAGCGCTGGTAGATTTTTATCTACCGCTGATAGGTAAATCTAGTGGGTCACTTATTATAGGAAGTTGGATTTGCCTCTGTTCCAGCTTCGGCTGAGTTGCATGTGGTTCCACACTATGCCGGTGGGTGTCGTGTTCACCATCGGCTTGTGTTGGAAAAGCAACGTGTTGAAGCGTATGAGTGCTCCTCTGCCCCGGAGACAACTCAGTGGAGGTGGTCCTCTGAGTTGCATTCTGGGAGAGGGTATTTATGGGACAGACGCCATGTTTAGGGGTTCGTTTTCAGCCACCTGCTGGCCCTCCTGGCCGACAGGTATGTGTTAAGAGTACCACCTCGTGGTCCTCCGGTCCGGAGGCCCACGTCGCTGCGGCGTGTGGGTGGGCCCAGAGTTCTGTCTGGGGCCTACCACAGCAGCAGAGGAACGGTCCTGAGCTGTCTATCCTGAGTGAAGAAGCTGGACAACCGAGAAGATCCCAGGAGAGGACCCCTCATGGGGGGATCATGCAGAGTGCTGGTCTGGAGAGGGGCCTGGTGACTCGGTTGGAGGACGTATCCTGAAGTAGTCTTACTGCATAGTACTGCCGGGTTGGCTTAAAGGTTCAAGTACTGTGTCTGACATTCATCATAAACCAATACATCCTGTGGCAGAGGATCGTAAGGGTTTTGTTTCAAACAAGTCTGTGGCAGAGACTTTTGTTTATGCTACGTACTGGCTGCTAGACAAGTGAAAGAGGTCTATCCAGGCGGGCAAAGATTGAGTCCCACAAGGGGAGCGCATTCAACTACAAGTGTTCGATTACTAAGAATGTTCTGAAGAATACTAAGGAAAGGTATTTGAGCTTCCCTGCAACTTTCCTTCTGCCTCTTTCCTGCTACTTCCTTTATTTGTTCATTAAAGCATTGGAAAATATACTCAAGTATTTGGTGCTTATATCGTCCAGAGGTAAACTCAATGGAACCCTAGACCCGGTGCCGTTGAAACAGAGGTATCGAGAGTGAAGGTAACAAGCCCGCTTTAAACCAGCAGCTCAACCGAGAGTTATTGCTACATATCCTTTTTCAACAAACTGATTTTTTAATATCATTGCCTGTTGGTCATAATCTTCAAGCGAAGAGCAATTCCTCCTGACTCGTATCATTTGGCCCTTAGATACATTTCTAAGCCATAGTGGATGATGCCCACTATGCCACTATGCATAGGGAGAAAGCTATTTCTATCCGTAGGTTTGAAAAACACTTTTGTTTGTAATGTGTTGCGCCCATTGCAACCCCCCTCTTTTGGGTGTAGAAGTCATGGCCAAACCAGAAATAGTTATGTGAAAGACAACAGTCTAACGCATTTCTTAGAAAGACTTTTTGTCTAAAAGGCAAATCATCCCTTTTACTGAGTGCCCAGTTAAGGGCCAGCAAGGCATCCTCATGTTGAATTATAGTGTATAGACTGGTCACATCAGATGTGACCAGAAACACTTCATCTTTACCAGTGAGATTGATTTCTTGTAATTCCTGTAGTAGACTCTTAGTGTCCTTCAAATAAGCTTTCGTTGTGACCACACTTTTTTGTAGAAAAGTGTCCAAGTACTGGCCTAATCTTGAAGTGACTGAGTCTATCCCATTCACTATGGGCCGGGGTGGGGGATTAACAGGATCCTTACCATTATTTGGAGGATTGGGGGAGTGGGGCAGTTGATTTTCCTCCTTTTGTTACCAGTTGTTTACATTTATTATCTTTTAGCTTGCTATGGACATATTCAGGTTTTTACAAAACAGACAGATCGATCTGGATAGTTTCATTTTACATAATTTTAAGTTTGCAAATACACTTTTAAAAACGGTACTGGACTATGCGGAGTCTCTTTTACATATGTGGATCTTGGTGACGGCCTTTGTGTTTGCCTGTGAGGATTCCAGAGCGGACCAGACCATGGGATGCTTTTAGAGGCCTCTTAACCTCTGGGTTCTGGTGAGTTCGAACCCCTTGTGGGGGTGTGTGGAGCACGAGGTTTTATATCACATGGTGAATGGTGCACTCATCAAACCCGCTGCACACACTTCACTTATCCACTCAGACTCTGGGCCCATTACATTACATTTCATTTTACTTTTCTTGTGTCATCTCTTTTACGTACAAAGTAGAGACATAGGATTAACCTGTCAGTTGTTATATGTTATACTGAGAGGAGCGCCGCTCTGATGCTTTGAATTGTTTCTCTTTTGAGTTATAATTTTACATCCTTTTATATATTGAATATTTTTATTCCTTGAAATATCAACAAAAAGGAGGAGAGGATGAGATTTTGTAATTTTGCTGAAATGCTTTGGAGTCAATAGGAAAGGTGAAATAACATGTTTTTCCAAATATCTTATTGATATTTTTCGATATTAACAAATTCAACTTAGAAACAGGTTCAATATCTAGTATGCCAAAAAAAGTATGTCTCAAAAATGTGAACATAAAAACAGTGAAAAGTACTACAGTTTGACATTGAACATTGGTTTAAAGGGCAACAATGTCTCACCCCAACTGTATGAATTTTCCCCATATACATACTGTCAGGTGGTTAGACATCCAGGGCAGCCAGAGTCAATATACCCAATGAGTCACCAAGGGCTTCAGTAAGGTATAATTTGGTGAAATGGGAGCATGCTGATTTGAATGTCCACCTTGTAAGGGTATATATAAAATGGTCTCTATTTGAGGAATTTATTTCAGTAGATTTTTTTGTTCAGTTCTGTACCCAGTTTTAACTTTCACATTAGGTTTTGGCATTCAGGAGTAACCAATGTTTCATAATGACTCTCCTTAATATTAGCAAGCATGTATGTGTCTAGCCAACTGTTGACATCAAATCGGTCGGTGTATTCTCTTTTGTTCCTTACCTTCCTGGTGTTCTTGACCTGGGGAAATCAAGAGTTATCTCATGCTTAGAAATGTGAAAGATTTTTTTTTTTTTTTTTTTAGATTCTCTCTATGGCCCTCCAGAGGAATTTAGCGTATTCTTGTTCTACAGTAGTAATGTACCAATTTGTATAGATAGGGGGAGAACTTTGGACTTTTTAGGCACAGTCACAAAAAAATAATTACAAAAATATTTATTGAAAAAACATATAAAAATACATTTGCATAAAAAACCACAAAAAATCTCGATACAAAGATACTCAATGAGATTGCTGCTGTGCAAAACCATGCATTTATAGAGAGACACGGAAATGTGGACGTCACGCTATAGTAGAAGAAGATGCGAGAGTATGGCTGAACAGCAGACAGACGGTAAGATATTTCAAAATAGAAGTGTGCTCAACATGTTGCACGTGCATACATGCTTCTTCAGATGCATAGAGTATTGTGGCTAACAAAAGTAGAAAAGATTATACAATTAGTATAAAATAAAATAATCAGTCGACACTACTATATACCCTGTGATACAAAACTCAACCAGTGCACGATAGGTCAAAGAGAACAATCATAGTCACTACGGGGCGTATATAACATTGTAGCAAGATATAGAGATAAAGGGTTAATTAATTACCTGGTTACTAAATAGGATTTTTAGGGTGGTCAGACATTACAAAATTACACAATAAAATCATGTAAAATAAATGATAAAAATAAAATAAAATTTAAAAATTTAAAATTTAGAAAACGATAATGCTTACTATGCATTGAGTATTAAAGTGGGAAAATTTTAAAAACAAATATTAGGACAAGGACATCTACAGAAACGGTCGCAAAGGCGCTAGGTAATGGAGAAAGTATGTATAGTGCAAGGTCGAGGATCAGCACTAGTTAATCACTGCCTATAAAAGAACATAAGGTATCAAAATAATATTATTATTTTAACTAGTGCTGTTCCTGGACCTTGCACTATGCATACTTTCTCCATTACCTAGCACCTTTGCGACCATTTCTGTAGATGTCCTTGTCCTAATATTTGTTTTTAAAAATGTTCCCACTTTAATACTCAACGCATAGTAAGTATTATCGTTTTCTAAATAGATTACTACTATTGACTATGTAATGTCTGACCACCCTTAAAAATCCTATTTAGTAACCAGTTTATTAATTAACCCTTTATCTCTATATCTTGCTACAATGTTATATGCGCCCCCGTAGTGACTATGATTGTTCTCTTTGACCTATCGAGCACTGGTTGAGTTTTGTATCACAGAGTATATAGTTGTGTCGACTGATGATTTTATTTTATATTAATTGTATAATCTTTTCTTCTTTTGTTAGCCACAATACTCTATGCTCCTGAGGAAGCATGTATGCATGCGCAACATGTTGAGCACACTTCTATGTTGAAATATCTTACCATCTGTCTGCTGTTCAGCCATACTCTCGGATCTTCTTCTACTATGGAGTGACATCCACATTTCCGTGTCTCTCTATAAATGTATGGTTTTGCACAGCAGCAATCACATTGAGTATCTTTGTACTGAGATTTATTGTGTTTTTTTTTATGCAAATGATATTTTTTTATGTTTTTTCAATAAATATTTTTGTAATTAATTTTTTTGCGACTGTGCCTAAAAAGTCCAAAGTCCCTCCCCCTATCTATACAAATAATGTATAGGACGTGGCACTTCCTTACCCCTCATATATCCACAGTACCATTCTGTGTGATGATACATTCTAACCTGTTCAGAAATGTACCAATATTTGGGAAGCAATGGTATTGTTTGAAATAGGTATAATAATAGTAATAGCCTGTCAAAGTTTTCTATTTTAGGTTGGGGTATCCAACAAATAAACACAAAGGTAGATACGACCAACTCCTCAGTTTACTCAACAATTTAAAAAAAAAAAAACATACAGCATGGAAGGAAACCTGCCATTCTGATGTCTGGCTAGTAGGGATGAGCTTCGTGTTCGAGTCGAACCCATGTTCGACTCGAACATCGGCTGTTCGCCCGTTCGCCGAATTGCGAACGATATGGGCCGTTCGCGCCAAATTCGTGTGGCGCGTCACGGCCCATAATTCACTGCGGCATCGCAGTGCATTGCTTGCTGATGATTGGCCAAGCATGCACTATGACCCGCATGCTTGACCAATCACAGCGCCGCCTGAACAGAGAGCCGTAATTGGCCAAAGCCAAGGAGGCTTTGGCCAATTATGGCTCAGGGGATTTAGTACACGCCCCACACTATATAAGGCCGCCTGCACGGCGGCCCTGTGTAGTGTGTGTTCCGGCGTTCATAGATAGAGAGAGAGAGACAGACAGTGTCATTTGATTTGAGTTAGATAGATTAGGCAGAACAGTCAGTCAGTTAGCTGCACTTACAGTGTATTGTGTATATATATGCATCCCAGGTGTTGCATATATATATATACACTGTATTCAGTTTAGCTAGATCCGTTCCTGTTATCTTCTAGACTATTTACATTTAGTGCAGTGCGTCCTGCTCACAGTGTTCAGCTAGATCCGTTCCTGTTATCTTCTAGACTATTTACATTTAGTGCAGTGCGTCCTGCTCACAGTGTTCAGCTAGATCCGTTCCTGTTAAATTCTAGACTATTTACATTTAGTGCAGTGCGTCCTGCTCACAGTGTTCAGCTAGATCCGTTCCTGTTATCTTCTAGACTATTTACATTTAGTGCAGTGCGTCCTGCTCACAGTGTTCAGCTAGACCTGTTCCTGTTATCTTCTAGACTATTTACATTTAGTGCAGTGCGTCCTGCTCACAGTGTTCAGCTAGATCCGTTCCTGTTATCTTCCTACTGACAGGCAGGCTTGTCTGGTTACAGTATATAAAGCTACCTGAAGAAAATTACTGGTGTTCTTTTGATCCTATTAGTACCACGGTCAGGCAGCTAAACTATTTACATTTAGTACAGTGCGTCCTGCTCACAGTGTTCAGCTAGATCCGTTCCTGTTATCTTCCTACTGACAGGCAGGCTTGTCTGGTTACAGTATATAAAGCTACCTGAAGAAAATTACTGGTGTTCTATTTGATCCTATTAGTACCACGGTCAGGCAGCTAGACTATTTACATTTAGTACAGTGCGTCCTGCTCACAGTGTTCAGCTAGATCCGTTCCTGTTAAATTCTAGACTATTTACATTTAGTGCAGTGCGTCCTGCTCACAGTGTTCAGCTAGATCCGTTCCTGTTATCGTCTAGACTATTTACATTTAGTGCAGTGCGTCCTGCTCACAGTGTTCAGCTAGATCCGTTCCTGTTATCTTCTAGACTATTTACATTTAGTGCAGTGCGTCCTGCTCACAGTGTTCAGCTAGATCCGTTCCTGTTATCTTCCTACTGACAGGCAGGCTTGTCTGGTTACAGTATATAAAGCTACCTGAAGAAAATTACTGGTGTTCTTTTGATCCTATTAGTACCACGGTCAGGCAGCTAGACTATTTACATTTAGTACAGTGCGTCCTGCTCACAGTGTTCAGCTAGATCCGTTCCTGTTATCTTCCTACTGACAGGCAGGCTTGTCTGGTTACAGTATATAAAGCTACCTGAAGAAAATTACTGGTGTTCTATTTGATCCTATTAGTACCACGGTCAGGCAGCTAGACTATTTACATTTAGTACAGTGCGTCCTGCTCACAGTGTTCAGCTAGATCCGTTCCTGTTATCTTCCTACTGACAGGCAGGCTTGTCTGGTTACAGTATATTAAGCTACCTGAAGAAAATTACTGGTGTTCTTTTGATCCTATTAGTACCACGGTCAGGCAGCTAGACTATTTACATTTAGTACAGTGCGTCCTGCTCACAGTGTTCAGCTAGATCCGTTCCTGTTATCTTCCTACTGATAGGCAGGCTTGTCTGGTTACAGTATATAAAGCTACCTGAAGAAAATTACTGGTGTTCTTTTGATCCTATTAGTACCACGGTCAGGCAGCTAGACTATTTACAGTTAGTGCAGTGCGTCCTGCTCACAGTGTTCAGCTAAACCTACAAGTTAGTGGGGTGCGTCCACCTCACAGTGTTCAGCTAAAGCTACCTGTAGAAGGTTGGTGGTGTTCTCATACTACAGGCAAGCAGTTGATTTTGCTAGCTGCAGTATCAGTACATATATATATATATATATATATATATATATATATATATATATATATATATAGATATAGATATAGAGATATAGATATAGATATAGATATAGATATAGATATAGATATAGAGATATAGATATAGATATAGATATATATATCCCAGCTTAGTGCAGCTACAGGCCATTAGTATGTCTGGAAGGCCAAGAAGGAGAGGCAGACAGTCACAAGCCAATAAGAGAGGGCAAGCAGGCTCTGTGTCTAGTGCTGGTCGTGGAGACGGTGCATCCTCATCAGCACGTGGCCATGGGACACGCTTGGCCTTTTTTTCAGCAGCTGGCCGTGTTGAGCCGCAACATACAGAAGACTTGGTCGAGTGGATGACCAAGCCGTCCTCATCCTCCTCATCCTCTCTCACCCATGCCCAGGGTGCTTTGTCTGGCAAAGCAGCGGCCTCTTCCCTCAGCTCAATGTCATCAGTGACTCCGTCCCTAGCTCCACCATGTCCTCCTGAGGAGTCCCTCGAACTGTTTGACCACAGTGTTGGGTACATGCTCCAGGAGGATGCCCAGCGTTTGGAAGGCTCTGATGATGATACTGAGCTCGATGAAGGCAGTAACATGAGCACGGACAGAGGGGGTGCCCAAGAAGGACAGCAATCTGGCAGTCATGCTCCCCCTGCTGCAGCATACTGCCAGGTTTGCTCCAGTGATGAGGAGGGAGGGGATGATGAGGTCACTGACTCAACGTGGGTGCCTGATAGGAGAGAGGAGGAGGAGGAGGAGGCGGCACATCACCAACGAGGCAGGATGCCCTCCAGGGGCCAGCCTAAGGGCAGCACATTGACTGCATCACACCCCAAAGCTCCACATGTGCAGGGCGCTGCAGTCTCTGCACGTTATTCAAAAAGTTCTTTGGTGTGGGCCTTTTTTGAGACGAGTGCATCAGATCGCACCGCTGCTATTTGCAACATATGTCTCAAGCGTATCTCACGTGGCCAAAACATCTCCCGCTTGGGTACCACATGCTTGACCAGACATATGTTGACCTGCCATGCAGTTCGTTGGCAAGCGTATCTAAAAGACCCACACCAAAGAACAAAGAGGATCTCTCCTTGCTCCTCATCAGCTGAGATTTCCAACCCCACTAGACCTCCAGTCCTCTCTGAGACCTGCAGTGAGAGGAATGAAGGTGTAGAATTAGGTGTGTCACAGCCAAGTACTTGTGGGCAATCTGCTTTTGGTACACCGACGTCAGATTGTACCAGGCAAATTTCCCTGCCCCAGCTGCTGCACCGCCAAAAAAAGTTTGCTCCCAGCCATCCACATGCCCAGCGGTTGAATGCTAGCTTGGCAAAATTGCTAGCACTTCAACTGCTGCCTTTTCAGTTGGTAGACTCTGCCCCCTTCCGTGAGTTTGTGGAATGTGCGGTTCCTCAGTGGCAGGTACCCAAACGCCACTTTTTCTCACGGAAGGCGATTCCGGCTCTCTACCGGCATGTGGAAGGCAATGTCCATGCCTCACTGGACAGGGCGGTCAGCGGTAAGGTGCATA
Organism: Lithobates septentrionalis; assembly: GCA_037952835.1. Lineage (NCBI taxonomy): Eukaryota > Metazoa > Chordata > Amphibia > Anura > Ranidae > Lithobates > Lithobates septentrionalis. The sequence continues at coordinate 401,770 of JBBDGP010002517.1, read as the reverse complement.
TTACCGCTGACTCATGGTCCAGCAGGCATGGACAGGGACGTTACCTAAGTTTCACGGCGCATTGGGTGACTCTGCTGGCAGCTGGGAAGGATGCAGGACAAGGTGCAGTAGTGTTGGAGGTTGTTCCGCCACCACGCCTCCAAAATGCTAATGATTGTGACACACCTCTCTCCTCCACCCCCTCCCCTTCTTCTTCCTCCATGGCCTCTTCCTCGGAACCAGCGGTGCTCCGTAGTCGTTCAAGGGGCTACGCAAGTACGCAGGCCAAAAGATGCCATGCGGTGCTTGAGCTGGTGTGCTTGGGGGACAGGAGCCACACTGGGGCAGAGGTTCTGTCAGCTCTGCAGGGGCAGGTTCAGAGGTGGTTGACGCCACGCCAACTTAAGGCAGGAATGGTGGTTTGCGACAATGGCACCAACCTCCTCTCTGCCCTCCGACAGGGACAAATGCCCCATGTGCCCTGTTTGGCTCACGTCCTTAACTTGGTGGTGCAGCGGTTCTTGGGCAGGTACCCGGGCTTACAGGATGTCCTGAGGCAGGCCAGGAAAGTCTGTGTGCATTTCCGCCGGTCATATAATGCCAGTGCTCGGCTGACGGACCTCCAAAAGGAGTTTAACCTGCCCAAGAACCGCCTAATCTGTGACATGCCCACCAGGTGGAACTCAACGTTGGCCATGCTGCAGCGGCTGCACACGCAGCAGAGGGCCATCAATGAGTACCTGTGCGACTATGGCACCAGGACAGGGTCAGGGGAGCTTGGGTTTTTTTCCCCACGCCAGTGGGCCATGATCAGGGATGCATGCACTGTCCTGTCACCATTCGAGGAGGCCATGAGGATGGTGAGCAGTGACAGTGCATGCATCAGTGACACTGTCCCCCTTGTCCACCTGTTGGAGCACATGCTGCGTGGAATAATGGACAGGGCACTTGAGGCAGAACAGAGGCAGGAAGAGGAGGACTTCCTTAGCTCTCAAGGCCCCCTTTATCCAGACAGTGTTCCTGCGTGCCCGCCGATCACACAGGAAGAGGACGAGGAGGAGGAGGAGGAGGAAGATTGTGTCAGTATGGAGGTGGAGCCTGGCACTCAGCATCAGCAGCAGTCTTTAAGGGATCAGTCCCAAGAAACACATGGACTTGTACGTGGCTGGGAGGAGGTGGCTGCGGACGTTGTCGTCCTTAGTGACCCAGAGGACTCCAGACCGAATGCCTCAGCAAACCTACGCTGCATGGCCTCCCTGATCCTGCAAAGCCTGCGTAAGGATCCTCGTATTCGTGGTATCAAGGAGAAGGACTAATACTGGCTGGCAACCCTCCTTGATCCACGTTACAAGGGTAAGGTTGCGGACCTTATCTTGCCATCGCAGAGGGAGCAGAGGATGAAACATCTTCGGGAGGCCTTGCAGAAAGGTCTGTGCAACACGTTCCCAGAGACTGGGAGGTTACAAACTCCTGTTTCTGGACAACGTGTTGCTGAGGCTTCGGTCAGTCAAAGAAGGAGCGGTGGAGAAGGTGGCCGTCTGACCGATGCGTTCAGACAATTTTTTGGTCCGCAGCCCCAAGGTATGATCGGTTCCAGCAACCATCGCCAGCGTCTGTTTTACATGGTGCAGGAATACCTAGGGGCAAGATCAGACTTGGACACCTTTCCCACCGAAAATCCTCTGGGTTACTGGGTCTTGAGGATGGATCACTGGCCAGAGCTTGCACAGTATGCAATTGAGCTACTGGCCTGTCCTGCATCCAGCGTTCTTTCGGAACGCACATTCAGTGCTGCTGGAGGCGTGGTAACCGATCACAGGGTGCGTCTGTCCACCGACTCGGTCGATCGGCTGACCTTCATAAAAATGAATCAGTCTTGGATCACCATCAGCTACCAAGCACCTGATGCTGATGTAACCGAATAATTTTTTTTGAAATCTCAGATCCCTTCAAAGACTGCCTATGCTGATGCTGAGTGACTATCCCTGAGTAATTATCCTCTTCCTCAATCATCACGCTGATAGCTTGTAAGAACATTTTTGGTTCTGGGCGCCACCACCAGTGCCTAAGGCACAATTTTTCAGCCCCTGTCTAACAGGGGCGTGTAATTACAATTTTTGATGCAATACTTTGCAGCAGGGCTCGTTCCTGCGTTCCAACTAGAGTGTCTGTGAGGGGTTGCAGTGTTGTGGCACCAGCACCAGTGCCTAAGGCCTAATTTTTCAGCTCCTGTTCAACAGGGGCATGTAATTACAATTCTTGATCTAATATTTCACAGCAGGGCCCTGTGAGGGCTTACAGTGTTGTGGCCACAGCAACACCTAAGGCCCACATTTCTGCTGAGTATATAGGGCAGGACCCTACTTTCAAACATCTAACTTACAAACGACTCCTACTTGCAAACGGAAGGAGACAACAGGAAGTAAGATGAAATCTACCCCTAGGAAGGGAAATTCTCTCCTGTAAGAGTTAATATGGGAAAACAATTTCTCCTTTCCACTGACGCTTTCCAATCCTTGTTCCACAAAAAAACCCAAATTTTCAAAAAACATTTTTCATTGGGACAAAAAGTGAGGTGAAATCTTCTGAAGAGGAGGAAAGACAGCAAAACAAATGTCATAGGGGTGATAACCCTTCCCTATGTTTTCCAAAAAGCTTAAAAAAGATTTTTTGGCTGGAGCTAAACACGTTAAAAATGTACCCGTTCAAAATTACAAAGAGATTCTACTTAACAACAAACCTACAGTCCCTGTCTTGTTTGCACCGCCTGTATACTGCTGTTCAGAGTATATAGGGCCTTTCCTTATTTTAATTTGGGTGCGGGGTTCCCCTTAATATCCATACAAGACCCAAAGGGCCTGGTAATGGACTGGGGGGTACCCATGCCGTTTGTCTCACTGATTTTCATCCATATTGCCATGACCCAACATGACATTAAACCCGCAAGCAGTTTTAAATGAGATTTTTTCCTTTAAAAATGACATTTGGTGCAGGGACTGTTCTAAACACGGGAAACACGCGTCACTTTACAGGCATACTATAGACACCCCCCAGGTACGATATTTAAAGGAATATTTCACTTTTTTTTTTTTACTTTAAGCATCATTAAAATCACTGCTCCCGAAAAAACGGCCGTTTTTAAAAGTTTTTTTTGCATTGATACATGTCCCCTGGGGTAGGACCCGGGTCCCCAAACCCTTTTTAGGACAATACCATGTAAATTAGCCTTTAAAATGAGCACTTTTGATTTCGAACGTTCGAGTCCCATAGACGTCAATGGGGTTCTAACGTTCGTGCGAACTTTCGGTCCGTTCGCAGGTTCTGGTGCGAACTGAACCGGGGGGTGTTCGGCTCATCCCTACTGGCTAGGTTATATGGCTATTGGTAACTTTAAAGCCATCTGTCTGAATTGCAAGGTGAAATACAGTTTTGATATAGGAAGAGGGTTCCCCTCCTGTGTAAATTAACACAATATCCAGAGAATGCTCAGAATTGAGTTAAAATGTCTTGAATAGCCAGTGCATCTATAGACATCGGAGATGTAAATTGTAAAAGGTTGTCTGCAAAAAGGGCTTTTCTGACCTTTCCAGTGCCTACTTGAATGCAATGCAGTTTGGGGGTGGTAAGTAAAACTGATACAGAGGCTCAGTTGCTAGATTAAATAAGAAAGGCTTATAGGGTAATAAGAAACCCATAGTTGGAGGGAGTGGTATCTTTAAAGTCATGTGCTTGAATAACAGATCAAATGGAGTTTTGATATAGGAGGGTTTCCCTCCTATGTACATTGACATGATATCCGGAGGATGATCTGAAATGAGGTAAAATGTCTTGAATCACCAGAGCATCTTTAGATGGTTAAGATGTAAAATGTAAAGCATTGTTTGCAAAAAGGGCTGATCTGGCCTCCTCAGTGATTATGTAAATGACATGGGAGTGTTAAGTAAAACTGGGACAGAGGCTCAATTACTAGATTGAATTACAAAGGCATATAGGGTGACAATAAACCTGGCATATAACCTCTCACTTTTGGAAATTTTTTACATGGTCCAGAGAAGAATAATAAATTGGACTAGAATTCAATACCAGACAAAACCCTAAATAACTTCTTGGCATCAATTGATATGATGGAAGCAAAGTACAAAAAATTATGAGCAAGTATACAAAAAGCATAAAAACCCAAATGCAAACACTCAATGAATTAAACTAAAATTAGCCTATATACCCAAAACTACAGTGACTGAAAGAGGGGAGAAAATAGTAGAACTTTCAAGCAACTCTAACCACTTAAGGACCAGCCTCGTTTTGGAATTTAGGTGTTTACATGTTTTAAACAGTTTTTTTTTATAGAAAATTACTTAGAACCCCCAAACATTATATATATATTTTTCTAACACCCTAGAAAATAAAATGGCGGTCATTGCAATACTTTTTTTCACTGTACACTGTGTATGTACACACATTTTGTATTTATTTACACATCGTTTATATAGCTTTGCACTTTTCTTTGGCGCAGTGGAGTAAGAGAGATTCAGGGTCGGTTTATTTGTATATCTCTTGCTACAAATACTTTTTTTTACACCGTATTTGCGCAGCGCTCTTACAAGCGCAATTTTTTTGGAAAAAATTAACTTTTTGGAATAAAAAAATAAGACGTCAGTAAAGTTAGCCCATTTTTTTAATATTGTGAAATATAATGTTACGCGAGTAAATTGATACCCAACATGTCATGCTTCAAAATTGTCATGCGTCAAACTTTTACCCTCAAAAATCTCCATAGGCGACGTTTAAAAAATTCTACAGGTTGCATGTTTTGTGTTAGAGAGCAGGTCTAGGGCTAGAATTATTACCCTCACTCTAACGATTGCGGCGATACATCACATGTGTGGTTTGACCACCGTTTTCATATGCGGGCGCTACTCACGTGCGTTTGCTTCTGCGCACAAGCTCGTCAGGACAGGGTTTTTTTTTTTTTTTTTTAAATATTTTTATTATTTATTTTACATGATTTTATTTATTTTTACACAGTTTTTTTAAAAAAATTGTGTCACTTTTTTTCTTATTACAAGGAATGTAAACATCCCTTGTAATAGAAAAAAGCATGACAGGACCTCTTAAATATGAGATCTGGGGTCAAAAAGACCTCAGATCTCATATTTACACTAAAATGCAATAAAAAAAAAAAAAAGTCATTCAAAAAAATGACATTGAAAAAAATGTGCCTTTAAGACGTATGGGCGGAAGTGACGTTTTGACGTCGCTTCCGCCCAGCAGTGTCATGGAGACGAGCAGGCGCCATCTTAGCCTCACTCATCTCCAGGCACAGCAGGGAGACAGATGCGATCACCTCCGCCGCTATCGACGGCTCCGGTAAGCGGCGGAGGGCATCGGATCGCGGCGGGAGGGGGACCCTCTCCCACCACCAATAAAAGTGATCTTGCGGCAAATTTTCTGCAGAGACCACTTTTATCTGAAAGCCGACCGCCACACGAAAACGGGGATACCGGGGTTATGGCAGCTAGCTGTTGCCATAACAACGATATCCGCCGCCAAACTTTGGACATACATCGGCGTGCGGCGGTCGACAAGTGGCTAATCTAAACCGCTCAATGAGTAAAAATGTACAATTTGCAATGCAGGTGTTTATGCAGTGAAAGATTTACCTTAATCACTTCACTAATTCCTATTGGTCATGTTCGTTGCAATGTAAAATCATTTATTGTTCAAGGTATCAGAGTTTGGCATCATACTTTACAATATGTTATCTCCAGTTTTACCAGGGCTCCATTATGTTTTTTTCACTTTGTCATCTATATATAAATATTCTTTCTCTAATTTTAAATAACGTAATCAGGGTAATTGGAGTCAACTGTTTGAATACAATCAACCCTGATTTGTGTCAGCCATGTCCAATATAATTTTTTAGCAATATAAGCCTTCACCAGCAAAATCAATTGAATGAAATAGAAATCTATGGAGAAACATCACAGAACTCTCAAAGGGTAGTTAAACAAAAATGTTACACAGTTATTCCAGGGTTTCTTAGGTAAATAGAAAGATTGTATTAAAAGCATGCATTGAACATTGTCAAGGTGGGACCAATGTTCTAATGTAACACCTTGACTACAGTAGGTCAAAACAACAACAAATTTCAGTGTTCAGTACACTGATTAATTAAAAGCAGAATTATTATACTGAAATCAATATGTCAAAAACCTAATCTATTATTTTACGGTAAAAAAAGAACAATTAAGCATATTGATGGCAGAATGTTAGTCTGCAGATTTTCTGCAACCACTGAACCTGAATACACTGCTGCTTTTGAAAAAATCATGATTTTCTTTATTTTAGGAAATTTTAAAGTAAAAGGTCATGAGTGTGGTACATGACAAAAATGATTACCAAGATATACATGACAAAGCTGACTGTTATCACTTTAATGTTTATTCTGATAGAGTGATACTGCCTGGAGCCCTCCCAAAATGGCTATGCAAATAACATCTTCTTCTGGCCACTATTTAAATATACATTAGAACACCCACCATGTGACAACAATAGGACTTGATGGTGGGTTGCAGATGAATCAAGCATAGCATTATGGAATGGACTTTGTCAGATTTGTCATTCATATTTTAGTTCATAACTTCATAACTGCTTTAAAGAGGAGTTCCACCCAGTGGGGCCTTCAAAAAAAAAAAAAATTAAAAGTCAGCAGCTACAAATACTGCATCTGCTGACTTTTAATTGGGCACTCACCTGTCCCTGGGTCCAGCGATGCGGGGGATCGAAGCCCCGCTCGTCCCCCCCCTCCGCTCATCGGCGCCGGCATTTCAACTGTGGGCGCCGGGCTGTGTCTTCACAGCCTGGCACCCACTGCGCATGCGCGAGCAGCGACGGGCGCCGTGATTGGCCGCTCAATCACCTGGGACCTGTAATGGGTCCCAGATGATTGACAGGAGGGAGGGAGCAGAGCGGAGCCCTTCCTGTGCCGAGGAGGAAGTGATGTCACCAGCCCAGGCTAAGGAACAGGCAGACTACGAGGGACCACCTAGCAACAGGCATTTAGAGGTAAGTGAAAAAAAAAATATCCAAATGTTTTTTTGGGGGTTTTTTTTAGAATTTTTCCAGGTAGTTTTGTTTTTTGGGTTGAATCCCACTTTAAGTGAAAATAAATAGAAGAATGGCTAGAAAGAAAAGTAATGGGAAAGTGCTAACCTGAAACCTCTGTTACTGGACACAGTAATTGAACTGCAATATCCCCATTGGAAATGCAAAAAAAACTTTATAAATAATCTTCTCCACTCCATTAAAAAAGTGTGGTGTCTGCTTCTTCATTTGAGAGCTTTTCCCCCTTACTTCCTGCCCGGGTCACATGACAGCAGGGGCATTGCTAGGTCAGCAAAAGATTTGGGGCTAGAGACCATAGCAGCAGTCACTAACCTTTTTGCAGGCCTGGGGGTGGGAGGTGTTAAGCAATTTTTCACAGGCAATTTGTCGGGGCAATGGCTGGTGTTGGTGCTTCAATCATCACAGCACCATGGTTTATATGGTGTCAGGGTGATTAAAGCACATTATTTCTATTGTTACATTGTATAATGTATATAATGAAGTGGTTCAACTCACCATAATGCAGAATTAGTGGGAGCCTTGGGCTTGTCACTTGCCACATCTCCTGCCACCAGATCAGCTTGTCACTTGCCACCATCGCCTGGCACCAGATGTGGATTTTCACTTGCCACGTCACCTGCCACCAGATGTGGTTTGCAACTTGCCACCATCACCTGCCACCAGATGTGGATTGTCACTTGCCATGTTGCCTGCCACCAGATGTGGACTGTCACTTGCCACGTCACCTAGCACCAGATGTGGATTGTCACCTGCCACCGTTGCCTGCCACCTGATGTGGATTGTCACTTGCAAAGTCACCTGTCACCAGATATGGATTGTCATTTGCCACGTTGCCTGCCATCAGATGTGGATTGTCACTTGCCACATCGCCTACCACCATTTGCGAAATGTCACTTGCCACGTCACCTGCCACCAGATGTGGATTGTCACTTGCCAGGTCGCCTGACACCTGATGTGGATTGTCACTTGCCACATCACCCTCCACCAGATATGGATTGTCACTTGCCACATCGCCTGCCACCAGATGTGGATTGTCACTTGCCACATCGCCTCACCTGCCACCAGATATGGATTGTCACTTGCCACGTCGCCTGCCACCAGATATGGATTGTCACTTGCCATGTCGCCTGCCACGAGATGTGGATTGTCACTTGCCACATCACCTACCACCATTTGTGGATTGTCACTTGCCACGTTGCCTACCACCAAATGTGGATTGTAACTTGCCACGTCACCTGCCACCAGATGTGGATTGTCACTTGCCACGTCGCTTGCCACCAGATGTGGATGAATGCTTGCCATGTCACCTACCACTATTTACAGATTGTCACTTGCCATGCCAGTCAGTGCCACCAAATGTGCATTGTCGCTGAATTGGTGGCAGCACTGGTCCAATTAGCACAGAGGCATATGGCAATTGTCAGTTCTGAGTGAGGGCAGGAGCGCGGTGATGCGGGCGGCAGTGAGAGGTGATGTCATCTCGCTGCTCCCCACCACACTTCTGTCATTGAAGAGACCAGGCTGTGAGGGCAGAAAAGCAGTGATGCGGGGCAGGCAGAGAGAGATGATGTCATCTTTGCTCACTCACTCGCTTCTCTTATCCGCCTGCCCGGCTCTCTCATGCAGCCCGCCTGCCGCACCCGAGGCCCGGCTGCAGAGAGCCACGGCCCGGTGGTTAGGCAGGGATCCCTGTGGTAAGAGACTTGGGGCTATGGGCCCCCAGATTCGGGGCTATAGCCCCAATAGCCACCCCCTACCTACGCCACTGCATGACAGGAAGTGAATACACAAACAACAATAAAATCCTGATAGATTTAACCATATTCACACATGTATTAGTGTAATGCTTCCAGATATTTGTCACAGTTTTCAGAGAACACAATACCCCCTGACAATATCCTGCATCTGCTTTTATCTACATCCTTGCTCAAGTATCATCCAAGGTCAACAGATACTTCCTGGACAAAGATGCATCTCAAAGATGTTAAAATCATGTAAATCTTGGTACCTCTGCAGGAAATGCTTCCTTCTGTCTTCATCAGAATTGCCCCATCAAAACTGCCCCATCATATTGCCACCATCAAAACTGCCCCATCAGAATTGCTCCATCAAAACTGCCCCATCATATTGCCACCATCTAAACTGCCCCATCAGAATTGCCCCATCATATTACCACCATCAAAACTGCCCCATCATATTGCCACCATCAAAACTGCCCCCATCATATTGCCATCAAAACTGCCCCATTAGAATGGCCCCATCAAAAATTTCCCCATCAAAACTGCCCCATCATATTGCCACCATCAAAACTGCCCCATCAGAATTGCCCCATCAAAACTGCCCCATCATATTGCCACCATCAAAACTGCCCCATCAAAACTGCCCCATCAGAATTGCCCCATCAAAACTGCCCCATCAGAATTGCTACCATCAAAACTGCCCCATCAAAACTGCCCCCATCATATTGCCACCATCAAAACTGCCCCCATCAAAACTGCCCCATCATATTGCCACCTTTAAAACTGCTCCATAAAAATTGTCCCCATAAAAACTGCCCCATCATATTGCCACCATCAAAACTGCCCCATCAGAATTGCCCCATCAAAACTGCCCCATCATATTGCCACCATCAAAACTGCCCCATCAGAATTACCCAATCAAAACTGCCCCATCATATGTCTCTATTATAAATCAGTACATGGTGTGTCTGTCCCCTCCCCCGGGCTCTGTAATCAGAGCTGACATTCTCCAGCCACCTCCCCCCGTGTGTATAACAGAAGCTTTGGTAACCATGGCAACAAAACAAACACAGTACACTCTGATTAATGGCTAAAATTTCCTGAAATGACCTCTAAACAAAAAGCTTTTTTTCAAAAACTGTAAAAGATATCAAACTGAAAAGCTATAGCCAGATAGCTGAATATTTTGTGAACATTTTAAAGTTTGTTTGGTGTCTCTAGGTGAAAGTATGAAGGAGCTGAAACTTTTGGGAGCGGAAGAAGAATTTAAGGATTTCAAGCCGTACGGAATAAGAATAAATAAGAAAACGAACTAGAAAATGCATTTCCTGGGGAAAATGCGTGGGAATGCTGAATAGCTAAATTGCTAAAACGGCCGCCATCAAAACTGCCCCATCAGAATTGCCCCATCAAAATTGTCCCCATTAAAACTGCCCCATCATATTGCCACCATCAAAACTGCCCCATCAGAATTTCTCCATCAAAATTGTCCCATCATATTGCCACCATCAGAATTGCCCCATCAAAACTGCCCCATCATATTGCCACCATCAAAACTGCCCCATCATATTGCCACCATCAAAACTGCCCCCATCATATTGCCATCAAAACTGTCCCATCAGAATTGCCCCATCAAAATTGTCCCCATCAAAACTGCCCCATCATATTGTCACCATCAAAACTGCCCCATCAGAATTGCCCCATCATATTGCCCCCATCAAAACTGCCCCCATCAAAACTGCCCCATCAGAATTGCCCCATCAAAACTGCCCCATCAGAATTGCCCCATCAAAACTGCCCCATCATGTTGCCACCATCAAAACTGCCCCATCAGAATTGCCCTATCAAAACAGCCCCATCAAATTGCACCATCAAAACTGCCCCATCAGAATTGCCCTATCAAAACTGCCCCATCATATTGCCACCATCAAAACTGCCCCATCATAATTGCCCCATCAAAACTGCCCCATCAGAATTGCCCTATCAAAACTGCCCCATCATATTCCTCTATTAAAAATCAGTACATGGTGTGTCTGTCCCCTCCCCCGGGCTCTGTAATCAGAGCTGAGATGCTCCAGCCACCTCCCCCCCTGTGTATAACAGAAGCTTTGGTAACCATGGCAACAAAACAAACACAGTACACTCTGATTAATGGCTAAAATTTCCTGAAATGACCTCCTAAACAAAAAGCATTTTCTCAAAAACTGTAAAAGATATCAAACTGAAAAGCTATAGCCAGATAGCTGAATATTTTGTGAACATTTTAAAGTTTGTTTGGTGTCTCTAGGTGAAAGTATGAAGGAGCTGAAACTTTTGGGAGCGGAAGAAGAATTTAAGGATTTCAAGCATGCTCCCATTGACTTTAATGTTAAAAAAAAGTGTTAAAAAGCTTAATATTTTAAAAAGTATAAATGGTAGAAAAAAAGTTGAAAAAGAGCACACCTCAGCTAAAAGAGACAAACATTTTAATAGTTGAATGGTTTTAATAGCTGAAAGTATGCAGAAGTTACGCAGAACCAAAAAACGTACGGAATAATAAAAATAAACTAGAAAATGCATTTCTTGGGGAAAATGCGTGGGAATGCTGAATAGCTAAATTGCTAAAATGGCCGCCATCAAAACTTCCCCGTCATACTGCCATCAAAACTGCCCCATCAGAATTGCCCCATCAAAATTGTCCCCATTAAAACTGCCCCATCATATTGCTACCATCAAAACTGGCCCATCAGAATTGCCCCATCAAAACTGCCCCATCATATTGCCGCCATCAAAACTGCCCCATCATATTGCCACCTTTAAAACTGCTCCATTAAAATTGTCCCCGTCAAAACTGCCCCATCATATTGCCACCATCAAAACTGCCCCATCAGAATTGCCCCATCAAAACTGCCCCATCATATTGCCACCATCAAAACTGCCCCATCAGAATTGTCCCATCAAAACTGCCCCATCATATTGCCACCATCAAAACTGACCCATCAGAATTGCCCCATCAAAACTGCCCCATCATATTGCCACCATCAAAACTGCCCCATCAGAATTACCCCATCAAAACTGCCCCATCATACTCCTCTATTATAAAAAAGTACATGGTGTGTCTGTCCCCTCCCCCGGGCTCTGTAATCAGAGCTGAGATGCTCCAGCCACCTCCCCCCTGTGTATAACAGAAGCTTTGGTAACCATGGCAACAAAACAAACACAGTACACTCTGATTAATGGCTAAAATTTCCTGAAATGACCTCTAAACAAAAAGCTTTTTCTCAAAAACTGTAAAAGATATCAAACTGAAAAGCTATAGCCAGACAAAAATCAAATTTGTGATGGGGCAATTCTAATGGGGCAGTTTTGATGGCAATATGATGGGGGCAGTTTTGATGGTGGCAATATGATGGGGCAGTTTTGATGGTGGTAATATGATGGGGCAATTCTGATGGGGCAGTTTTGATGGTGGCAATATGATGGGGCAGTTTTTATGGGGCAATTCTGATGGTGGCAATATGATGGGACAATTTTGATGGAGCAATTCTGATGGGGCAGTTTTGATGGTGGCAATATGATGGGGCAGTTTTAATGGGGACAATTTTGATGGGGCAATTCTGATGGGGCAGTTTTGATGGCAGTATAATGGGCAGTTTTGATGGCGAACGTTTTAGTAATTTAGCTATTCAGCATTCCCACGCATTTTCCCCAGGAAATGCATTTTCTAGTTTTTAATTAGTGGGACTGCTTTAGCAGTCCCACTATTGTTATTCGTTTTTTTATTAGTGGGAATGCTTTAGCAGTCCCACTATTGTTATTCGTTTTTTTATTATTAGTGGGAATGCTTTAGCAGTCCCACTATTGTTATTAGTGGGAATGCTTTAGCAGTCCCACTATTGTTATTCGTTTTTTTATTATTAGTGGGACTGCTTTAGCAGTCCCACTATTGTTATTCGTTTTTTTATTAGTGGGAATGCTTTAGCAGTCCCACTATTGTTATTCGTTTTTTTATTTATTATTTTTAATAATTTTAATTTTATTCCGTACGTTTTTCGGTAATGCGTAACTTCTGCATACTTTCAGCTATTAAAACCATTCAACTATCAAAATGTTCGTCTCTTTTAGCTGAGGTGTGCTCTTTTTCAACTTTTTTTCTACCATTTATACTTTTTAAAATATTAAGCTTTTTATCACTTTTTTTAACATTGAAGTCAATGGGAGCATGCTTGAAATCCTTAAATTTTTCTTCCGCTCCCAAAAGTTTCAGCTCCTTCATACTTTCACCTAGAGACATCAAACAAACTTTAAAATGTTCACAAAATATTCAGCTATCTGGCTATAGCTTTTCAGTTTGATATCTTTTACAGTTTTTGAGAAAAAGCTTTTTGTTTAGAGGTCATTTCAGGAAATTTTAGCCATTAATCAGAGTGTACTGTGTGTGTTTTGTTGCCATGGTTACCAAAGCTTCTGTTATACACAGAGGGGGGGGAGGTGGCTGGAGCATCTCAGCTTTGATTACAGAGCCCGGGGGAGGGGACAGACACACCATGTACTGATTTATAATAGAGGAATATGATGGGGCAGTTTTGATGGTGGCAATTCTGATGGGGCCGTTTTGATGGCGGTCATTTTAGCAATTTAGCTATTCAGCAATTATTTTTGAAAAAAAAAAAATATTTTTGAAAAAAAAAATATTTTTGAAAAAAAAAAAATTATTTTTGAAAAAAAAAAAAAACATTTTTGAAAAAAAAAAATATTTTTGAAAAAAAAGAAAATTGTTTTTGAAAAAAAAAATATATTTTTGAAAAAAAAAATTATTTTTGAAAAAAAAAAATATTTTTTTTTAAAAAAAAAATATTTTTTTTTAAAAAAAAAATCATTTTTGAAAAAAAAAAATTTTTGAAAAAAAAAATTTTTGAAAAAAAAAAAATTTTGAAAAAAAAATATTTTTGAAAAAAAAAATAATTTTTGAAAAAAAAAAATATTTTTGAAAAAAAAAAATATTTTTTGATGGGGCAGTTTTGATGGTGGCAATATGATGGTGCAGTTTTGATGAGGCAATTCTGATGGGGCAGTTTTGATGGTGGCAATATGATGGGACAGTTTTGATGGCAATATGATGGGGGCAATTTTGCTGGGGGCCGTTTTAGCAATTCAGCATTCCCACGCATTTTCCCCAGGAAATGCATTTTCTGGTTATTTTTCTTATTAGTGGGAATGCTTTAGCAGTCCCACTATTGTTATTCGATTTTATTTATTTTTAATTTTAATTTTATTCCGTACGTTTTTCGGTAATGCGTAACTTCTGCATACTTTCAGCTATTAAAACCATTCAACTATCAAAATGTTCGTCTCTTTTAGCTGAGGTGTGCTCTTTTTCAACTTTTTTTCTACCATTTATACTTTTTAAAATATTAAGCTTTTTATCACTTTTTTTTTAACATTGAAGTCAATGGGAGCATGCTTGAAATCCTTAAATTTTTCTTCCGCTCCCAAAAGTTTCAGCTCCTTCATACTTTCACCTAGAGACACCAAACAAACTTTAAAATGTTCACAAAATATTCAGCTATCTGGCTATAGCTTTTCAATTTGATATCTTTTACAGTTTTTGAGAAAAAGCTTTTTGTTTAGAGGTCATTTCAAGAAATTTTAGCCATTAATCAGAGTGTACTGTGTGTTTTGTTGCCATGGTTACCAAAGCTTCTGTTATACACAGGGGGGGAGGTGGCTGGAGCATCTCAGCTCTGATTAGAGCCCAGGGGAGGGGACAAAAGCTGAAAAATCAGAACATGATTTCTAAACTGCCTCCACTCCCTCATTTTCAAGCCCACCTACATAAATCTTATATCAAAACGTTCAGCTATCCCTGCTGCCACTAAACATGTCCACGGCTAAGCCATAGTCCTGATAGTTTTCACAATATGACCATTTGTTTGCAACTCACACCGTCCATTGACATTCATTGAAACTACACTCTAGCCCCTTCAAATTTGAAGGGCAATTTCTAAACTGCGACCGTGCCTTCAATTTTAATATTTCAGAGACATACTATGTATCAAAATCTAGGTCTGAGTCTTGTGATTCTCACAATATAAAGATCTTTGCTGTAGGATGTATAGTTTTTAAAATACGGCCATTTGTTTAGAGGTCATTTCAGGAAATTTTAGCCATTAATCAGAGTGTACTGTTAGTGTTTGTTTTGTTGCCATGGTTACCAAAGCTTCTGTTATACACAGGGGGGAGGGGACAGACACACCATGTACTGATTTATAATAGAGGAATATGATGGGGCAGTTTTGATGGGGTAATTCTGATGGGGCAGTTTTGATGGTGGCAATATGATGGGGCAGTTTTGATGGTGGCAATATGATGGGGCTGTTTTGATAGGGCAATTCTGATGGGGCAGTTTTGTTGGTGGCAATATGATGGTGCAGTTTTGATGGGGCAATTCTGATGGGGCAGTTTTGATGGTGGCAATATGATGGGACAGTTTTGATGGCAATATGATGGGGGCAATTTTGCTGGGGGCCGTTTTAGCAATTCAGCATTCCCACGCATTTTCCCCAGGAAATGCATTTTCTAGTTTTTCTTCTTATTCCGTACGTTTTTCGGTAATGCGTAACTTCTGCATACTTTCAGCTATTAAAACCATTCAACTATCAAAATGTTCGTCTCTTTTAGCTGAGGTGTGCTCTTTTTCAACTTTTTTTCTACCATTTATACTTTTTAAAATATTAAGCTTTTTATCACTTTTTTTTAACATTGAAGTCAATGGGAGCATGCTTGAAATCCTTAAATTTTTCTTCCGCTCCCAAAAGTTTCAGCTCCTTCATACTTTCACCTAGAGACACCAAACAAACTTTAAAATGTTCACAAAATATTCAGCTATCTGGCTATAGCTTTTCAGTTTTATATCTTTTACAGTTTTTGATAAAAAGCTTTTTGTTTAGAGGTCATTTCAAGAAATTTTAGCCATTAATCAGAGTGTACTGTATGTGTTTTGTTGCCATGGTTACCAAAGCTTCTGTTATACACAGGGGGGGGAGGTGGCTGGAGCATCTCAGCTCTGATTAGAGCCCAGGGGAGGGGACAAAAGCTGAAAAATCAGAACATGATTTCTAAACTGCCGCCACTCCCTCATTTTTAAGCCCACCTACATAAATCTTATATCAAAACGTTCAGCTATCCCTGCTGCCACTAAACATGTCCATGGCTAAGCCATAGTCCTGATAGTTTTCACAATATGACCATTTGTTTGCAACTCACGCCGTCCATTGACATTCATTGAAACTACACTCTAGCCCCTTCAAATTTGAAGGGCAATTTCTAAACTGCGACCGTGCCTTCAATTTTAATATTTCAGAGACATACTATGTATCAAAATCTAGGTCTGGGTCTTGTGATTCTCACAATATAAAGATCTTCGCTGTAGGATGTATAGTTTTTAAAATACGGCCATTTGTTTAGAGGTCATTTCAGGAAATTTTAGCCATTAATCAGAGAGTACTGTTTGTTTTGTTGCCATGGTTACCAAAGCTTCTGTTATACACAGGGGGGAGGTGGCTGGAGCATCTCAGCTCTGATTACAGAGCCCGGGGGAGGGGACAGACACACCATGTACTGATTTATAATAGAGGAATATGATGGGGCAGATTTGATGGGGTAATTCTGATGGGGCAGTTTTGATGGTGGCAATATGATGGGGCAGTTTTGATGGTGGCAATATGATGGGGCTGTTTTGATGGTGGCAATATGATGGGACAGTTTTGATGGCAATATGATGGGGGCAATTTTGCTGGGGGCCGTTTTAGCAATTCAGCATTCCCACGCATTTTCCCCAGGAAATGCATTTTCTAGTTATTTTTCTTATTCCGTACGTTTTTCGGTAATGCGTAACTTCTGCATACTTTCAGCTATTAAAACCATTCAACTATCAAAATGTTCGTCTCTTTTAGCTGAGGTGTGCTCTTTTTCAACTTTTTTTCTACCATTTATACTTTTTAAAATATTAAGCTTTTTATCACTTTTTTTAACATTGAAGTCAATGGGAGCATGCTTGAAATCCTTAAATTTTTCTTCCGCTCCCAAAAGTTTCAGCTCCTTCATACTTTCACCTAGAGACACCAAACAAACTTTAAAATGTTCACAAAATATTCAGCTATCTGGCTATAGCTTTTCAATTTGATATCTTTTACAGTTTTTGAGAAAAAGCTTTTTGTTTAGAGGTCATTTCAAGAAATTTTAGCCATTAATCAGAGTGTACTGTGTGTGTTTTGTTGCCATGGTTACCAAAGCTTCTGTTATACACAGGGGGGGAGGTGGCTGGAGCATCTCAGCTCTGATTAGAGCCCAGGGGAGGGGACAAAAGCTGAAAAATCAGAACATGATTTCTAAACTGCCTCCACTCCCTCATTTTCAAGCCCACCTACATAAATCTTATATCAAAACGTTCAGCTATCCCTGCTGCCACTAAACATGTCCACGGCTAAGCCATAGTCCTGATAGTTTTCACAATATGACCATTTGTTTGCAACTCACACCGTCCATTGACATTCATTGAAACTACACTCTAGCCCCTTCAAATTTGAAGGGCAATTTCTAAACTGCGACCGTGCCTTCAATTTTAATATTTCAGAGACATACTATATATCAAAATCTAGGTCTGAGTCTTGTGATTCTCACAATATAAAGATCTTTGCTGTAGGATGTATAGTTTTTAAAATACGGCCATTTGTTTAGAGGTCATTTCAGGAAATTTTAGCCATTAATCAGAGTGTACTGTTAGTGTTTGTTTTGTTGCCATGGTTACCAAAGCTTCTGTTATACACAGGGGGGAGGGGACAGACACACCATGTACTGATTTATAATAGAGGAATATGATGGGGCAGTTTTGATGGGGTAATTCTGATGGGGCAGTTTTGATGGTGGCAATATGATGGGGCAGTTTTGATGGTGGCAATTCTGATGGGGCAGTTTTGATGGTGGCAATATGATGGGACAGTTTTGATGGCAATATGATGGGGGCAATTTTGCTGGGGGCCGTTTTAGCAATTCAGCATTCCCACGCATTTTCCCCAGGAAATGCATTTTCTAGTTTTTTTTCTTCTTCTTATTCCGTACGTTTTTCGGTAATGCGTAACTTCTGCATACTTTCAGCTATTAAAACCATTCAACTATCAAAATGTTCGTCTCTTTTAGCTGAGGTGTGCTCTTTTTCAACTTTTTTTCTACCATTTATACTTTTTAAAATATTAAGCTTTTTATCACTTTTTTTAACATTGAAGTCAATGGGAGCATGCTTGAAATCCTTAAATTTTTCTTCCGCTCCCAAAAGTTTCAGCTCCTTCATACTTTCACCTAGAGACACCAAACAAACTTTAAAATGTTCACAAAATATTCAGCTATCTGGCTATAGCTTTTCAGTTTGATATCTTTTACAGTTTTTGAGAAAAAGCTTTTTGTTTAGAGGTCATTTCAAGAAATTTTAGCCATTAATCAGAGTGTACTGTGTGTGTTTTGTTGCCATGGTTACCAAAGCTTCTGTTATACACAGGGGGGGAGGTGGCTGGAGCATCTCAGCTCTGATTAGAGCCCAGGGGAGGGGACAAAAGCTGAAAAATCAGAACATGATTTCTAAACTGCCGCCACTCCCTCATTTTCAAGCCCACCTACATAAATCTTATATCAAAACGTTCAGCTATCCCTGCTGCCACTAAACATGTCCACGGCTAAGCCATAGTCCTGATAGTTTTCACAATATGACCATTTGTTTGCAACTCACGCCGTCCATTGACATTCATTGAAACTACACTCTAGCCCCTTCAAATTTGAAGGGCAATTTCTAAACTGCGACCGTGCCTTCAATTTTAATATTTCAGAGACATACTATGTATCAAAATCTAGGTCTGGGTCTTGTGATTCTCACAATATAAAGATCTTCGCTGTAGGATGTATAGTTTTTAAAATACGGCCATTTGTTTAGAGGTCATTTCAGGAAATTTTAGCCATTAATCAGAGTGTACTGTTTGTTTTGTTGCCATGGTTACCAAAGCTTCTGTTATACACAGGGGGGGAGGTGGCTGGAGCATCTCAGCTTTGATTACAGAGCCCGGGGGAGGGGACAGACACACCATGTACTGATTTATAATAGAGGAATATGATGGGGCAGTTTTGATAGGGCAATTCTGATGGGGCAGTTTTGATGGTGGCAATATGATGGTGCAGTTTTGATGGGGAAATTCTGATGGGGCAGTTTTGATGGTGGCAATATGATGGGACAGTTTTGATGGCAATATGATGGGGGCAATTTTGCTGGGGGCCGTTTTAGCAATTCAGCATTCCCACGCATTTTCCCCAGGAAATGCATTTTCTAGTTAGTGGGAATGCTTTAGCAGTCCCACTATTGTTATTCGTTTTTTTATTAGTGGGAATGCTTTAGCAGTCCCACTATTGTTATTCGTTTTTTTATTATTTTTCTTCTTATTCCGTACGTTTTTCGGTAATGCGTAACTTCTGCATACTTTCAGCTATTAAAACCATTCAACTATCAAAATGTTCGTCTCTTTTAGCTGAGGTGTGCTCTTTTTCAACTTTTTTTCTACCATTTATACTTTTTAAAATATTAAGCTTTTTATCACTTTTTTTTAACATTGAAGTCAGTGGGAGCATGCTTGAAATCCTTAAATTTTTCTTCCGCTCCCAAAAGTTTCAGCTCCTTCATACTTTCACCTAGAGACACCAAACAAACTTTAAAATGTTCACAAAATATTCAGCTATCTGGCTATAGCTTTTCAGTTTGATATCTTTTACAGTTTTTGAGAAAAAGCTTTTTGTTTAGAGGTCATTTCAAGAAATTTTAGCCATTAATCAGAGTGTACTGTGTGTTTTGTTGCCACGGTTACCAAAGCTTCTGTTATACACAGGGGGGGAGGTGGCTGGAGCATCTCAGCTCTGATTACAGAGCCCGGGGGGAGGGGACAGACACACCATGTACTGATTTATAATAGAGGAATATGATGGGGCAGTTTTGATGGGGCAATTCTGATGGGGCAGTTTTGATGGTGGCAATATGATGGGGCAATTCTGATGGGGCAGTTTTGATGGTGGCAATATGATGGGGCAGTATTAATGGGGACAATTTTGATGGCAGTATGATGGGGCAGTTTTGATGGCGGTCGTTTTAGCAATTTAGCTATTCAGCAATTATTTTTGAAAAAAAAAATATTTTTGAAAAAAAAATATATATTTTTGAAAAAAAAAAAAATTTTGAAAAAAAAACAATATTTTTGAAAAAAAATTATTTTTGAAAAAAAAATTATTTTTGAAAAAAAAAAATTATTTTTGAAAAAAAAAAATTTATTTTTGAAAAAAAAAAATATATATTTTTGAAAAAAAAAAATCATTTTTGAAAAAAAAAAATTACTTTTGAAAAAAAAAATTACTTTTGAAAAAAAAAATTACTTTTGAAAAAAAAATTACTTTTAGTTTTGATGGGGCAATTCTGATGGGGACAATTTTGATGGGGCAATTCTAATGGGGCAGTTTTGATGGCAATATGATGGGGGCAATTTTGAAGGTGGCAATATGATGGGGCAGTTTTGATGGTGGTAATATGATGGGGCAGTTTTGATGGTGGCAATATGATGGGGCAGTTTTGATGGGGCATTTCTGATGGTGGCAATATGATGGGACAGTTTTGATGGGGCAGTTTTGATGGTGGCAATATGATGGGGCAGTTTTAATGGGGACAATTTTGATGGGGTAATTCTGATGGGGCAGTTTTGATGGCGGCCGTTTTAGCAATTTAGCTATTCAGCATTCCCACGCATTTTCCCCAGGAAATGCATTTTCTAGTTAGTGGGAATGCTTTAGCAGTCCCACTATTGTTATTCGTTTTTTTATTATTTTTCTTCTTATTCCGTACGTTTTTCGGTAATGCGTAACTTCTGCATACTTTCAGCTATTAAAACCATTCAACTATCAAAATGTTCGTCTCTTTTAGCTGAGGTGTGCTCTTTTTCAACTTTTTTTCTACCATTTATACTTTTTAAAATATTAAGCTTTTTATCACTTTTTTTTAACATTGAAGTCAATGGGAGCATGCTTGAAATCCTTAAATTTTTCTTCCGCTCCCAAAAGTTTCAGCTCCTTCATACTTTCACCTAGAGACACCAAACAAACTTTAAAATGTTCACAAAATATTCAGCTATCTGGCTATAGCTTTTCAATTTGATATCTTTTACAGTTTTTGAGAAAAAGCTTTTTGTTTAGAGGTCATTTCAAGAAATTTTAGCCATTAATCAGAGTGTACTGTGTGTGTTTTGTTGCCATGGTTACCAAAGCTTCTGTTATACACAGGGGGGGAGGTGGCTGGAGCATCTCAGCTCTGATTAGAGCCCAGGGGAGGGGACAAAAGCTGAAAAATCAGAACATGATTTCTAAACTGCCTCCACTCCCTCATTTTCAAGCCCACCTACATAAATCTTATATCAAAACGTTCAGCTATCCCTGCTGCCACTAAACATGTCCACGGCTAAGCCATAGTCCTGATAGTTTTCACAATATGACCATTTGTTTGCAACTCACACCGTCCATTGACATTCATTGAAACTACACTCTAGCCCCTTCAAATTTGAAGGGCAATTTCTAAACTGCGACCGTGCCTTCAATTTTAATATGTCAGAGACATACTATGTATCAAAATCTAGGTCTGAGTCTTGTGATTCTCACAATATAAAGATCTTTGCTGTAGGATGTATAGTTTTTAAAATACGGCCATTTGTTTAGAGGTCATTTCAGGAAATTTTAGCCATTAATCAGAGTGTACTGTTAGTGTTTGTTTTGTTGCCATGGTTACCAAAGCTTCTGTTATACACAGGGGGGAGGGGACAGACACACCATGTACTGATTTATAATAGAGGAATATGATGGGGCAGTTTTGATGGGGTAATTCTGATGGGGCAGTTTTGATGGTGGCAATATGATGGGGCAGTTTTGATGGTGGCAATTCTGATGGGGCAGTTTTGATGGTGGCAATATGATGGGACAGTTTTGATGGCAATATGATGGGGGCAATTTTGCTGGGGGCCGTTTTAGCAATTCAGCATTCCCACGCATTTTCCCCAGGAAATGCATTTTCTAGTTATTTTTCTTATTCCGTACGTTTTTCGGTAATGCGTAACTTCTGCATACTTTCAGCTATTAAAACCATTCAACTATCAAAATGTTCGTCTCTTTTAGCTGAGGTGTGCTCTTTTTCAACTTTTTTTCTACCATTTATACTTTTTAAAATATTAAGCTTTTTATCACTTTTTTTTAACATTGAAGTCAATGGGAGCATGCTTGAAATCCTTAAATTTTTCTTCCGCTCCCAAAAGTTTCAGCTCCTTCATACTTTCACCGAGAGACACCAAACAAAATTTAAAATGTTCACAAAATATTCAGCTATCTGGCTATAGCTTTTCAATTTGATATCTTTTACAGTTTTTGAGAAAAAGCTTTTTGTTTAGAGGTCATTTCAAGAAATTTTAGCCATTAATCAGAGTGTACTGTGTGTGTTTTGTTGCCATGGTTACCAAAGCTTCTGTTATACACAGGGGGGGAGGTGGCTGGAGCATCTCAGCTCTGATTAGAGCCCAGGGGAGGGGACAAAAGCTGAAAAATCAGAACATGATTTCTAAACTGCCTCCACTCCCTCATTTTCAAGCCCACCTACATAAATCTTATATCAAAATGTTCAGCTATCCCTGCTGCCACTAAACATGTCCACGGCTAAGCCATAGTCCTGATAGTTTTCACAATATGACCATTTGTTTGCAACTCACACCGTCCATTGACATTCATTGAAACTACACTCTAGCCCCTTCAAATTTGAAGGGCAATTTCTAAACTGCGACCGTGCCTTCAATTTTAATATTTCAGAGACATACTATGTATCAAAATCTAGGTCTGAGTCTTGTGATTCTCACAATATAAAGATCTTTGCTGTAGGATGTATAGTTTTTAAAATACGGCCATTTGTTTAGAGGTCATTTCAGGAAATTTTAGCCATTAATCAGAGTGTACTGTTAGTGTTTGTTTTGTTGCCATGGTTACCAAAGCTTCTGTTATACACAGGGGGGAGGGGACAGACACACCATGTACTGATTTATAATAGAGGAATATGATGGGGCAGTTTTGATGGGGTAATTCTGATGGGGCAGTTTTGATGGTGGCAATATGATGGGGCAGTTTTGATGGTGGCAATTCTGATGGGGCAGTTTTGATGGTGGCAATATGATGGGACAGTTTTGATGGCAATATGATGGGGGCAATTTTGCTGGGGGCCGTTTTAGCAATTCAGCATTCCCATGCATTTTCCCCAGGAAATGCATTTTCTAGTTAAGTGTTCTTGCATAGCAAGACCACTTACTGTTATCTCACATATATATTATTATTATTATTATAGCCAAATTTACCACCCTAACTCCTCCCACAGTTTTTACACTACATAGACAAGTAATATACCGAAACGTGCGGATTGTTCCCGAATGGTGTGCTATTACTTTGTGGAACGTTTCGCCAAATGGTTCACGAAATATCGTCATTTTTGCGGCGAAATTGGTCCCATAGGAATGAATGGGGAAACTAGAGTGGGAGATGACAAAAGCTGAAAAATCTGAACATGATTTCTAAACTGCCGCCACTCCCTCATTTTCAAGCCCACCTACACAAATCTTATATCAAAACGTTCAGCTATCCCTGCTGCCACTAAACATGTCCACGGCTAAGCCATAGTCCTGATAGTTTTCACAATATGACCATTTGTTTGCAACTCACGCCGTCCATTGACATTCATTGAAACTACACTCTAGCCCCTTCAAATTTGAAGGGCAATTTCTAAACTGCGACTGTGCCTGCAATTTTAATATTTCAGAGACATACTATGTATCAAAATCTAGGTCTGGGTCTTGTGATTCTCACAATATAAAGATCTTCGCTGTAGGATGTATAGTTTTTAAAATACGGCCATTTGTTTAGAGGTCATTTCAGGAAATTTTAGCCATTAATCAGAGTGTACTGTTAGTGTTTGTTTTGTTGCCATGGTTACCAAAGCTTCTGTTATACACAGGGGGGAAGGTGGCTGGAGCATCTCAGCTGATTACAGAGCCCGGGGGAGGGGACAGACACACCATGTACTGATTTATAATAGAGGAATATGATGGGGCAGTTTTGATGGGGTAATTCTGATGGGGCAGTTTTGATGAAGTAGTATTTGGGAAGCATAAACAGGGCATGAGCGTTGCTAGGAAACAGTGGTTGTAAACACAAGATGCTGAGACACCCCAAATGCATGTGACTTCATCTGCTAGACTTGATAATGCTTGTAGACTCCTCCCACAGTTTTTACACTACAGAGACAAGTAATATACCGAAACGAGCGGATTGTTCCCGATTGGTGTGTTATTACTTTGTGGAATGTTTCGCCGAATGGTCCATGAAATGACGTTTTTGCGGCGAAATTGGTCCCATAGGAATGAATGGCGAAATGTTCAAAACTAGAGTGGGAGGTGACAAAAGCTGACAACCCCATGATCAGCCAAAACATTATGACCACCCCATGATCAGCCAAAACATTATGACCGCCCCATGTAAAAAAAAAAATATTTTTGAAAAAAAAAAATTATTTTTGAAAAAAAAATTATTAAAAAAAAAAATCATTTTTGAAAAAAAAAAAGTTTTTGAAAAAAAAAAATTATTTTTGAAAAAAAAATTCATAATTTTTGAAAAAAAAAAATCATAATTTTTGAAAAAAATGTTCAGCTCTTTCAGCTAATGATGAGACTTCAACTTTTTTACTACTATTTATACTTTTTAAAATATTAAGCTTTTTAACACTTTTAACAGTTACTCCAGCCACTCCAACCACACAACAGTTACTCAAGCCACTCCACCCAGTTACTCCGCTCACTCCAGTTGTAGAGGCAAGAACACTTTTCACAATTTCCCCAGAAATTGTAGCTTTTCTAGTTAGTGGGAATGCTTTAGCAGTCCCACTATTGTTATTCGTTTTTTTATTATTTTTCTTCTTATTCCGTACGTTTTTCGGTAATGCGTAACTTCTGCATACTTTCAGCTATTAAAACCATTCAACTATCAAAATGTTCGTCTCTTTTAGCTGAGGTGTGCTCTTTTTCAACTTTTTTTCTACCATTTATACTTTTTAAAATATTAAGCTTTTTATCACTTTTTTTAACATTGAAGTCAATGGGAGCATGCTTGAAATCCTTAAATTTTTCTTCCGCTCCCAAAAGTTTCAGCTCCTTCATACTTTCACCTAGAGACACCAAACAAACTTTAAAATGTTCACAAAATATTCAGCTATCTGGCTATAGCTTTTCAGTTTGATATCTTTTACAGTTTTTGAGAAAAAGCTTTTTGTTTAGAGGTCATTTCAAGAAATTTTAGCCATTAATCAGAGTGTACTGTGTGTGTTTTGTTGCCATGGTTACCAAAGCTTCTGTTATACACAGGGGGGGAGGTGGCTGGAGCATCTCAGCTCTGATTAGAGCCCAGGGGAGGGGACAAAAGCTGAAAAATCAGAACATGATTTCTAAACTGCCGCCACTCCCTCATTTTCAAGCCCACCTACATAAATCTTATATCAAAACGTTCAGCTATCCCTGCTGCCACTAAACATGTCCACGGCTAAGCCATAGTCCTGATAGTTTTCACAATATGACCATTTGTTTGCAACTCACGCCGTCCATTGACATTCATTAAAACTACACTCTAGCCCCTTCAAATTTGAAGGGCAATTTCTAAACTGCGACCGTGCCTTCAATTTTAATATTTCAGAGACATACTATGTATCAAAATCTAGGTCTGGGTCTTGTGATTCTCACAATATAAAGATCTTCGCTGTAGGATGTATAGTTTTTAAAATACGGCCATTTGTTTAGAGGTCATTTCAGGAAATTTTAGCCATTAATCAGAGTGTACTGTTTGTTTTGTTGCCATGGTTACCAAAGCTTCTGTTATACACAGGGGGGGGAGGTGGCTGGAGCATCTCAGCTCTGATTACAGAGCCCGGGGGAGGGGACAGACACACCATGTACTGATTTATAATAGAGGAATATGATGGGGCAGTTTTGATGGGGTAATTCTGATGGGGCAGTTTTGATGGTGGCAATATGATGGGGCAGTTTTGATGGTGGCAATATGATGGGGCTGTTTTGATGGTGGCAATATGATGGGACAGTTTTGATGGCAATATGATGGGGGCAATTTTGCTGGGGGCCGTTTTAGCAATTCAGCATTCCCACGCATTTTCCCCAGGAAATGCATTTTCTAGTTTTTTTTCTTCTTCTTATTCCGTACGTTTTTCGGTAATGCGTAACTTCTGCATACTTTCAGCTATTAAAACCATTCAACTATCAAAATGTTCGTCTCTTTTAGCTGAGGTGTGCTCTTTTTCAACTTTTTTTCTACCATTTATACTTTTTAAAATATTAAGCTTTTTATCACTTTTTTTTAACATTGAAGTCAATGGGAGCATGCTTGAAATCCTTAAATTTTTCTTCCGCTCCCAAAAGTTTCAGCTCCTTCATACTTTCACCTAGAGACACCAAACAAACTTTAAAATGTTCACAAAATATTCAGCTATCTGGCTATAGCTTTTCAGTTTTATATCTTTTACAGTTTTTGAGAAAAAGCTTTTTGTTTAGAGGTCATTTCAAGAAATTTTAGCCATTAATCAGAGTGTACTGTGTGTGTTTTGTTGCCATGGTTACCAAAGCTTCTGTTATACACAGGGGGGGAGGTGGCTGGAGCATCTCAGCTCTGATTAGAGCCCAGGGGAGGGGACAAAAGCTGAAAAATCAGAACATGATTTCTAAACTGCCGCCACTCCCTCATTTTCAAGCCCACCTACATAAATCTTATATCAAAACGTTCAGCTATCCCTGCTGCCACTAAACATGTCCACGGCTAAGCCATAGTCCTGATAGTTTTCACAATATGACCATTTGTTTGCAACTCACGCCGTCCATTGACATTCATTGAAACTACACTCTAGCCCCTTCAAATTTGAAGGGCAATTTCTAAACTGCGACCGTGCCTTCAATTTTAATATTTCAGAGACATACTATGTATCAAAATCTAGGTCTGGGTCTTGTGATTCTCACAATATAAAGATCTTCGCTGTAGGATGTATAGTTTTTAAAATACGGCCATTTGTTTAGAGGTCATTTCAGGAAATTTTAGCCATTAATCAGAGTGTACTGTTTGTTTTGTTGCCATGGTTACCAAAGCTTCTGTTATACACAGGGGGGGAGGTGGCTGGAGCATCTCAGCTCTGATTACAGAGCCCGGGGGAGGGGACAGACACACCATGTACTGATTTATAATAGAGGAATATGATGGGGCAGTTTTGATGGGGTAATTCTGATGGGGCAGTTTTGATGGTGGCAATATGATGGGGCAGTTTTGATGGTGGCAATATGATGGGGCTGTTTTGATAGGGCTATTCTGATGGGGCAGTTTTGATGGTGGCAATATGATGGTGCAGTTTTGATGGGGCAATTCTGATGGGGCAGTTTTGATGGTGGCAATATGATGGGACAGTTTTGATGGCAATATGATGGGGGCAATTTTGCTGGGGGCCGTTTTAGCAATTCAGCATTCCCACGCATTTTCCCCAGGAAATGCATTTTCTAGTTTTAATTTTATTCCGTATGTTTTTTGGTTCTGCGTAACTTCTGCATACTTTCAGCTATTAAAACCATTCAACTATTAAAATGTTCGTCTCTTTTAGCTGATGTGTGCTCTTTTTCACTTTTTTTCTACCATTTATACTTTTTAAAATATTAAGCTTTTTAACACTTTTTTTTAACATTGAAGTCAATGGGAGCATGCTTGAAATCCTTAAATTCTTCTTCCGCTCCCAAAAGTTTCAGCTCCTTCATACTTTCACCTAGAGACACCAAACAAACTTTAAAATGTTCACAAAATATTCAGCTATCTGGCTATTGCTTTTCAGTTTGATATCTTTTACAGTTTTTGAGAAAAAGCTTTTTGTTTAGAGGTCATTTCAGGAAATTTTAGCCATTAATCAGAGTGTACTGTGTTTGTTTTGTTGCCATGGTTACCAAAGCTTCTGTTATACACAGGGGGGAGGTGGCTGGAGCATCTCAGCTCTGATTACAGAGCCTGGGGGAGGGGACAGACACACCATGTACTGATTTATAATAGAGGAATATGATGGGGCAGTTTTGATGGGGTAATTCTGATGGGGCCGTTTTGATGGTGGCAATATGATGGGGCAGTTTTGATGGGGACAATTTTTATGGGGCAATTCTAATGGGGCAGTTTTGATGGCAATATGATGGGGGCAGTTTTGATGGTGGCAATATGATGGGGCAGTTTTGATGGTGGTAATATGATGGGGCAATTCTGATGGGGCAGTTTTGATGGTGGCAATATGATGGGGCAGTTTTGATGGGGCAATTCTGATGGTGGCAATATGATGGGACAATTTTGATGGGGCAGTTTTGATGGTGGCAATATGATGGGGCAGTTTTAATGGGGACAATTTTGATGGGGCAATTCTGATGGGGCAGTTTTGATGGCAGTATGATGGGGCAGTTTTGATGGCGGCCGTTTTAGCAATTTAGCTATTCAGCATTCCCACGCATTTTCCCCAGGAAATGCATTTTCTAGTTACAAATGTAATTATCTTCCACATTAAGGAGATGACACATGATCAATATTAGGATATTAATTATGAAGAAAGGTTGCAAACACTGACCTTATTCTCTCTGGAGAAGAGATGCTTGAGAGGGGATATGATTTCAATTTACAAATACCGTACTGGTGACCCCAATAGGGATAAAACTTTTTCGCAGAAGGGAGTTTAACCACTTCGATACAGGGCATTTATACACCCTTCCTGCCCAGACCAATTTTTAGCTTTCAGTGCTCACACTTTGAATGCCAATTACTCAGTCATGCAACACTGTACTCAAACAAATTTTTTTATCATTTTTTTCATACAAATAGAGCTTTCTATTGGTGGTATTTAATCACCACTGGGTTTTTTATTTTTTGCGACATAAGTGAAAATAAACCGAAAATTTTGAAAAAAAAAAACCCCACTTTTTTTTTAGTTTATATGATAACATTTTGCAAATAAGTAATTTTTGTTCATAAATTTGGGCCAACATTTATACTGCTACATCTTTTTGGTAAAAATAACCCAAATTAGTTGATATTATGTAGTCTCTGTGAAAGTTATAGAGTCTACAAGCTATGGTGCAAATCATTGAAAATTGATCACACCTGATGCACGGATGGCCTATCTCATTTCTTGAGGCTCTGAAATGTCAGGAAAGTACAAATACCCCCCAAATTACTTTTTGAAAAAGTAGACAGTCAAAGTTATTTAGTAAGGGGCATAGGGAGTTTTTTGAAGTTGTAATTTTTTCCCATAATTCTTGGGAAAATTAAGAATTTTTATTTATTTATTTTCACAAAATTGTCATAATAACAAGTTTTTTCTCGCACACAGCATATGCATACTTCCAATTACACCCCAAAATACATTCTGCTACTCCAGCCGAGTATGGCGATGACACATGTGTGTGACTTTTACGCAGCCTGGCAACACAGAGAGGTCCAATACCTATTACATTTTTGAAGGCTCACCCACAAAATGACCCATTTTGGAAAACAAACACCCCAACATCTATTCTATGAGGCATAATGAGTATTTTGAAAGGTTCAGTTTTTTTCCACACGTCTTCGGAAAACGTGGAAAGAAAATTAAAACGTATTTTTTTACACAAAGTGGTCAGTTAATAAGATATATATATAACTCAAAGCATGTATATAGCAAAAATTACACCCCAAAACACATTCTGCTACTCCTCCTGAGTATGGCAATACCACATGCGTGAGACTTTTACACAGCCTGGCCACATACAGAGGCCCAACATGCAGGGAGCACCATCAGGCATTCTTGGAGCATAAATTACACCTCTAATTTCCTAACAATCTATTACACTTTTGAAGGCCCTGGAGCACCAGGACAATGGAATCACCCACAAAATGACCCCATTTTGGAAAACAAACACCCCAACGTATAATCTATGGGGCATAATGAGTCTTTTGAATGGTTAATTTTTTTACACAAGTCTTCAGAAAACGTGGAAAGAAAATTAAAACTTATTTTTTGTACACAAAGTTGTCAATTTATAAGATATTTCTAACACACAGCATGTATATAGCAAAAATTACACCCCAAAACACATTTTGCTACCTTTCACACTTTTGAAGGTCCTTGAGCACCAGGACAATGGAATTACCCACAAAATTATCCCATTTTGGAAAGCAAACACCCCAACGTATATTCTATGAGGCATGGGCTGCAGATAGGTACTCGGGTACTCTGATGGCCTGGTGACAGGTACTCGGGTACTCTGATGGCCTGGTGACAGGTATTTGGGTACTCTGATGGCCTGGTGACAGGTACTCTGATGGCCTGGTGACAGATACTCCAGTACTCTGATGGGCAGTGACAGGTACTCAGATGGGCAGTGACAGGTACTCAGGTACTCAGATGGACTGTGACAGGTACTCAGATGGACTGTGACAGGTACTCAGGTACTCAGATGAACTGTGACAGATACTGAGATGGGCACAGGTGCTCAGGTACTCGTGTACTTAGATGAACTGTGACAGGTACTCAGGTACTCAGATGGACTGTGACAGGTACTCAGGTACTCAGATGGACTGTGACAGGTACTCAGGTATTCAGATGAACTGTGACAGGTACTCAGGTACTCGGGTACTCAGATGAACTGTGACAGGTACTCGGGAACTCAGATGGGCTGTGACAGGTACTCAGGTACTCAGATGGACTGTGACAGGTACTCGGGTACTCAGATGAACTGTGACAGGTACTCAGCTACTCTGATGAACTGTGACAGGTACTCAGTTACTCGGTACTCAGATGGGCTGTGACAGGTACTCAGGTACTTAGATGGGCTGTGACAGGTACTCGGGTACTCAGATGGGCTGTGACAGGTACTCAGGTACTCAGATATACTGTGACAGGTACTCAGGTACTCAGATATACCGTGACAGGTACTCAGGTACTCAGATGAACTGTGACAGGTACTCATGTACTTAGATGGACTGTAGCAGGTACTCAGGTACTCGGGTACTCAGACGGACTGTGACTGGTACTCAAGTACTCAGATGGGCTGTGACAGGTACTCGGGTACTCAGATGGACTGTGACAGGTACTCGGGCTCTCTGATGAACTGTGACAGGTACTCAGGTACTCAGATGGGCTGTGACAGGTACTCGGGTGCTCAGATGGACTGTGTCAGGTACTTGGGTACTCAGAAGGACTGTGACAGGTACTCAGGTACTCAGATATACTGTGACAGGTATAAACCAAAAAAACTGCGCTAGAAAATTAAAACACAGCAGCTGCAATCAGTGAGGCAAACACAACAAATAGAAATGATATACAAATGCCGCGCTTAGAAATTATATAAATACATAAATAAATGATCTATGTGAAAAATGAATGGTAAAAAATTAAATATATAAATATTAATAAATAGTCCCAACGGTTGAAATTCAGTAAATATTGTGATTAAACAAAGTGAATAAATCAAGTGAATAGATCAAGTGGTGATATTAATGTTGATAATTGAAGTCCTAAAAATATTCCCAACAGTCCAATTGATGGCACTCAATGATAGGTCAGAGCAGAGTGTGTGTAATCCCAACAAATGAATGGCCTGCTTACCAGATGCAAGCCAAACACGAACGGGTGACTTAAAGTGGTGTTCCGGCCGAAATTATACTTTTTAAATAAAAATACCCCTATAATACACAAGCTTAATGTATTCTAGTAAAGTTAGTCTGTAAACTAAGGTCTGTTTTGTTAGTTTATAGCAGTAGTTTGTTATTTTATAAACTTACAGCGGGCTGTAGCCATCTTAAGTGTGGGCATCTGAAGCCAGACTGTATTTCTTCCTGGATCTCATCCTTGCAGATCTCGCACATGCTCAGTGCAGCACAAGCAGTGTAATAGGTTTCAGGTCAGGTTTCCATAGCAACGGCAGTTTCAGAGGAAGTTGCCACCCCTTCCCAGAAGGCATTGCAAACAGGAAATGATGCAATGGGCCGCGGCCAGGGAGGAGGAAGTGAAAAATGAATACAGCAGATATACAGTAGGTGCTGAGAAAAAAAAATAAAAAAATATCCAATTTGTTTACAGTGCACAGTTTAGTGAGGGATGCTGAAGAGTTGTAAAAGTGGGTGGAACTCCACTTTAACCCTGCCTGGGCCTTGATGAAATACTAATCACAGAAGAATATGATGATCACACTTGCGTTGGATGTACGTTGGGTCCACAGAAGAGTATTTAACCCAAAAAATAAAGTGACAACATAGCGTAATACTGACACAATAAATTATGATGAAATAAAAGAGTGACACTCACATGGCGAGAGAATATAAACTCCAATGAAGTAAACACCTTGTGTAATAAATTAATAACCACAGCTGCCACACGGAAGACCTCCTTACCAGATGGTAATTATTAAGTGTAAAACATGAAGGTGGATATGCCCTCTGCAAAGGAAAAGTAGTAGTGCACCCACCACCTCACAAAGATCCTGCTTACCAGATGGTAAATAACAAAAAGTGAATCCCGCAGTTATGTGAAAAATCAACCGAACTTCTACGAATGGAAAAGTGGCTCAGAGCACCAACACCGGACAAAGGACCTGCTTACCAGATGTCAATACCAGAAGGCAAATTGATTATCAACCAGACGAAAAACCAGCTTAGAGGTAGAAGCATAGATAATCCGTCCCCGCAGCCTCAGCCGAGGACTCCAAGATTCACATGATGTAGAAGGAGCAATACCCGAAAAAGATGGAATAATACCAGAATAGTGTAATAACGTATATACTATTTATTTCGTAATATCACCACTTGATCTATTCACTTGATTTATTCACTTTGTTTAATCATAATATTTACTGAATTTCAACCGTTGGGACTATTTATTAATATTTATATATTTAATTTTTTACATAGATCATTTATTTATATAATTTCTAAGCGCGGCATTTGTATATCATACTGTGACAGGTACTCAGGTACTCGGGTACTCAGATGGGCTGTGACAAGTACTCAGGTACTCAGACGGGCTGTGACAGGTACTTGGGTACTCAGATGGACTGTGACAGGTACTCAGATACTCGGGTACTCAGATGGACTGTGACAGGTACTCAGATATACTGTGACAGATACTCAGGTACTAGGGTGGGCTGTGACAGGTACTTTGATGGGTGGTGACAGGTACTTTGATGGAATGTGACAGGTACTTTGATATGTGGTGACAGGTACCTTGATGGGTGGTGACAGGTCCTCTTTATTAGGGGGGCAATCAGTGTGTGTTCGTGTACACTGAAAGCGGTAACGAGATGTTACTGCAATCTCCTTTTCACACACGATCATTGTGTGAGGAGGAGAACCCAGTAAAATCTTGTTACCACCGTTTGCTGACATTCTGTGACCGGCTGTGATTGGACACAGCCGGTCACATGGTAAAGAGACAATTTCATTGGCTCTTTACTGCGATTGGGGTTGGGCTGTGTCGGGGTGTCAGGGCGTGCACAAGCACCGTTCAATTGGACAGTACATGTGACCGGCTGTGATTGGACACAGCCGGTCACGTGGTAAAGAGCCATTTTTTATTGGCTCTTTACATGGATCTGGGATGGGTTGTGTCTGAGGGACACACCTCATCCCCGATAGCCGCACTGCGGGCCCCCGGGGGCCCGCAGGAGAGGCGAGAAACAGAGGACATCATATGATGCCCGCCCAGGATGGGAGATCCCATCTGCGGATGTCATATGACTATAGCCCATTATTGAAGTGGTTAATAAGACACGTGGCCACTCACTAAAATTAGAAGAAAAGAGGTTTAACCTTATACTGTATAGAGGGTTCTTTACTGTAATGCCCTGTACACACGGTCGGACATTGATCAGACATTCCGACAACAAAATTCATGGATTTTTTCAGACGGATGTTGGCTCAAACTTGTCTTGCATACACACAGTCACACAAAGTTGTCAGAAAATCTGATCGTTCTGAGCGCGGTAATGTAAAACACGTACGTCGGGACTATAAACAGGGCAGTAGCCAATAGCTTTCATCTCTTAATTTATTCTGAGCATGCGTGGCACTTTGTGCGTCGGATTTGTGTACACACGATCGGAATTTCCGACAACGGATTTTGCTGTCGGAAAATTTTATAGCAAGCTCTCAAACTTTGTGTATCGGAAATTCCTATGGAAAATGTGTGATAGAGCCTACACACGGTCGGAATTTCCGACAACAAGGTCCTATCACACATTTTCCGTCGGAAAATCCTATCCTTTGTACAGGGCATAAGAGCGGCAAGGATGTGGAATTCCCTTCCACAGGCGGTGGTCTCAGCGGGGAGCATCGATAGTTTCAAAAAACTATTAGATAAGCACCTGAACGATCGCAACATACAGGGATATACAATGTATTACTGACCTATAAATCACACACATAGGTTGGACTTGATGGACTTGTGTCTTTTTTTCAACCTCACCTACTATGTAACTATGTAACTATGTAATACTACTGTAATCTCCTCCACCCCCAGGTTCCATTCTAACACTGTTAGAGATTACAATAATGTTTGATTCAAAAAAGCTGTAGAAGCAGAAAATAAAGAAACACAGCAAATAATATTTCACAGCCCTTTAAGCAGCATCTCATTCCCTGCAGTGAGTGTTTTCCTTCATGATGTTTAGTATTTGTGTGGTTTAAAATAAAAAAAAACCATAACTCTAATAGATACCCTATGCAATTTACTAGTAGTACATGCAATCCCGTAGTACTAGAAGCCAAATACCCAAACTACAATTCATAAAACTGCAATGAGACCCTACAATACAGGTGAAAAAGTGCAAAAAAGAATACTTCATACTTCACAGCCTACACAACTTAACACCTGTTTAGCTTGTATAAGGCCATGAAACACATTATTATCTCCTAGGGATAGGTTTGTTAAACATGGGGAAGGTGACATATTGTATCTCTTATCCATAGCAACCTGTTATAGGGCGTACACACGGTCGGACTTTGTTCGGACATTCCGACAACAAAATCCTAGGATTTTTTCCGCCGGATGTTGGCTCAAACTTGTTTTGTCTACACACGGTCGCACAAAGTTGTCGGAAAATCCGATCGTTCTAAACGCGGTGACGTAAAACACGTACGTCTGGACTATAAATGGGGCAGTGGCCAATAGCTTTCATCTCTTTATATATTCTGTGCATGCGTGGCACTTTGTCCGTCGGATTTGTGTACACACGATCGGAATTTCCGACAACGGATTTTGTTGTCGTAAAATTTTATCTCCTGCTCTCCAACTTTGTGTGTCGGAAAATCCGATGGAAAATGTCCGATGGAGCCCACACATGGTCGGAATTTCCGACAACACGCTCTGATCGGACATTTTCCATCGGAAAATCCGACCGTGTGTACGGGGCATTAGATTTCATCTTTCTTTGATTCCTTTATTTTCAGAAGTGAAACATAATGAAACAACTC
Source organism: Lithobates septentrionalis (assembly GCA_037952835.1). Classification (NCBI taxonomy): domain Eukaryota; kingdom Metazoa; phylum Chordata; class Amphibia; order Anura; family Ranidae; genus Lithobates; species Lithobates septentrionalis. Next base: position 366,290 of record JBBDGP010002517.1, on the reverse strand, counting down.
AAAGCAGCCAGTCAAAATGTATATTTCTCCTAAAGACAGCTAAAATGTTTTATTTTTGGTTGTGCTATAGAAGATATGAACGTTTTTATTCTCTATATTTACTAAAACTATGCTTATATTCAACATTTTCATTGACTACGATTTTAATTATGTAATTTTGTTTTATACTTAATAACTTTCTGCCACCGGTATCCCTTTGCTTGTGTATTTTAGAAGACGATTATCTAAAGGGAATAATTTCCCCTTATATCTCATATTTTGCAATATTGAAGCCTGAGCAAAGTCTTCCATTGCTAACCATGAGGAGCATTATTGTGTAAATAAAATGAAGCTCTGGGCTCTTGTGAGCACTAATTTGTTGATGGATAGCCTTGTTTATTCAGCTCTCTAACTCAATAAATCACCTGTCAATTGTCCTTGATCCTACAGTCTTACAGCAATTCATCCCCATAGATGCTGTACATATAGCGTATGTGCATCATAAATTTGGCAAACACAAATTGCATAAGATATTGAATTACAGGATAACTAGTAAATATAACTTACATCCTAAGGCCATACTATCCCCAGATGTATATGTAATATGTTTTAGTAAAGACTAGAGTTGTTCTAAATAGTTGTATATGTATGATACATTAACTCTCCAAAACTAACAACATAAGTGGCACTATTTTCATGAAAATAAACTCCTTAAAAAGCGTGAGAGTGATCTAGGAAAAATCTCTTGCATTGCATTGCATTACACTCAGTTTGGGCATAAATGTACCATATGTTAAAACTTAAGACTGTTCATACTGCATCCAACTGTAATTAATTCAGACATATAGCCCCTGGAATAAAAGAGTAGATTGTATGATGACCTCACATTCTAATACACATAATAATTTCATGCAGATATATGCCCCATACTAGTTTTTAATAGTTTTTGTAGCTGATCAAATATCAATTATAAAATAACTAGATCTACTGTGTTACTTGTAAAATGTGTGGGAACCCTAAAGGGGGAAGTCAGTGAGCACAAGGGAAGAATATGAGAAGAGTACTGAATATAAATGATACATTTTGACACAGAGCTGTTTGTTATCAGCAAGAGTATGTCACAGAAGAAGGGTTAGTGTTTGGGCTTAGTTCAGTTGTAACATTAACTGTTAAGGGGCAAAAAGAGAGTGTATTGTGGTTTGTATATAGTTTTTATTTATTTATTATTGAGTAATAAGGAGTGGTGGATTGATCTCCCAAATAATGGAGCCTGCATAGTTCTGACACCAATGTCAATGGGCAGAGCCACAAGAGGAGGGAGCCTGAAGTTTGCATGTTCTCCCTGTGCCTGCGTGGGTTTCCTCTGGGTACTCCGGTTTCCTCCCACACACCATAGACATGCTGGTAGGTTAATTAGCTTCTGTATAAGTTGACCCCAGTATAAAAATGTGAGTTAGGGACCTTACATTGTAAGCTCCTTGAGGGTAGGGACTGATGTAAATGTACAATGTATATGTAAAGCACGGCGTAAATTGACAGCGCTATATAAGTACCTTAAATAATTACACTCACCACCAATGTAAAAGGCATTTTATCACTTAACCACCAATGTAGCAAGGCTTAAAAGCAAATTTCTTCATAAATTCCAAATAAGTGTATATTAATTGGTTTGTTTGAAAGTTACAAACTATGGTATATATATATGGAATTTACTCAGCTCTGACTTTCTGACTGCCTATCACATTTCTGGAGTCTCATAAATGTCAGGACAGTACAACCCCCTAAATGACTCCTTTTTGGAGAGTAGACACCCCAAGGTATGTGCTGAGAGGCATGTTGAGTTCATAGAAGATTTTATTTTTTGGCACAAGTTTTTTGAAAATTACAAAAAAAAATCTTTTACACAAAGTTGTAATTTTAATGAGATATTTCTCACACATGCCATGGGTATATGTCAAATCACACCCCAAAACAAATTCATGCTACTTCTCCTGAGTATGGGGATACCACATGTGAGGGACTTTTTGGCCACCTAGCCACATATAGGGGCCCTAAAATCCAATGACCACCTTCAGACTTTCAAGGAGCATTAATTATTATCACGTACCTGGTGATGACTGCATTGTTGTGGAGGCCTCTTTTACACCTGCCAAACACTCCTGAAGGTGGAAACGGAGAGTGTGAGGGCACGGAGTGGCACGAGTGACGGAGTAGCTGGCTGGTGAAGTCCACACTTAGCAGACAAAGCAAGTCCAGGAAGCAGGCCAAGGTTGGTAACAGCCAGGCAGCACTGTACATAATCTGCAGGCAAAGACAAATACAGTAAACAGGCCAAGGTCAAAGCGATCATCTGAACTTGGTTAATGCAGGAGCAAAGGCAGAGTCCAGGAGGAAGCCGGGTCATACACAGGTAAGCAGGTTCAATGGATCAGGTCACAAGAATACAGGTACAAACTGAAAACCATTAAGCAACTGCTCATGGTGACAGGCCACTTTAAATAGGCAGCTGGGCGCCAAATATACACGCTAATTCGTTAGTGTATGTGCACATGCGCATGTGCAAGTGCTTGAACGAATGCAAGCACGTTGAACAGGAATAGTACATCTTTCCCTAGAAGTATTAGCACGTGAACAATGTGCACGGGCACGAATATTAGCATAAGCTTGCAATGGTTTTCTGGTGCTGGGAGTCTGGTTTAACTTACAATTATGCACTGGACTTGTAAGTAAGTTGTAATGTTAATTGGATATTTCTCAAATACATCATGGGTATACATGGCATTACACCCCAAAACACATTCTGCTGCTTCTCCTGAGTATGGGGATACCACATGTGTGAGACTTTCTGAGAGTTTAGCCATGTACGGGGGGCCAAAATCAGGATGAATACAACTTGGGGAAAGCCCCTGCGATTAGATCACATGGCAGCCATTTTTTTTATGAACATACTTCTAAAAAAATGACATGCTTGCAAAAACTTTTCCACATACAAATAGTACCCCATATTGACCAAGAGTAGTAAGGTTTATTAATTATATGTTTTCCCCCTGTTTTACTGAGGCTTTTTTTTAACCAGCAGTGGACTGGTAGAGGACTACAAGATCTTCCTGCTGATGTTTACCAGCAGATGGACTAGGAAAGAGCTGGGTCACATGACAGCTGTATATCAATTATCAAAAAAGGTACTATACTTGTTTTTGTTTTTTATTAAAATAAATACAGTGCCATCATCCATAAAGAGAAGGTACACTATAAATTAAACAGTGTGTGTTTAGTACCACTTAAGTTTTCCATCCTACATTTATTTACTTTATACCTGTTTCAGTTTGTTACTCTTATGCCGCGTACACACGGTCCTACTTTTCGTCTACAAAAGTCCAACAGACGCTGATGGACTAAAGCTGGCTGGTAATCCGATCGTGTGTGGGCTTCTCCGGACTTTCAACTGACTTTTTTAGCCTCAAATCCGACGTACTTTAGATTTGAAACATGTTTTAAAACTTTACTTCGTAACTACGACGGACCCCGAAATCCGCTCGTCTGTGTGCTAGTCCGACGGACAAAAACCCACGCTAGGGCACCTATTGGCTACTGGCTATGAACTTCCTTATTTTAGTCCGGTGTACGTCATCACGTACGAATCCGTTAGACTTTTGTGTGGTCGTGTGTAGGCAAGTCCGTTCGTTAGAAAGTAGGCCGCAAGTCCGCCGCAAGTCCACCGAAAGTCTGCCGGAAGTCTGTCGGACAGGCTGTCCGACTTTTGTAGACGAAAAGTACGACCGTGTGTACGCGGCATTAGTGATTCTTCTGGTTTGAAATGGCCATCTGTCTTCAACCAAAAATATCCTTAAACTAGTATAATAACATTAGAACCAATTCTTACCATCTATTCATTCATTTGAAACTAAATTCATTTTCTCAGTTCACATTGTTCCAAGTGTAATAGAGATGCACTGTAATTCATTTTTTTTTCTTCACATGATGGCAAATTGACACAATCCAACACCCTTTGACCTACAAACACACTGGAAAGCTGCAGCAACACGTTCACTGAGCTGCAGTAAATTGATTTACTACACAAGCTTACTGTGGAACCCAGAGAAAGATGTGTCAGGCTGCATCTGGGTACAGATTGTTCCAACAGTTGGCTTTAGTTTGGAAGTGTGATTGGTATGACAGTTTAACAACAATTTATCTGCTTCTCCAGTAATTTGTAGCTTACCATTATATCCTACAGCTGCAGAAAGAAATTATGTACCAGTGTAATACGCTTTTAAAATGAGACCTTCCCTACAACTGGAGATATACTTACTATCCATTTTTATGGCTAATTGCTACAGAAAAATAATAATAGTATATATTTTTCTGTTTAGATCTGTGAACAAATGGACTCAGAGGTATTGTACAAATTATCAGAATGTTTTTAATAACATTGTAACCAGCAACCTACCAATGCAAATAATAACCCTGTTAATAATAATAATAATAATATATAGAAAAGGAATATGTATTTGATTTTTCTTTTCTTTATTTATTATGGTTTGGACTCAAGTATGACATTTTGCATGTGAATATGTTGTTTTTTAATATACATTCAGAAGATAGCATTTTAGGCTCCTTTTCACATGTTTGTCAGACTAGTCTTATCTGCGGTAATGAAAAAAAGCCTGTTTACATAGCTCAATAGCTTAGGTTTAATTAGTCAGAGGAGTGACTCATAATCCCTTTCTCCCCCACCCAGTCTGTTCTGTTCATAATGTTCAATATGGATTTTCATTAAAGGAGAAATCCAGCCAAAGCTTGTTTGCCTGGGCTTCTCCTATGGATCACAGGAGTGCAATTAGTTTTGCACTTCTGTGACCCGTTTTCAGCAAAGAGCACACTGAAATCCGCTCTCTGCTGATGTCACAGAAATCAGTCCAGGCACTGCGTCATCACGACAATAAAGTCTGGATCCGCCAGGTGCCTGGACTGATACCCTTCTCAGCCTCTCAGCAAGCCGCTGAGAGCCTGAGAGGGCCGCTCCCCGCCCCTCCACAGTTCAGCAGAGCAGAGAGCTGCTGATTGACAGTCAGCAGATCTCTGCTCGAGAGAACCGAGCCATCGGCAATGTTCGATCGCTCAGTTCTCAGTGCAGACCTAGGTAAGTATGATTCTGAAATAAAAAAAAAAACATACTTCTCTTTTAAGACAGAGACACTCTCTGTGCCTAGGTTCACACTGAGTGCGGGAATGAATTTGTGCGAGTTCAGCTAAACTTGCACGATTTCATTCCCGCATGTCAGTCCGGATTTCGGGGACAATTTCAGAGACTTCCTTGCAGGTTTCTGCACAGATGTTAATGGAATTTGCATCCCGAAATCGCCAAAAGTAGTACAGAAACTACTTTTGGAAATCGATGCAGCGCCGACATGTCAAATCGCATGCCAAATTGTACCAATGTGAACCAGGGCTTTCACTTTTTCACTTTAAAAAACCCTCATTGCTTACAGGAAATGCAACATAAATTCAAATCATCAAGAGATAGCTGTAGTTCATGTGTCAGAATTATCAACATCAAATGTATTCAAATGTATTCAAAACTATTAGAGAAAAAATCTAACAAATTATATTTATGCAAAAACCACCTCCTCCTTGCTCCTTTGCTCCTTGTAATTCAGCTAGAACAGTGGTGCCCAAACTTTTGAGGAGCGAGGGCCACTTTAGCGAACTGGTAAACGGTCGCAAGCTACAGTGGAGTGGGCAGATGACAGGTCCGTGTACACTCTGCATATGCAGAGCAGACACGCACACAGCCCATTTTACTCTATGGGCCCTCCAATCTGATCCACCCAAACAGAGGGGGACGGATCCCCTTCTGTTTTTTTAAGTGGATCGGATTGGAGATAGGCGGATGTAAACGGACACAAGTTCATTTACATCTGCCTCTCTATTGAGGTGAATTGGACTAATCGTGTGAAAGGGGCCTAAGGCTGCTTTCACACTAATGCACTGCAGTTTACCTGCACCTCAACTGACCTCAATCTTCACTTCTTCCTCAGGATTTCTGCAGGTATCGCTGGCTTCTGTTGTCCCCCAGGTAGGTATTGCTAGTGGCTGCTGCTGGCTGTCCTCTAGGGCTGGTACTGCTGGTGGGTACTGCTGGTGGGTACTGCTAGTGGGTACTGCTGACTAGTATTGCTGGCTGGTACTGCTGGTGAGTACAGCTGGAGGGTACTGCTGACTGGTACTACTGATGAATACTGCTGGTGGGTACTGCTGGTTGGTAATGCTGGTGGGTACTGCTGGTGGGTATTGCTGACTGGTAATGCTGGTGGGTACTGCTGGTGGGTATTGCTGACTGGTACTGCTGGTGGGTACTGCTGAATGCTACTGCTGGTGGGTACTGCTGGCTGGTACTGCTGGTGGGTACTGCTGGCTGGTACTGCTGGTGAGTACTGCTGGTGAGTACTGCTGACTGGTACTGCTGGTGGGAACTGATTGCTGGTACTGCTGGTGGGTACTGATGGTGGGTACTGCTGGCTGGTACTGCTGGTTGGTACTGCTGGCGAGTAATGCTGGCAGGTACTGCTGGCTGGTAGTGCTGGCTGGTACTGCTGGTTGGTACTGCTGGGGGGTACTGCTGGTGGGTACTACTGGCGGGTACCGTTGGTGAGTACTGTTGGTGGGTATTGCTGGCTGGTTCCTGATCCACCATCCCAAAGCATCAGTGTGACAGGAGCCAGCACTGGAGGAAGCATGCAGCTGCAGTAGAAAGCAGAGCCGATGCTTCCTGTATTACTTCTGTCACAGACTGAGTGCATTTGGTATCACTCCACCTGTGACAGGAGCCGGCGCTTTATAGGAAGCATCAGTTTTTCTTCCTCTATCGCCGACTCAGTTTTTCACACTGATGCTCAGGGATGGAGGGTCAGGAACCCACAATCTGGGCTTGCCAACCCACCATTCCAGAGCAGGAGGGGGCAGGCCACATCAGAGGGCACCATGGGCCAGCGGTTGGGCACCCCTGAGGTAGAAGAACATAATACACATAATTTGTGCAATATCTATTTTGTTTTGGATATTGGGGACTACAGATGTATAATCAGATGCTTTTGACTAAGCAGGGTCCCGTTATGTTTTTAAGGGCCTATTCACACTTGCCCGACTTGTCATGCGACTTTAGACATGGCAAGTCACATGACAACTTGCAGCCCATTGTTTGTAAAGGTACCCGTTTAGATCGGTGTGGCTCAATGTCACAACAATTTTAAAATGGTAACTGCACTACTTTGGTGCGACGGTCCAGAGAATGTAAAGTTGGATCAAAGTCGCATCAAATGTCGAATCCAAGTCACTCTCCAAAGTTGCAGTGGAAATCGCTAATGTGAATGGAGCCTTTAGGGTGGGCAAGAGGTTATTGATTTCTAGCAAGAAAAAATGTTTCTTGATAAATACAAATTGTACCTGTATATATTTCCTCTAAATGTTTTGTCCAAATTTGATGATGTTGATTCAGACATGTTCTCTAGAAATGGTTCTGCTGAATATTGTTTATATTTGAGGAACAAGGATAAAAATTATATATTCCATCTACAGACTTGAGCAACTTTCTTTAATGCTCAATAGCTATTTGGCATGCAAACCAGCTAAACTCAAACCAGTCCAGATTTGCGGAAAATCTGCCCGCAATTTGAAAGCGCTAATGTGTGAATGACAAATCGTGGGACTTGCATTTGAGATGCCATTTGAGATGATATATCACAATGCAATTGCGGCAACCCACATCGGGGGAAGTATGTCTCAAAAGTAACATCTGAACTTTGCGGGTTGCCACAATTGCAGCGCAACCACACCACGACTTGAGGTGTCATGCAAATGTATGGCATCTCAAATGCGCAATTTGTCATTCACACATCGGCACTTTCAAATCACGGCCAGATTCATGGCAAATCTACCCGCCATTCAAATCGCTGAAGTGTGAATGCAGCCTTAATGAGACTGGTGATACAAAGGTAGAGTGGGAGCAAGATACACTGCCTATCTATCATAGAGTACCCCATGAGCCCTCTTACTGACCCTATATTGTCCTTTTTTTGACAAAGGATTACACAGTGCCTATAGTAAGGTAAAATGAGCAAACTTTCTGACTCACAATTGCTGTGTTTACTTGCTAGCATAAGTAGTTGAGGAGATGCTTTTATATGTTGCCGGTCATAACTGGTAACTGATTGACCAATATGTATAATTATATAACTATTAGTAACAAATGCTATTGTATCTGTGCTGTTCTGTTGTTACCTATTATCTGAAAGCAGTTTGTTAAAAAGTGTGTCATGAATAATGATGGATCCTGTGTAATTCCAGAAACAGAGGTAGGCTGATACCAAGGTTCTGAAATCATGCAGTTCCTGGTTTCCATAGCTTCTACCAGTTTACATCCCTAGAGATTACCCTGTTGGCAACAGGTGACAGGCAAGCCGAATGAAAGCAATGGGCAACCTCACTGAAGCTGATATCAACTGGCTATCCATGTAGGGAGAGGAGATCAGTGGTAGGCATTAAAGATGAAGCCAAGTTAACATCAAAGAAGCAGCTTAAAGAAGATCTATAATTCTAATGTCTCTTATGGGGCAAAGTACATGTAGTACCTTTCCCTGTGTTTCTAAGTGCTTTCTAACCCCAAGTTATGAGCATCAACCTGCCACCTTCCCCCACTGTGGGTCCAAGGAGGGTCTCATGCTTTTGTGGTTCTATAAAGCTCAGTGTTTATGGTCAGAAGTTTGTGTCTGAAGCCATAATACAATGCATAATATTTGTCCCTGATCAGATGGGTTCTTAAAGCCAATAATCAGAAAATTGGACAAGCCAACCCTGTCATTTTAGTTTCAATATTTCTTTATTAGGTTTGAGAAACAAAGCTGTACAATAAATCAACCAGAGAAAGTCACAGTAGCAAGCATAAGGATATAGTGCAAAAAGTTTTGAAGGTGACCAAGTCAAAGCTATGGTACTAGAACAGAGTTAGCTATCAATAAAGCAAAAAAAAAACAATGGGATCAAGTCATGGAAAAATAAAAACAAAAAACAAGAAAACCATGAGGTATATAGAAGTCATCAACTTTTGACTGTACAATTCGAGTGTGATATCCAGACAGACCAGAGTATAGTAGATTTCCACTAGCCAAATTGGTTGAGGTCAAATTGTTTTCCATTTTGCATTGGTAGTTAAGGTCCCTAACCATGTCTGCTCTGTTAGGTTTTGTAAAAGAGTTCCACAACCTAGCAATATTTAGTTTTGCAGCTAAGAGTAGGTGCATAACTACAGTTCTAGAGTTTGAGGGTAGTTGGTTGATCCCCATGTGTAAAAGTGCCAAGGCAGGTTTAGGGGTTTAATGGACTTCTGTAAGTGAGAATGGACTTGTGTAAGTAAGGAAAGTAATGAAAAGACATAGTTCCAATATGAACATATAGATTTACAATGCCAAACAACATGATAAAGCGAGCCTGTTTTTCCGCACATGCACCAACAATGTGGTGGCTGGTTAGGAGAGATTTTGGACAATTTGAAGGGAGTTAAATACCAGCGATGGAGTAATTTCTGATATTCCCATTGCTCCAGTGATTGGAGGAGTGGGAGGCAGAGTATGTATAGGAAACTGTGGTTTTTCACGTGGAGTCAGAATAGAATCTATTTGGCTCAATTTCCCATTTTAGGATTGTGGATGTTTTAGAGGAAAAGTGGTTGGCATTTAGCAACGTATAGAATAGTGCTATGCCTTTCAAGCATTTGGTTGTAAGGTAAAGAGTTTACATATTGCGGTGGGAAGTTCTAGATGAGAGGGGAGGTGACACGTGTGAAGGAAGTGGTGGATACGTACATAGGAGTAATACGTGGAGACTGGGAGGTTGGATTGCACACATAAGGCATCAAATGGTCTCAGATTGTCTGCAGTGAGTTAATCGCTAATCCATGCAATACTTAAGTCGGGAGCGAACTTACTTAAAACATCGATAGGGGGTGGTCTCTGAACCAGTGTTGCTAGGTGATTGAGGTGAGAACTCTCAGCCCGGACTTTGTATGAGATTGCAATAGCTGGGTTTTCTGTTTTAGGAACCTTGAGTCCTAAGCTAATAGTTAAGAGAGTCATTTTTGGATTTTTATCTTTAAAAAGAGATGCTTCCATTAAGAACCAAAGCTTGTTTAAATCAGGGTTCCACCAGTAACAAAGTTGGGCTAATACAGTTTGTTTATAGTAAAGGAGCGTATTAGGGACCCCCAAACCCCCATTGGACCTATGTCTCGTCATAATATGAAAGGCACATTCAGGAGCTTTTTTGTTCCATATATACTGCGTGAATAGGTGTTGATTTGCTGTAAAGAAGGAAGCAGGGATCAGGATTATGAGGGTTCGAAAAAGGTAAAGCTCAAATAGGTGACTGGTAGACCAGACAAGTGTATGCCTAGATATGTAATAATTAGACATGTGCATTTCGTTTAGTTCCGAATCGAAATTCGGACGAAATTTTCATTATTCGGACATTCGGATGCATCCTAAATACCGAATTACAATACTAACGAATTTAAACGAATCCGAAATGTTTCGAATCGAAAACCCACGGCCGAAATTCGAATTGAATTCGAATCGAATTCGAAACCAAATTCGAAATATATTCGATTCGAAAACAAATTCGAAATCTATTCGACTCGAATTCGAAAACAAATTCGAATCGAATTAGAAAAAATATAAATTGATTTCTAAAAAAAAATACAATAAAATAGAATATAAAATAATAAAACAATAGAATAAACATAAAAGAATCATAAAGAATAGAACAGAATTTAATAGAATTTAATAAAATACAACCGAATATGACCATCTTCTGAAATTCGAATTTCGAATAGTATAAATTCGAATTCGAAAATAGATTGGAAAATAACAATTTATATATATATATATATATATATATATATATATATATATATATATATATATATTCGAATTCATTCTATATGAAATTAGAATTTCGGAAAATGGTTATATATATATAAATATATATTTATATATAAATATAAATATATATTTATATATATATATATATATATATAAAACCATTTTCCGAAATTCGAATTTCATATAGAATGAATTCGAATTCGAATAGAAAAGATTAGACTAGAAATAGGAAATAGACTAGAAAAACAATAGAACAGAATTGAGTAAAATATAATGTGTATATATATTATATTTTATTCTATTCTGTTCTATTTTTTTTCTATTCTAATCTTTTCTATTCGAATTTGAATTCATTCTAAATGAATTTCGAATTTCAATAGATGGTTATATATAAATAAATAAATAAATATATATATATATATATATATATATATATATATATATATATATATATATATATATATATATATATAAAACCATTTTCCAAAATTCGAATTTCATATAGAATGAAATTGAATTTAAATAGAATAGAAAATAATATCATAAAAAAACAATAGATCAGATCAGAAAAAAATAAATATATATATATATATATATATATATATATATATATATATATATATATATATATATATATATATATATATATATATATATATATATATAAATATATATATATATATATATATATATATATATATATATATATATATATAAATAACCATTTTCTGAAATTCGAATTTCATATAGAATGAAATCGAATTTGAATATAAAAGATTAGAATAGATTAGAAAATAATAGAAAAGAATATCATAGAAAAACAATAGAACAGATCAGGAAAAAAAAAATTATATACATCTTTTGAAATTCGAAATTCATATAAAATTAATTCAAATTTGAATAGAAAAGATTAGAATAGAAAAACAATAGAACAGAAAATAATCTAATATATATATTATATTTTATTCTATTCTGTTCTATTGTTTTTCTAGTCTATTTTCTTTTCTATTCGAATTTGAATTCATTCTATATGAATTGGTTTGTGAAGAAAATGGACCTTCCATCTAATATTACGAAATAGGCGATACAGATCTTGATCTAACTGAAATGGATCTAAGTGACTCTTAGGACAATAAGATAAACCACGGTTAAAAAGTCCTACCTCCTCCGGTGAAAGGACCCGCCTGGAGATGTTATGAACTAGGTCTCCCTTGGTCGGCCACGGTTGCCTCGTGTATTGCGATATCTGTCGTGGCTTCCTTCTCTGTTGTAACGGGATCTGGTTTGCATCCGAGTGGTAGATCGTTCTCTGCGATCTGCTTGTAAAAAATTGGATGAAGAATCGGTATCTGTATTGGCTGAAGAGTTGTCAGATATCTCTCTCCTATGGCTTCCATAGTCGCTGCGACCTCGTCGGTTGTATGGACGTGGCCATCGGTACACCTGATTCCTCTCATAATCCTCAATATCCCGATCAAATTTGCTGCGTTTTCTGGTCTCCAGTTCACAACGATACCTGTTGATACTTTCATCGGCCATCTCCTTACATTTATTAAACTCTTCCAGAGACATCGCGGTACGCAATTCTGATTCAATCTTGGTGAGTTGTTCCGACAATGAAGCCAATTCCTTATGTATAAATGAAATAGTCAAAGTCATTAAATCAAATGAACATTTGTTGAGAATCTGCATAAATGTACTCTTGAACTCATCATTATCGCTGAATAGGGTCGGGGCCAAACGTACCCTCAGACCTCTGGGGATTCGTTGTACTCGATGGTATTCGGCCAAGGTTAGCCCGTGCAATTCCAAAGAAGTATGCTTCCTTCTTAATTTCTCCCATGTACGAGAGTTGTAGACCGGGGTATTGCCCGTTAGAAAATTTCTGGATCCTGAGATCTGAGACATGATCTGTGTGGTCTCTTCTTGGGTGTATGAAAATATAGCTCCATTGGTATCCATCACAACTGAAGGTAACTTGCTCACTGGGAGTGTAATAAATGAACATCAGGTGGGTTACCCTCTTGTCTTGAAATCCTTGTTCAATCAAGGCACCGTCAGGGTGGACTCCCAAAACTCCACCATAAATAATAGAAAAAACACATGGAACGATGCTTGATGCCAAAAAGTGTCCTTTTACTGAAAAGTTAATCCATTAATTGTTTCAATATACAAGCAAGCCACTGTACAGTTCCGAGCACAGATCGCTCTTCGTCAGGCTTTTCAGGCTGTGTGTGAAAGGCTAAACCACACTGTGTTCTTTTATCCACACCCAGTCTGATACACACCTGTGTCACATAATTAATTATCCTATACAAAACACCTAAAACATATTTTTGTGAATGACCTGTTTCGGGAGCATTGCGCCACCTGGTGGCGCTATATAGATGACATTTTTGTCATATGGCGGGGCAACATTGAATCACTCAAAATGTTTGATGAGATGATTAATAGTATTTCACCAGAGATCCAGTTCAAGATTCATATTGGTGGAGATTCGGTCCCCTTTCTAGATATACGGGCATATATAAAACAGGGACGCATTGAAACTGACATATACACGAAACCTACAGATAGGAATCAGTTATTGAGATATGACAGTTATCATCCCCCTCATGTCTTTAGTTCTATCATTAGAAGTCAGCTTCTCAGAGTGACGCGAATAGTGAGTGATACTACAGTTAAAAATGAAAGATTAGATGAAATGTGCTGCAAGTTTAAGGAGCGGGGCTACCCAGAAAACATAATCCGACACGAATTAAATAAGATTTTGAATCCTATTGAAATTCCCAATAGGAAGAGATACTCAGTTGATAAACCTCGAATTCCATTTGTCTTCCAGTTTAACAGTTATAGCGAGAGGATCTTTAATGTTTTGAGAAAACATTGGACGATATTGAAACGATCCTATCCTCATATAGAGGAGTTTCAGTTAACTCCGATGAAGGCATACCGGCGCAATAAAACCTTGCGCGATCTCTTAGTGCGATCCGAATTTAAACCAGAGAGGCAGGATGAGAAAAAGATGACCTTTCTTGGCAGTAAAAGAAAAGGCTGTTACCCTTGTCTTAATTGCATTCAATGCAATTTAGTGATCAAAGGGAATAACTTTTCTCATCCTAGGACTAACAAGAAAATAATAATTAACGGTTTCTACACCTGTCAGTCATCATATGTGATTTACATTCTCACATGCCCCTGCAATCTCCTGTACGTGGGGGAAACCACCCAAAAAATTAAAGACCGTATCGCACAACACCGTAGTACAATTAGACATCCCCAATCAAGTTTACCTGTATCGCGTCACTTCTCAGAAATGGGCCACAAAGACACCGATCTACGCTTTATGGTTTTAGAAGAGATTCCCCATGACAAAAGAGGGGGGGATAGGATTTTGAAACTAAAAAGACGTGAAGTTTGGTGGATCAACAAATTACAGTCCCTGTACCCTGATGGTATGAACAGGGACTATGATTTGTTTTTGTTTGTTTAAAAATTTACAGTACAAGATTGATTAGAAGGTATGACTATTTTTGAATATGTTATATTTTCTTTAGATTGATCACAAAAGGCTCCCGTTGGAAATACTAGATAGCAGAATATCAACTGGAATCCATGAAGAATTTTGAGACATGAACAGAAATAGCAACATATGTATATTCATGAGAAATATTTGTAAAACACCGAGCTAATGAAATGAGATAATATAATTGGTTCATAAGTGACATGATGAGGATATTTGAGAGATAATATGATGAACCTGTCTTGTAGATTATCCCCTATTGGGGAATTTAGGATGGTTTTAGGGTAGTAGGTTTATTCAATAGGGTTAAATTTGGAATGGTTTTAGGTGTTTTGTATAGGATAATTAATTATGTGACACAGGTGTGTATCAGACTGGGTGTGGATAAAAGAACACAGTGTGGTTTAGCCTTTCACACACAGCCTGAAAAGCCTGACGAAGAGCGATCTGTGCTCGGAACTGTACAGTGGCTTGCTTGTATATTGAAACAATTAATGGATTAACTTTTCAGTAAAAGGACACTTTTTGGCATCAAGCATCGTTCCATGTGTTTTTTCTATTATTTATGGTGGAGTTTTGGGAGTCCACCCTGACGGTGCCTTGATTGAACAAGGATTTCAAGACAAGAGGGTAACCCACCTGATGTTCATTTATATATATATATATATATATATATATATATATATATATATATATATATAACCATTTTCCGAAATTCGAATTTCATATAGAATGAATTTGAATTCGAATAGAAAAGATTAGACTAGAAATAGAAAATAGACTAGAAAAACAATAGAACAGAATTGAGTAAAATATAATGTGTATATGTATTATATTTTATTCTAATCTATTTTTTTCTATTCTAATCTTTTCTATTCAAATTTAAATTCATTCTATATGAATTTCAAACCATCCAATAGATGGTTATATATCAATAAATAACAAATATAAATATATATATATATATATATATATATATATATATATATATATATATATATATATACCGTATATACTCGAGTATAAGTCGTTCCGAGTATAAGTCGAGGCCCTAATTTACCACAAAGAAATGGGAAAAACTTATTGACCCGAGTATAAGACGAGGGTGAGAAATGCACAGCTACTGTAGGTGGAAAAGAGGGTCAACAATGCCCATTTGCAGCATCACTGTGCCCATTTGCAGCCATAGGTCCCCTGAACTTCAAACTCGTTAGTTAAGGGTTCCTAGATGCCCCCTAGCTGCAGCCAAAATTTGGGGTCTCTGAACCCAAAGGGTCCCAAAATGACATTGCTGCAGATGGACACAGTTGACCGAATTTGGGGCCCCATATCTTGGGGCCACTTAGTGCTAAGAACCCCAAATTTGGTGGCACTAACCATGAAATTTCCAAAGCTGAGGTTTCTAGCACCAAGTGGCCCCGAGATACAGGGCCCCAAAAATCAGTTCAGAAAATGTCAAGCACTTTTCTGCAGCAGAGAATGACATTTTCCGAACCGGTTTGGGGCCCCGTATCTCGGGGCCACTTAGTACTAGGAACCCCAGCCTTGGATATGTTATGGTACCAGTTCCACTGGGTTAGCACACCAAATTTGGGGTTCCTAGCACCAAGTGGCCCTAAGATACGGGCCCCAAACTCAGTTCGGAAAATGTCAAGCACTTTTCTGCAGCAGAGAATGACATTTTCTGAACCGATTTTGGGGCCCCGTATGTCGGGGCCACTTAGTGCTAGGAACCCCAGCCTTGGATATGTTATGGTACCAGTTCCACTGGGTTAGCACACCAAATTTGGGGTTCCTAGCACCAAGTGGCCCTGAGATACGGGGCCCCAAACTCGGTTCGGAAAATGTCAAGCACTTTTCTGCAGCAGAGAATGACATTTTCTGAACCGATTTTGGGGCCCCGTATCTCGGGGCCACTTAGTGCTAGGAACTTCAGCTTTGGATATGTTGTGTTACCAGTTCCACTGAAAAAGTATTTATATATATAACCATCTTTTGAAATTCGAAATTCATATAGAATGAATTCAAATTCGAATAGAAAAGATTAGAATAGGAATACAATAGAACAGAAAATAATCTAATATATATATTATATTTTATTCTATTCTGTTCTATTGTTTTTCTAGTCTATTTTCTTTTCTATTCGAATTCGAATTCATTCTATATGAAATTCGAATCTCGGAAAATGGTTATATATATATATATAACCATTTTCCGAAATTCGAATTTCATATAGAATGAATTTGAATTCGAATAGAAAAGATTAGACTAGAAATAGAAAATAGACTAGAAAAACAATAGAACAGAATTGAGTAAAATATAATGTGTATATGTATTATATTTTATTCTAATCTATTTTTTTCTATTCTAATCTTTTCTATTCAAATTTAAATTCATTCTATATGAATTTCAAACCATCCAATAGATGGTTATATATCAATAAATAACTAATATATATATATATATATATATATATATATATATATATATATATATATATATATATATATATATATATATATAACCATTTTCCGAAATTCGAATTTCATATAGAATGAATTCGAATTCGAATAGAAAAGAAAATAGACTAGAAAAACAATATTTTACTCAATTGTGTTCTATTGTTTTTCTAGTCTATTTTCTATTTCTAGTCTAATCTTTTCAATTCGAATTCGAATTCATTCTATATGAAATTCGAATTTCGGAAAATGGTTATATATATATATATATATATATATATATATATATATATATATATATATATAAAATATTTATATATATAACCATCTTTTGAAATTAGAAATTCATATAGAATGCATTCAAATTCGAATAGAAAAGAAAATAGACTAGAAAAACAATAGAACAGAATAGAATAAAATATATATATATTAGATTATTTTCTGTTCTATTGTTTTTCTATTCTAATCTTTTCTATTCAAATTTGAATTCATTTTATATGAATTTCGAATTTCAAAAGATGTATATAATTTTTTTTTTCTGATCTGTTCTATTGTTTTTCTATGATATATATATATATATATAAAAAATTCCGAAATTCGAATTTCATATAGAATGAAATTGAATTGAAATAGAATAGAAAATAATATCTTAGAAAAACAATAGATCAGATCAGAAAATATATATATATATAAAATATATATTTATATATATATATATATATATATATATATATATATATATATATATATATATATATATATATATATATATATATATATATATATATATATATATATGTATATATATATATATATATGTATGTATATATATATAATATATATATGTATAAATATATATATATATATATATATATATAAGAAAAAAAATAGTACAGAATAGAATAAAATATTATATATATATATATATATATATATATATATATATATATATATATATATATATATTATTCTATTCTGTTCTATTGTTATTCTATTCTATTCTTTACTATTCTTTACTATTCGAATTTGAATAGAAAAAATAGAATAGAATAGAGTAACAGTAGAACAGAATAGAATAAAAAATAATATATATATATATATATATTTATTATTATTTTTTTTTGTAAACGCTATAACTTTTGCGCAAAGCAATCAATAAACGCTTATTGCAATTTTTTTTAAACAAAAATATGTAGAAGAATACGTATCGGCCTAAACTGAGGAAAAAAAATGTTTTTTTATATATTTTTGGGGGATATTTATTATAGCAAAATCTAAAAAATAATGCGTTTTTTTCAAAATTGTCGCTCTTATTTTGTTTATAGCGCAAAAAATAAAAACCGCAGGGGTGATCAAATACCACCAAAAGAAAGCTCTATTTATGGGAAAAAAGGACTTAAATTTTGTTTGGGAGCCACGTCGAACAACCGCGCAATTTTCAGTTAAAGCGATGCAGTGCCGAATCGCAAAAAGTGCTCTGGTCAGGAAGGGGGTAAATTCTTCCGGGGCTGAAGTGGTTAAAGACTTGTAGTTTTATTAGCTGTTTTTTTTTTTTTTGACAGGGGCGCAGTTTCAGTGCTTGCCATAGGTGCCATTTTCACTAGATATGCCTCTGGGAGACACAGAGAGAGAGAGAAAGAGAATGTAATCATTTTTATTTACCAATGACGGATGCAGTCTGGGGTGCGCTCAATCCCTCTCACAGCTTTTACTGCCATGGTGACGCGAAACCATGCAGCGTTCTTCTGGTTTGCTGAAGAGGAATATTATCTGAATATTATCAAATTCGAAAATAGAAATATTTTCGAATGCGATTGAAATAATTTCTAATACAGTTGAAATAATTTCGAATGCTGTTGAAATATTTTCGAATGCGGTTGAAATATTATCGAATCCGATTGAAATAATTTTGAATAAAGTTGAAATAATTTCGAATGCGGTTGAAATATTATCAAATTTGGTAGAAATATTTTCGAATGCGATTGAAATATTATCGAATACGATTGAAATAATTTCTAATACAGTTGAAATAATTTCGAATGCTGTTGAAATATTTTCGAATGCGGTTGAAATAATATCGAACCCGGTTGAAATATTTTCGAATTCGACCGATTTTCGAATTCGGTCGAAAACGAAACTGATTTGAAAAACGAATTTAATGAATTTAACGAATCTAACTAAACTAAATTAATTAAATAACGAATTAAAACGAAACGAAACAATTTTTTTCATTTTGCACATGCCTAGTAATAATATGGGCTGCCCATAGGAAGAGGAATTTGGTAATGTTCAATTTAGAAGAAGAAGTACCCAAGAAGCGGCACTAAACTGAGAGAGGGTAAACTGTATTTTTTGGAGAGAGGTTTTTGGGTTGGATACCATAAGAAACATGTTGTCCACAAATAAGCTAATCTTGTGTTCTATGTTCTGAAACTTTTTGCCAGAAATATGGGGGTTTATTTCTAATGCATTGAGCAAGGTGTTTCATAATTAAAGCAAAAATTATGGGCATAGGGGGGCATCCCTGTCTTGTGCTGTTGGTGTTTTGTAAGGTATCTGTACGAAAACTTGGAGACAAGAACTCTAGCAGAGGGTTGAGAATATGGGGACATAATTGCTGATAACAACCAGCCAGAAAAGCCAAATTTCTGTAGCACATCGTTTTGGAAACCTATTCTAGAGGCAGAAATGTTTGGAGTGACCATTTGTCAGCTAACAAAAAGTAAATCCTAGAATATATAGCTTGGCTCACTGAAAAATAAGTATAGACTCTCTATGACTCTCTATCCACAATTTGGATTAGCAGCAAGGATGGGAAGTGTCATCATAATTGGGCATTTTCATTATCCAGATATAGTCTGGGCAGAGGGAACCACGCATTCGTCTAAGGCTCACCAGTTCCTAATGTCTTGCAGGACAATTTCATGGGTCAGATGGTAGACGCACCAGCTAGAAAAAAGACGTTAGTAGATCTACTGATTACCAACAATACAGACCTGATCACGGATATGGAAATACGGGGCAATTTACAAAACCGCAATCACAGAGGAACCGCCATTGCAGGTTCTGATCCCACGTCCTATCTAGGCTTGGCCTTAGGAGAGACGCGGACTTCACGCTATCCCTTTAGGACTAGCCGGCTTGCACATGCTGATTACATCTGGTGCCCGGATTGGCACTGTAACATGTGAGTGTAATTGCCATTTGTTGTTGTCATTTGCTTTTATCTATTAAAATTACTACACTATGAGACCTTCCTCTATGTCTCTTGTGGAGTCATTTTTCCAATCCTAGTTTCATCTCGAGCGGCCGGTGGAGTGGAACTGTGCTGTCAGTGGAATCAATTGGTATTCCAGAAGCGCTGTTTGACCTTCCTGTAAAAAAGGGTCATAATTCTCTGGTGAGTGGCCACCCATCTCTTGAGCACTTGTGCTGAAGAACTAGGAATCCAATTTTGAGCATCACAACTTGGTGTTGGGATTTATCACATATGGACTTTTAGCTTTCTATTTATTTGTATTTGCATTTTTGAGTCACTGAACATCACTAGTGCCTCATACTTTAATATAATTTTCCTGCAGCATTTGGTGACCTGTTCACTTTTAAAGGGGCAGCTTCCATTATGTTTGTTCACTGATTTCACAGGGCGCCATTCATTGTTTTTCATTTTTTTTAAATGATCGCAGGTCAATTGGCTTCAGTATAAATCACACAAATAGGAAACATAAGGGAAATACAAAGACACTGAATTTCAAAAAAGCCAACTTCCCTAAACTATGTAAACTATGAACCTTGCTGGAAGGCATAAATTGAGATAAAATCTTAGGAACAAAGAACATTGAGGAGAGATGGGTTTGCTTTAAGAGCATATTAAATAAGGGCATTAGCCAGTGCACCCCATTGGGTAATACATTTAAAAGGGAGAACAAAAGTCCTAGATGGCTTAACTCCAATGTAAAAATGCATATAAAAGCAAAAGAGAAGGCGTTAAAAAAATACAAGGTTGAGTGATCATCAGCATTCAGACTTTATAAAGAATGCAACAAGAAATGTAAGGGTGCAATTAGGGGGCTAAGATAGAATACAAAAGATACATAGTGGAGGAGAGCAAAAAAAATCCCAAGAAAATCTTTAAGTATGTAAACAGTAAAAAAGGGAGGACAGACCATATTGGCCCCATAAAGAATGAGGAAGGACATCTGGTTACAAAGGATGGGGAGATGGCGAAGGTATTGAATTTATTCTTCTCCTCAGTCTTCACAAGGGAATCGGGGGGCTTCAGTAACTGCAGTGTTTATCCTCGTGACACATCACAGGAAGCACCCTCATGGTTAAGAGAGGACAGAAATGGAAATAGACTTGGGAAATTTAACATTAACAAATCACAGGGATTGGATGGCTTGCACCTGAGGGTAAATAGGGAACTCAGTCAAATAATTGCCAAACCATTGTTCCTAATTTTTACTGACAGTCTACTGACTGGAATGGTACCAGTGGATTGGAGAAAAGCCAATGTGGCACCAATATTTAAAAAGGGCCCAAAATACATCCCTGGGAATTACAGACCAGTTAACCTAACATCAATAGTATGCAAGCTCTTGAAGGGGATGATAAGGGACTATATACAAGATTTTAGTAATGAAAACCGTATCATTAGCAGTAATCAGCATGGATTCATGAAGAATCGTTCTTGCCAAACCAATCTAATAACCTTCTATGAGGAGGTGAGTTGCCATCTAGATAAAGGAAGGTCCGTAGACATGGTGTATCTGGATTTTGCGAAAGCATTTGACACGGTTCCCCATAAATGTTTACTGTACAAAATAAGGTCAGTTGGCATGGACCATAGGGTGAGTACATGGATTGAAAACTGGCTACAAGGGCAAGTTTAGAGGGTGATGATAAATGGCGAATACTCAGAATGGTCAGGGGTGGGTAGTGGGGTCCCACTGGGTTCTGTGCTGGGACCAATCCTATTTAATTTGTTCATAAATGACCTGGAGGATGGGTTAAACAGTTCAATCTCTGTATTTGCAGACGATACTAAGATAAGCAGGGCAATAACTTCTCCGCAGGTTGTGGAAACCTTTCAAGAAGATCTGAACAAATTAATGGGGTGGGCAACTACATGGCAAATGAGGTTTAATGTAGAAAAATGTAAAATAATGCATTTGGGTGGCAAAAATATGAATGCAATATATACACTAGGGGGAGAACCTCTGGGGGAATCTAGGATGGAAAAGGACCTGGGGGTCCTAGTAGATGATAGGCTCAGCAATGGCATGCAATGCCAAGCTGCTGCTAATAAAGCAAACAGAATATTGTCATGCATTAAAAAAGGGATTAACTCCAGGGATAAAGTGATAATTCTCCCATGCTACAAGACTTTGGTCCGGCCACGCCTGCTGTATGCTGTCCAGTTCTGGGCACCAGTCCTTGGGAAGAATGTACTGGAAATGGAGCGAGTACAAAGAAGGGCAACAAAGCTAATAAAGGGTCTGGAGGATATTAGTTATGAAGAAAGGTTGTGAGCACTGAACTTATTCTCTCTGGAGAAGAGACGCTTGAGAGGGGATAGAGGGTTCTTTACTGTAAGAGCGGCAAGGATGTGGAATTCCCTTCCACAGGCGGTGGTCTCAGCGGGGGGCATCAATACTTTCAAAAACTATTAGATAAGCACCTGAATGACCGCAACATACAGGGGTATATAATGTAATACTGACACATAATCACACACATAGGTTGGACTTGATGGACTTGTGTCTTTTTTCAACCTCACCTACTATGTAACTATGTAACTATGGATACAACTTTTTCGCCGAAGGGAGTTTAATAAGACACGTGGCCACTCATTATAATTAGAAGAAAATAGGTTTAACCTTAAACTGTTTAGAGGGTTCTTTACTGTAAGAGCGGCAAGGATGTGGAATTCCCTTCCACAGGCGGTGGTCTCAGCGGGGGGCATCAATACTTTCAAAAACTATTAGATAAGCACCTGAATGACCACAACATACAGGGACATACAAGGTAATACTGACATATAATCACACACATAGGTTGGACTTGATGGAATTGGGTCTTTTTTCAACCTCACCTACTATGTAAGACTATGTAGGTCTATGAACCATGCTGACATCGTCAGATGTCATAAAGGCCATATGTATGCAGAAAGTGTTAGGAGAGTATAAGGTCAGCCTAGTCGAGGAGGAGGAGTCCATAGTGGGGTTTCCCATGCTCTCATATCAGAGGCATAAAGGCATAAAGGTGTGAGCCTTGGAGAGACCAGTCATATCGGAGCAGAGTCCAGGCGCCTTGGAGACGGTGAAGTCAGAGAATGGACATCTTGTGGCAGGATTTTCCATTCCTTTAGGACACAGGCCTATATCAAGACTTAAAACATGGACAATTTTGCCATGCCAAGTTATCAGCAATTTCAAAGCAAAACCCCATTTGTGGGCAATTTTGTTGTTCTGCAGTGTTTTGGTAAGAGGTAAAGGACTTGGTTGTGGACTTTACACGTTCTGTAGTTGAAACATTTTGTGTTTGAATTAGCACAATTCACTTTATTTGTTCATTTGCACAATCATTACTTTATGTGTAATATTTTTGTTAATCTTTGAATTTAGCGCTGCTTTAAGGATTTATGTTATTTTAATTGGTATCACAATTATGGAGTAGCTGCTTTTTTCAAACTGCTATATCACCTCAGTTTTTCTTAATTTTTATTTTTTGGTACAAGGTGCCATCTTTTTCCTATTAAGAGCTGTCAATTGTAAGAAATATGTGCATAGAGAAATGCCTACAATTTCAGTTGGTAAGAGCGGGTTTCATCTAGCTGCTGTTATAACTCGTTCTTTCACAGAAAAAAATTAATACATGCTAATACATCCCTTGGAGTTGAGTTGGGTAGCAATTTAGGCTTAGGGATTCTGGGTGCCCTATATACACATAATTCCAGGTCTAAAAGGGACGGTATGAGGGCTTTCATAATTATTTTAATCAATCCCAATAGGTCACAATGTTTCACAGTTTCTGAAATCATACCATGAAGGAAAAGCCCACATAGCCACATCTCTAGCAAGCATTAAAAAAAAAGACAAAACACAAACAGCGGGGATCTTAACGGCTGTACAACTGAAGAGTGAGGTAGCACAGTAAAGTTTAAAACAAGACCTTTATTACATACTGTCCTGTAAAAAGCTGCGCTAAGAGTTAAATAATAGTCTATGCAGATAACATCAAAAGGGGATTTTTCAAATCCTTTCCAGAGTAAAAACACCACCATCGTGCACTTCTAAGCAGTAGTGACAATCCACTGTAGTAGTTGAGCCTGCTTACCAGAGGGCAAGCATAAAAGAGCAAGTGGCTTTAGCCCAGCCAAGGCCTTTTAGCTTGCTGGCGCTCCCGGTGTTTCTATGGGGGGGTAACTCTCCAGGCTCACTTGTGTTGTCCACGTATCACCATTTAGCACGGGAAACCCGGATAACCCAGAAGGAAGAAAAACTTGCCATAGTATAAAATCCTCCAGATATTTATTTAAAAAAACAATTAGTCACTTACATTTAAGTTAGCAAGGTTGCATATACGAAAAAGCCGGCCGGCATACAAACAAACGGAGCCCGTTCTCTCACTCCGAAAGCGTGGTGACGTCAATGCGTACCTTCCCAGACGCGTTTCATCATCATCTGAACGTTCCCCATTGACAACGTCAGATGATGACGAAACGCATCTGGGAAGGTACGCATTGACGTCACCACGCTTTCGGAGTGAGAGAACGGGCTCCGTTTGTTTGTATGCCGGCCGGCTTTTTCGTATATGCAACCTTGCTAACTTAAATGTAAGTGACTACATGTTTTTTAAATAAATATCTGGAGGATTTTATACTATGGCAAGTTTTTCTTCCTTCTGGGTTATCCGGGTTTCCCGTGCTAAATGGTGATACGTGGACAACACAAGTGAGCCTGGAGATTTACCCCCCCCATAGGAACACCGGGAGCGCCAGCAAGCTAAAAGGCCTTGGCTGGGCTAAAGCCACTTGCTCTTTTATGCTTGCCATCTGGTAAGCAGGCTCAACTACTACGATGGATTGTCACTACTGCTTTGAAGTGCACGGTGGTGGTATTTTTACTCTGGAAAGGATTTAAAAAATCCCCTTTTGATGTTATCTGCATAGACTATTATTTAACTCTTAGCGCAGCTTTTTACAGGACTTTAGAATTTTGGTGTAATCGCACTATATGCTGCTGCTTATTTGTATTTTTTGTTAGCGCGGTTCTCTCCATTTATTACATACTGTAATTGTGATAAAAGAGCTCATAGGTTTATATAACCATCACAAATGGTTACAATCCAAAAAATTAAACACCAAACAAAAAATGCCCACATGGCACCACCATTTTCCTGTTTGCTGTCAGGCATTAGTACATATTGGTCAAAATTTTCTAGGTCATATCTGTATTTAGGTAAATTGTTTTGGAGCTTGTTTTGATCTGATTTGGTTTTGGCAGTATTTACTTTTTGCCCTGATTTATATAACTATATGGGACTTGTGCTCATCCACTTACCATTTTTCTTTTTGGTTTCTTTTTCTTTTTTGTGTATAGTGGGAAGGGTTTTCACCCTGTTTAATACTGTACAATTCCTGCTGTGGGAAGGCTGGCTTTTTTCCAATTCACTTCACAACGTTACAGTCTTGGCTGGATTAGGCCTCTCCATCTGAGTTATGTTTGCTTGATAAGTAGATGTAATAAGGCTACCTAGAGAAAAAATGTTTATATCTGTATATTTTTTATTTTAAATAGTTTGTTGTTGAATATGGCTTTTCTATTTTTTATTTCTTTTTTTTTTTTGTTCTTTTGGTAGGCGATTGCATTGGTTGGACTTTTA
This sequence comes from Lithobates septentrionalis, assembly GCA_037952835.1. Taxonomy (NCBI): domain Eukaryota; kingdom Metazoa; phylum Chordata; class Amphibia; order Anura; family Ranidae; genus Lithobates; species Lithobates septentrionalis. The sequence continues at coordinate 340,509 of JBBDGP010002517.1, read as the reverse complement.
GACATAGACATACTTGATATCTCATTGGCATACATCACATCTTTATTAATATTGTGCCATACTGCCATCAAGCATGTCTGTAATTTGACAGTTTGGTGCTCGTTGCGCCTTATTCCATTCTGGGTGAGTATATAATGTGGGATCATGCGCCTTCTTTTTCCCTGCTATTTGTCCCTCCAGTATGTCGATCTTGTGCCCTTCTGCAGGGATTAGACTAGTTTATTACCTCACCCCCCCCCCCGTTTTTTTCTCTCTGGGAAACCCCATGGTTGCTTATAAAATGTAATTTTTCTGTTTTTGTATGGTATGAATATATTTAATATGTTTGTTATAATATTGGATTTTACTGTTAAAATAATGTACAGTTTGTATCATTTATCAGTTATGATTTTACAAAGATTGAAAAACGAAATGTATGCTGAGGAAGCTTCTTTCAAGCGAAACGCGTTGATCCATTTATTTTTCTTTTTGGTGTATTGATGTTCCTATCATATCTTTATAGCTTTGAACACATATTTTTAACAAAATGTTTTTATCATGTATAATAGAAGTTCATCTTTTATCAGTATTATTAATTTTGTTATTTGTTGTATTTTTGGGCACTTCAAAATCCCCACTTCCTATAGTCTCTCTGTTGGAAAGATATGTGGGCACTTTCTTTTTGACCCAAATATATGTTACATTACTAAACTGCATAAACATTTTTTTCAGTATGTAACCATGTAACCATTTGTGATGGTCATATAGACCCTTTGAACTCTTTTATTACACTTATGTAATACAGGTCTTGTTTTAAACTTTGTTTTGCTACCTCACTCTTCAGTTGCACAGCCTCTATAGTCCCCAGGTACTGGTTGTGTTTGCTTCAACCCCCTTTGTTTCTTTCTTTTTGAAGCCATTGAATTTTATATTTGTGCTTTGCAAATACATCAACCAACTTGTTATGTGCCACGTGGATATCAGACATTTTGGATTAAATGTGTTGGATATGCTCTGCATGCTCTTAGGCTGAAAACATTGTGGTAGAATTCATTTGCAGAGTGTGTCTCAAACAAAACATCATCTCTTTCATAGCAGAAACTGTGACAGTCTGATCAGGTATAGGGAAGATCTCAATGGATGGCAAAGCAGGATTAGCTGACTCTGAATCGATGTCTATGGAGCTAGGAGGAGATGCATTGGTGTCTTCTGCCCTTCTGCTTCTGGTTTTAAGCCACACTCTGGTTGTGGGGTGGAGAGGACTCACCTTACAAGCTTAGTTCCCCAGCCTGTTAAATGGCTGTGCAGGGCTGGACTGAGGTGAGGGATCTCCCTGGGCTGTGTGTAGGCTCGAACTGGCGTAATCTTGGATATGCTGTGTTGCTGGCACCAGGAAGAAGTCTGCCAGTTTGTGGGGCTTCTTGTCCTCCTTGCATAGCTTGGACATGTTCTGCGGGTGCAGAAGAACAGGCTCAAAAGTGGGGATGATGAGAGGAGCCTGCAATGTTGCTTAGCAAGCTGCTGAGCCGGAGTGGAGAGCAGAGCTTGGGATTATGCGGCCATCATCTCCACTGGTCAGACATGCCCCCTTCAACCCTCTCATTTTAAAACAGTGGGCTCCCAGCAGCCGTATTGTCAATGTGTGTTGGAGCTGGTTAGGGAAAGCTGACAAATCTGTGTAGAGAGAGACAGTTTGCTATACAGTGTTATGATTTGCTATACAATGCTATACTGGGTTATACAGTGCTATACAATTGTATACTGGGCTATACTGTTCTATGCTGTAGATTGCAGTGTTGTGAGCTACATACTCTTGTGTAGGGATGAACACCCCCGGTTCGTTTTGCACCAGAACCTGCGAACGGACCGAAAATTTGCGTAAACTTTAGAACCCCATTGAAGTATATGGGACTCGAACGTTCGAAATCAAAAGTGCTAAATTTAAAGGCTAATTTGCATGGTATTGTCCTAAAAAGGGTTTGGGGACCCGGGTCCTGCCCCAGCGGACATGTATCAATGTAAAAAATTTTTTTTAAAACGGCAGTATTTTCGGGGGCAGTAATTTTAATGATGCTTAAAGTGGAAAAAAAGTGAAATATTATATTATGCCTGTAAAGTGGTGTGTGCTTCCCGTGCTTAGAACAGTCCCTGCACAAAATGACATTTTTAAAGGAATAAAAGTCATTTAAAACTGCTTGTGGCTTTAATGTAATGTCGGGTCCCGGCAATATGGATGAAAATCAGTGAGACAAATGGCATGGGTACCCCCCACCCCCCAGTCCATTACCAGGCTCTTTGGGTCTTGTATGGATATTAAGGGGAACCCCGCACCCAAATTAAAAAAAGGAAAGGTGTGGGGCCTCCAGGCCCTATATACTCTGAACAGCAGTATACAGGCGGTGCAAACAAGACAGGGACTGTAGGTTTGTTGTTAAGTAGAATCTGTTTGTAATTTTGAACTGGTACATTTTTAAAGTGTAGCTCCAGCCAAAAAATCTATCTGTAAGCTTTTTGGAAAACATAGGGAAGAGTTATCACCCCTGTGACATTTGTTTTGCTGTCTGTGCACCTCTTCAGAAGATTTCACCTCACTTTCTGTCCCAATAACAAATGTTTTTTGACAATTTGGGGTTTTTAGTGAAACAAGGATTGGTGATAAAGCATCAGTTGAGAGGAGACACGTTTTTCCCATATTAACTCTTACAGGGGAGAATTTCCTTTCCTAGGGGTAGATTTCATCTCACTTCCTGTTGTCTCCTTCCGTTTGCAAGTAGGAGTCGTTTGTAAGTTGGATGTTTGAAAGTAGGGGCCTACCCTATATACTCTGCAGAAATTGCGGCCTTAGGTGTTGGTGTTGCCAAAACACTGTAAGCCCTCACAGTTACTCTTGGTGGGCGCAGAAACAGGCCCTGCTGTGAAATATTGGATCAAGAATTGTAATTACATGTACCTGTTAAACAGGGGCAGAAAAATTGGGCCTTTGGTGTTGGTGGTGCTGGTTCCACAACACTGTAAGTCCTCACAGTTACTCTTGGGGGGCACAGAAACTGGCCCTGCTGTGAAATATTACATCAAGAATTGTAATTACATGTCCCTGTTGAACAGGGGCAACAAAAATTGGGCCTTAGGCACTGGTGCCACAACACTGCAACCCCTCACAGATACTCTAGTTGGAGCGCAGGAATGAGCCCTGCTGCAAAGTATTGCATCAAAAATTTTAATTAAACGCCCCTGTTAAAAAGGGGCAGAAATATTGGGCCTTAGCCACTGGTGGCAGAGCCCAGAACCAAAAATATTCTTACAAGCTATCAGCATGATCATTGAGGAGGAAGAGGATAGTCACTCAGGATAACAGGATAGTCACTCAGCATCAGCATAAGCAGTCTTGAAGGGGTCTGACATTTAAAAAAAAAAATATTCGGTTACATCAGCATCAGGTGTTTGGTAGCTGGTGGTAATCCAAGACTGATTCATTTTTAAGAAGGTCAGTCGATCGACCGAGTCGGTGGACAGGCGCACCCTGTGATCAGTTACAAAGCCTCCAGCAGCACTGAATGTGCTTCCCGAAAGAACGCTGGATGCAGGACAAGTCAGTAGCTCAATTGCATACTGTGCAAGCTCTGGCCAGTGATCCATCCTCAAGATCCAGTGTCATGAAGATCCTGCCAGTAATCGGCGATCCAGACGCACGGGAACACGGCCACGGGTTCCACTGCGCATGCGCACACGTTTACGGGTGCTGTCACGCACGGGCACGTGCGCGCGCACTCCCGCTGGTGCCAGGCGGGCTATTTATACATGCCTGTCACACTCAATACCCGCTGTCTGCTCTACAGTGTTCTGTGTGCCTTAACCTGATCTGACCTGTGTACTCTGTTATCTGACTCGGCTTCCTGTTTGACCATCCTGCTATCCGCCTGCACCAGACCCTCTTGGCTTGCCTGACCATCCCTCTGTGTAATCCCTAGTACCTCTGCTGCTCGACCGATACTGACCACCGGCTTGTTTGACCATTCCTCTGTCCAATACCAGTATCCAGTCTGTTATCTGCTGCTTTGTTCCTGGTTCCAGTCCTGCGTTTCAGTCTACTACCTGCTGCTTGTTCCTGGTTCCAGTCCAGCGTTCCAGGCTACTACCTGCTGCTTGTTCCTGGTTCCAGCCCAGCGTTCCATTCTACTGCCTGCTGCTTGTTCCTGGTTCCAGCCCAGTATTCCAGACCACTACCTGCTGCTTTGTTCCTGGTTCCAGCCCAGCGTTCCAGTCTACTACCTGCTGCTTGTTCCTGGTTCCAGTCCAGCGTTCCAGGCTACTACCTGCTGCTTTGTTCCTGGTTCCAGCCCAGCTCCTCAGTCCGGCTTACCTACCTGCTGGGGTTCCTGGTCCTCTCTGCATTCCAGTCTCCAGTCTCCAGTCTCCTCTTCAGCTTCAGGTTCCAGAGGGTGCCACCACTCCTGAACTTCCGGTGACTGTTGATCCTGCAAGGCCCCATTCCAGGGGAACCGGAGTGGGAGCTGTAAGGGAGGTCTTTCTCTGCACTTCAGGCTCAAAACCTACCAGGTACGTGACAGTAGCAGACAGCCATGTCTGAGCCTGAGCAGGGAACGTCTCCCATGGAGGAACTTTGTGCACACCTGGCAGGATTGACTGAAGCAGTCAAGAATCTGCAGCAAGGATACACCAGGCTGGAGGAACGAGTGCTAACTTTGTCTAATCCCACCACAGGCACGTCAGAAGTGTGTTGGGCCGGCTTCGACAACACAGTCTATATGCAAAGGCTGAGAAGTGTGAATTTGAACAGGAAAGTATTCAATTTTTGGGGTTAATCATTTCCAGTAGGGGCATTAAGATGGCCCCTCAAAAGGTCGCTGCAGTTTTAGATTGCCCAGTCCCGACAGACAAAAAAGGAATCCAGCGATTCGTTGGATTCGCTAATTTTTACCGTAAATTTATTAAGGGGTTCTCAGCCATCATCACACCATCACACAACTAACTAAACAAGGTACATGCTTCCACTGGTCTGCTGAAGCCCAAAAGGCTTTTGAGACTCTCAAGGGCCTTTTTACTTCCGCCTCTGTACTAAAGCATCCAGATTCCTCTCTGCCGTTCGTACTAGAGGTGGACGCATCTGAAATTGCAGTAGGGGCAGTGTTGTCCCAAAGACAGGGAACTAAGGCCCTTTTATATCCTGTGGCCTTCTTCTCTCCTAAATTGTCCACGGCAGAGAGAAATTATGATGTAGGTGACAGAGTTGTTGGCAATCAAATCAGCGTTGGAGGAGTGGCGCTATCTGCTGGAGGGTGCCGCTTATCCAGTCTTAATTTTTACAGATCATAAGAACCTGGAGTATTTGAGATCTGCAAAGAGGTTGAAGCCACGTCAGGCCAGGTGGGCTCTCTTTTTCTCCAGGTTCTCCTTTCATGTCACCTACCGCCCTGGCTCCAAAAATACCAAACCTGATGCCCTATCCAGGATGTTTCACAAGTCCCAAGAGATTTCCCCTCCAGACACCATTCTGTCCCCGGGGAATTTTCTTTTGCTTCAGGGAAACCTGCTTTCCCAGATTAAGCAGGCTTCCGCGGAATTGGGATCTTCCATTAGGTCAGAACTCCAAGTTAAGGATGGGTTACTGTGGCATGAGAATAGGATCTTTATACCTGAAACACTACGAGTTTCAGTACTAGAACTCTGTCATGATCATGCATTGGCTGGGCATTTTGGCGTGGCTAAGACCACTGATCTGGTACAGCGTACCTTCTGGTGGCCTCAGTTACGCGAAGATTGTAGGAAATTTGTTGAGTCCTGCACCATCTGTATCAGGAACAAGTGGCACAGAACCAAGGCATGGGGATTGCTAAAACCATTGCCTGTCCCAGATAGGCCTTGGAGAATGCTCTCTATAGACTTTATTGTAGAATTACCTCCGGGTGGGGGGCTTCACCTCAATTTTTTGTCATAGTGGACCGGTTGTCGAAGATGGCCCACTTTGTCCCAATGAAGGGCACTCCTTCAGCTACAGAAACGGCACAGGCATTCATTAAAGAAGTCATTAGGCTCAATGGGGTACCAGTTAATATCGTTTCAGATCAGGGGGTACAGTTTACCTCCTGATTCTGGAGGTCTCTGTGTAAAACATTGAACATTGAGCTCTCATTTTCATCTGCTTATCATCCCCAGACTAATGGGCAATCAGAGAGAACAAACCAGACTTTTGAACAATATTTACGCTGTTTTTCTTCTTTTGTCCAAGATGATTGGATTTCTGTTCTCCCATTGGCCGAATTCGCCTACAACAATTCTAATCATTCCGCTATCAAACAAACCCAATTTTTTGGGAATTATGGTTTCCACCCTTCATTTTTGCCTAATTCTCTTCCAGAGTGTACAGTACCCGCAGTTCAGGAGAAGTTGGACTTCTTTACTTCCAACAACCAAGTTTTACAGGAGACCATGACCAGGACCCAGGAATATAATAAAGCAACCTTCGATAAGAAAAGGCGAGGTGAGCTGTTACTTACACCCGGGGACCAGGTATGGTTATCTACAGTAAATCTCAGGATGGCTTGCCCTTCAAAGAAATTGGGCCCCAAGTTTCTTGGGCCATTTCCTGTCAAGCGGAGAATTAATGAGGTGGCATACGAACTTGAACTCCCGGATTCACTAAGAGTGCATCCAGTATTTCATGTGTCCCTGCTCAGACCCTCTATTTCCAGCCCATTTCTAGGCCGAAGTACGGATCCTCCTGATCCAATTTTGGTAGATGGGGAGGAGGAATTCGAGGTGGAGGCTATCATGGACCATAGGAAAAGAGGTAACCAAAATCAATTTCTGATAAAATGGAGGGGGTTTGGCCCAGAAGAAAATTCTTGGGAACCTGAGGACAATATTAATGCTGAAGATCTGTTGCAATCTTTTAAAAGGTCCCATCCAGAGAAATTTCTTCAAAAGGGCATCCGGAGGCTGCCCCTTGGGGGGGGCAGTGTCATGAAGATCCTGCCAGTAATCGGCGATCCAGATGCACGGGAACATGGCCACGGGTTCCACTGCGCATGCGCGCGCGTTCACGGGTGCTGTCACGCACGGGCATGCGCACTCCCGCTGGTGCCAGGCGGGCTATTTAAACCGGCCCATCACACTCAATCCCCGCTGTCTGCTCTACAGCGTTCCGTGTGCCTTAACCTGATCTGACCTGTGTACTCTGTTATCTGACCTGGCTTCCTGTTTGACCATCCTGCTATCCGCCTGCAGAAGACCCTCTTGGCTTGCCTGACCATCCCTCTGTGTAATCCCTGGTACCTCTGCTGCTCGACCGATACCGACCACCGGCTTGTTTGACCATTCCTCTGTCCAATACCAGTATCCAGTCTGTTACCTGTTGCTTTGTTCCTGGTTCCAGTCCTGCGTTCCAGTCTACTACCTGCTGCTTGTTCCTGGTTCCAGTCCAGCGTTCCAGGCTACTACCTGCTGCTTGTTCCTGGTTCCAGCCCAGCGTTCCAGTCTACTACCTGCTGCTTGTTCCTGGTTCCAGCCCAGCGTTCCAGACTACTACCTGCTGCTTTGTTCCTGGTTCCAGTCAAGCGTTCCAGTCTACTACCTGCTGCTTGTTCCTGGTTCCAGCCCAGCGTTCCAGTCTACTACCTGCTGCTTGTTCCTGGTTCCAGCCCAGCGTTCCAGTCTACTACCTACTGCTTGTTCCTGGTTCCAGTCCAGCGTTCCAGGCTACTACCTGCTGCTTTGTTCCTGGTTCCAGCCCAGCTCTTCAGTCCGGCTTACTTACCTGCTGGGGTTCCTGGTCCTCTCTGCATTCCAGTCTCCAGTCTCCTCTTCAGCTTCAGGTTCCAGAGGGTGCCACCACTCCTGAACTTCCGGTGACTGTTGATCCTGCCAGGCACCCATACCACTCCTCACTCCTGGGCCCTCTGTCTCCATTCCAGGGGAACGGGAGTGGGAGCTGTAAGGGAGGTCTTTCTCTGCACTTCAGGCTCAAAACCTACCAGGTACGTGACACCCAGTAACCCAGAGGATTTTCGGTGGGAAAGGTGTCCAAGTCAGATCTTGCCCCTAGGTAATCCTGCACCATGTAAAACAGACGCTGGTGATGGTTGCTGGAACCGATCATACCTTGGGGCTGCGGACTAAAAAATTGTCTGAACACATCGGTCAGATGGCCACCTTCTCCACCGCTCCTTTTTTGACTGACCGAAGCCTCAGCAACACGCTGTCCAGGAACAGGAGTTTGTAACCTCCCAGTCCCTGGGAACGCGTTGCACAGACCTTTCTGCAAGGCCTCCCTAAGATGTTTCATCTTCTGCTCCCTCTGCGATGGCAAGATAAGGTCCGCAACCTTACCCTTGTAACGTGGATCAAGGAGGGTTGCCAGCCAGTATTGATCCCTCTCCTTGATACCACGAATACGTGGATCCTTACGCAGGCTTTGCAGGATCAGGGAGGCCATGCAGCGTAGGTTTACTGAGGCATTCGGTCCAGAGTCCTTTGTGTCACTAAGGATGACATGATCCGCAGCCACCTCCTCCCAGCCACGTACAAGTCCATGGGTTTCTTGGGACTGTAAATGATCCCTTAAAGACTGCTGCTGATGCTGAGTGCCAGGCTCCACCTCCATGCTGACACAATCCTCCTCTTCCTCCTCTTCCTGCCTCTGTTCTGCCTCAAGTGCCCTGTCCATTATTCAATGCAGCATGTGCACAAACAGGTGGACAAGGGGGACAGGGTCACTGATGCATGCACTGTCACTGCTCACCATCCTCGTGGCCTCCTTAAATGGTGACAGGACAGTGCATGCATCCCTGATCATGGCCCACTGGCATGGGGAAAAAAAAACAAGCTCCCCTGACCCTGTCCTGGTGCCATAGTTGCACAGGTACTCATTAATGGCCCACTGCTGCATGTGCAGCCACTGCAGCATGGCCAACGTTGAGTTCCACCTGGTGGGCATGTGACAGATTCCTTCCTTTTGAAGGTCAGCCAGCCGAGCACTGGCATTATATAACCTGCGGAAATGCACACAGACTTTCCTGGCCTGCCTCAGGACATCCTGTAAGCCCGGGTACCTGCCCAAGAACCGCTGCACCACCAAGTTAAGGATGTGAGCCAAACGTGGCACATGGGTCAGTTGTCCCTGTCGGAGGGTGGAGAGGAGGTTGGTGCCATTGTCGCAAACCACCATACCTGGCTTAAGCTGGCATGGCGTCAACCACCTCTGAACTTGTCCCTGCAGAGCTGACAGAATCTCTGCCCAAGTGTGGCTCCTGTCACCCAAGCACACCAGCTCAAGCACCGCATGGCATATTTTGGTCTGTGTGCTTGCGTAGCCCCTTGAACGCCTACGGAGCACCGCTGGTTCCAAAGACAAATCAGCACAAGAAGAGGCCGTGAAGGAAGAAGAAGAGGAGGGGGTGGAGGAGAGAGGTGTGGCTGAATCACCACTAGTAGAATTTTGGAGGCGTGGTGGCGGAACAAGCTCCAACACTACTGCACCCTGTCCTGCATCCTTCCCAGTTGCCAGAAGAGTCGCCCAGTGTGCAGTGAAATATAGGTAGCGTCCCTGTCCATGCCTGCTGGACCATGAGTCAGCGGTAATATGCACCTTACTGCTGACCGCCCTGTCCAGCGAGGCCAAGACATTGCCTTCCACATGCCGGTAGAGAGCCGGAATTGCTTTCCATGAGGAAAAATGGCGTTTGGGAACCTGTCACTGAGGAACCGCACAGTCCACAAACTCACGGAAGGGGGCAGAGTCTACCAACTGAAAAGGCAGCAGTTGACAATCTGATGGTTGGTGTACCGATAGCAGATTGCCCCCAAGTACTTGGCTGTGACACACCTAATTCTACACGTTCATTCCTCTCAGTGCAGGTCTCAGAGAAGACTGAAGGTATAGTGGGGTTGGAGATCTCAGCTGATGAGGAGCAAGGAGAGGTCCTCTTTGTTCTTTGGTGTGGGTCTTTTAGGTACGATTGCTAACGAACTGCATGGCAGGTCAACATATGTCTGGTAAAGCATGTGGTGCCCAAGCGGGAGATGTTTTGGCCACGCGAGATACGCTTGAGACATATGTTGCAAATAGCAGCGGTGGGATCTGATGCACTCATCTCAAAAAAGGCCCCCACCAAAGAACTTTTGGAATAATGCACAGAGACAGCAGCGCCTTGCACATGCGGAGCTCTTCGGTGTGATGCAGTCGGTGTGCTGCCCTTAAGCTGGCCCCTGGAGGGCATCCCTACTCATTGGTGATGTGCCTCCTCCTCCTCCTCTCTCCTATCAGGCACCCACGTGGAGTCAGTGACCTCATTGTCCCCTCCCATCTCATCACTGGAGCAAAGCTGGCAGTATGCTGCAGATGGGGGGACATGACTGCCAGATTGCTGTCCTTCTTGGGCACCCCCTCTCTCTGGGCTCATGTTACTGCCTTCCTCTAGCTGGGTACCATCATCGGAGCCTTCAAAATGCTGGGCATCCTCCTGGAGCATGTACCCAACACTGTGGTCAAACAGTTCGGGGGACTCCTCAGGAGGACATGGTGGGGCTAGGGAAGGAGTGACTGTTGCCATTGAGCCAAGGGAAGAGGCCGCGTTGGCAGCTGCTTTGCCAGACAAAGTACCCTGAGCCTGGGTGAGAGAGAATGAAGAGGATGAGAACGGCTTGGTCATCCACTCTACCAAGTCTTCCGCATGTTGCGGCTCAACACGGCCATCTGCCAAAAAAAAGGACAAGTGTGTCCCACGGCCATGTGCTGATGAGGATGCACTGTCTCCATGACCAGCACTGTTGCCTCTAGACACAGAGACTGCTTGCCCTCTTCTATTGGCTTATGACTGTCTGCCTCTCCTTGTTGGCCTTCCAGACATACTAATGGCCTGCAGTGAGATGTAGCTGCACAAAGCTGGGATGTATATATATACTGATACTGCAGCTAGCAGAATCAACTGCCTGCCTGTAGTATTATTAGTATGAGAACACCAGCAATTGTCTTCAGGTAGCTTTAGGTGCACACTGTGCAGAGGAAGCAGTACACTAACTGTATACTGTAGCTGCCTGCCTGTGGTATTAATAGGAGCAGAACAACAGCAATTATCTTCAGGTAGCTTTGGGTGCACATTGTGCAGAGGACACAGTACACTAACTGTAAATACTGTAGCTGCCTGCCTGTGGTATTAATATAGGATCAGAAGAACACCACCAATTTTATTAAGGTAGCTTTAGGTGCACACTGTGCAGAGGACACAGTACACTAACTGTAAATACTGTAGCTGCCTGCCTGTGGTATTAATAGGATCAGAACAACAGCAATTTTCTTCAGGTAGCTTTAGGTGCACACTGTGCAGAGGACACAGTACACTAACTGCAAATACTGTAGCTGCCTGTGGTATTAATAGGAGCAGAACAACAGCAATTTTCTACAGGTAGCTTTAGGTGCACACTGTGCAGAGGACGCAGTACACTAACTATAAATACTGTAGCTGCCTGCCTGTGGTATTAATAGGATCAGAAGAACACCATCAATTTTATTCAGGTAGCTTTAGGTGCACACTGTGCAGAGGACACAGTACGCTAACTGTAAATACTGTAGCTGTCTGCCTGTGGTATTAATATAGGATCAGAATAACACCACCAATTTTATTCAGGTAGCTTTAGGTGCACACTGTGCAGAGGGCGCAGTACACTAACTGTACATACTGTAGCTGCCTGCCTGTGGTATTAATATAGGATCAGAAGAACACCACCAATTTTCTTCAGGTAGCTTTAGGTGCACAATGTGCAGAGGACACAGTGCGCTAACTGTAAATACTGTAGCTGCCTGCCTGTGGTATTAATAGGAGCAGAACAACAGCAATTTTATTCAGGTAGCTTTAGGTGCACACTGTGCAGAAGATGCAGTACACTAACTGTAAATACTGTAGCTGCCTGCCTGTGGTATTAATAGGATCAGAAGAACACCATCAATTTTATTCAGGTAGCTTTAGGTGCACACTGTGCAGAGGACACAGTACACTAACTGTAAATACTGTAGCTGTCTGCCTGTGGTATTAATATAGGATCAGAAGAACACTACCAGTTTTATTCAGGTAGCTTTAGGTGCGCACTGTGCAGAGGACGCAGTACACTAACTGTACATACTGTAGCTGCCTGCCTGTGGTATTAATATAGAATCAGAAGAACACCACCAATTTTCTTCAGGTAGTTTTAGGTGCACAATGTGCAGAGGACACAGTGCGCTAACTGTAAATACTGTAGCTGCCTGCCTGTGGTATTAATAGGAGCAGAACAACAGCAATTTTCTTCAGGTAGCTTTAGGTGCACACTGTGCAGAAGATGCAGTACACTAACTGTAAATACTGTAGCTGCCTGCCTGTGGTATTAATAGGATCAGAAGAACACCATCAATTTTATTCAGGTAGCTTTAGGTGCACACTGTGCAGAGGACACAGTACACTAACTGTAAATACTGTAGCTGTCTGCCTGTGGTATTAATATAGGATCAGAAGAACACCACCGATTTTATTCAGGTAGCTTTAGGTGCACACTGTGCAGAAGATGCAGTACACTAACTGTAAATACTGTAGCTGCCTGCCTGTGGTATTAATAGGATCAGAAGAACACCACCAATTTTCTTCAGGTAGCTTTAGGTGCACACTGTGCAGAGGACAAACTACACTAACTTGTAAATACTACAGCTGCCTGCGGTACTAATAGGATCAGAAGAACTACACCAATTTTCTTCAGGTAGCTTTAGGTGCTCACTGTGCAGAGGACGCACTGCACTAATTTGTAAATACTGCAGCTGCCTGCGGTACTGTACTAATAGGATCAGAAGAACACCACTAATTTTCTTCAGGTAGCTTTAGGTGCACACTGTGCAGAGGATGCACTACACTAACTGTAAATACTACAGCTTCCTGCGATACTAATAGGATCAGAAGAACACCACCAATTTTCTTCAGGTAGGTTTAGGTGCACACTGTGCAGAGGACGTACTACACTAATTTGTAAATACTGCAGCTGCCTGCGGTACTGTACTAATAGGATCAGAAGAACATCACTAATTTTCTTCAGGTAGCTTTAGGTGCACACTGTGCAGAGGACACAGTACACTAACTGTAAATACTGTAGCTGCCTGCCTGTGGTATTAATAGGAGCAGAACAACAGCAATTTTCTTCAGGATAGCTTTAGGTGCACACTGTGCAGAGAATGCAGTACACTAATGCCCCGTACACACGGTCGGATTTTCTGACGGAAAATGTGCGATCGGAGCGTGTTGTCGGAAATTCCGACCGTGTGTGGTCTCCATCTGACTTCCATCGGATTTTCTGACACACAAAGTTTGAGAGCAGGCTATAAAACTTTCCGACAACAAAATCCGATCGTGTCAATTCCGACCGTGTGTGGACAATTCCGACGCACAAAGTGCCACGCATGCTCAGAAGAAATTCCGAGACGGAACAGCTCGGTCTGGTAAAATTAGCATTCGGAATGGATAGAGCACTTTCGTCAGGCTGCAATCTTTAAAATTGTTTAATACAGTGCACTCTCTTCTTCTTTATAATGCAGGAAGAACGAAGTAGTTTTGCTGCTGATATTCACACAGAGTTCTCACAAACTTCTTTCTTTATTATTTATCGTGATTCCCTCAATATATTATGATTTGTCACATCTGACCAAAAATCTATATCATTTTTGTTTGTGTTTTTTTTTTTTTTTTAAAGCCGAATGTGATTTTTTTTTTGGTTTGTATTTTTTTCAAGGATGGTCTTGTTTTTTTTTTTTAGTTATTTAACATACAGAATAACATCCAGTTATTTAACATCCACAACACCATTATTTAATCTCAAGGAGGTTGCTTGGTGTTGGTGTCTCTTGTTAATTTCACATTGTATTTTGAAATGTACCTGCCTCCTCACAAATAAACTGTCCTTTTTTAATGAAAACACACATAGGCGAGTCTAATTGAAACCAAAAAACCTTTATTAAGGGCTCAGAACCAAACAAAGAGGGAGGCAATGCTGGAGAAACAGCAGAAATTAGTGAAGCCTTTGACCCCCAGGGCACGCATCAATTATTTTACTGCAAAATTGGTGGCCTGAGGAGTCTATATATAAGGGAGTGCAGTCTGGTCCAGAAGTCCCAGAGATCATGAAAGCAGCAGATGACAATTGTGTCCCCAGGCTGTGGTCATACAAGAGCCTGCATCTTTTGTCAGACCAGACTGAACCCAGGGTCATCACTCTCTGGTCTTCCTTCCACGCTTCCTTCCACGCTGTGGCTGTGGTGGTGTAGTTGTGGCAGGAGGAGGAGGAGGATGTTCCAACTCAATCACGTGGGTATTGGGTGTGATTTTGCCCCTCACCCCCTTGGTTAAGACTTTATAAAGAAGGTCCTCACACAGCTGGCGACATTCCACAGCCTCCTCCTGTGTGCCACATTCCAGAGCCTTGTCCTGGCTGAGGTCTTCCTGTGTATGAAAAAGGGACATATTTTTAGTTTTTACTTCATCAATCACACACAATTTTCATATCATGACTGTTGCAAATTGAATGTTAACAAATATAAAAGACTATCATTCTGAGCCCAGCATTTTTCATTCTTGTCCCAATTATTTTTGCCCACTACTGTCTATTGATATGTAAACGCCTTTATTAAATCAGCAATTAGTGATCAATAATAACATCTTGTAAAGATAATTTCTTTATTGACCAGAAATCTGTAGAAGAATGCTTTACCTGGCTCAAGCTGGGCTCCTCCACTTCTTCCTGGCTGGAAGTCCCAGGTTGGACATCGGAAGCCTCAGCTGGGGTGGAAGGAAGAGTGGAAGGAAGGGTTGAGAGGGATTCCCTGACTCCAGTCTGGTCTGACAGAAAACAAAGTCTCTCATAGTACCAGAGCCTGGGGACAGAAATGTCATCTGCTGCAGCTCCGGATCTCTGGGAATCCATGACCTTCTTGCGCTCCCTAAGATAAGTGCTCCTCAGGCCACCAATTTTGGCATTTAAATAAGGGATGGTTGCTGTGGGGACCACCGGCTTCACCAACTCCAGCAGTTTCTCCAGCGCTGTCTGCCTCTTTTGTTTATGATTATAATGTGGATGTTTCACCTGCCACAGACAGGGCAGCTCCCTGTACTTTTCTATGAACAGTGGGAGGAAGTTGTGGTCATTGAAGCCATCCATTTTCTCTGCAAGACACAACACAACACAAACCCTAATGTCAGGCAAAACTCTCCTAATCTTGTTACAATATAGGCCTCAATCTAGAAGCAGTATAGGCCCAAGTTTAGATCATACCTTCGTTATCACGATCGGCGCCTCCGATACTCCTTCCTCCACTCACAGATCGTACGTACTATGCACGCGTGTTACGCTTTACACACACTGCGCATGTGTGAAACTCCGTCCGCCCGCCCCTGACGTTCTTTCTATTCTATTCCCCGCCCCTTCTCGTTCGGTGCAGTGGGGGAAGAGCACATGGTGGAGACACAGCAGGTGTCAGATACTTACAGCAACAAGGAGGAGGGGGAGGAAAGCCCGGAGCTTGAAACGTCCCGATCCAGAAGGAGATGATTTAAGGCCTCAAATATGTCCTTTGGGGAGATGTTGGAGATGGTGGACATCCTGAAGAAGGCCGACTATGACGGGAAGTATGGATCTTACTCCAACCCCAATGTCTGAAAGGCCAAGATCATGGCGAAAGTGGTCAAGAGTCTGCACCGGAATTTCGGGGTACGACGATCGAAAGATCAGCTCAGGAAATGGTGGTCGGACCTAAAATTAAGAGAGCACGAGCAGTACAGAAAGATCCAGAGAGTGCTGCAAAAAAGTAAGTAGTTGTGCTGTGTTCCTATTCTTTATGTTTATTACGTTCGTGCTGCTCCATGTGCTTTTCTTAACTGTTATCCAGTTTAAAATGGAAACTTTCATGTTCATGGGCAGATTATTCGTTCGGCCTAGAAAACACCATTGTTTTGGCCATATGCATTTGCCCACATTTTTTATGGCCTACTTGTCTGCAAATAATTTGGTTGTGTAGATGGGTTTGTAACTAGAATGAAATGCAAACTAGATTCTGTGTAAGGAGAGGACACTCAGCAGCAGTTTTCACATCTGGACGCTGGAGCACTAGTGTGGGACACATGAACACCCTTTTTATTAGGTGGCCCACACAGGTGCTCCAGTGTATATTATAGGGGTGTCTCCATCTGTGAAGCTTGTACAAAACAGGTAAAGTATTGAAGCTTGACAAAGGACACTAAAAATACTACATCTTGGAACTCTGCCAAAATAGACAATTGTACCCCACTTCCAAGCAATGTTTCATATTCCTATTTCTGCCATCAAATATGTGTGTTAAGCATACCTATTTTTTTTTTACATAGGGGATAAAAGACTCGGAGGACACCCCTCATCCGAGGAGACCACAGACCCCCCGCCTCTGGAAGAAGGGGAAATCCACCTAAGCCAAGCAGAGCAGGAGGAGGAAGACGTGGTGGAAATTGGCACCACATCAGCTGAGTGTCTGCGATCACAGGCTCAGGTAAGAGATGGATGCCGGCATATTTACAAATACATTGTGTTTTTTTGTTTCTATCTTTTTAGGTGATCGTGATGTTGTGGATACAGGGCATTTCACCTCGGAAAGTGCACAGATCCTGATTGGGGAGATCATGGGGTGTAATAGGGACTTGGAAAACATCCTGAAAAACATCAATGATGTTCAACAAAAAATTAAGAACATCATTGATGTTTTAGGGAGAGTTTAAAACCCCTCAAAATCCCTTTTTTTGGCGCTTTTTGTGAGCTAAAAATTTTTACCATTTTTTGACATATTTGCGAAAAGCCAAATTTTGAAGAGGCACACAGTTTGTCAACATGTGCTATCTGCCATCACGGGACATCAATGGACGCGTTTTGGGGGTGCAACCCCTTCCTCAATAATAAAGTAGCTGTGAGGAAGGGGTTGCACCCACAAAACACGTCCCTTGATCCCCCGTGATGGCAGCTAGCACATGTTGACATTCGGTAATTGGTGTGCATCTTCAAAATTTGGCTTTTCTAGGGGTGACTTCACCCCATCTGAACGCAATATCAAACACAGTTTGTAAATACTCATGTCTGATATTGCCTTCAAGTTCTACCAAATGTGAACTTTGTAAGTTCAAGATTTCTGTCTTTCTTGTTGGTTTTAAACATGCCTCTTTTATCTTAAATGGACATTTCTACTTTTGCTAATGTGACCCCAAAAATTGTTATACAACAAACATGTTGGTTTGTTTTAAAAACCTTTTCTAAATGCACATGTGATTGTGCTGGTATTAAAAAGATTGTTAATCAAGAATGTGTGGATTATTGTTTCAACGCTCCAAAACTTTTGTTGTGCTCTAATTGGTGTTTTCTGTGACAATGGGGGTTATTTCCTAAGGGAAAATCCACTTTGCACTACAAGTGCAGTTTCAAGTGCACTTGTAGTGCAAAGTGTCTTTGCCTTTAGTAAATAACACCCAACAATTCTTTTTAATGTTACACAATCACGCCATTTTCAGGACTCACCACATTTCTGTCAGGGTCAGCTAAAAGAAACACAAGCAGTAAATGTCACCAAAGATTTTAGTAGTTAATTTTTTTTTTATTTGAAAAAGGTTTCAGACATTGTCTGGCATATTGATACCCCCCCTGCCCGCAAAGTATTCAAGGTATCTTAGACGGGCATCACGGACACTCAGGGGGGGCAAGCCAGGACGGCCACTTTCAAGCGCCATCAGGGTTGGTTCATTTTGAATTCCAGCCTCAGGCCCAACTGAGCCAGCATAGTTGGCATAATGTTGCCGTAAAAAGTTGTGTAGAACACAGCACGCCAGGATGATATGATTCAGTTTGTACTCCACCATGTGTATAGGTGTAAGAAATAGGCAGTAATTAAAAACCCTCTGGTCCGGGGTGAGGGTCCTCTTCGGGAATGGCCGCATAAGATGGTACCCCAGGGCAAACGCTTCATATGCAACGAAGACGAATGGAAGTCCTTCCACATTGTCTTCTGGAGGTGGCAAGTCCAAGCTGCCATTCAGGAGACGCCCGTAGAACTCCGTCTGGGCGATGACTCCACCATCGGACATCCAGCCATTCTTCCCCACGTCTACATACAGGAACTCGTAAGTAGCCGACACTACCGCCAACATCACAATACTATTGAACCCCTTATAATTAAAATAGTATATCAGGTTACTACTTACCAGACCGGCGAGTCCACTTGGGCAGAGGGTAGGCTCCCTTACGCGTCCGACTAACGGCCCCTGGTAGAGTAAACAGAAGGCACGAAAGTACGGAGTGGTATGAGAGCCTGTATGTACTGTCCAGATACTGCAGGGTTAACAGATGAGAAGGCTGAAGCTGGCTGAGCACAGGCACGAGACTGAGCAGGTTTGTCAGGAAGCAGGCTGGGTAGACAACAGACAGGCAGCTGGAGTCCAAGGGAACAGGCAGACGGATGGTCAGGAGGCAGGCCGGGTTCGGTAACTGGCTGACGGCAAAGGTACAGTGGAGCAGGCAAGTGGATGGTCAAACAAGCAGAAGTCAGGTACAGGCAGAGTTCAAAGGGAGGTCCAGGAGACAAGGCCGGGTCGACAGGTAATCAGGAACAGTTCAGATACAGGGTCAGGCACTGGGACGACTAGCTGTTGATCAGGCAGCACTGGTCACAGAGGCACGCCGGCTTAAATGCATCTTTTGGCGCCAAACGACGTGCACGCGCGCGCCCCAGCACACACAGGCGCGCTCACCCGCCGACGCGCGCGCCCCTGCACGCCGGCGTGCACAGCAGGACGACCCCGGACACACACACCAGCACCGTGAGGAACGCGCACAGCGGGGTCCACAGGAACGCGCGCGCCAACGCGCGCCGACGCACCCTGCCGCACACTGCCGCGAGCACCCTGCCCGCCGAGGTACGCTCTCTGACATAGTATGACCCCGAGTTGGGTGGTGGGACGATGTGGACGTGTTTCCCATCAATTGCCCCTCCGCAGTTAGGAAAGTCCCACCTCTAGGCAAAGTGGGAGGCCACAGTCTGCTATTCCTGTGGCGTGGAAGGAAACTGTGGAGTCAAACAAGAAAAACAAATTAGTCATTTTGCACATACACAGGGAAAGCAGATTAGACACAAACATTCTTGGCCAACATCAAGATAACATTTATTTGAGGGAGTTTTTAAAGACCAAAGTATAAGGTACGCCTATCAGATCCCCCCCCCTCTCATGGGCCATTTCTAACATTTTGGGGGGGGGGGGCTCTTGGACAGGTAACCCTCTCCACTTCATTGACAGATGAATGCCTAAATAATGGGTATTACTTTAGCCAGCCACTCCTTAGTTACACTATTGGCAGACCACTAGACAGGTAAGAGGTGTCATAATACACAGATATAAATACACATTGTACACATTTTAGCACATTTGGACATTCTGCTATTACCTATCAAGATAATAATAGGATACACAAACTTTAAACAGTGCCATTTGAAAGTATACAGGCAGGCCCTTGCACTACATGCTTTGGGGAATTCATCCATAAATCTGACCACAAAAGAGATGGGTATAGTGTGTATGGGTTTGGCAAAGTCAGCAGATAGATGATTGAGGATAGATAGAGAATTGTTATCAGCTGACTTAGCAGTTGGGGGGAGGGAGGGTTCCAAATGATTTGGGGACCCCCCAAAAAAAGGCTCTGGCACTCTGCCTGAATTTAAAGCACAAATCACATTTAAAAACCTTTTAGGGGGTGTTTGGGGTAAAGCACTACTATGGAGCTGATAAAATACATTGTTAAGTGACTACATGAGGTGAATATAGGGCCAGGAGACCATGCTGGGGAGGACAAAGGGGACATTCACAGCATACTACAATCATGTTAATTAGGGAATGAGGAAAGAAATACAATATATTAGCAAACATTAAATACAATAAAATGTGATATTAAAGGATAAAAATCTTACCTTAACCGGTTCAATACAGGGCATTTTCACCCCCTTCCTTCCCAGGCCAATTTTTAGTTTTCAGCGCTGTCGCACTTTAAACGACAATTGCGCGGTCGTGCAACGTTGTACCCAAAAAATTTTTTTTTCCCACAAATAGAGCTTTCTTTTGGTGGTATTTGATCGCCTCTGCGGTTTTTATTTTTTGCACTATAAACAAAAGAAGAGCGACAATTTTGAAAAAAACACAATATTTTTTACTTTTTGTTATAATAAATATCCCAATTTTTTTTCAAAAAAATAAATTTTTTCCTCAGTTTCAGCCGATACGTATTCTTCTACATATTTTTGGTAAAAAAAATCGCAATAAGCGTATATTGATTTGTTTGCGCAAAAGTTATAGCGTCTACAAAATACGGGATATATTTATGGCATTTAAAAAAAAAAATATTTCTTTATTTTTTTAGCGGCGATCGTAATTTTTTGTTGTGACTGCGACATTATGGCGGACACATTGGACACTTTTGACACATTTTTGGGACCATTCACATTTATACAGCGATCAATGCTATAAAATTGCATTGATTACGGTGTAAATGTGACAGGCAGTGAAGGGGTTAACCACTAGGGGGCGGGGAGGGGTTAATATGTTTCCTAGGGAATGATTCTAACTGTAGGGGGAGGGGACGCACAAGGGGAGGAGACTGATCAGTGTTCCTCCGTTCTGGGAACACAGATCGCTTTCCTCACAACTGACAGGACGTGGATCTGTGTGTTTACACACACAGATCTACGGTCCGGCCCGGTTAACGGGCAATCGCGGGTGCCCGGCGGACATCGCGGCCGCCGGGCACACGCACCGGGTCCTGAGCAGCGCGGCGGGCGCGCGCACACCCTCTAGACACCCGGGAATCCCAGGATGTCATATGACGTCCACCCAGGATGGGAGATCCCATCTGTGGACATCATATGTCTATGGCTGGGTAGGGAAGTGGTTAATATACTCCTTCTGCAGGACCTGGATGATGGCAGAACAGGTCTCTGGGATAATGATCCCCAGAGCCTGGGGGGAGATGCCTGTCAAGAACTTCATGTCCTGCAGGCTTCTCCCCGTCACCAAGAACCGCAGGGTGGCGACTAGCCTCTGCTCCGGAGTGATGGCTTGCCTCATGCAGGTATCCTGCCTGCTAATATAAGGGGTCAGCAAAGCCAACAAACAGTGAAATACGGGGTCCGTCATCCGGAGAAAGTTCCTGAAATCATCAGGATTATTCGCACGGATCTCACGGAGCAAAGGCATGTGACAGAACTGGTCATGCTGGAGCAACCAATTCTTGGTCCATGAACTCCTCCCCACCCTGTTCATGGACAGGAGTTGTGTCAAGGTCAGGACCCAACACCAAGCCCCCACACAGCACGAACTCTACGAGGAGTACGTATATGCAACATGGCTAGAAAACGTTGGCTGCTCAGAACGAAGTAACAGAATGCACCGAAGAACAGCAAGGCCTGTGAAGAGTGACCTGAAAAACAGTAACAAACGAACAAGAACACAATGACAAGAGTCAATGGTACTCGCTGCATGCACTGAAGAGCAGATACAACCCCACAAGCACAAACTGAACAGCAGAAAATGATCTGAAAACCACGAGTCTGAAAAAGCACAAATCGTCTCTCACCAAACTTTTACTAACACGAGATTAGCAAAAGGAGCCCAAAGGGTGCCGCGCTTGGTTCTGAACTGGCCTTTTCTAGTCTTGTCGTACGTGGTGTACGTCACCGCGTTCTTGGTGATCGGAAATTCCGACAACTTTGTGCGACCGTGTGTACGCAAAACAAGTTTGAGCCATGGATTTTGTTGTCGGAATGTCCATACAATGTCCGATCGTGTGTACGGGGCATAACTGTAAATACTGTAGCTGCCTGCCTGTGGTATTAATATAGGATCAGAAAAACACCACCAATTTAATGCAGGTAGCTTTAGGTGCACACTGTGCAGAGGACGCACTACACTAACTGTAAATACTGTAGCTGCCTGCCGGTGGTATTAATAGGATCAGAAGAACACCACTAATTTTCTTCAGGTAGCTTTAGGTGCACACTGTGCAGAGGACGCACTACACTAACTTGTAAATGCTACAGCTGCCTGCGATACTAATAGGATCAGAAGAACACCTCCAATTTTCTTTAGGTAGCTTTAGGTGCACAATGTGCAGAGGACGCACTACACTGATTTGTAAATATTGCAGCTGCCTGCGGTACTGTACTAACAGGATCAGAAGAACACCACTAATTTTCTTCAGGTAGCTTTAGGTGCACACTGTGCAGAGGACACACTACACTAACTTGTAAATACTGCAGCTGCCTGCGGTACTGTACTAATAGGATCAGAAGAACACCACCAATTTTCTTCAGGTAGCTTTAGGTGCACACTGTGCAGAGGATGCACTACACTAACTTGTAAATCCTACAGCTGCCTGCGGTACTAATAGGATCAGAAGAACACCACCAATTTTCTTCAGGTAGCTTTAGGTGCACACTGTGCAGAGGACGCACTACAATAATTTCTAAATACTGCAGCTGCCTGCAGTACTGTACTAATAGGATCAGAAGAACACCACTAATTTTCTTCAGGTAGCTTTAGGTGCACACTGTCTTTGACCACCAACTTTCACTTCCCCCTCCAGTTCACCCCCTCATTCCTATTCCTCCATCATTGCACCTACATTTGTTGTTTTCACATTGCCCCACTTTTTTAGTTTTCTCAACATACACTTTTTTTCACATCAAGTGAGCCTGGGAGTGCTGGTCTGCCGTGTTCGCTGTCTGTGTTGGTTGCCGTTACTGTACGCGCCCTCTCGGCTCCCGTCACTGACCTGGGGCCGGCCTGCTGACCTTGATGTCTTGTGTCTCGGTGTTCATGCCTAGTAAGTCTATATGCCCTACCCGGGTTTCGGGTGGAATGTTACCCATATTCAACCAACTTTGTTACTGAGTATCCACACATTTTTCTTTACAGACAATGCACATTTCTGCTCCTGAAGAGCAGTTTTAAGCCGCGAAACGCGTCAAGCTAATTGATGTCGTGAACCATTTATACACCTATTATGATATGCAAGCTTTTACAAACCTACCTATTAAGGACTTAAGAACTATTGACCGTGCAGTTGTTATCTCTTGAATGTTTTTACATTGCTTGAACACTGGTGGATCCCTTAAAATTTTACCATTATTGTATATGATTATAAACATGTTATTGCCAGTTGTTGCTACTATAGATTTTGGCGCCCAGTTACGGGTGCATCTCCATGTATGTACAACTCTATGTCAGTTAAATATGTTTCTATGCAATATTAAACAATTTCTACCTTTCACCATCTTGTTCTTTTTGTCACCAGGAGCTTCATTTAAAGTCGCACCTTTTTTGGTACACTTTGCTGCCTCGGCCGCTTTAGTGTATATTTCGCCACAGATGACAGGGATGGAGGCACATGGCTTTACCCAGCCATTTTAGCCTCATTTAAAGTCCCAATTTCCCCAATCCCCCCTTTTTTATTTATGTGCAGAGGACGCACTACACTAACTTGTAAATAATTCAGCTGCCTGCGGTACTGTACTAATAGGATCAAAAGAACACCACCAATTTTCTTCAGGTAGCTTTAGATGCACACTGTGCAGAGGACACACTCTTGTGTACCCTCTTTTTTCATAGTTCCGTAGACCTATCTGTTCTTCTTAGGACTCATTGCTCTATTTCGGCAGTAAACGTGCCTGCTTGCTAGACTGTGCCACCTCCTTTTATTCTTTGTGGTTTATTTTGGTCTTTTTTTCATTTAAGGTTTTTCTCTTTTGCTTTCTTCCAGGGTTAAAAAAATATAGTTGCGTTTTGATTTGAGTGGTCAGTCTTTTAAACTTATATTCTTTTTTTGGGTGGGGAATATTCCATTTGATTTTTTTTTTTTTTGCATGGGTCCTTTTTAATCTGTGTGTGCAGCATACACTTGTTGCTTAAAGTGGAGTTACACCCAAAAGTGGAACTTCCGCTCATTTGTCTCCTCTCCCCCTCCAGTGCCACAATTTGCACCTTTCGGGGGGGATACCTGTCTTTGACAGATAACCCGTTCCCACTTCTGAGAGTCAGCGCTGCGGCCCATGACATCACCGCGGGGCTCCCTCCTCTTCCCTCCTCCTACCCCTGTCGCCAGGACAGTAGGAAAGAGGAGCCGGGCCTTGCTCATGCGCAGTAGGGTTCCAGGGTACCTGCAATGGCGGTGGCAGCACCCGACAGCTGATGGAAACATCAGCTGCGGTACCGACATCGCTGGACTCCAGGACAGGCAAGTGTTCTATTATTAAAAGCCAGCAGCTGCAGTATGTGTAGCTGCTGGCTTTTATTTTTTTTGGTGGGCAGATCTCTGCTTTAAGCAGCTATAATAATGCTAAATGTTTCACTTCTTGCTGCCGCCAGAGGTTGGAGCAAACCAAACACCAATTTATTTTGCCCATTTGCTGAACCTCCAAATAATCAAAATTCCGTTCAAACCTAGGTTCAGACTAAACTGCTCTCACAGACCTAACTTTGGGAAACCCCCTGTACACTTTGGCAGAAAAAAATTAAATATGGGATTAGGCATTCTGAGCCCACTATCTATTAAAATGTGGTCTATGTTCTGAAAAATCCTTCACTATCCATGGTAACCAAAACTTAGGTTTCATTAGTCTGAAGATACTAGGCTGCTAAATTAGATTGATTGCTTGATTATCGTGGTATTGATAGTGTGATTTCATTGTCAGTTTTTGCAGTGTGTAATGATAACCTTTTGAGGCTTATGCAGCCCTTATACAGAGCAAATTTGCTTGATTCCCCCATGAACGCTGACAGTGTTGACAGGGGAATCCCTCCCGCTGAGCCATTGTAAACCGGGAGAAAACAGTGATTATTGCTAGTGGCTATACCAGCTGCTAGCGATAATCACATGAAAATGATCAATCGATCAACTTAGTACATTCAACCTGCCCATAAATGGTTCAATTCATGGTTCAGCAGGACCTGTCCAAGATTGGAACCGCCTATGGCTGGCCTTAGACCCCTTTCACACTGAGGCAGTTTTCAGGGGTTTCAGTGCTAGAAATAGCACCTGTAAAGTGCCTGAAAACTGCCTCCCATTCATTGCAATAGGAGGCAGCTTTCACACCCGGGCAGTGCGCTTGCTCGACATTAGAAAAAGTCCTGCAAGTATCATTTTTGGAGCAATTTGGGAGCACTGTTTACAGCGCTCCCAAAATGCCCCTGCCCATTGAAATGAATGGGCAGCACTTTGGAAGTGCCTGAATATCCCTTTGGAAGAGCCGCAACACGGGAGTTTTTAACCCCTTCTTTGGGGTTAAAAGTACCTCTCTAGCAGTCGAAAAGTGGCTCAAAAGCACCGCTTAAACAGCGATAACACGCCGTTAAAAAAGAGCGGCGTTCTACTGCTAACGCCCGGTGCTTTCAGTGTGAAAGCAGTCTTACATAAAAGTGCAACCACTGAAATTTATTTGTGTTTATACATGCGCTAAATTACCTGCTTTTAGAATTTTTTTGCATGTCCACAAGTATAACAGGTGTAAGCATTTATAGCATTAGATTTAGATTGTGCTCTTCTACACACAGTGATATATGTATGAGAATATGAGCAAACATCTGTAAGTTAACATGTATGTTGTGCAGCCAGGATGTGGCTATGTGTCTATTCCTTTAATTGAAGTTTGTGGTTTCGTCTGAAACTTATCCTTGGGGAGTTCTTCACCAGAATGCCAAGATTTTTAGTACATTGCTTGCCATTTGCATGGATGAACAAGAAGGGAATGTAACAAGAATTGATGTTGCTAAGCCATGCTTAAAATATTCATTTGTATTTGTGTTTTCAGGCCTCAATGGCATCATTATAAATACTAATACTTAATAGTCATGGCTTCTGTCAGATCCAATTTAGAAATTCGTTGCGTTTAAGCGTTGGCATTAGGGAGTCACGGTTCATGCCAGATCTAATTTAAAACAGTAAATACTTGCAGTAAATTAGTATGATTTATGTCAGAAGTGATTTTTACTATTTTCCTTCAACTAAGACAAATAAGTATCTAATCCAGAGTTAAGATTTAAGTGTTGAAAAACTCAAACATAAGAAGCAGCTAATCTATAAAGAACAGATAAGCAAATATGCATCCCTAGCCTTAGAGCAAGATAATCCACTAACCCCTCTAATGAATCCCTTTTCTTTCCATTCTGTCCAATTTCCCCAAGGATAAGCATGTTTTGTAGTTTCTGTGACAGAATACATATGATTGTTTGGAGACTTGATGTAGCTGCTCATTGAAGTGAAGGCCTGGCCAGGTGACCTAGATTTACAATCTGCTAGTTGTCCATAAGATAAGACCAGTGCCAGTGTGAATTAACTTACTGGCTGTCATTTATATCCTACTGCTTAAAATTACAAGAAAAGTAAATAGTACATGTTTGTGTCTGTGCCTAGCTAGCTATAGCATAGATGAGTGGATGAGAGGATCGGGCAATGTCCCTGAAAAGGTATACCTTATCTTCATTTTGCCCCTCAAAATTATCTCTTATTTTAGGTTTAATTCAGAAAGAATGTTGCTTTTATAAAGCAACATTTTTATAAATGTAATAAAGAAAGAATATAGTTACAATTTTTTCGAAACCAATATATTTTCAGCTGCTAGATGTTTCCAAAGTTTAACCATAGTTGGATTGGTCAATTGAAACAATTGAACATTTCCTTTCCAGAATGTGAAGCTATGGGCCTTTTTTAAAAGTTATTCATGAATAAAAAATAATGTGTGATGCTCTCCATTAGGGATGAGCCGAACACCCCTCGGTTCGGTTCGCACCAGAACCCGCGAACGGACCGCAAGTTCGCACGAACGTTAGAACCCCATTGACGTCTATGGGACTCGAACGTTCGAAATCAAAAGTGCTCATTTTAAAGGCTAATTTGCATGGTATTGTCCTAAAAAGGGTTTGGGGACCTGGGTCCTACCCCAGGGGACATGTATCAATGCAAAAAAAACTTTTAAAAACGGCCGTTTTTTCGGGAGCAGTGATTTTAATGATGCTTAAAGTAAAAAAAAAAAAGTGAAATATTCCTTTAAATATCGTACCTGGGGGGTGTCTATAGTATGCCTGTAAAGTGACGCGTGTTTCCCATGTTTAGAACAGTCCCTGCACCAAATGTCATTTTTAAAGGAAAAAATCTCATTTAAAACTGCTTGCGGGTTTAATGTCATGTCGGGTCCTGGCAATATGGATGAAAATCAGTGAGACAAACGGCATGGGTACCCCCCAGTCCATTACCAGGCCCTTTGGGTCTTGTATGGATATTAAGGGGAACCCCGCACCCAAATTAAAATAAGGAAAGGTCCCTATATACTCTGAACAGCAGTATACAGGCGGTGCAAACAAGACAGGGACTGTAGGTTTGTTGTTAAGTAGAATCTGTTTGTAATTTTGAACATTTTTAATGTGTTTAGCTCCAGCCAAAAAATCTTTTCTAAGCTTTTTGGAAAACATAGGGAAGGGTTATCACCCCTGTGACATTTGTTTTGCGTCTTTCCTCCTCTTCAGAAGATTTCACCTCACTTTTTT
Source organism: Lithobates septentrionalis (assembly GCA_037952835.1). Lineage (NCBI taxonomy): Eukaryota > Metazoa > Chordata > Amphibia > Anura > Ranidae > Lithobates > Lithobates septentrionalis. The sequence goes on along the minus strand of JBBDGP010002517.1, from coordinate 312,916 downwards.
GTCCCAATGAAAAATGTTTTTTGAAAATTTGGGTTTTTTTGTGGAACAAGGATTGGAAAGCATCAGTGGAAAGGAGAAATTGTTTTCCCATATTAACTCTTACATGAGAGAATTTCCCTTCCTATGGGTAGATTTCATCTCACTTCCTGTTGTCTCCTTCCGTTTGCAAGTAGGAGTCGTTTGTAAGTTAGATGTTTGAAAGTAGGGTCCTGCCCTATATACTCAGCAGAAATTTGGGCCTTAGGTGTTGCTGTGGCCAAAACACTGTAAGCCCTCACAGGGCCCTGCTGTGAAATATTAGATCAAGAATTGTAATTACATGCCCCTGTTGAACAGGAGCTGAAAAATTAGGCCTTAGGCACTGGTGCTGGTGCCACAACACTGCAACCCCTCACAGACACTCTAGTTGGAACGCAGGAACGAGCCCTGCTGCAAAGTATTGCATCAAAAATTGTAATTACACGCCCCTGTTAGACAGGGGCAGAAAAATTGGGCCTTAGGCACTGGTGCTGGTGCCACAACACTGCAACCCCTCACAGACACTCTAGTTGGAATGCAGGAACGAGCCCTGCTGCAAAGTATTGCATCAAAAATTGTAATTTCACGCCCCTGTTAGACAGGGGCAGAAAAATTGGGCCTTAGGCACTGGTGCTGGTGCCACAACACTGCAACCCCTCACAGACACTCTAGTTGGAACGCAGGAACGAGCACTGCTGCAAAGTATTGCATCAAAAATTGTAATTACACGCCCCTGTTAGACAGGGGCAGAAAAATTGGGCCTTAGGCACTGGTGCTGGTGCCACAACACTGCAACCCCTCACAGACACTCTAGTTGGAATGCAGGAACGAGCCCTGCTGCAAAGTATTGCATCAAAAATTGTAATTTCACGCCCCTGTTATACAGGGGCTGAAAAATTGTGCCTTAGGCACTGGTGGTGGCGCCCAGAACCAAAAATGTTCTTACAAGCTATCAGCGTGATGATTGAGGAGGAAGAGGATAATTACTCAGGGATAATCACTCAGCATCAGCATAGGCAGTCTTTGAAGGGATCTGAAAAAAATTATTCAGTTACATCAGCATCAGGTGCTTGGTAGCTGGTGGTGATCCAAGACTGATTCATTTTTATGAAGGTCAGCCGATCGACCGAGTCAGTGGACAGACGCACCCTGTGATCGGTTACCACGCCTCCAGCAGCACTGAATGTACGTTCCGAAAGAACGCTGGATGCAGGACAGGCCAGTAGCTCAATTGCATACTGTGCAAGCTCTGGCCAGTGATCCATCCTCAAGACCCAGTAACCCAGAGGATTTTCGGTGGGAAAGGTGTCCAAGTCTGATCTTGCCCCTAGGTATTCCTGCACCATGTAAAACAGACGCTGGCGATGGTTGCTGGAACCGATCATACCTTGGGGCTGCGGACCAAAAAATTGTCTGAACGCATCGGTCAGACGGCCACCTTCTCCACCGCTCCTTCTTTGACTGACCGAAGCCTCAGCAACACGTTGTCCAGAAACAGGAGTTTGTAACCTCCCAGTCTCTGGGAACGCGTTGCACAGACCTTTCTGCAAGGCCTCCCGAAGATGTTTCATCCTCTGCTCCCTCTGCGATGGCAAGATAAGGTCCGCAACCTTACCCTTGTAACGTGGATCAAGGAGGGTTGCCAGCCAGTATTGGTCCTTCTCCTTGATACCACGAATACGAGGATCCTTACGCAGGCTTTGCAGGATCAGGGAGGCCATGCAGCGTAGGTTTGCTGAGGCATTCGGTCCGGAGTCCTCTGGGTCACTAAGGACAACAACGTCCGCAGCCACCTCCTCCCAGCCACGTACAAGTCCATGTGTTCCTTGGGACTGATCCCTTAAAGACTGCTGATGCTGAGTGCCAGGCTCCACCTCCATACTGACACAATCTTCCTCCTCCTCCTCCTCCTCCTCCTCGTCCTCTTCCTGTGTGATCGGCGGGCACGCAGGAACACTGTCTGGATAAAGGGGGCCTTGAGAGCTAAGGAAGTCCTCCTCTTCCTGCCTCTGTTCTGCCTCAAGTGCCCTGTCCATTATTCCACGCAGCGTGTGCTCCAACAGGTGGACAAGGGGGACAGTGTCACTGATGCATGCACTGTCAGTGCTCACCATCCTCGTGGCCTCCTCGAATGGTGACAGGACAGTGCATGCATCCCTGATCATGGCCCACTGGCGTGGGGAAAAAAAACCAAGGTCCCCTGACCCTGTCCTGGTGCCATAGTCGCACAGGTACTCATTGATGGCCCTCTGCTGCGTGTGCAGCCGCTGCAGCATGGCCAACGTCGAGTTCCACCTGGTGGGCATGTCACAGATTAGGCGGTTCTTGGGCAGGTTAAACTCCTTTTGGAGGTCCGTCAGCCGAGCACTGGCATTATATGACCGGCGGAAATGCACAGAGACTTTCCTGGCCTGCCTCAGGACATCCTGTAAGCCCGGGTACCTGCCCAAGAACCGCTGCACCACCAAGTTAAGGACGTGAGCCAAACAGGGCACATGGGTCAGTTGTCCCTGTCGGAGGGCAGAGAGGAGGTTGGTGCCATTGTCGCAAACCACCATTCCTGCCTTAAGTTGGCGTGGCGTCAACCACCTCTGAACCTGCCCCTGCAGAGCTGACAAAACCTCTGCCCCAGTGTGGCTCCTGTCCCCCAAGCACACCAGCTCAAGCACCGCATGGCATCTTTTGGCCTGCGTACTTGCGTAGCCCCTTGAACGCCTACGGAGCACCGCTGGTTCCGAGGAAGAGGCCATGGAGGAAGAAGAAGAGGAGGGGGTGGAGGAGAGAGGTGTGTCACAATCAGCATTTTGGAGGCGTGGTGGCGGAACAACCTCCAACACTACTGCACCTTGTCCTGCATTCTTCCCAGCTGCCAGCAGAGTCACCCAATGCGCCGTGAAACTTAAGTAACGTCCCTGTCCATGCCTGCTGGACCATGAGTCAGCGGTAATATGCACCTTACCGCTGACCGCCCTGTCCAGCGAGGCATGGACATTGCCTTCCACATGCCGGTAGAGAGCCGGAATCGCCTTCCGTGAGAAAAAGTGGCGTTTGGGTACCTGCCACTGAGGAACCGCACATTCCACAAACTCACGGAAGGGGGCAGAGTCTACCAACTGAAAAGGCAGCAGTTGAAGTGCTAGCAATTTTGCCAAGCTAGCATTCAACCGCTGGGCATGTGGATGGCTGGGAGCAAACTTCTTTCGGCGGTGCAGCAGCTGGGGCAGGGAAATTTGCCTGGTACAATCTGACGTCGGTGTACCAAAAGCAGATTGCCCACAAGTACTTGGCTGTGACACACCTAATTCTACACCTTCATTCCTCTCACTGCAGGTCTCAGAGAGGACTGAAGGTCTAGTGGGGTTGGAAATCTCAGCTGATGAGGAGCAAGGAGAGATCCTCTTTGTTCTTTGGTGTGGGTCTTTCAGATACGCTTGCCAACGAACTGCATGGCAGGTCAACATATGTCTGGTCAAGCATGTGGTACCCAAGCGGGAGATGTTTTGGCCACGCGAGATACGCTTGAGACATATGTTGCAAATAGCAGCGGTGCGATCTGATGCACTCGTCTCAAAAAAGGCCCACACCAAAGAACTTTTTGAATAACGCGCAGAGACTGCAGCGCCCTGCACATGTGGAGCTTTGGGGTGTGATGCAGTCAATGTGCTGCCCTTAGGCTGGCCCCTGGAGGGCATCCTGCCTAGTTGGTGATGTGCCACCTCCTCCTCCTCCTCCTCCTCCTCTCTCCTATCAGGCACCCACGTTGAGTCAGTGACCTCATCATCCCCTCCCTCCTCATCACTGGAGCAAACCTGGCAGTATGCTGCAGCAGGGGGAGCATGACTGCCAGATTGCTGTCCTTCTTGGGCACCCCCTCTGTCCGTGCTCATGTTACTGCCTTCATTGAGCTCAGTATCATCATCAGAGCCTTCCAAACGCTGGGCATCCTCCTGGAGCATGTACCCAACACTGTGGTCAAACAGTTCGAGGGAATCCTCATGAGGACATGGTGGAGCTAGGGAAGGAGTCACTGATGACATTGAGCTGAGGGAAGAGGCCGCTGCTTTGCCAGACAAAGCACCCTGGGCATGGGTGAGAGAGGATGAGGAGGATGAGGACGGCTTGGTCATCCACTCGACCAAGTCTTCCGCATGTTGCGGCTCAACACGGCCAGCTGCCGAAAAAAAGGCCAAGCGTGTCCCATGGCCACGTGCTGATGAGGATGCACCGTCTCCACGACCAGCACTAGACACAGAGCCTGCTTGCCCTCTCTTATTGGCTTGTGACTGTCTGCCTCTCCTTCTTGGCCTTCCAGACATACTAATGGCCTGTAGCTGCACTAAGCTGGGATAGAACACCTGTAATTTTCTTCAGGTAGCTTTATATACTGTAACCAGACAAGCCTGCCTGTCAGTAGGAAGATAACAGGAACGGATCTAGCTGAACACTGTGAGCAGGACACACTGTACTAAATGTAAATAGTCTAGCTGCCTGACCGTGGTACTAATAGGATCAAAAAGAACACCTGTAATTTTCTTCAGGTAGCTTTATATACTGTAACCAGACAAGCCTGCCTGTCAGTAGGAAGATAACAGGAACGGATCTAGCTGAACACTGTGAGCAGGACACACTGTACTAAATGTAAATAGTCTAGCTGCCTGACCGTGGTACTAATAGGATCAAAAAGAACACCTGTAATTTTCTTCAGGTAGCTTTATATACTGTAACCAGACAAGCCTGCCTGTCAGTAGGAAGATAACAGGAACGGATCTAGCTGAACACTGTGAGCAGGACACACTGTACTAAATGTAAATAGTCTAGCTGCCTGACCGTGGTACTAATAGGATCAAAAAGAACACCTGTAATTTTCTTCAGGTAGCTTTATATACTGTAACCAGACAAGCCTGCCTGTCAGTAGGAAGATAACAGGAACGGATCTAGCTGAACACTGTGAGCAGGACGCACTGCACTAAATGTAAATACCAGGAACGGATCTAGCTGAACACTGTGAGCAGGACGCACTGCACTGAATGTAAATAGCAGGAACGGATCTAGCTGAACACTGTGAGCAGGACACACTGCACTGAATGTAAATAGCAGGAACGGATCTAGCTGAACACTGTGAGCAGGACGCACTGCACTGAATGTAAATAGCAGGAACGGATCTAGCTGAACACTGTGAGCAGGACGCACTGCACTGAATGTAAATAGCAGGAACGGATCTAGCTGAACACTGTGAGCAGGACGTACTGCACTAAATGTATATAGCAGGAACGGATCTAGCTGAACACTGTGAGCAGGACGCACTGCACTGAATGTAAATAGCAGGAACGGATCTAGCTGAACACTGTGAGCAGGACACACTGTACTAAATGTAAATAGTCTAGCTGCCTGACCGTGGTACTAATAGGATCAAAAAGAACACCTGTAATTTTCTTCAGGTAGCTTTATATACTGTAACCAGACAAGCCTGCCTGTCAGTAGGAAGATAACAGGAACGGATCTAGCTGAACACTGTGAGCAGGACACACTGTACTAAATGTAAATAGTCTAGCTGCCTGACCGTGGTACTAATAGTATCAAAAAGAACACCTGTAATTTTCTTCAGGTAGCTTTATATACTGTAACCAGACAAGCCTGCCTGTCAGTAGGAAGATAACAGGAACGGATCTAGCTGAACACTGTGAGCAGGACGCACTGCACTAAATGTAAATACCAGGAACGGATCTAGCTGAACACTGTGAGCAGGACGCACTGCACTGAATGTAAATAGCAGGAACGGATCTAGCTGAACACTGTGAGCAGGACGCACTGCACTGAATGTAAATAGCAGGAACGGATCTAGCTGAACACTGTGAGCAGGACGCACTGCACTGAATGTAAATAGCAGGAACGGATCTAGCTGAACACTGTGAGCAGGACGCACTGCACTGAATGTAAATAGCAGGAACGGATCTAGCTGAACACTGTGAGCAGGACGTACTGCACTAAATGTATATAGCAGGAACGGATCTAGCTGAACACTGTGAGCAGGACGCACTGCACTGAATGTAAATAGCAGGAATGGATCTAGCTGAACACTGTGAGCAGGACGCACTGCACTAAATGTAAATACCAGGAACGGATCTAGCTGAACACTGTGAGCAGGACGCACTGCACTGAATGTAAATAGCAGGAACGGATCTAGCTGAACACTGTGAGCAGGACGCACTGCACTGAATGTAAATAGCAGGAACGGATCTAGCTGAACACTGTGAGCAGGACGCACTGCACTGAATGTAAATAGCAGGAACGGATCTAGCTGAACACTGTGAGCAGGACGTACTGCACTAAATGTATATAGCAGGAACGGATCTAGCTGAACACTGTGAGCAGGACGCACTGCACTGAATGTAAATAGCAGGAACGGATCTAGCTGAACACTGTGAGCAGGACGCACTGCACTAAATGTAAATACCAGGAACGGATCTAGCTGAACACTGTGAGCAGGACGCACTGCACTGAATGTAAATAGCAGGAACGGATCTAGCTGAACACTGTGAGCAGGACGCACTGCACTGAATGTAAATAGCAGGAACGGATCTAGCTGAACACTGTGAGCAGGACGCACTGCACTGAATGTAAATAGCAGGAACGGATCTAGCTGAACACTGTGAGCAGGACGCACTGCACTGAATGTAAATAGCAGGAACGGATCTAGCTGAACACTGTGAGCAGGACACACTGCACTAAATAGTCTAGATAGAAGATAACAGGAACGGATCTAGCTAAACTGAATACAGTGTATATATATATATGCAACACCTGGGATGCATATATATACACAATACACTGTAAGTGCAGCTAACTGACTGACTGTTCTGCCTAATCTATCTAACTCAAATCAAATGACACTGTCTCTCTCTCTCTCTATCTCTCAGCACACCGGAACACACACTACACAGGGCCGCCGTGCAGGCGGCCTTATATAGTGTGGGGTGTGTACTAAATCCCCTGAGCCATAATTGGCCAAAGCCACCCTGGCTTTGGCCAATTACAGCTCTCTCTACTGACGGCGCTGTGATTGGCCAAGCATGCGGGTCATAGTGCATGCTTGGCCAATCATCAGCCAGCAATGCACTGCGATGCCGCAGTGAATTATGGGCCGTGACGCGCCACACGAATTTGGCGCGAACGGCCCATATCGTTCGCAATTCGACGGACGGTCGAACAGCCGATGTTCGAGTCGAACATGGGTTCGACTCGAACACGAAGCTCATCCCTACTCTCCATTTTGCAAGACAATACTAACCTGGTACACCGAGCCAACAGAGTAGTACATAATGATTGGAGGAGGCCTGTGAACAGTGGCCTTCTCTATTGCTACACTGTACCACTGATGATGCATGATAGGATCTTCTGATCTACTTTGATCCCAAATGGTTGTGCAGAAGTAGGCAAGAGTTTATATGCAACTTCCTTTTTTAGGCTTCTACTTCTGAAGTTTATTGGCAATTTAGCATAAAATAAGTAGAGGTTAAAAATAATTCCCCAAGCCATTAAAAGCTTTTATATGTAAATGGTCACACCACAGGATCTCCGTAGTACCTTTGCGCTAAAGATCCAGTTCACTTATTTTCACGTTGTTAACTTCCCTGATAAGCCCAAACAACTGCCATTTCTCTATCCAATTAGAATTCCCTTATGTGCTTGCATTGGACAGTGAAATAGCAGTTGATGGGCTTAGCCCAAAAGTGGGAAAGGGAGGCCAAACAAACTAAGCAAAGTTACATAAATGAGAGAATTATTGCAGCTTGAAGCAGTGATACCTTTCTGCTTCTACTAGTCTGGCTTTATGTGTGTCTGGCAAATCCAGCAGGTAAGAAGATACTAGATGTGATTAAATGACCTTATCCTGTTGTCCACACAGCATTGGTGTAGCTGTATGTTCATCAAACACCAAAGTACACATGCGTCTCGGAGATGGCACATGTCACAAATCCATACATTTGGTAAAACTTTAAAAATTGGATTATGTACTCCAGTATCCATATTTCCCAGTGGACCACATAGATAATATGGAATCCAAGGCAAAGAATTGGACCAATTACTGGTATGAGATTATTTAGGAGAACTTAGGTAACACTGGCTCCGTGTCAGAAAATATAGATGCTGCATATTGTGGCTAGTTCTTACCAACCACAAATGTGAGTGTTCCATGTTACCTTGAAGCAGATGCTAAGGATTTTAGGGGACTGCAGGGAAGGGACGAAATAATATTTTCCTCCACTGTACCTTGCCAACTTAGAGGTGCCCCAAGTGTTCACAGGTATTTTATCGTTTAAACACCTATAGTGGGGCAAAAAAGTATTTAGTCAGCCACCAATTGTGCAAGTTCTCCCACTTAAAAAGAGAGGCCTATAATTGTCATCATAGGTATACCACAACTATGAGAGACAAAACGTGGAAACAAATCCAGACAATCACATTGTTTGATTTTTGAAAGAATTTATTTGCAAATTATGGTGGAAAGTAAGTATTTTGTCAATATCAAAAGTTCACCTCAGTACTTTGTTATATATCCTTTGTTGGCAGAGGTCAAACGTTTTCTGTAAGTCTTCACTAGGTTGTTACACACTGTTGCTGGTATGTTGGCCCATTCCTCCATGCAGATCTCCTCTAGAACAGTGATGTTTTGGGGCTGTCGCTGGGCAACACGGACTTTCAACTCCCTCCACAAGTTTTCTATGGGGTTGAGATCTGGAGACTGGCTAGGCCACTCCAGGACCTTGAAATGCTTCTTATGAAGCCACTCCTTCATTGCCAGGGGGTGTGTTTGGGATCATTGTCATGCTGAAAGACCCAGCCACGTTTCATCTTCAATGGCTTTGCTGATGGGAGGAGGTTTGCACTCAAAATCTCACGATACATGGCCCCATTCATTCTTTCGTGTACACGGATCAGTCGTCCTGTTCCCTTTGCAGAGAAAAAGCCCCAAAGCATGATGTTGCCACCCCCATGCTTTACAGTAGGTATGGTGTTCTTTGGTTGCAACTCAGCATTCTCTCTCCTCCAAACACGAGTTGTGCTTCTACCAAACTTTTCTACTGTGGTTTCATCTGACCATATGACATTCTCCCAATCCTCTTCTGGATCATCCAAATGCTCTCTAGCAAACCTCAGATGGGCCCAGACATGTACTGTCTTAAGCAGGGGGGCATGTCTGGCACTGCAGGATCTGAGTCCCTGGTGGCGTAGTGTGATACTGATGGTAGCCTTTGTTACGTTGGTCCCAACTCTCTGCAGGTCATTCACTAGGTCCCCCCGTGTGGTTCTGGGATTTTTGCTCACCGTTCTTGTGATCATTTTGACCCCACAGGCTGAGATCTTGCGTGGAACCCCAGATCGAGGGAGATTATCAGTGGTCTTGTATGTCTTCCACTTTTTATTCATTGCTCCCACAGTTAACTTCTTCACACCAAGCTGCTTGCCTATTGCAGATTCAGTCTTCCCAACCTGGTGCAGGTCTACAATTTTGTTTCTGGTGTCCTTCGACAGCTTTTTGGTCTTCACTAGGGATGAGCTTCGAGTTCGAGTCAAACTCATGTTCGACTCGAACATCAGCTGTTCGCCAGTTCGCCGAACAATTTGGGGTGTTCGCGGCAAATTCGAAAGCCACAGAACACCCTTTAAAAGTCTATGGGAGAAATTTAAAGTGCTAATTTTAAAGGCTTATATGCATGGTATTGTCATAAAAAGTGTTTGGGACCCGGGTCCTGCCCCAGGGGACATGAATTAATGCAAAAAAAGTTTTAAAAATGGCCGTTTTTTCAGGAGCAGTGATTTTAATAATGCTTAAAGTCAAACAATAAAAGTGTAATATTCCTTTAAATTTCGTACCTGGGGGGTGTCTATAGTATGCCTGTAAAGGGGCGCATATTGTTTAGAACAGTCTGACAGCAAAATGACATTTCAAAGGAAAAAAAGTCATATACGACAGAACAACTGCAGGCATCATGGGAGGGACAAAACCCATCACAAAGCGCATAAAAGATGTTATCCATGTGGTAGATTTGGGATTAGGAGGTGGGAAACAGAACGCTTTTGTCAGAGCTGGGCTCAGCTCTTCCTTCTCTGAGCTGGCCACTCAGCTGTCAGCTAATTACCAGCTCCTATCTCTCCACAGTGACTCACCTGTTGATGATATCCTGCAAGTCAGTCCTGCCTATTTAAGCCATCCAGCCCAGATGATCTCTGCCTTCGCCTTGGTTAACATCACAGAGACTATCTCTTGCGTTCCTGTTAAAGACTTTCTCGGCTGATATTCCTTTTGGCTCCGGATCCTGCTTGCTGTTCCACTACACTAATCCCTGACTTTCTGGCTTGTCTGACTTACCGAACTTTGGCTATTTGACTACGTTTGTTCTATTTACTTATTAAACAAGTGCGATTTAACTGTACTTCTGTCTCGGTCTGATTCATGGTTTCTGACAGTAGGCGAAGGCCATGAATTCAGAAGATGCAGTGAATCCATTTGTTGGTAATATTTTTTTCCAGATTGGATGAGCAAGGATCACCGCATGGATTGTTTGCCATGGCATTACAAATGCTTCTGAGTCACATGGCTCACCTGGAATTTCCCACTGTGGCTGCTCCAGTACAACCTGTGTTGCATGCCATCCCTGCTGTTGCTCCAGTCTCTGTGCAGGCACCCACTTCGAGTATTACCTCTATAAGAGGTATCTCTGGTTCCGCTCCGCTGCCCCATCGATTTAGGGGTGATCCAGTCCAATGCAGAGGGTTTCTCAACCAGGTTGAGATATACTTTGAGATGCTGCAACAGGCGTTTCCCACGGACAGAAGCAAAGTAAGTTTTGTGATATCTTTGCTTTCTCAGAGAACCTTGGCCTGGGCAAACCCTCTATGGGAGATGCAAAAACCTGTTGTCTTGAGTTACCTTGAGTTTGTGGCTTCTTTTAAAAGGGTATTTGACATTCCTGCATGCTCCGCTTCTGCTGCCAAGTGCCTCATGTCCATCAAACAGAGTATGAGAACTGTTTTCGATTACGCTATTGATTTCTGTACTCTGGCAGCAGAGATTGCTTGAAACAATGCGGCCCTCGTGGCTGCTTTTTCTCATGGTCTCTCAGATACCATCAAGGATGAGATAGCAGCCCGAGATATATCCACTGAGCTGGAGAAGTTGATCATGTTTGCCATCCTCATTGACTGCAGACTTAGAGAAAGACTCTCTTTTAAGGAGCGCTTGCCCAAGTCTCCTGTACATTTGTCTCTGAGCTTTGCAGTCCCACCCATGCCTCCCTCACCTCCCATGCCCCCTGGTACCGAGTCGGTCAGTGAAGGTGAACCCATGCACTTGGGCTTCATGCGTCTCTCTGCGAATGAGAGAACCCTTAGGAGGAGGGAGAGATTGTGCCTTTTTTGTGGCCAGGCAGGTCACTTTTTGAAGTCTTGTTCTACCCATCCAGGGAACACCCGAAACCTGAGGTCCTGTCACGGACAGACCTTAGGTGGCATTGTTTTGTCCCCAGTTATCCAGAAGGATAAGCCCCTGGTTTTGGTTACCCTTTCTTGGGTGGAGTCGTCCATCGAGATACAGGCTCTAATCGACTCTGGGGCTGCAGGCCTGTTCATTGATGTTGCCTTTGTATTGAAGCACTCAATTCCGCTGCAGCTGCATGACACTCCACTTGCCATTGAAGATCTTGACGGGAGACCTCTACAGCCTGCCCATGTGACTCATGAGACTTCACCATGAGATAATCCAATTCCAAGTTATTTCCTCACCTAATTTTCCACTGGTTATTGGTTATCCTTGGATACAGAGGCACAACCCCTCTTTTGATTGGCTCCGTGCTGAGGTTCTCTCCTGGTCCCCACAATGCAGTAATACATGCTTCCAAAAGGTAGCCAAGGTCCGGTGCACCTCTTCACTCTCCTCCCTGTCGGAGGAGTACCGTGATTTTAGCAATGTCTTTGAAAAAGGTCAAGCCGGTAGTTTGTTTCCACACCGGTCGCATGATTGCACAATTGACCTTCAACTTGGTGCCATACCCCCTCGCGGCCGGGTTTATCCTTTGTCGGTCTTGGAGGATAAGGCCATGGAGGAGTATGTTGCAGATGCGCTTTCTCAAGTTTTCATCCACAAATCCTTGTGTCCTGCTGGTGCTGGTTTCTTCTTTGTGAAGAAGAACAGTGGTGAACTGAGACCTTGTATTGATTATAGGGGTCTTAATCATTTCACGATTAAGAATACCTATCCAGATTGAAGGCTTTGTAAGAAGAATAGGAGAGGAGAAGATTGCCCTGTATGCCGACGATGTCCTACTGTTTCTCGGAGATACGGGAGGCTCTCTTAGGCAGGTAATGGACATAATGGAAAGGTTTGGCAGTGTGTCAGGACTGGTGGTGAATTGGAGGAAGTCTGCACTACTGCCATTAGATAACCTCAATGGTCCGGACCTGTCGGGAATTCCACACTTAAAAGTAGTTTCAAAGATTCGTTACCTGGGCATAAATATGTCAAAAGACCCCAATCAGTATATTGTAGACAACCTAGTTCCATTACTGGGTAAATTTAGGTGTAAAATAGATATCTGGAGCCGGCTGCCCCTATCTGTAGCAGGAAGGGGCAACATAATCAAGATGGTTTGGTTGCCCCAACTGCTGTATCTGTTACACAACTCACCGGTGTGGTTGAACAAAAAGTGGTTCCAAAAGATCGACTCACTTTTTAGGGAGCTGTTGTGGAGGAGGGGGAAGGCCAGGATCAGCCTTCAGAGTTTGCAGTTACCAGTTAAAGAAGGGGGGATAGCCCTCCCGCATCCGAGGTGCTATTTTCTGGCAGCACAGTTGCAGCATGTAGGGGGTGGAAGTGCTGACAGAGGTTTGTTAACTCTGGAGGCACCCCATAAAATCGTAGTGGAAGCATTGGAGGCAGACTCACTATCTGGTAGAGGTCCCACAACCAAGTTAATAACAAAAGTCTGGAAGGCAACAAAGATCTTAATGGGATATGTTGGGTTTACAGAATACGCTCCCCTCTGGCATAACAGAAACCTACAGGAGATAGTGGCTATGGGGGAATTTAAGGAATGGGCGAGGTGGGGTATAAATAGACTATCCCAGCTGTACAGAGGGAGGGTATTGAAATCTTTTGAGGACCTCCAAAAGGAATACAGTATCCCAAGACAAACATTCTTCAGGTATTTGCAAATGAGAGTGGCATTGGAGGTACAATTTAGGGTAAGTCCCCCAGCCTGGACAGATGCTGCACTGCTTCAAAGGGTGATTAAATCTGGGAAGATGAAGGGCTTTATCTCTGGAATATATGCGCAACTGTGCAAGGAAGCTATTGTCAGATCAGAGCATCTGGGCTGCAGGGAGGGGTGGGAGAAGGATGTGGGAAAGTTAACTGATATACAATGGAGGGAAATACTGGAGGTAGGACAGGAGGTTTCAGTTTCACCTGCACAGAGACTCTCCCACTTAATGTTGCTACATAGAGCATACTACACCACAAAAAAACTATTCCGTTTTGGTGTAAGACCTGATGCCAAATGCCCCAGGTGTGGGGAGGAGGGCGATTTGATACACATGGTATGGAGGTGCCCCAAGCTAGTACGTTACTGGCGGGGAGTTGTGGGCTCTATCGAGGGCAAATGGGGGCTCTCCCTGGAGATAGACGTCAGATTCTGTATTCTTGGATACAGAGCATGGAGCCGGGAGGAGGCAGCGGCTAAACTAGCCGTTCTGAGGTGCCTCTACCAGGCCCGGAAGCTCATTATGCAGAGATGGCAAACAGTCCTTCCCCCTGCAGTTGACGAGTGGGTTAAAACAATAAATGAGGTAATATGGAAGGAGCGAGCCCTATATATTAGAAGAGGGAACCTTAAAAAGTTTGAAAAGATGTGGAACCCGTGGTTAATAAGCGTAGGGTGTCAGGAATAAAAGGAAGGATCTGGCTCAGGGTAGGGGGAGGGTAAGGGAAGGGAGGGAGGGTTGGGGGAAAAACAGTTCCCGGTCGCCTTAGTGTACCATATGAAGCTTGTCCCTTTACTAGTGGAGTATGTCCACACGAACTTGCAGATGTTTTAATATGGTGTATGTAAATTAAGAATTGTTAATAAAGATTATTTAAGAGAACAAAAAAAGAATACCTATCCAATTCCATTGATTACAGAGTTATTGGACTGCCACAAGGGAGCAACGATTTTCACAAAGCTTGATTTGAGAGGGGCATACAATCTCGTGAAGATTAAGGAGGGCGACGAGTGGAAAACTGCATTTAATACCAGAACAGGCCATTATGAGTACCTCACAATGCCTTTTGGCCTTTGTAACGCCCCGGCAGTTTTCCCTGGAAATTTTTTACGATGTCCTCTGAGATTTGTTGCAGTTATGTGTGGTGGTTTATCTCGACGATATCCTCATATATTTCAAATCCATTGGGAGCCACCACACGAATTTCTTTTGTGTGCTTCAGAAACTAAGAGAGAACAATCTCTATTGTAAATTGGAGAAGTGCGAATTCGATCATGAACAGGTTAAATTCATGGGTTATGTCATTTCCACTGCTGGTTTTAGCAGTCCTACAGTGGCCCCGAACCATGGGTTTACGTCCTCTGCAGCATTTTCTTGGCTTTGCCAACTACTATCAGAAGTTTATTCGTAACTTCTTGTCTCTGGTCAAGCCCCTGACTGATATGACCAGAAAGAACGGTAAACCACAGAGTTGGTCTCCGGAGTCAATTAAGAACTTTGAGAGTCTCAGCCTTTGTTTCTGCTCCTGTGTTGGCACATCCTGATCCTATGTTACCTTTTATCCTTGCGGTTGATGCTTCTCAGACTGGAGTTGGCACCCTTCTGTCTCAACGTCCTACCTCTGAGACCGCTATGCATCCTTGTGGCTACTTTTCCAAGAAATTGTCACCTGCAGGGTGCAATTACGAGATTGGTGACAGAGAGCTGTTAGCGATCATTTTAGCCCTGAAAGGATGGAGACATCACCTCGAAGGTACCACTGTGCCGGATCTCATTCTTACTGACCATAAGAATCTCACATTCTTGTCTGAGGCTAAACGCCTCTCTCCCAGAAGGGTGTGATGGGCTTTTTTCTTGTCAAGTTTCAATTACATTGTCTCATTCTTACCCAGTACTAAGAATGTAAGGGCTGACGCTTTGTCATGACAATTTTCCTCCACTTCCAAGATGTAGTCGGCTCCGGTTCCTGTGATTCCTTGTGATCATATTCTGACTGCGGTTCGCACCAGTCTCACTTCTCCTTTGGGTGACAAAATTCTTGCTGCTCAGGTCCATGCTCCTGCTGAGAAACCTTGTGACCGCTGCTTTGTCCCAGATAGTCTCCATACTGCCGTGCTCCAGACTTGCCATTGTCCCAAGGCTGCTGGCCACCCTAGGAAGAATCAACTCTTTTGGGCCATTTCCCAACAATTCTGGTGGCCTAGTCTACGTGCTGACGTAACCGCCTTTGCAGCTGCCTGTTTCATGTGTGATCAGAGTAAGACTCCACAAAACACCTTCCCGTGGGCCTCCTACAACCCATACCCAATGGAGAGAGGCCCTGGACCCACCTGACTATGGATTTCATTGTGGAGTTACCCAACACCTAGGGCAATACAGTTATTCTTTTTGCGGTTTGCCTGGTTCTCAAAAATGTTTTATTGTATTCCAGTTAAGAAGTTGCTTACTTCTAATGAACTGGCTTCCATTTTTGCTCGAGAGATCTTTTGCTTACATGGGCTACCCAAGGTGATTGTCACGGACAGGGGTAGTCAGTTTGTGTCCTTAATCTGGCGAGCCTTTTGTATATCACCCGCAGTCTAATGGGGCCGCAGAATGAGCAAGTCAGTCCTTGGAGCTATATTTCTGACCATCATAGCAACTGGTCAGACCTCTTTCCATGGGCGGAGTTTGCTCACAATAGTGCCTTAAATTATGCTTCCCGATTGTCCCCATTTATGGCGAACTATGGTTTCCAACCTTCCATGTTGCCTGACTTTTTTGTTCCGCGGATTATTCCTATGTTAGAGGAGCATCTCCGTGGTCTTCGTTCCACTTGGGCACAAGTCCAGGAGGCTAATGATAGGTACAGACACCATGCTGACCGCAGGCGCTGCCTGTGCCTTCCTACCAGGTTGAGGACAGGGTCTGGCTGTCATCTCGCACCCTCCGACTTCATGTTCCATCTCTGAAGTTCGCACCTCGGTTTATTGGGCCTTTCCGTATTCTTTGCAGGATTAACCCAGTGGCTTACTCATTAGACCTTTCTTCAAATATGTGTATCTCAAATGTATTTCATGTCTCCTTATTAAAACCTTTGGTCTGCAACCGCTTTACCACCTCAATGCCATATCCTCACCCTGTACAGGTTGAGAACCATGAGGAGTATGAAGTACAGTCCATTGTTGACTCCTGTAGGTTCCATGGGCGCATACAGTACCTGGTGCATTGGAAAGGGTATTCTTGGGAACGCTCTTGGGTGTCATCCTCGGACGTACATGCCCCTGTCCTCCTCCATGATTTCCATAGACATTTTCCCCTCAAGCCTGGTGGTCCTCCGAGGGGGGGTCATTGAGGAGAGGGTACTGTCAGGGCTGGGCTCAGCCCTTCCTTCTCTGAGCTGGCCGCACAGCTGTTGGCTAATTGCCAGCTCCTATCTCTCCACAGTGAATCACCTGTTTATGATATCCTGCTCATCAGTCCTGCCGATTTAAGCCATCCAGCCCAGATGATCTCTGCCTTTGCCCTGGTCAACATCACAGAGACTATCTCCTGCGTTCCTGTTAAAGACTTTCTCGGTTGACATTCCTTGTGGCTCCAGATCCTCCTTGTTTCTGACAGCTATCCATGTGAACATGCTCAGAACACGGCATGAAATAACAGCATATGTCATGCCAGTTTGCAGCAGGCCTGAACAGGAATAGATAAACCTATTGATAAACTTGTTAGCTGACATTTAGAAAGTGGGGCCAATCTCATTGTTAAGTCCCACCTTTCTTCCACACAGGCACCTCTGCAGTTGGTTTACAGAAAAACCAGGGAGGACCCATGTGCCCGTTAAACTAGAGGACCCATGTGCATCTCACTAGAGGTGCATACAAACATAAGGGAATGCTACATGTAAGGGTCATTCAAAGTCTCACAGTCTGGGCGTCACCAGTAGTTTTGGTCCCCAAAAAAAGATCAAACAACCAAAGGAATCAAACAACCAGGTTCTGCATGGGCAAGAGGAAGCTGAATACCATCGCTACTGCCCATGCCCGGGGTTGAGAAGTTCATTCAAGTTTAGGGTAATGCCATTTGGCATGAAGAACATGCCAGCCACCTTCCAGAGGATCATGAATGACATTGTCAGGAATCAGCGGCTAAGGAGGCCAGACACGTAGCTACACAAGGAAACTGAGACCAACAATGTATTTATCATTAAGTCATATTTATTTACAGTGAACACACACACCAATAAACATGCACAGCAACTAGTGGAAACATAAACCACTCCAGCAATCAAGAATAAAAAGAACTAATGAATCTAAGAACTATCTATATACAATATCTACAACATAAGGGACAAAGGTAACAGGGATGCAAGGAAGGGAAACACGACTGGGTACATGAGCAGGGAGCAAGGCAGAGGGGTGCAGGATGGATCAGGGCACAGGAAGGTTCAGGATAGGTATCAGGCACAATCTGGTAGCAAGGAGGCAATCGGACAGGATTGTGACGCCCTGGGGGAAGGGAAAAGCAGCCCTAAATATCCACCTGACAGCTGGAGCCAAGTGTGGCTGATCAGAACCTGCTGGCTTCTGGGAGACACCTGCTGGTGGACACTGGAACTGCAGCCATCGGCCCAGTAAACCCCAGTGCCACTAGCAGGTGAACTCAACCCTGACAGACCTGCTGGAAAAGCTAGAAGGAGTCGCAGGTTTGCAAGTATGATAGAAGTCCAGTTCTTTGAACACCAGATAGAAGGAGCCACTCTGAGAGCTAAAACATGGAAGGTTGAGTTCATCATGGTCTGGCCTAGCCCTCAAATCAAGAAGTATGTTATGTAATTTTTTAGGGGCAGATGCCTACTAATGGAAACTTGTGTACAACTACAGTGCCCTGGCTAGACCATTGACTGACATGTCCAGAAAGGAAGTGCCCAAGTTGGTGTCCTGGGTATCAGAGTAGGGAAAAGGCCTTCCGGGCCTTGAAGGAGGCACTGGCAAGCGATCCTCTGCTGCAGTTTCCAGATTGCACCTATTGGTTTCCTGCACATTTTATTTTCCTGTGGTGTATTTCCCTACTTTTTTATATATTTTTCTGTAGCTATTTTCTTTCATAGTTTTTTTTCTTTCACTCAATGAAACCATGTTTAAAAATCTCTGATGTTTATTTAAAAAGCAAATTCTCTAAATGTTCTAAAGAAAAAATTAAGAAATCTTTGTCTTTTTAGGAGACTTTTCCTAAAGCTCAGAATTGTTAGAGCAAATGTGGTGAGCAGTGCTTGTTTATAAAAAGGGCAAAATTATACTAGAACAGACAGATGCCGGAGTGCTTTACCTCTCTGGCAGCTGTCCGATCTAGTAGCGCAATGTGTGTATACCGGTACATGTCTGCATTTTATTGCAGCATGCGGCAGAGCATCACTGGGCTGCATTGCAGTGTGAATAGGACACACAGATGGTTTTCTGTGTGTCCATGTGGTGGCAGGCATTTTACAATACTGTAAAATGTTTGTCGCCGCACTATGTGTGAATTTGCCCTTAAACACATAGCCCCAACTAACTATTGTTTGTGTAGGTAAAGGGTTAACTGTGTAGTTAACGACCCCAGTGACGATCACAAAATCGGCATCTGCAAAACAGTGTTAAAACTACAAAGGGACAGATACACTTCATTCACCAGTCTTTAGATTCATATACTGTATATACTGTACAGTATATAGATAAACCCAGAAGCTATGGGCATTCATAGTAAACTATTAAACATAGGATCACGTACCTAACAATCACTGCATCTGGCCTGCTTTCAGCAGCAGCTCTTTCATTGGTCTCAAAAACCTCTGTCTCTCTTCACGTCCTCCTTCTGGGATTTTTAACCCAACAACCCAGAGACGAGAAGTGCCTTACTGTACATAATTAATTCTGTATTAAGCAGAATGCAGCAGATCCCTACACATCTTTTAGTTACCCTGACAATGCAGGTGGCTTAGTGACTACAGGCTAGATTATCTTTGATCGCCTCTATGGCCTTGAAGGACCAGAGCGATGTCATGATGTCACTTCCGGTCCAGGGGGGATGTAAACATTTTTTATTTTTTAAAGCAAAAGATCAATTTTTTGTCTTTTGCTTTTAAAGGTAAAGTAGAGATTTGGGGTCTTTTTGACACCAAATCTCTCCAATAAAAAGACCTATCATCCCTACTTCTATTAAATGTGATGTTTACATTCCTTGTAATAGGAATAAAAGTGATCCATAAAAAAATGAAAGGGACAGTGTAAAAATAAAAAATAAATAAATAAGAAATAAAATTTATAACACCCCATCCCTCCGGGCTCGCGCACAGAAGTGAACACATACGTCAGTTGTGCAGGCATATATAAACAGTGTTCGCACAACACGTGAGGTATCGTTATGAACGTTAGAACG
Source organism: Lithobates septentrionalis (assembly GCA_037952835.1). Lineage (NCBI taxonomy): Eukaryota > Metazoa > Chordata > Amphibia > Anura > Ranidae > Lithobates > Lithobates septentrionalis. Next base: position 293,245 of record JBBDGP010002517.1, on the reverse strand, counting down.
AGTGCAATAATTCTAGTGCTAGACCTCCTCTGTAACTCTAAGCAGGTAACCTGTAATACACTTTATGTAAATGGACTCTATTTATTTTTTTAATTGAGTACATTTTGGTTGGTGTATAAAGCATATACTGCATACAATATTTTATATGAGTGGTTGAGCAGTCACAGGAGGTTTAAATCATTTATTTTTGAGTTGATCATTGTGATCAATTCAAAATAAATTATTTGAAACTCCTGTGACTTTATGTTAATAATAGTTGCGTCAGACTTTCATAGATATATACTGGTGGTGGATGTGGGAACACATAACAGTGTTTAGCTTCAACGTTAAGTGGTATTTGTTTTTTTTTTCACATACAGCCATTTAGGTACTGGTAGTAAAGAGAATATTTCTGGTTTTATTTTGGCATTCATGTAACCAGTTGTCTGTCCCTATACATACATACAATTTTTATCAACTTCAATAGACCTTATCTTATAGATTAAATGTCTATGAGGTACAGTGTCCAATGACTCAGGAAAATCTAGATAAACTACATTCACTGGACTTCCATCTTTCAATTTAACAAAGACTTCCTCATAACAGGTTGGTCTGACAAGAATGTTTTTTTTTTTATAAATCCATGCTGGTTGTCACTTATGATACTTTTATCGCAGACACATTTCTGTACAGGGTCCCTTACCATTCCCTCAAATACCTTGCATACTATTAATGTTAGGCTTAGCGATCTGTAGTTTCCTGGTATACATCTTGATATTTTTTGTAAATTGTTACCACATTTGTTCTATGTCATTCAGTTGGTACCATTCTAGTCAGTAAGGTGAGTCAGTAAGCTGTCTTTAAAAATGAGGAATAGTGGTTTGGCTATTACTGAGCAAAGTATCCTAAGAACATCTAGACCTGGTGATCTGTTCACATTAGCATATGTGTAACTGGCTTTCAGTCAACCACAGGGGAACCGTTGAAACATCATTAATGTTACTGTTAAGATGGTCAAACCCATATTTTTCATCTGTAAAAACTGAAAATAAAAATGATTTATTACATGCCTTTCCTTGATGTCACCAGCTTCCTCTGTTCACCTGTTATGAAATAAGCTTTTCATAACATTTTTACTAATAATATATTGGGAAGAAAAAGGGGGATTTGCTTTACCTACTGTAGAAATGTGTTTCTCATAGTCTTTTTAGGATCATTGGCTTTGTAAGACTGGAATGCTGAGGGTGTCCCTTCTACTTTGCATTTTTTAAAGGCCTGTATTTTCTCATTTATTTATTTATTTTTACACTAGAATTGAGCCACTTAGGTTTAATTTTGTTCTTTTATGCTTGGCACTTGTTGGAATACATTGTTCATTAATTTTGTGCAACAACAACATCAGTCAGTAGATGGTAGTGTTTATACATGTGTTGCTACCTCTATGGTATGCTTTCTCTGTATATTAAAGGTTTCCTGTCTGTAGTTAAGCAGCCAAGCATGTATGGATTGTGCACTGTCTGTTCTGTAGGGCTATATACAGAATTTCTAACAGGTTATGGTTCCAAGCATAACCCAGGCACCCCAAGAAAAGTTGAAACAATGAACAAAATTGGATCAGATGATAATGTTGTTCTCCTGATATGGTGTTAAATATTGGGCATTTCATTTCATTCAACAATATCATCCAATCCAATGTTTTTATCTTTATGCTATATGGTGATGTATGCACCAACTTTTTAACAATGCAAATACATTTCTACTTTAATTATATATCTAGTTTTCAACAGTTGCCTTAAAAGTCCCTTGTACTTCCTGGGGGGTACCCTCTTTCTTGGCTTTAATAATTGGGATGTTGGCAACAACTAGGTTTTTCTGGGTGAACTTTCTATAATTAGAAGCAATAAAGTCATCCCAGCCTGTCCTATGTTGCTCACGTAGCATTAAAACCTGAGACAGATTCACGGGGTGGGATGCAAAGACTTCCAACTCAGGAGAAACAAAAGTGGATCAGAGCATTTTTCAAAACTGCTAACAAGAAACATATTCATAGAACCAAAATCCGAAACGGGACTAATATAAAGAGAAGTTGTTGAGTGGGGGTGTTGGAATACATTTTTCATGCATTTTGTGCAAAAACTACATCAGCCAGTAGATGACAGTGTTTATAAGTTTGTATCTTCATCTATACTCTATATATGTCTATTCTCTGTAAAATCAAAGTTTCTTGTTCCTGTCTGTAGTTAAGCAGCAAAGCCCATGTGGACTGTGCACTGTCTGTTCCGTAGGTTTTTTTTACAGAATTTCTTACAGTACCCAATGAAATCCAATGACTAATGCACTTGTTAATTCATCTTAAAAAACACCCACTTGCCTTTGTGGTCTTTGTTGCAAATATGTGGTGCCATTGAGTGTCATGCAGTAAGGATCACGGTTTATTGAAGTTTTTTTTTTTTTTAATTTAGAGTTCTTGTCATACCAACATTCTCTTTCCTGTAACTTATTTTTAGGCCATTTTATCTATTGGTGAATGTCAACTTCTCATGGTTAAATGTTCTTACTTTTTAAAAGTAAGGTTTTGGGTATTAGTAGAGGCAAAACACCATAACCAAACACAAATATTCTTGTAGAGGAGAGGATCAACCCTAGCCAAAAAACTATGTTTTTCTATCATCCCATAACTGTGAACAGGAAATTGAGTTTCTGGGTGTTGGTGGTGCTAACACATTGTAACCCCACAGAAAAATTCCTTTAGAGCACAGGATGGACCCTGCTTTAATAAACACATTGTATCTGTAACAAAAAACAGCTGTGAAAAATTGGGCTTGGGTGCTGGTGGTGCCCTTTTAAACAAAGGGCAAGATGTACCCTTTTAAACAAAAGTCACTGCATGTGAAGCAGGTTGTTAAAAATTTGCAGACAGTTATTAAATTTGCAGTTGCAAAAAACAGCAGCTTTGGCCCCATTTTTAGACAGTAATGGTATCAGCCCATAGCAATCTCAGTCAGAAATCCTTAATGTGGTTCCAAAGACAGAAGGTTTCTTACAATGCATTAAGATAAAAAACCTCGGGGGGGGGGCGTGACCGGATGTTGAGGTGAGGGAGAGCTGTGTAGCCGGACCCAGTCCCCGCTCCCATGCTGGATACAGTAGCATAGAGCGGAGAAGGAGACGCTGAACGCCCGGACCATTTAGACCCAGATGTGGCCATTGATGCTGATGCCGTGGAAGGAGGAGAGGAGAGTCAGTTTCATCGCTTGAAAGGTACACACATTAGAAGCCATCCTGGGTAAATCAGCAGCTGCGCGTAGCTCAGTGAGAGAGGGAGGCACGCTTACCCGGAACTGAGCGATAGCTGGTGGTATCAGCTGTGTGTACAGTGCAGCCATAAGAAGCATCAGCCCTGGGTTAGAGGGGTGAGCAACCCACACACCGGAGATATACTGTGGACACTGGAGATATACTGTACTGTAATCTGAAGCCCCCTCATGGACAGGACAATAACAACAGCTAGCCTGGGGAGAGAGAGAGCAGTCCTAGGGGGAGTGAGGCTGAAGGAATCTCTGCCCAGTTATATAGGCTGAAGGGACAGTGCCAATATGACCAGAAAGAAGGGGTTGGAGGAGGCATCAGCACAGGAAGGCACAGGTGTCCTTGCGCAGTGAAACTCCAAGGAAAAAGGAAGCAAGGTGGCTGCCAAATTAGAGCTCTTCGCTCATATACCAAATCAGACATCAAATCTGACACCTAAAAAGAGCAGCCATACAGGGGGGATGCAACACCAAGCTGGCCACCCTGGGAGGAGAAGTTTAGCCCCCACGGTAGGGGCTGTGGCAGCTCCGCCGCTAGACCCGGAGGCGATTGGGGTCTTGGAGGGGGGATCCGGCCCGCGTATGGAGTCAGGAGACGGAGCATTAGCACCAGTAGCTGAGAAGGAGCCATCATTGAAAGACATTCTCCTAGCAGTCAACAACTGTAAGTTGTCAATTACTGATCTATACGTACAAATTAAAGGTATTAGAGATTAATTATTGGCTGTTAAAAATGAAATACAAGTGGTTTGCACCCGGACAACAGCCCTTGAAGATAGGATTAGCCAGATGGAGGATGATGTGTTTCCATTAAGACAAGAAGTTTCAGTTATAAAAAATCAATTGAACGCATGCATGCAGAAAATGGACAGTATGGAAAATAGATTGCGTAGAGAGAATTTAAGGGTATTAGGCCTTCCTGAGGGCTGTGAAGGAAATAACCCTATAAAATTTATGGAAGACTGGCTAAAGGAGAAATTTGGGAAAGACTCTTTTTCAGAATTTTTCTCTATTGAGCGTGCACATAGAGTGGCCTCCAGGACCCTGTCCCCGGGGGGTTATCCAAGACCCCTGATCTTTAAGCTGCTATGTTTTAAGGATAAAGTCACCATTCTTCGGAAGGCAAGAGAGATGAAGAATATACAGCATCATGGTGCAAGGATCTCAATATATCCTGACTTTTCCCCTGAGCTTCAGAGACAGAGAGCTAAATTTGTAGCGTGTAAGTGTAAGCTTCAACAGTTAAGACTTAACTACCGTATATACTCGAGTATAAGTCGAATTTTTCAGCACATTTTTTTGTGCTGAAAGTACCCCCCTCGACTTATAATCGAGTCAAGCACTTTTCTGCAGCAAAAAATTTCATTTTCTGAACCGAATTCGGGGCCCCGTTTCTCAGGGCCACCTAGTGCTAGGAACCCCAAATTTAGTGTGCTAACCCAGAGGAACTGGGTCCACAACATATCCAAAGCTGGGGTTCCTAGCACCAAGTAGTCCCGAGATACGGGCCCCCAAAATAGGTTTGGAAAATGTCATTCTCTGCTGCAGAAAAGTGCTTGACATTTTCTGAACCGATTTTTGGGGCCCTGTATCTCGGGGTCACTTATTGCTAGAAACCCCATCTTTGGATATTTTATGGTGCTAGTTCCTCTGGGTTTGCACACAAAATTTGGGGTTCCTAGCACTAAGTGGCCCCAAGATACAGGGCCCCAAATTCGGTCAACTGTGTCCATCTGCAGCAATGTCATTTCGGGACCCTTTGGGTTCAGAGACCCCAAATTTTGGCTGCAGCTAGGGGGAATATAGGGACCCTTAACTACCGAGTTTGAAGTTCGGGGGACCTATGGCTGCAAATGGGCACAGTGAGGCATGCAAATGGGCATGGTGAGGTTGCAAAAGGGCATTGTTGACCCTCTTTTCCACTTACAGTAGCTGTGCATTTCTCACCCTCGTCTTATACTCGGGTCAATAAGTTTTTCCCATTTTTTTGTGGTAAATTAAGGCCTCGACTTATACTCGGAACGACTTATACTCGAGTATATACGGTATGCATTATTATATCCCGCACGCTTGCGCATATCAGCTTTGGGGGAAATTAAATATTTTAATACTCCTACAGAAGTTGCAACTTGGTTAGAGAAGAATGAAGGAAGAGTATAGCGAGGTGAAGAAATGTGAGAAGATCAACAGTCCACAGTACACTTTTTTTTTTTTTCTTCTTCATTCTAGGGTCCGGGACTTTTTTTTTGTCTCCTCTCAGTTTATTTTTAGTTGTAATGATGGGTTATGCACTATGCACATATATACAAATGAAAAGGGGGGGGGGTGGGGACGGGGGGAATATGTATTCTTTATTAATTGAACTCACAATGTTAATGATGGGGATAGTTCCCCTCTTACTGGGTCCGGGCTGCATGGTGTTTTTTTTTTTTCTTTTTTTTTCACCCCAAGTAGTAGGGCTGGTCACAATAGAAGCCATAGGGGTAGGCCCAAAATTGGGCAAAGGGGTATAGAATAGAGGGTTGGGTGGATTGGTGGGTGGAGGTGTGGTTGGAATGAATGTTTTGAGAAAAGAGTGCGAGTGGTAGGAGGAAGGCTAATTCACAAGATTCACAAAAAGAGGTGGTTTAGATATGCTGAGAGGTATAAAGATATAGGGTCTACAGAATGATGAATGTTAGAGGTGGCTGTAATAAACCCCCGAATTTAAAAAAGCAGTTTATAATATGTTCTTGGAATGTTCGGGGAGTAAAAGATAACTCTAAAAGACAGGCAATTTTCTCTATGGCAGATAAGAGAAAAGTCAAAATACTCTGTCTGCAGGAGACACACTTGGAAAAAGATACAATTAAGATAATGGATCATAAGAAATTTCAGACACAGTAGCACTCTACCCACTCCGCGTACTCAAGAGGTGTGAGTATCTTGATAAATTCAGGGTTGGTTTTCTCCTGCAGCCAGAGTAAGGTGGATATATATGGACGGTATATTTTTCTTTACTGTTTAATCGAAAACAGTAAATTTGTAATAGCTAATATCTACATCCCCCTCCATTTGGGATGGAGATATTAGATGAGCTGACAAGATTTATGACAGGTTTTCCTGGGGTTCCGGTTATAGCGGTCGGTGATTTTAATATGGCCATGAACAATGGAATAGATAGGTTTCCACCAAAAAACATTGGCAGTGGAGCTCCCAAGAGTCCTCTTTCACAATATTGCGAGGAGGTGGGGTTGGTGGATATCTGGAGGAGGAGGCATCCTGAGGTGAGACAATATTCATGTCACTCCAGGACGCATGTCACCCTTTCCAGAATCGATCTGGTGCTGGGTAATGAGGAAGCTTTGAATGTAGTGGAGGAAATAGTCTACGAGCCAAGGGGGATTTCGGATCACTCACCAGTGGTAATCGACATAAAGGGAGAGAGGAGCCTCAGTAGAGGTGACTGGAAAGTTAATCCCTTTTGGCTCGAGATTAGTGAGAATACAGGTACCGTTGTGGAAAGGTTGGCAGAATTTTTAAATTTAAATTTAGGAACTGCTCCATTAGTGATAGTCTAGGAACCCCGGAAAAGGCCTTTCTCCGGGGAGTCTTAATTCAAAAAATTTCTCATACCAAAAAACAATCACAAGCTGAAGAATTAAAGACACAGGAAAGGGTAAGATGGGCAGAAGAACAGTATGTGGAGATACCAACCCCTTCTAGATATGAGGCATGGGTGGAGAGGTAAAATGAGTATGGTAGAATGATTTTGGAAAAGATGGAAAGGAAAAAACTATTTCAGAGACAGAGTTTTTTTTGTGAGGGGGAGTGTGTTGGGAGTACCGTACCGGCAATTGAAGGGAAGGAGGGAATAATTAAAAAAACTAACCCGGAAATATTATAAGAATTCAGAGAGTACTTTAAAAATCTATAAAGTACAGCGCAAACAAATGTGGAGGGGGAAATGGGGGATTTTTTGGGGAGGTTAAAGCTAACTCCCCTATCAAAAGAAGACCAGGAAATGCTAGAGGCTCCATTAACACTTAAAGAGTTGCAAAGGGTAGTGGCAGATATGGCGAATCAGAAAGCTCCAGGCCCCGATGGTCTACCTATAGTAATATTTAAAAAATATGGGGAGGTTTTACTCCCCATGCTTTTGGAAGTGTTTAATGAAGCTATGAAGAATAGTAAACTACCCGCATCTATGACAGAAGCCATTATAATAATCTTGCTGAAGGAGGGGAAAAATCCGTTAGATGTGGCATCATATAGGCCTATATCGTTGTTATGTTCGGACGTGAAGATTCTGGCAAAGGCTTTGGCAACAAGGCCAAAGAAAATAATTTCTAAATTAATTCATATAGACCAAACCGGGTTTATCCCGGACAGATCCACAAGTATGAACATAAGACAAGCATATTTAAATATGCAGATACCCATAGAAAACAGTGGTAAGAGAGCCCTCCTCTCATTAGATGCAGCCAAAGCATTTGATTGCTGGAATGGCACCATATGTGGAAGGTATTAGCGGAATTTCAATTTGGTCCCAGTTTTGTCCATTGGCTGAGCCTACTATATGATAATCCAAGAGCCAAGATTAGAGTTAACGGCGAGTGCTCAGAGTGGTTTCACTTAAGAAGGGGCATGAGGCAGGGGTGCCCCTTATCACCCCTGCTTTTTGCCCTAGCAATGGAGCCGTTGGCTGTTGCATTGAGGACCACTCAGGGGGTACAGGGCTTTAGAAGAAGGAGGGGAGAGGAGAAAATTGCGATGTACGCGGATGATATTTTATTATTTTTGGGGGACACACAGGACTCATTGAGGACAGCCATGGGTATAATTGAGGATTTTGGCCACTTTTCTGGGCTAACAATCAATTGGGAAAAGTCAGTAATATTGCCAATAGACCCCCTCACAGAGCCACTCCCATATCAAATTCCCCAAATTAAGGTAGTAAGTCAAATGAAATACCTGGGTATTAACATCACAAGCGATCCAGAGCAATATATTACAGGAAACCTAGTTCCACTCATGAAAAAACTAAAACAGAAATGTCGAGTTTGGGGTCGGTTGCCTCTTTTGGTCGCCGGGCGCTGCAATTTGATCAAGATGGTTTGGATGCCACAAATTCTATACATATTACATAACTCACCAGTATGGATTCCTAAGCTCTGGTTCAATAAAATGGACAGTGTATTCAGAGAGTTAATTTGGAAAAACGGGTGGCAAGGATCGGCTTGCAGGCGCTCCGGCGGCCGGGAGAGAAGGGTGGGATGGGAGGACCGGACCGGGGTTGCTATTTCCTGGCATCTCAAATGCAGCATGTGGGAGGTAGTAAAAGGCTGGGGAATTGGGTAGCAGGGAATAATGTACTACTGAATGACATCAAACACGACACAATAGTAGAAGCATTGGAGGCGGACTCCTTTTGTACTAGATGTCCCACCACTCGGATGATGGTTAAGGGCTGGGTAAGTGTTAAAAAAATAATGTGGGCTTCTCGGAGTTCTCACCAGCATGGGAAAATAACAATCTTAATGAACTTAAAACAATGGGGAAGATAGAGGAGTGGGACCGTCTGGGCATTCATTGCTTGTCGCAGCTATATAAGGCTGGGAGGTTAAAAACATTTCAGGAGTTAGTGAAAGAATATACGATCCCCAATCAATCATTCTATAGGTATCTGCAAATAAGGCATGCCTTAGAAGCACAATTTAGTGGAAAGGAACCAATGTGGAGCGATATGACCTCTCTGAGGAAGTTGGCTAATGCTGAATCTACAAAAGATCTAATCTCTGATATATATAGAAGTTTAAAAGTATCAGACCAAGAAAGTAGGGTGGAAGATAAAAATAGGACTAAATAGAAGGGAGATGTTGGGCCATTGTCAGATGGCCAATGGGAGTATATTTTACACCATTGAAGTTGTTCAGGATTGGTAAGAGGCCAGACGCGAAGTCTCAAAGATGTGGAGGAGAGAGAGGTGATCTGATGCACATGTTCTGGCGATGCCCCAAGCTGTATAGGTATTGGAAGGGCATAGTGGACAAAATGAACTCTGTATTTGGGACATCGCTGGGCATGGAAGTCAGGACATGTTTATTAGGCCTGATGGAGGATCAAGAGATCCTAAGGGACACACAGACCGCAATAGTTAGGTGCCTGTTTCAGGGAAAAAAATTTATTGCTAGGAACTGGCAGAGAAAGGATCCCTCGACGGTGGTAGAATGGATGAAAGAAGTAAGGGAGGTGATTAGTAGAGAGAGATATATATATAAGAAAAGGAGTAACTATAAACAATTTGAAAGAATATGGAAGCCTTGGGTGAACTGGGAGGAGCATAGAATGGATGTTGTGTAAGATGAATGTGGAAGTGGGAGGGTTGGGGCGAGGGGGGTAAGGGGGGGGTTTAATTAAATGGTGAAGGGAAAAACTCTTTTATATCTCTCTGATGATATAGTATGGTTTATAGATGTTTTGAATTGATGTATAAATGAGATAAATATAATGTGTGGATAGATGTTGGCTTTTTAGCCTCTGCTCTTTTGTTTTTAAGGAAATGTTTCAATAAAAAGATATGAATAAAAAAAAAAGGTAAAAAAAACTCTGCATCCAGCCCCCCAGCCCTCCCTTATACTTTCCTGAGCCCAATCCTGATCCAGCAATGTGCATGAGAACAGTAGCTCTCTGGGCTCTCTCTCTCCTCATTGGACAGAGAGGCAGCAGCTGGAGCCATTGGCTCCTGCTGCTGTCAATCACAGCCAGTGCAGAGAGATTGGGGAATGGAGTTGAGCCGCGCTTTGTGTGTCAATGGACAGACAAGGGCAGCTCAGGATCATGCACGAGTGCCCCATAGCAAGAAGCTTGCCATGGAAGCATTCAGCGGGGGGAGGAGCCAGAAGCATCAATGGGGATCTCAGAAGAGGAGGACTGTGGATGCTTTGTGCAAAACTAATACACAAAGCAGGGAAGTTTAACTTGCTTGTTATTTTTTTTAATACAAATTTTGCCTTTTACAATTATATTAACTATCTGGCTGAGACTCCAGCTAGGTCACCTTATGGGTATTCCAGTCCTGGTAGGACAGCATCTTTTAAAAAAAAAAAAAAAAACATTTTTGTTAAGTTTTCAGAAAAAACTTTTCGGAAAAAAACTTAAATATAGCAGATCTATCCCAGCATGTGGCAAGTTTCTGGTTGTGAGCAATAAACTGTTGCTTCAGGAAGTGTTCACTTTATTTTTTTATGGTTTATATTACTTTGACTTTCACATAGTTGTGTTAGATGTATAGACCACAATAGTAGGTACTTGATTAGTTCAGCAAATCCTCAGACATGGTGTGACTTGATTTATTTCTATAAACCATTACCCAAGTTATAATCAATGGAATGTAAGAATGGTGTAATTGCAGTGGACTAGAATAAAATTGTGCACCCTTTTGTACAGTTTTGGTGTAAATGTCAAAAGTCATATAGCTTCAGAGTGACATATGCATTGCTTAATACATATGCATTGCTTAATACATCCCAAATAGCTCCAACAAGTCCCAGCAGTACTAAGTCAATGTTTAGCAGTCACTCTTAAAATGTAACACTTTAGTACTGCAGTCTGAAAAGGCTAATTACCTTATCTTCTAAAGTATCTAAAGCAATATGTTCTGTAGACTTGAACAATGCAAGCTGTATGTGTCACTAATGTGGAATTAGTAAAAGGCTTTGACATCTTCAACTACATTATGAGCACACAGTCTGAGTTCCAGTTACAAAGCCTGAAATAAAATGTATTTTAAAATGATTGTATATATACTGTAAATATAAATCATTGCAATAAAATTAGATAAAAGCAGTTCAAGTAGTTGTTAGATCTTTTATCTTTACAATGTCAACACACCCCAGCCCTAGTTATTTATGTTCTGTTTTTATGTATTAGGGTTTTGCTGATATATATATATATATATATATATATATATATATATATATATATATATATATATATATATATATTGTAATTCCTGAATAATTTAAGAATGTGGCACCAGAATGTCCTGCAAAATCCCTTTTAATATTTGTGCAGCAACAGTCTATTGGTGTGTAGTACACTTAGAACAAGAGATCAATGGTTTTGGGCGTTTACGCCCTTTATTATGTTCCATGGAAAGTGTCCTTACATTAAATACCATAAGGAGGAAGCAAATAGTCCATATACAGTGCCTTAAAAAAGTATTCATGCCCCTTGAAATTTTCCATATTTTGTCATGTTACAACTAAAAACGTAAATGTATTTTATTGGGATTGTATGTGATAGACCAACAAAGTGGCACATAATTGTAAAGTGGAAGGAAAATGATAAATGGTTTTCAATATTTTTTACAAATAAATATCTGAAAAGTGTGACGTGCATTTGTATTCAGCCCCTTTTACGTTGATACCCCTAACTGAAGTCTAGTGGAACCAATTGCCTCCAGAAGTCACCTAATTAGTAGATAGAGTCCACCTGTGTGTAATTTAATCTCAGTATAAATACAGCTGTTCTGTGAACCCCTTAGAGGTTTGTTAGAGAACCTTAGTGAACAAACAGCATCATGAGGGCCAACAAACACACCAGACAGGTCAGGGATAAAGTTGTGGGGAACTTAAAAGCAGGGTTAGGTTATAAAAAAAAATATCCCAAGCTTTGAACATCTCATGGAGCACTGTTCAATCCATCATCTGAAAATGCAAAGAGTATGGCACAATTGCAAACCTACCAAGACATGCAAAAATCCACAGGTGTTGCCAGGATGCCCAATGTTAATTTTACAGTTTTGGACAGAATACATATTCCTACCAGGGGAGGTGACTGGAACAAGATTCTGCTCCAGTGCGAAATACACTGGATCAGATATCTTAAGGCTACACTTCCTCCAGGCCTCAATGAGGCGGAGAGCTTTAGGCCCTTTCTGGATGGTTTTAGCTCAGGAAAAACAGATTAACCGAGGGGACCCCTTGGCAGTAGGACTCAATGAACATATAGGGATCATGTTCCCCCATTCATATATATTTTAGTTCCTAAGTGAGAGTTGTTTATAAATAGGTGGTTCCTTTTTTCAATTTTAATTCAAATGCATTTCTTTCCTATGGGTTTAATTTTCGTGGATAACACTTGGAGGTGGCTTTTCTTCCTCCTAGTCCTTTAGTGGAATTCTGTCGTCCACATACTTTGGGAGCTGAAATATTGATGCCACACCTTTGGGTTTCTCTTCTTTTCCCCCTTTTTTTGTAATGTTTATGTTCCTTCCCTCTCTATTTACTGTCTGCATTTTTTCACTCAATTTGGATTGAAATATATACAACAGTCTATTGAGGGAAAGGTATATATTATACACAATTAATTTTTTTTGGTTTGTAATGACAAATGCATTTCCTATTTGGTGGGAATTATGTAGTCTTTTTGCATGCTCCTGTCCCCGGAACACAAAGGCCCTTATATTCTATATTTGGGCCGTTTTTCCTCCTCTGTTTGTATTGGTAATACAATCACCAGAGGATGTTTTGTGTCGGCGGCTTTTGTCTCCAATATGGCCACTAATCCGGTCGCCAGATGTTGTCATCCGACAGACCGTATATGACGCGGCAACACGGGATGCGCCAGTGATACTTCTGATGGCATCATGGCGCGCCTGCGCAGTATATGGAGATGCCAGGGACTGCAGCTCGTTCCATTCCTCTCCTCCACATGATACCAGGAGGAGTCAAAAACCAGTTGAGCCGCGCCAATACAGGTGGTGGAATTTCTACTACTTTGAATCTTACAAGCAAACTGCCCCTAACAGTAAGTAGCCTCTTTTAATGTTAAAGTTTGCAATTTTGCTCACTAGAGGGATGTCTTATACCCCAATAGATGGAGCTTTAGTGTGGGTGATGTATGTGTATACATATCACCCATGGGATTCATTTTCTTTATCTGTCTTTAATAGGTTCCGGTGTCCCTCTCTGCTTTGAGTGCCATATTTTTGGATTACATCCAGTAGTCCTATACAGTGTGAAGGGAAATTTGTGCAAATCTTGGACTCTTTACACAGGGATATGAGGAATGGTTTTGCCAAATGTTATTTAAACATGTATCTAGGATGTAAGTCTTCATGTAATATGATTGCAGTTATTGAAAATATGTACTATATATCAGTGGCCATCAACCCTGTCCTCAGGGCCCACTAACAGACCAGGTTTGCAAGATAACTGAAATACATCACAGGTCATATCCTTTGCTGCTCAGTGATTGCAGTATTCTAGTCTCCATCTCACCAAGGTATTACATAAAACCTGGCCTATTAGTAGGCCCTGAGGACAGGGTTGATGACCACTGCTATATATGGTACTTATATGAATTCAAAAATGTAATATTTTGTATTTTCAGACGCGGTATAAATCCCTGATGAAGAATTTACTTATGCATTTATTATTCGAAATGCGTTTGATATTCCTCTACTCTTCACTATCCGGCCATCACCAGTGGTAGTTCAGCGTGTAGTTGAGAAATACCACTTCCAACTCAATTTAATACACCATGCAATGTTTTTAAATTGTGTATAATTATGCAACATGTTGAACTTTTCTTCTTTTTTCTTTATTTATGCATATGTCAAAATAAATTTTTCTTATATATAGAATTTATTTCTAAATTTATTATTGCATTGCCTTAAAAATTCCAAACTAGAGGTTTTCAATTTTTTCATGTAAACATAGGTTAATCAAAAAATTCAAGTCAAACCACAATCCAACATTCACTCTTCATCACTCTTGCAAAACAAGCAAGTAGATGGTAAAATAAAGCATAAAAAAGTTAACTTAAACACCGATGACTCATATATACAAGTAATGATCATAATCTTTGTTCAAGCCTTAAGGCTGCAATGGCGACAACTTATGAATCCACCAAACCTCTTTTCTTAATCCCAACACACAGTGACCCCAAATGGAGTGTGTTGTCTCCATAAAATGTGAAGAGATCAGAAAATTAGACTGTCACTGTCTAATAGAAAATCAGCGTTGTGCAATTCTGTCCTTAAAGCTCAAGTTCCTGATCCTGTTCTGCAAATGAAGGAGGAGGAGTTGAATGACATGGTCTCCACTGCCTATCTACAGAATGTGATACATTGTGGGAGTGTAGTAATGAGAGCAATATGAATTGCATAGAGGGGAAAAAGGTGGCAGGCAAGTATTGAAACTTTTCTCACTAGCAGCTGGTAACTCTCACTGCACCAGCAGACAGCCACTCAAGTCAATATCTGATGGCTGTGAAGGAGGTATTGCTGATTTTTACTAGAAGCAACTGACTACAAAGCCCTTTCTAAGGTTATTATCACCTACAATGTCATTTACTCATATCAATAGACTTTTAACAACTGAACAAAACATATGTGGAGGATAGTAACCGCTAAAAGGAAACAGTTGATTTATATTAGTAGCTTAAAATACAAATTTGTATATAATGTATTTCCATCCCAAGGAGATCTTGTCAAGCTCAATAGGTAGATCAGGCTCAATATCCTCAGTAGGAGTCCTATCCAAGAGCAAGTTGAGAACAGTGATGGCTGTTGCTTTAAAATCCTCACCAACAGCAGACTCCAGAACACCTTTAAGCAGAATGTTATTAGACAGCTTACATTTTTACTACCTTCTGCTCAAAAGAAGAGAGTATTAAACTTTCTCTGAACAACTATGAGAGTTTTCTAGTGCTGTTATGGGATTGTCCAGGGTGGAGTTAGTGGGTTTCAGGGTAATGGCCCAGGATTTTACAGAGGACACACTTTGTCTCACTTCTACTATTTCTCCTTTAAGCTCCCTCTCTCTATGGGCAGCCATAATGTCCAGGTCTCCCTTGGGGTAAGACTCTGAGCCTGAAGGGAAGTCAGGTGAAGGAAGAGCTGGTGTCTAGATGGGGAAACATTTGGGCTGCAAGCACAGGCTGACTGTTTGAGGTTGTTTGTTTTTCATTAGTTGCTGCAGCTGCTGTTCCTGACCCTGTGGGTGTCATGCTGGCCGTGGTCAGGTGTGTAGTGTTCTGGTCTCTGGTTTGGGAGTAGTTGAACAGTCCTGCCTGTTTCAGCTGGCTAGCGTCTTTCTTTGAGCCTGGAATGAGTCCTGGGGAGAAGAACGAGGAGTAGAAAAGCAATGAATATTAAAGAGTTGCTTCTGTGGCACAGAACTCCACTGTCAGGTTCCAGATATGAACCTGGGACCTCTGCAATGTTTGGCTTACCCCTTTTCACTGTGCCACATAAGATGCTGGCCAGCTCTCTGTCTGATGCTTTGGACAGCTTTGTTTTGTATTTTGTTTCTGGTGAACCTTGAACTCTTTGCTCCTCCCATAAAATGTATTGATTTAAGTCATGCCTCTGCACTTCCTGTTTGCCAGATTATTGTGCTCTCTCCAGCCAATATCTTTCTCCTTTGCATACCTGCAGCTGTCCTTATCTTTGCAACCAGTCGTTATCAACCTTTGCTTGTTCATCAACTACACTTCTGTTCGATTCTATCTAGCCACTACTCATTATTGACCTTTGGCTTGTTCATCGACTACCCTTCCGCTTGTTCCTTATCTGCTTCATCTGATACCTGACACCCACTTGCTCTTTTCTAGCTGGAACAATCCTGATGACCACAAACTGGCATTAGAATACAGCGAAATCCATCTGCACCATCAGGAGCTCTTAGTGCTTAGACCCTGCACCTTGGATGAGCCTGTATCATCTTCTAGCAGATGTGTTTGTGTATTGAAATTGTAGAGTGTGATGCTACAACCCACATTAAAGATTCAGGTAATAAGATAAGGTGTACAGTAGTTGCCTGCCAGGACAGACGCTGCACATACCATCCAAGGAAAAGAGGTAAAAGTCCAGTAGCAAACAATTTGGTGGCCTGGCATTACCCAATGTACAAACGTACCAAGTGATCCACCTAGGTAGGATCATTGACTGGCGACGCCACTCAGTATCCAAACTCTGGGCCCAGATACACACCTACACACCTTCCCGAACCCCCAGAACTTCACCTGTCAGTTAACTACCTTTGAGGAATACTGCTCTGGAACCGACCACCTACCCCAGGTCCTCTCCAAAACATACTCACTACTGAACACACCCCAGGAACAGCCATGCTTGCCGGGTATAGTAAAATGGGAAACAGACCTACACCGCACTTTCACCCTAAAACAGAAAGATAATATTATCAGGTTCTCCCTCAAATCATCTATATGCACCAAAATACAAGAAACCAACTTCAAAATACTAAATAGATGGTACCTCACGCCCAGTAGACTCCATACAATCTTACCTGACACATCGGATCGCTAATGGTGATGCCATGGGGGAAAGGGGACAATTTTACACATGTTTTGGTCTTGCCCTAAACTGACAGATTTCTGGAGGACTGTTCACACTGTTACCCAGAGGTTTACTGAGCGTGAGATACCTACAGACCCAGCATTCTTACTGTTGCATGCATCAAATATCCTGGCTAAGGCCTTTAAAAAATCCATCATAAGACATCTACTTAATGCCGCCAAATCCTGCATCCTTTTCTATGGAAACAACAATGCCTTCTGAAAATGGCGACTTAGCTAGGGAAGGTGCAGGATATTAATAAGATGGTAGATTTGATTCTTACAGAGCACAATCAACACGAGACATGCACAAAAACCTGGAGACTTTGGAACCTTCTCCCTGGTCCTTCCTACCAGGCTATACCTCTTCTCTTTTCTTCTTTGTTGTTCTAAGAATTCAAGGTAAAATGGAAATGAAGATTAGGTAACCCTGTGTCCTGACTTAATGATCATATAATGGTTATTTTGAATGTATGAGAAACTAACAAATCAACCGACCGCAAATCTTTCATGATATCTCTCAAGTTACAACGTACTCATTTGCTGTACATTCTGGTTTATCACAGTCTGATAACATGTGACTATAAGTTTAACTGATTGTATATTATTCCTGTATCATCTGGGTTCTACCCTTTCTTCGAGTTCAATAAATATAATATTTGAAAAAAAAAAAGTCCAGCAGCTTGGTACAGTTTGAAGTAAAATCCTTAAAAGCTTTATTAATGATCCAACAAGACACACGGAGAATCCATTGTAATGGAATCTCCATGTGTCTTGTTGGATCAATAAAGATGGATTCTCCTTGTGTCTTGTTGTCTGTGGTTTTAAAGGTGCAGCACCCCCCAGCTCCCCCAATACTCCCCTGAGCTCCCTCTTGATCTAATGACGTACATGAGAGCTGAGCTTCTCCCGGGTCTCTCATTCCTCATTGGCTGAGACAACAGCGGGATCCTCTGGCTCCTGGTACTGTCAATCACAGCCAGTGAGCCAATGAGGAGAGAGTGGGGATGGGGTGGAGCCGCAGGCCTGTGTCTTATGGAAGCATGGAGCAGGACTCAGGAGGGAGCATGCACCAGTGCCCCCAGAGCAAGCGGCTTGATATTGGAGGCACTGGCTGAGGAGGAGCAAGAAGCAGTAGCAGGGGACCTGAAAAGAGGAGGATCAGGGCTGCTCTGTGCAGAACCATTGCACAGAGAAGGTAATTATGACATGTTTGTTATTTTAAAAAAAGTGAATATTTAATGTCACTTTAATAAAACCTTTACAGATTTTTCTTCAAGTTGTACCAAGCAGCTGGACTTTTACTCCCTTTTCTATGTTTGTGTATTAATCCAGCTCACTACTCATGAACCTTTTAACTGCTACAGCTGCTGGTCTTTGAGAGACTGACTCCAGACAATGACATCCACAGAAGGAGATGTTTGCTCCATCATTACATGGCTACCCCCAGATTTTTTTCCTTTTTATTTTTGACCTTAAAGTATTATTATAATCTTAGCTACCCATCAAATGATATAAACAATATGTATTGCTTTTGTGCATGTATTCCCGAGCAGTGCCCAGCCCCTTGGTAATTTGTTTGACAATTCCTCATCTTTTAGCCTAGAAAATGGCCATCACTGTTTTTTAACATTCAGCTCCTATTGACTTCAATAGGGTTTGGATTTGGCCCCGATACTTTAGTCATGTTCTTTGAACCTGCTTTGAACCAAACCCAAGTAAGTTTGATCCCTATTTATGACTACCATCTCTCTGAAATATTGTAGTCTAAAAGTGATTCTTTTTTTCTTTAAACCTCCCTGGTCCCTCTGCAGTAAGCTTCTGGTTGGTAAAAGTGCTTACTTACTGTGCGTGGAGTCTGGAAAATATATTGATGTCTTATTTTTAGTTAAACAATGCACTTCAATGTCAGTGTTTTGATTTCAAACTGGCTGGTGTCTCTCCTGTTTAAAATGCAAAAAATTCAAATGTTTTTATTAATGCATAGTTGCATGGTTAGTCATGTTTAAAAAACACATAAGTCCATCTAGTTCAACTAACAGAAAAAAAACGAACCTCAATAAAGCACAGTGCAATTTGCTCTAGCGAGAAAAATAAAACTCCTTCCTGGTCCCCCCAGAAGGCAATCAGATATTCACTGAATCAGCTATCACTGGTGCCTATAAATGTTACTATCCAGTTATGTTTTTTGCATTTAGGAATGCATCCAGTTTTTTTTTTTTTTACAATCTGCTGAGCATGTTCAGAGCTTGTTTTTGAGGGAATCTTTTCCACATTTTCACAGCTCTTTCAATATGTGTAGGTTAAATCTTTTTCCCTATGGACCTAAAGGGTGCCCCCTTGTCTTCTGTAATGACCTGAAAGGGAAGAACTCAACACCAAGTTCACTATATGGACCACTGTTGTATTTATGCATAGTGATAAAATCCCCCTTGAAAGCAGTATTAAACCCAAAAGCAAACCTTTATTATAGTGCAGTTTACCAATTTCTGGATGTAATCAGTGTGTTAGTTTACTATTTTAGGCTTTCTTCTATTTTCACCAGGTAATATGTCAAATATTTTGTAAAAAAATCACAGATTTTTTATTATTATTTCAAAGGATGGTTGCACACAAAACATATATAAAAAATTAATTGAGCTCTGGTATATACAAGGCGAGACAAATTAGGCTAGGAAAGGTTATACATCAAGGGTAATACATTGTTACACTTGAAATTGCACCATCTGATGTATGGAAATGCCCCAATGCATTTCGACCTTAAAGGTTATGGTCTTCTTCAGAGAGTCCTTACCGCCAGGAAGGCTCGCTTAACCAGAGACTTCTTTAAAAACCAGATAATCCTCTCAAGTGCGAGCCCGGACCCACTGAGAGCCTGTCCATGCCCTCAACCCAAGGGGGCAATGACGATTGGTGAAGCTTACAAGTGGTTACATGGAATCAAATGGGCAGGACCACCTTATTGCGTTGTTGAAGTAATTGTGTGTTCAGATCAGAAGAGTATAAATACTGCATCCATCCATCTTGCAAAGCATATATGTGTGCTCCCCCCGGGCGTCGTCGCCCCCTAGGTTTTAGATTTATTTTTTAGACAGCGTGGGAGTTATTCATTTATACTGTATATCTATATCCTTTCCCTTTTACTCCAGGTGCAGTCATTGGTATTTTCACTTTCATTGAACAGAGAGAGGTTGAATAGTGAAGACACTAAGCCTAATACTAATGTGTAGAATCTAATGAGAAAGCTTGGCCATAATATGGAAAAGGAGGTCAGTTTGTGGTGGGATGTCACGACTTTTGATAGATACATTAAGTCTAATATAGTCCCAAGGCGTCTTAGATGGGACATACCACTGAATGATGGCCTCATCGAACAGGAGTCAATTGATGAGTGGTTTAGATTTTTCAATGAAAAAGGAATAGAATTGCTCAAACTTCTCTTAAAAAGAAAACAAAAGAAAATTAGAAAAATCAATCAAACAATAGCTGAACTAAAAGAGCAATTGGAGGCTTATAAGGAAACGGCAGATTTTGTGAGATTAACTACCCAACTCAATAAGGATCTCACAAAAAAGATATTGATGTCCAACAGAGGAAAAGTAAAAAATACTCCAGGGACATTAATAATTTAAAAAACGATCTAGTTTTCAAATGGCAGAATAATATTGGACAGAATGATCCTATTTCTGCATATTCAACGCCAGAGAAGACAGTCAGGATCAAGTCGCACCAAAATAAAAGAAAAACAGGGGCGCACCAGCCTTGTGTATTAACTTTTTTTAAAAAGATTATTAAAATAATTAAAAGAAACAACTCACAAGCAATGGGTGGAAGAGGCACAACACAAAGTGTACCGACAGCCAGCATGCGACTTTAGGATAAGTGATGCCTTCCAAAGATCGTGGAGAGATGCATATTGTCACAATAAGCTAACGCATTTCGAAGGGAGAGTCCCTTCTTCATCAGAGCTATGCGATCCTAAAGTCGCATGCTGGCTGTCGGTACACTTCGTGTTGTGCCTCTTCCACCCATTGCTTGTGAGTTGTTTCTTTTAATTATTTTAATACATTTTTAAAAAAAAGTTAATACACAAGGCTGGTGCGCCCCTGTTTTTCTTTTATTACGGTTTGCACTAGGATTCCCCATCCTTGAGGGCAGCAAAGCCTGTGTTGACGCAGCTCTCTATGGTGATCCACCTGTACGCAGGAGTCGTTGTTTTCTGTTTGCTCAAGTCGCACCACACTGACTTGTCGCTTATACTTAGGTCACCTCGGCAAAATGGCCCCTATAAAGATCAGGGTGACCATACATCAAGGAATGATTCTCCAAGACATCGGAGGAACAAGGAAAGACAGCGAAGCCCAAGTAACAATACTCCATACAACACATGGAGGAAACCCCCGTATTCAGAACGCACTCCACAACAAACCGAATCACTGGAAAATAATAACAAGAAACCGCACAAAAACTACTGGACCAGACACAACAATGAACCAAGGGACATGAGGGGCCCCACATATGAACCATATAAGCAAGAAAGAAGTCCAGCCTATTTAAGAACTAACTATGGAGCTAGAGACAACAGAGGTGGACAATATGACAATCAAAGACCATATGAAAGGAGCCCTGGTCCTAATCAATATTACGGACCCAGAGAAGGACGGGGTCCACCATTTGAACCTTATAGACCACAAGAAAGGAGTCCTATCCACACTTATGCCCCATACACACGGTTGGAATTTCCGACAGAAAAAGTCCGATGGGAGCTTTTCATCGTATATTCCAATCATGTGCATGCCCCATTGGACTTTTTACGCCCAAATGCAGACGGACTTAGAGAACATGTTCTATGTTTTTCTAACGGAACAAATTCCTATCAGGAAAACCGCTAGTCTGTATGCTGTTCCGACGTACCAAAAATGACACATGCTCTGAAGCAAGTACGCGACGTTGTACGTCACCGCATTCTTAATGGTCGGAATTTGGTGTGACCGTGTGTATGCAAGACAGCTTGAGCAGAATTCCGTTGGAAAAACCTTCAGAGTTTATTCCGACGGCAAAACCGGTCGTGTGTACAGGGCATTACAACTACTATGCCCCTCTCAGAGACCTCTGTGATGTAGAAAGAGGCGAAAGACATCAACAGGGGTACCGCTATGAGCAGGGCAATAATAGATCTTTTTTAGAGAGAGGAACAGAATATCACCCCCTGAGAAAAATGGAGGAAACAAGGAGAAGAAGCCCCATAAGAAAAGAGGATGCAGAGCAGGAAAGGGAAAACTAAGGGGAA
Source organism: Lithobates septentrionalis (assembly GCA_037952835.1). Taxonomy (NCBI): domain Eukaryota; kingdom Metazoa; phylum Chordata; class Amphibia; order Anura; family Ranidae; genus Lithobates; species Lithobates septentrionalis. Next base: position 271,324 of record JBBDGP010002517.1, on the reverse strand, counting down.
AGGAAGGAGAAGAGGGAAAAAGGGAATTTTTTTTTTTTTTTCTCTCTCTTGGATGTTATATTTTAATATGGCCGTGAATGGCCTCTTACATTATGGGGGGTCTGGCAACATATGGAGGTAGGAGAAGGTTTTGTATTCTAGGGTTAATGGGGTCACTTAATCTTAAGTGACCCCATTAATTAATTTCACTTACTTTTTTTTTTATTTATTTTTTTGAGGAATTGGGCCATGAATGGCCAATATATACAATTATGGATTAACTAATAATGATCACAGGGTGTGTGTGGGCGAGGCTGTGGGTTTTCTTGTGTGTTTTTTTTTTTTAGATGTTATGTCTAATATGGCCGCTAGTGGCCTCTTACATTAAAGGGGGTTTGGTAACACTTGGAGGTAGGAGACGGGTTTTCATTTAAGGCTTAATTGGGTCACTTCAGAAGAAAAGGGAAAGGGAAGGTGTCTTTCTTTTTATTTTTTTATTTTATTTATTTTTATTTTTTGTGAGGAATTGGGCCATGAATGGCCAATATATATAATTATGGAATAACTAATAACAATCACAGGGTGTGTGTGGGTGAGGATGTGGGTTTTTTTTGTTTTTTTTTGTTTTTTCTTCTCTCTTTTTTGCTCTCTTTTTCCGGAATTTTTATTTTTTTTTCGATAATTTTGATTATAAAAAAAAGGAAAGGGAAAACAAACACAAAAGAGAATTATAGGAGAGGGTATTTTTAACCTCTTGACGTACCACTCTCCCACATTGAACTACTGGTACTCGACAAAGGCCTCAAATACGCACCAGTCAAGAATTTAGATAAGTTTCAAGCTTACATTGGAATCCAAAAGTATGTAAGAAAATTGAATATTAAAAAATTTCTGATAGAAAATCCAATCAGTGTTAGATACAACAGGAAGATGGGGTAGTGCATAGTAATTTGAGGAACAAATCGATTTTTAACCCTAAACCCAATGATAACAAACATATAGAAGTTTTTAAAAGTATGGTGACAGAGGAAATCAGGAATTTGAAGTTTAAGAAAAGAGAAGAACCAAGAGTTATAAAGACTGGGATCCAGAAACTTACTAAAAGAAAAAATCTTGCATTAGACCCTCGGACAAAGAGGGTGGGATTGTCGTCCAATCAGTGGAACAATACCATAATGGTATGGTGAAATTGCTTGAAGATTCGGATACGTATTGCACTACCAAGCAACCCCATATTTAAATGGAAAAAAGAGTTGGAACAGGTTGTCCATTTAGGACTGAAGAAGAGCATTCTTAAAAAAAAGGAAGCAAGATATTTAATATCCAAAGCCTGCAGGACCCCTATTATCTACGCACTACCCAAAATCCACAAGGACAAGACAAACCCTCCTTTGAGACCCATTGTAAACGGCATAGAATCCATAACAGCCAGAATTGGCCAATACATAGACCGTTATCTCCAACCTGCAGTACAAAAGACAAGTGCGTATCTTAAAGATACTAAACAAATGTTGCAACTTTTGGAAGAGAGAACTGATACTGCACCTATATTAATGGTGACAGCAGATGTTTTGTCTTTATATACTATTATACTTCACTATCAAGCATGCAAGGCCACAAAGTGGGGGCTGAGAAAATACACAAAACTTCCCTGCATGCAAAGAAAATTCCTTATAAAATGTTTAGACTTTTGCCTTAAACATAGTTATTTTTGGTATCACAAGCAATATTACCAACAGCAAACAGGGGTGGCTATGGGAGCCAAGTTTGCCACTAGTGTCGCAGGCCTTTTTATGCCCCAATGGGAGGAAGAATCCATTTTTACTGGCCCACCTGAAGAACTCCTTTACTTTAGACAATACATTGATAATGTGTTCTTGATTTGGAAAGGTGACTGTGACCATTTAGTCCTGTTTTTCAATAAACTCAATGACATGAATATCAAATTATCTTGGCAAATCAAAGAAGAAGCCATCCCCTTTCTTGATTTGGAAATATCACGAGTAAATGACAAGTTTGTTACTAAGACTTTTTTTAAAAATGTTGATTGCAATAGTTACTTGCCGATCAAAAGCTGTCACCACAAGAACTGATTGTTTAACATTCCCAAAGGGCAGATTATGCGACTCAGACAAAATTTCACGAATGAAGGAGATTTTCTTACAGGCCAATATGATTGGTGAAAGATTTATACAGAAAGGATATGATAAAGAATTCATTAAAGGGAAAATTGAAGAAGTAACACATATGCAAAGGGAAGTTTTTGAAAACAAGAAATCTGATTGCAACAAGATCTAGTTCCTGTAATTTTAGATTATAATAGTCAGTATAAGAAAATAGAGAAAATTATACGACATTGGCATGTTTAAAATCAGATCGACTTCTTAGAGACGTGCTACCTGTTAGACCGAGATTTATATACAGGAGAGCTCCCACCCTCCTTGACCAATTAGTCAAGAGTGTGATCGACCCCCCAAAAAAGAGCTTCACATTATTTTACGGGTAAAGGCTTTTACCCTTGCAAGAGATGTTATGCATGTACCAGTACGAAACGCCCCAACGAGAAGAAACTCTGTTTTCAATCTAATAGTAATGGTATCATGTATGACATAAAATAATTTATTGGGTGCAATACCGAAGGAGCAGTGTACACTCTGGAGTGCAGCTGCTGCCTTCAGTATATTGGTTGCATCAAAATATTACTAAAAACAGTGCGCATGCGCGAGAGCTCCGACATGGCCGCCTGAGCCTGGAGCTCCGCACCACCCCGGACGAACGAGCAGCACAACCCCCGTTACAGCCCGTGGAAGAGCTTCCCGTCTATCTGCCCAGAGCCAGGAACACAAAGGGAGCACGGATAGATGTCCGGTCCCCAGGCTCGCCGAGACCTAGGCCCACAATTCGATGCGGCAGGGACAGACGGGTGTACCAGCACTGAAAACAACAGGCCTTATGCTGCCACACAGCCAAGGGCGCCCGAAATCAGGCCAGTACTGACCCGCCCGACTTTGCCTTATGCCCAAGCGGCACAGGGAGGCCCTTGCATGAACCAGGCAGGCCCTCATGGCCCTCACCAGCACCAAGCCCCCTCCTTGGCCCACACAGAGCCTCTGAACAGCAGGCAGCAGGAGGACTATGCCCTATCCTCATCCATGCCCTCCCAACTCACCTCAACAGCAAATCCATCCCCTGGCTATTCAGTCAGGGACATCTCCGCACTTCAAGAAGACCTCTTCACTAAATTCTCTGCCCTATTAGAGAAAGGTCTGGCCAACACAGCAATCCAGATCACCAACACCATTAAATCGGACCTATCTAGTTTGAGCTCCAGAATTGAAGCCATGGAAGACAAAATTGAGCACACAGTCTCCAGAACCAACCAAAATGCCGCACACATCCAGACCATTCAAGAACAAATGGATACAGCCCTCTCCAGGATTGACGAACTTGAGAATAGGTCCAGGAGGTATAATTTCAGAATAAGAGGCCTCCCAGAATCCTTCACGGATATCCCCCTCACGGTTCAGGACTTTATCTCGGAGCTCATCCCTAATATCCCGCTGCATAGGCTAGAATTGGATAGAGCACACAGGGCTCTAGGACACCTCAGAAAAGATGGTACGCCCAGAGACATAATAGTGAAACCGCATTTTTACGTGGTTAAAGAAGAGGTTATGCGACAATCTCGCCTGAAGCCTAAGCTACAACACAAGGGACACCAAATTCAGGTGTTCGCAGATTGGGCCCAGTCCACCATCCAAAGAAGATGTGCCCTAAAGCCTCTCCTAACAGTCCTAATGGAATGGGACATCAAGTACCCTTGGTCATTCCCCTTCGCCGTGAACTTCTCGATACGGGCAAGACACACGCATTTTCCAACCTCCCAGAAGGTGAGAGACTGTTCCTGTCCCTAAAACTAATATCTCAGGGAGCACCCATGGATTTCTCCACGTCATCTTCGGGGTCGGCCAAATGCCCCCCTCCGGCCAGCCCTGTATCCCCCCTCTGGAACAAGGGTCCCTCTAAGAAGAGCAAAGATGGAAGACCACCGTAATTGAGTATCAGGACCCCATCATCCCTCTGTCCTATCATGGACATCTCCGCTTGGGAAGTAGTTCCCTCTGTTGACTGAGCTAGAGCTCCATCCCCCTTATTCCCGAACCGGCCTGGTCCCCTGTTCCAGGTCATTCTTCCACACCAAAGGCCTCTACACCACAAGTCCCTAAAGCTTAAAGAGGAGAGACGTCTGCAATAGCCAGCCCTTCTGTTGCCTACACCTTCCAGGAGCAAGAATCTGGATCCCTATCCCTTCCTGCCGCGCACTCGAATCTTAAAAGTTTCGCTCTACAAAGGAATCGGTAGCTCTCTCTATTTTTGATATTTATCCACAAACCTTTTTTTGGGCCCCATTTGGTTAAGGCTGGTTTCGTTGCCTGGTCTCCCCGCGTCCTCTTGACCTTCCCGACCCTTCCCCTCAGTTAGGAGAGGGGGGGATGATGGGGAGGGGAGGGCGCCGAGAGATGGAGGCCTAAACTACATTCTCTATGAGAACGTATATTTCTTCATGTACTCATGGTCTGTGATACGGGTTTCTTATTGCCAATTCGGTTACCATGACTTGTGCACAGTTTATTAGTCAGACTCATGTTATTTAGGGGTCCGGGGTGAGACCCTTGCGCCTCCTCTCATTCCTGGAGAACCAAATGTGTCCTCTTTGAACGGGACTTCGCTCGCCCTGAAGGGGCGAGCGAAGGTTTAGAGTGGAGATTTGGCGGACATCCACACCGCCCCCCTCCACGGGTCTCGTTAGAAGACCCTTGTTACTATCTTTTACTATGTCTGTTTGTTTCTCTACCTTCCATTTCTCCCCATTCACTCTTCTTCTCTCTTATAGCCTGTCGGCGGGAATCGTCCCCAGTCCTCAACCTCGCAGAATTAGAACGAATCTTCCCCTTCCTTACCCTCGCTGCAAATTTTCGTCATCATAAGGTAAGTGGCTGCTGTCTAGATGGTCGTCCACCCCTCTGTTCCCATGGCTGATACAATATCGAAGGGAGTAGATCTCAAGGTGGTATCTCATAATGTTCAAGGTCTTAATTCTCCTAGGAAAAGGAGATTAGCTCTTGATCACTACAAATCCCTCAAACTGGACATAGTGCTCCTGCAGGAGACGCACTTCCCGATTCGGTACAATCCCAAGTTCCTCCATTCCTACTATCCATCTTTTACCTAGCCAATGCTCAAAACAAGACGAAAGGGGTAGCAATTCTTCTCTCAAAAAACAGCAAATTTGCCCACATCTCGGACTTCAGAGACCCAGAGGGCAGGTTTATTCTTGTAAAGGGCACCCTGGAGGGAGTTCTTTACTCCATAATTTCATACTACGCCCCAAATAAGGGCCAAGCCACGTTCTTCCAGAGCCTCTTTGCAACTCTCAACCCCTTCCTAGAGGGCAAGGTCATCTGGGGGAAGCTCCAATGTCACGTTTGACCAGGGTCTTGACAAAACCAAACCCCTCAAAGACCAGCTGACATGTCCCATGAAACTGAGCACCAGAATAGAAAAAAAACACTACACTCCCAAGGCTTAGTTGACATTTGGAGGGAACTAAACCCCAAAGGTAGGGACTTTACTCACTTCTCCTCTCCCCATCAGTCATACGCCAGGATTGACCACATTCTCATTCCTACAAACCTGATCCCTCTGGCCAATAGAGCCTCTATCTCAGACATAGCATGGTCGGACCACTCACTGGTTATCCTTTCTGTGAGAAATGTTCTGATGGGGAACAGGGGCTCTTACTGGAGACTAAACTAGTCTCTTCTCAGCGACCCAATTCACACCAAGATAATAGCAGACGGCATCAAAGATTACCTTAGACTAAATGATGTAGAAAACATTTCTCCCGAGACCCTCTGGGCTGCCCACAAGGCTACCATCCGAGGCGAGCTCATCAGGTTAGCAACCCAGGTAAAGAAGGAATGACTGATTGACATTCAAAAATTAGAAAAATCCTTCGTAACCCTGAAAGCTGACCACAAGAAAAACCCTTCCAAGGTATTAACCGATAAACTGGACGCGATCAGACTCGAGCTCAATATGGCACTAACGGCAAAAGCTGAGAAACATATTAGACGGAGCAGAGCCAAATTTTATTGCCAAAGAGACAAAATTGTACCGATGCTAGCCGCAAAGCTCACCCCCAAATTTCGTTCTCTCACTTTCCCCAAACTATGTATAGCAGGCCAGCCTCCGACAGCCAACCCAACTAAAATCATGACTGCCTTCCACGACTTTTACTCCAACCTTTATAAATCCACCCAAGCGGTGCGAGAACCCTCGACCGACTCTTTTCTCCAGAACCTTCGGTTGCTCTCTATTTCCAAGGATCACAAAGATTTAATGGATGAACCCTTCTCCCCGGAGGAAATAAGGGAGGTTATCAAAAGCCTTAAGACCCCAGGGTTGGACATCAAAGCCTTTAGATGGTAGTTGGACAAGGGATTGTACCGAATCGGACACTTCTTCACTAACGAGGGCCCTATTTCTCTCAAACTCTGTCTCAATCATCTGGAAATCCCTATCTCGGAACGATTTAGATTTCACCAAATAAGACATTTTCTCCACCACATTTGCAGGGAGAAATCCTCACCTCACAGATTCACACCATACGAACTATGGTGTGGGCAGTCCATGGACCAGAGGGGAGGGATATCCATCATCTATCAGTCACTATCTCTTCACTCTCAAAAGACCCCTTACATGCTAGCTTGGGAGAGTGAGCTCTCCCTCAATTGGGAAGTTGACAAATGGAGGACCTCTTTCAACAGATCCTTAAGAATATATCCCTAATTGAATCAAGCCTCAAGGTAGTCACTAGATGGTACCTCACCCCGGACAAATTGTCCAAAATGTTCCCAACAGCAGACCCCAGGTGCTTCTGAGGGTGTCACCTCTCGGGCTCAATGGCCCACATTTGGTGGAAATGCCCCAGATTGAGGCCCTACTGGAGCAAGATATTCTCCCTGATCCGAAAAATCACGAAAATCCAAATCCCGGAAACCCCAGCCATAGCTCTTCTTAATGACAACTTACCCAAAACACCAAAACTGTCGCGTAAACGAATACACTTTATCCTCCTAGGTGCCAAACTCACCATTGCCAAAGCCTGGAAACAACCTAGGGTTTCCTTCAAGGCAGCTACTCGTAAAATTTCATGGATTATGTCCCAAGAGAAACTCTCTAGCATTCTAAATGACACCAAAGCGCAATTCGATGCTACCTGGGAACCGTGGGCGCAGTATATGGGTATCTCTCTCATACCTGATGTTCAACCTTAAAATTACAAGCATTCTAAAAGGGGGCGGGGGCCTCTCCCGTTGACGGGCTAGCTTCTCTTTCCCTCTCCTCTACTTCCCCTCTCCTCTCCTCTCTCTTCTTGACACTACTCTTCTGCTTTCCACTTTACGGACACTAGGAAAAGTCCTCCAGACTTTAGTGCAAACCATACCCCGGAGGGAATTTTTTCCCTAGAAAGTTAGCAAACAAGGCTACAGCAACCTGAAAGCTTTTCCTTGACCCCAAGCCTTAATGGTAAGCATAAGTTGGGGGCTGCTTGCTCAGATTCTCCCGTGTACAGCTTGATCCCTTTTGGGGTGCCGGCGGAACCTCTTCTGGCCACTCTATGCTACTGCTCGTAAACGAGGCGGTCTACACATTCTTTGAAAAGTTGCAGTAGCTCCTTAGGTCCTGTTTATTGTTTTTGTTATGCGATAGACTTTTACACCTTGTTAAGTCAGTTTCTACATTCCCCTCAGGGGTACGCCATGTAATAGTTTGCTGTTATTATTTTTTTGTATTGCTTTCTTTTTATATGTAAAACCAATAAAAGATTTTGAAAGCAAAATATTACTAAAAATTTGCCTTAAAGAACATGTCCAAAATATCCAAAATGGCTATGATAAACACAGTGTGTCTAGGCACTTTGCCAAATACCACAACAAAAACCCTACCCATCTTAAATTTTGTAAGATTGTACCGTATACTAGACCTTGGCAGGGGGGCCATAATGTGAGAACCCTCAGCCAACTTGAGTCCAAATTGATATTTTCTATGGACACTTTTGCACCCAATGGGCTCAATATTGAGTTTGATTTGAACTGTTTTCTTTTAAGAACTGTTGACTTCTAAGTTGCAATATTTTTTGGGTCTTCCCCCTTCCTTACCTTCTTTTAGTGGATTTCACCTTACAGTCTAGATCCTTGCTTACTTCTGTCACTTTAACTCATATGTTATTCCACATTATCCTCTAGGATTGTGAGGTTTTATATGATATTTTTCCATTTTAATTTTATTTTGCCATTATATATTAACACATATATATGTTATATTGTGTGTATATATATATATATTTTATATTTGTGTTTCCCTGTCCTGCTTTTAGTGATAATTTCTTGCCAATAGTAATTTGTACATCATCTTTACGTCACTGTGATGTTCCTGGGGCTCCTACTTCTTTTATATATACATTTTATATGTATTTTTTTTATATATGCACTTTTTAAAATATATTTATTAATTTTAATTCCCCTTATTGTCCAGTAGTCCTATATTAGTTATGTTCGTATTTTTTTACTAGTTTCAATTAAGTATTTTGTATCCCTAATACTATATTTGTGCCCATGTTAATGGTTGTTATGCCTTTTATTCCTGTGTATTGATGCTGAGTCGCCCACATGATTGCAGCACTGACTCCGTGCGACGAACCAACAAAAAATGGCCGCTGTAATGTTTCTATGCGGGACCATAGCATAATGGCCGACGCTGTTCATTCCAATGGCAGGCTATGAGAAAATGACCGCCGGCCATCTAATTGAATATAGTATTCTTACCTAGTGTCAATCCCTGATGAAGTCACGCGATGTGACAACGCGCGTCGGGATTGGAGCACTAGGTACCATTCACATTTGACAGAAGGAGGTGAGCTCGGCGCTCGTGGTTGGCTGCACATGTTTTTACTCTAAATGTGAGTTTGTTTCATTGTTGCTATTTTAATAAATTGTTTCTAAATACGGGATCACAATATGCACATCTCTCCCATTTTTAATAACCAATAAACCAATATACTAAGCTTGTACCAGAAGGGCTTTGGATCAAGGGCAGCACCAGGATTATATGCAGAGGCCTACGAACTCGGCGTTCATGGATTGACGTTTATGCTTCTAATTTAAAAATGAGTGTATAACTTTTGGGTCTGCTTTCATCCATTCCCCTTTTGTATCTTATGAAATTATGCTATGAGCTTTATTTTTTTCTTATATGCCCAAACCTGCCACTGAGATCACTCAAGAAAGATCAAGAAGCTATCAAAACCAGGAGGGAATCATTGAATACTGCACCTGTGATTTATCCATGCTGTATACCTTACGGCAGTAAGGTGAGCGGCTTGCAGATACACAGGTGTCACCACTGAAGATTTGTGTCTTTTTTCAGCACTCATTTGCCATTTTGGTGGTGGGATTCATTATGTATACCTGACATGGACTTTTGTTGGATTTGTCACTTATCACTTTGTATTTTGACACAGACTTTTTTACTTGATAAAAATTGTTTGATATATTAGTTGGATATACACTTTTTACACATATGTATTATTAATTTTGCTTTCACAGTACACTCTCTCTCATTTTGCACAGGGCAAATACCACCATTTATTCATTTACCCTCCTTTTTTTCTGTTCAGGATCAGATTTACAGGTGTTAGCAGCAGTGCCCTATAGGTTTTAGATTTATTTTTTAGACAGCGCGGGAGTCATTCATTTATACGAGAAAAAGTATAAGCCATAGTAGGGATATAAATGCGATTAAGCTGCATTATATATGGAATATGTATAGAAACAGCTGGAGGACCATGGTTGGGAGTCCGGCCTCTTTGCTATTTCCAGGCCACCTCTCCATACATGGTACCTACGTGAACCTTAAAGTCCATAGGTTGGTGCTGTTTCAGAGGGAAGGGGCTCTCCTTTTTTTTCTTTCTTCTCTGCCAGGGAATATGGATGAACTACGCATGACCTCGTTAAACGTTAAAGGAATTAATGTCCTTGAAAAACTAAGGATGCTACTTAAGGATTTGAAACATATGATTACGGATGTGGGATTTGTGCAAGAAACTCACTTTAGAGCAGGGGGTTTCCCTCTTCTCCAGAATAGATTTTTTCCTTGTGTATATCATGCCTCTAATCGAAAAGCAAAAACCAAAAGGAGTATCTATCTTGATCTCTAGCCGAGTCCCATGGTCCCTCACGGATGAATGCTCCAACACAGGTGGTAGGTATCTTTTTTTTAAAGGATGTATAGGTAGGAGGGATGAGCCGAACACCCCCCTGTTCGGTTCGCAGCAGAACGTGCAAACAGGCAAAAAATTTGTTCGAACATGCGAACACCGTTAAAGTCTATGGTACACGAACCTGGGGGGTGTCTATAGTATGCCTGTAAAGTAGCACGTTCCCCGTGTTTAGAACTGTCCGAGAGCAAAATGACATTTCTAAAGGAAAAAAAGTCATTTAAAAGTACTCGCAGCTATAATGAATTGTCTATGGGAGAAATCAAAAGTGCTAATTTTAAAGGCTTATATGCAAGGTATTGTCATAAAAAGTGTTTGGGGACCTGGGTCCTGCTCCAGGGGATATGTATCAATGCAAAAAAAAGTTTTAAAAATGGCCGTTTTTTCTGGAGCAGTGATTTTAATAATGCTTAAAGTGAAACAATAAAAGTGAAATATTCTTTTAAATTTCGTACCTGGGGGGTGTCTATGGTATGCCTGTAAAGTAGCGCATTTTTCCCCTGTTTAGAACAGTCCAAGAGCAAAATGACATTTCTGAAGGAAAAAAAGTCATCTAAAAGTACTCGCGGCTATATTAATTGTCGGTCCCAGCAATACACATAAAAGTCATTGAAAAAAACGGCATGGGATTCCCCCACAGCCCATTACCAGGCCCTTTGGGTCTGGTATGAATATTAAGGGGAACCTCGAACCAAAATTTAAAAAAAAATGACGTGGGGGTCCCCCCAAATTCCATACCAGGCCCTTCAGGTCTGGTATGGATATTAAGGGGAATCCTATGCCAAAATTTAACCACTTGAGCCCCGGACCATTATGCTGCCTAAGGACCAGAGGTCTTTTTCCAATTTGGCACTGCGTCGCTTTAACTGCTAATTGCGCGGTCATGCAATGCTGTACCCAAACGAAATTTGCGTCCTTTTCTTCCCACAAATAGAGCTTTCTTTTGATGGTATTTGATCACCTCTGCGGTTTTTATTTTTTGCGATATAAACGGAAAAAGACCGAAAACTTTGAAAAAAAATGATATTTTCTACTTTTTGTTATAAAAAAAATCCAATAAACTCAATTTTAGTCATACATTTAGGCCAAAATGTATTCGGCCACATGTCTTTGGTAAAAAAATATGTCAATAAGCGTATATTTATTGGTTTGCGCAAAAGTTATAGCGTCTACAAACTAGGGTACATTTTCTGGAATTTACACAGCTTTTAGTTTATGACTGCCTATGTCATTTCTTGAGGTGCTAAAATGGCAGGGCAGTACAAACCCCCCCCCCCAAATGACCCTATTTTGGAAAGTAGACACCCCAAGGAAATTGCTGAGAGGCATGTTGAACACATTGAATATTTATTTTTTTTGTCCCAAGTGATTGAATAATGACAAAAAAAAAATATTTACAAAAAGTTGTCACTAAATGATATATTGCTCACACAGGCCATGGGCCAATGTGGAATTGCACCCCAAAATACATTCAGCTGCTTCTCCTGAGTATGGTGATACCACATGTGTGGGACTTTTTGGGAGCCTAGCCGCGTACGGGGCCTCGAAAACCAATCACCGCCTTCAGGATTTCTAAGGGTGTAAATTTTTGATTTCACTCTTCACTGCCTATCACAGTTTCGGAGGCCATGGAATGCCCAGGTGGCACAAACCCCCCCCCCAAATGACCCCCTTTTGGAAAGTAGACACCCCAAGCTATTTGCTTAGAGGAATATTGAGTCCATGGAATATTTTATATTTTGACACAAGTTGCGGGAAAGTGACACATTTTTTTTTTGTACAAAGTTGTCACTAAATGATATATTGCTCACACAGGCCATGGGCATATGTGGAATTGCACCCCAAAATACATTTAGCTGCTTCTCCTGAGTATGGGGATACCACATGTGTGGGACTTTTTGGGAGCCTAGCCGCGTACTGGGCCCCGAAAACCAATCACCGCCTTCAGGATTTCTAAGGGTGTAAATTTTTGATTTCACTCTTCACTGCCTATCACAGTTTCGGAGGCCATGGAATGCCCAGGTGGCACAAAACCCCCCCAAATGACCCCATTTTGGAAAGTAGACACCCCAAGCTATTTGCTGAGAGGCATGGTGAGTATTTTGCAGCTCTCATTTGTTTTTTAAAATAAAGAAAGACAAGAAAAAATTCACGCCCTTAGAAAGCCTGAAGGCGGTGCTTGGATTTCAGGGTCCCGTACGCGGCTAGGCTCCCAAAAAGTCTCACACATGTGGTATCCCCGTACTCAGGAGAAGCAGCAGAATGTATTTTGGGGTGTAATTTCACATATTCCCTTGGCATGTTTGAGCAATATATCATTTAGTGACAACTTTGTGCAAAAAAAATAAAAAATAAATGTCTCTTTCCCGCAACTTGTGTCACAATATAAAATATTCCATGGACTCGACATGACTCTCAGCAAATAGCTTGGGGTGTCTACTTTCCAAAATGGGGTCATTTGGGGGGGGTTTGAACTGTCCTGGCATTTTATGCACAACATTTAGAAGCTTATGTCACACATCACCCACTAACCACTTGAAGACAAAGCCCTTTCTGACACTTTTTGTTTACATGAAAAAGTTTTTTTTTTTTGCAAGAAAATTACTTTGAACCCCCAAACATTATATATTTTTTTAAAGCAAATGCCCTACAGATTAAAATGGAGGGTGTTTCATTTTTTTTTCACGCAGCGATTTTTCAAACGCATTTTTTGGGGAAAAAACACACTTTTTTAAATTTTAATGCACTAAAACACACTATATTGCCCAAATGTTTGATGAAATAAAAAAGATGATCTTAGGCCGAGTACATGGATACCAAACATGACATGCTTTACAATTGCGCACAAACGTGCAGTGGCAACAAAATAAATACATTTTTAAAAGCCTTTAAAAGCCTTTACAGGTTACCACTTTACATTTACAGAGGAGGTCTACTGCAAAAATTACTGCCCTCGATCTGACCTTCGCGGTGATACCTCACATGCATGGTGCAATTGCTTTTTACGTTTGACGACAGACCACCGCTTGCGTTCGCCTTAGCGCACGAGCGGGGGCGACAGGAGTGCTTTTTTTTTTTTTTTCTTTATTATTTTTTTGCTTTTTTATCTTATTTTTAAACTGTTCCTTTCAATTTTTTTTTTAAATCATTTTTATTGTTATCTCGGGGAATGTAAATATCCCCTATGATAGCAATAGGTAGTGATAGGTACTCTTTTTTGAAAAAATTGGGGTCTATTAGACCCAATATCTCTCCTCTGCCCTCAAAGCATCTGACCACACCAAGATCGGTGTGATAAAATGCTTCCCCAATTTCCCAATGGCGCTATTTACATGCGGCGAAATCTAAGTCATAAAATGCTCGTAGCTTCCGGTTTCTTAGGCCATAGAGATGTTTGTAGCCACTCTGGTCTCTGATCAGCTCTATGGTCAGCTGGCTGAATCACCGGCTGCATTCTGAGGTTCCCTGTTGAGACAGGAGAGCCAGAGAAAAACACGGAAGACGGTGGGGGGGGGGGCATTCCCTCCCACGGCTTGTAAAAGCAGTCTAGAGGCTAATTAGCTGATAGGATTGCTTTTTCATGAAAGCCGACCGCTGGCTGAAAAGAATGATACCAAGATGATACCTAAACCTGCAGGCATCATTCTGGTATAACCACTCAAAGTCGTGAATGGCGTACCTGAAGACAAAAAAATGGTTAACAATAAAGCACAGTAAACGGTAAAGTATAAAAAATTGCATACCTGAAAAACAAACATGATAAAACATAATAACAATAAAACATTGCAGAATACAGTAAAAAAGAGCAGAACAATAGAGAGAGAGAATAGAGAGAGAGAACAATAAAACGACAACTATTTTTTTTATTTTATATATATTTTTTTTTACACTTTTTAGTAACTAACTTTTATAACTGTAACCGGTTCCAGGTTCGGGTCTCTCAAAATGCGATGGCATCTTGGGAGACCCTGTGAAAGTGCGCCTAGTCTGTGCAATGCTGTACCCTACGCTAATACTCAACTAGTGTATGGTAGCGTTCAAAACATTCACCAATGCAAAGACCAGGATTGTCAGGACAGGAGGGACAATAATAGCGGGTGTCACGCCTATATCCGCGATTGCTGCAGACACAACATCTTTTTTGGGGGGGTTCGTTGGGTAGGGGTACTGGGGAGGACATAAAGAAAATGCCTCTCATGCAGCCGACTGCATTTGGTTGGGGATGTGAATGGGGGAAGTACGGGCGCTGCAGAAGTGGTGGGTTCCCAATTAGGATTGGCGAATGCAGCAGAAAGGGCATTATGGGCACGACGGGCCTGTGTTTGTCTTTTTGGTGGCAGCGGGACACTACTTGTGCTTGCCACCTTAACCAGCTTGAACTGCACTTATGGGACTTGCCACGTCACCAAGTGTTACTGCAGTGCGGGTTTGACTACGACCGGGGTGTACTAGCCCGCTGGTGCTTGGCAGTTCAATAAAAAGCTACCAAAAAAACTGTTAGCGATTGCAGGGTCAGGCCTGACTCTGCGAAAGCTGCAGTTATGCGTTTAGTGTTTTGTAAGTGACAGTGATCGATCGATACTGCACTTAGGTGGGCTGGGCTGGGCCGGGCGGAGGGGCAAAACGCAGGTGCTAGCAGGTATCTGGGCTGATCCCGCTAACACTGCATTTTTGGGAACCCTAAACTGCTGGGGACGCTAGTATAGATCTGATCGGATCAGATAGTGATCCGTTCAGATACTATACCACTAAGGGAGGCGTATGCTGCATGCGTGGGTGTTAGCGGTACTGGCGCTAAGTGACGCTGCCTGGGGCTGGTGCTTGCCAGTTCACCAAAATGCTACCAAAAAAACTGTTAGCGATCACAGGGATCAGGCCTGACTCTGCGAACGCTGCAGTTATGCGTTTAGTGTTTTGTAAGTGACAGTGATCGATCGATACTGCACTTAGGTGGGCTGGGCTGGGCCGGGCGGAGGGGCAAAACGGAGGTGCTACCAGGTATCTGGGCTGATCCCGCTAACACTGCGTTTTTGGGAACCCTAAACTGCTGGGGACGCTAGTATAGATCTGATTGGATCAGATATTGATCCGTTCAGAATCTATACCACTAAGGGAGGCGTATGCTGCGTGCGTGGGTGTTAGCGGTACTGGCGCTAACCTGACGCTGCCTGGGGCTAGTGCTTGCCAGTTCACCAAAATGCTACCAAAAAAACTGTTAGGGATTGCAGGGATCAGGCCTGACTCTGCGAACGCTGCAGTTATGCGTTTAGTGTTTTGTAAGTGACAGTGATCGATCGATACTGCACTTAGGTGGGCTGGGCTGGGCCGGGCGGAGGGGAAAAACGCAGGTGCTAGCAGGTATCTGGGCTGATCCCGCTAACACTGCATTTTTGGGAACCCTAAACTGCTGGGGACGCTAGTATAGATCTGATCGGATCAGATATTGATCCGTTCAGATACTATACCACTAAGGGAGGCGTATGCTGCGTGCGTGGGTGTTAGGTACTGGCGCTAATCTGACACTGCCTGGGGCGACGCATATCACCGCCGGGCGATCAGGGGACTAAACCTTTATTCGGTAATAAACGGCGGGTGCCCTGACACTAAAAAAAATAAATGAACTAACCAGCGTCACCCGTAACGGTTATACGGTGATCAGTGGTGAAAGGGTTAACTAGGGGGCAATCAAGGGGTTAAAATATATATTAGATAGTATATGGGGGTCCCTGACGCTATAAAATGCTGACGGCGAACCTAAATATTTACCTCCCTAACTAGCGTCACCAGCGACACTAATACAGCGATCAGAAAAATGATCGCTTAGCGACACTGGTGACGGGGGGTGATCAAGGGGTTAAAACTTTATTAGGGGGGTTAGGGGGGTACCCTAGACCTACAGGGGGCTAACCCTAACTGTCCTAACACTGTAACTGTCACAAACTGACACCATGCAGTAATCAGAAAAAAAAACTGCTTGGTGTCAGTTTGTGACAGGGGGGGGTGATCGGGGGGCGATCGGGGGGGGGGTCGGGGTGTTTTGTGTGCCTGGCATGTTCTACTGTGTGTGTGTGTTTGGTGCACTCACATTTCAGTCTTCTCTCCTCGGCGCCGGAACGGAAAATACCGAGCCGAGGAGAGATGACATCATTTCCTTTGCTGCTGTTTAGCATACAGCAGCAAAGGAATGTTCCCATTGGCCGTCGGCGATCGCGAGGGGGGGGCCACGAACGGATGGCCTCCCCCTCACCTCCGATCGCCGGGGGACAAAACAGGACCGCCTCGGGCACCGGGGGGGGTCTGATCGGACCCCCCCACCCGCGGGAGGCAAATCACGTGTATGTACATGATTTTGCCTGCCCGTGCCGCCTTGCCAACGTACATCGGCGTGAGGCGGTCCTTAAGTGGTTAAAAAAAAAACGGCATGGGGGTCCCCCTCAAAATCCATACCAGACCTGAAGGGTCTGGTATGGATTTTAAGGGGAACCCCACGCCAAAATTTAAAAAATGATGTGGGGTTCCCCCAAAAATCCATACCTGACCCTTATTTGAGCACGCAACCTGGCAGGCCGCAGGAAAAGAGGGGGGACGAGAGAGCTCCCCCCTCCTGAACCATACCAGGCCATATGCCTACCTCAAAGCACCCTCCCCATGTTGATAGGGACAAGGGCCTCATCCCCACAACCCTTGCCTGGTGGTTGTGGGGGTCTGCAGGCTGGGAGCTTATCATAATCTGGAAGCTCCCTTTAACAAGAGGACCCCCAGATCCTGCCCCCCCTGTGTGAATTGGTAATGGGGTACAAATGTACCCCTACTATTTCACAAAAAAAGTGTCAAAAATGTTAAAAAAGATAATAGTTTTTGACAATTCCTTTATTAATGTCTTTATCTTTCCCCGCTTCTTCTTCCACCTTCTTCTGCTTCATCCTCCGACATCTTACTCCGGACTTCTCGTCCGGCATCTTCCTCCGGCTTCTTCCCCGCTTCGACCTCAGGACGATCTGCCTCAATGGGAGGCTCCCAATGTGTGACGCTTCTGTTCTTGTGACAGTCACCCGGTGACCCCGCCCCCCTCTGACGCACGTGGACTTCCCTATAGCTTTCCCCGTGTGGTGACAGAGGGGGGCGGGTCACAAATTACCTAAACCCTCCCATGTTGACGGCATGTGGCCTGGTACAGTTCAGACTGGCAACAAGCAACAATATTATTTTACCCACAGGCGAGAACTTAATTATGTAAAAACCAGGTATCCTCTATGTTTACGCCCTCTACACAAAAAATACCTCCACCGCGCCAATAGCTCTCTGGTTATCCTCAACAGTACCTACAAAAATGTATATATACACTTGAGGAAATAATCAGAGATTCCTTCAACACCAGTGACAGTGATAAAATGATAACTAAATAAGGGAGGACAGAAAAGTATTCAATCAGAGAAGACCCCAACTTTTATTTTACCGGCGATTTATTGATGACCTCTTGTTTATATGGGAGGGGTCAGAGGAATCGGTAATTGATTTTTTACAAGAACTTAACAACAACACCAACAATATTAAATTGGAACATCAGATCAGTGAGTCATCGGTTTATTTTCTGGATGTGACGATTGAGAGACAGGGCAACTCATTAAAAACCAAAGTCTATTTCAAGCCGACTGATCGAAATAGCTTTTTATCAATAAGAAGCGGCCACCATCCGGCCTGGATAAGAAATATTCCAAAGGGGCAGATGTTACGTGTACGCCGGAATTGCACAGAATTGGAAGACTTTTTTGAACAAGCAGATGTTCTTAAAAGAAAATTCCTACAAAGAGGTTATCGGGAAGATGAACTGAATAAGATCACCCAGGAGGTGGCATTAGTACCTAGAGAACTATGTCTGAAAAAATCCGAGAATGCACCCGATAACAACAAGCACCAATTTGGATTCATTTCTGGATTTCATTGCCAGTATAAAGATATTGAGAATATTTTCAGAAAATATTGGCATATTCTATGTAAGGATAGGCATTTGGGAGAGGTATTACCAGACCGGCCTATATTTATTTACAGGAAGGCCCCCAATTTTGGTGATCATGTGATTAAGAGGATACTAGACCCGCCTGGGAGGAATGAACTGAAATTTGACTTCAGAGGATTCTATAGTTGCAGGAGGTGTATTTGTTGTAGGACTGTTAGAGTCAACCACAGAGGAATTACCACTGTAACTAATAGGGATGGGGAATCCTTTGAAATTAAGGAATTTAGCACATGTAACTCGTCACATGTAGTCTACCTTATGTGGTGCCCTTGTGGCCTTTTGTATGTGGGGAGAACGAAGAGGTTGCTGAGGATTAGGATTTCGGAACATATCACCAACATAAAAAATGGTTATAGGTACCATAGTGTCTCCCTACATTTTAAAGAAAGACATCAACAGGACCCATCATTATTACAATTCTGTGGGATAGACATTGTACATCCCTCCTGGAGAGGGTCCAACAGAGTCAGGGACCTATCTCAACGAGAGACCAGATGGATCTTTTTATTGAAAAGTTTAGCTCCTAGAGGGTTGAACATAGAACTAGATCTAAATTGTTTCATTAATAACTTTTAGACTGGTCCACTTCAATTATCCATCACCTGTTTTAACCATGCATTTCGAAGTTATACGATGCTTTACCTTTAAGATCTGGCCTTGTATAATGGTTTAGCCTTATATTTTGTCCTTGTGATTGTAATTGTGCTCATTTAGGGAGGTCCTTATAATCTGATAATGACATTTATGCCCCCACTCATCTATATGTTGTGGCAGGAAGAATAGGGATATTGTTTTACACTCATTTATATGTTGTGGTAGGAAGAATAGGGATATTGTTTAGCATAGTATATGCTCCTAGAGGTCTCCTTACTAATTTATTTACAATTTTAAATAATTTTTCATATCTCCATTTTTTCTGGGTGATAAATTAGTTCCAAAGAAGGGGGGAGAAGGGAACCATCCTTTTTAACAGATATTTGGTATGTTTGTTATAAGGTGGTGGTGATTCCCCCGGATATATAGAACACCCACTTAAGGTGGGCTGTTTACCGCTTCTTAGCACTGATTAATTTTAAAATAAAAAGGAAAAAATGTTTTTGAGTTACATATGCATTAAGTCCGTTTAGGTTGGTATCCGTTTAAAAAAAGCTATCTAGTAGAGACGCTTCTGTCTCTGCTTTAAAGGTCCATTCATTTATATACTTTATAACTTATTATTATCCCTTAAGTGGCATGTAGTATTGTAGTCCATAGTATTTTATATTTTTATATTCAGAATTAATTTTATGAATTTTAGAAATTTAATTCAGCATTTTTATGTATCTGAATATTATTGAATGTTTGTTATATATGAGGAATGTGACCGTATATTCATTCATGTATATTCAATCTGTATCATGACTGAGAAATAAGTGTTCCTAGACTTAATAATGGACGATCTCAGTGTCAGAACCCCTCAATAGTCCTGCTATATGTTATGGCCGTATTATTCATGCAGCAGGTTAACTGTGTGAGAGATCAGCATAGCTGCGATCTTTAAGTGTCAAGGATTAGTGAAATCATTGTAGTCTAGTCTGATATAAATATACATTCACAGTAGATTACATTTATTAGCGTTACATGACTCCTATGTGCCTGAATCCCAATTGCAATTTGCTGTATGAAATGTCAGTGTATCCGACGCACGGGGACGCGAGGTGTGCACATGCGCAGTACGTGACCCGGTGGGCGGGAGTTCGAGAGCAGATAAAAGGGTTGAGTGGCAGGGTACACAGCCTATCCCATGAAGAAGTCGATCCGTGACGAAACATGTCGGGGCGTGGCTGTGACGTATGACGTACATGCTGTCAGCCACACAGGAGGAGAGGAATACGAGTGCTCTGAAGGACGGAGGTTTCCCGAGGGAGGGGTGAGATTATACCCAGCAGCTGCACACCTCGGGTCCGCCGTGGCCATTGGTTATTGTTTTATCCACCAGTTGAGGCTTGCTGTTAACTACACGTTTGATGCCTGTTTTTATTACACTAATGTGAGTGCGATGTGTGAGGGTTGCAGTGATTTTTAATAAAATTATTGTTTGCTGAATTACACTATTGGAGCACTTATTTTCTTTTATGTGGACCTACTGAATACCATCATTGGACCTCGTATACACCATTTACCCTGGAGTGTGGTAAAGAGAGCGTGTTTTGCCGTGCATGAGAGTGCTGGCATGTTTTTTCGGTGAGTGCAGGTCTGGAGAGTGTCTCACTAGCACGGTGGTGTGGTGAAAGAAGCACGTTGATATCCAGCATTTGATATATGATCACCTAAGAATCATCTGTGTGGGACATTTGATTTTCACTTTTATTGTCACTATATATTTTTTTTGCCACTTGCAACCTGTTTGGATATTGTTTTTATTTTATGTCATATTTACAGCACTAATTGAAACATTTGCAGGTGTTCTTATTTACTGCTGTCGCATGTAGCACTGTATTGGCCAACATTATTCTTAGTGTTTAGTCATTTTTCATGTGCACGCTATATACACTAGGTAAATGATATAGGAGTAGAGGGTATCACCACTATTGCACAGTAATAAGCACTGATTTATTCATATTTGTCACTCTGATAATCTAATAATTAAGAGATTGTCACCTTTTTATGTATACCGTAAGGTTTACACTTTGAAGCGCCCTCCATTTAACCTCTGTGTCGGTTCACCCATTTTTGGTATTAACTGATATTTAGGATTAAATATTTTATTATTGAGAACTTAATTATGCAACATTTTGTTAATTGTGACACCATCGGCATCGTATACCTACTCACATGCGAATGTGGAAACTATTATGTTGGCAAAACCAAACCAAATTTTTGGAGACGGATAAAAGAAAATGCTGTAGACATAGAGATAGGTGTCACCGAAAAACCCATACTCAGGCATTTTGCGGAATTTCATGTCTATAGTACAGCATCACTAAGATTCCAGATACTGGCTCGGGTACACCCCCCTATTCGGGGTGGTATATTTGATCCAAAAATCCTCCAGGTAGAAGCCAGATGGATCTTTAAATTAAGGGCACTCTATCCACCAGGAATGAATGATGCTATTAGCTACGCCATCTTTCTGTAACTATGCGATTCGGATTATCACCTATCTCCATGCTGTTTAATATAAAGTATAAGATGAAATGACATCCCTGTGGGATATACTAAGTGTTGAATGTATTCATCTTTCTGGATTTTCTTATTACAGTATGCCACTATCTATCTATGTGACCTGCTTGTATATGTGCTAATAATTATAAGTATACAAATTTTTCTGCTCATATCTTTATTTTATCCATGTGCTTATAGGTGTCTCTCTGTGCTCTACCCACGAACTGCTCTTCTGAAGGGTTTCCGACACGGGGGCCATTTGGCCTTTCTCGTGTCTCCTCACTGCCTGAAGGGACTGTCAACGCACCACCTCTATAGATGGTTGCATTTTTGACAGCTTCCCGGTGTTTTACCAGGTCCCCCCAGAGGCGTTCCCATTAGATTTTCCATCCGGGACACCGACACTTGACCTCCATCTGGCGGACAAATGTACGGCTCTTCCCCCTTCTCCTGTGGAGCGCAGTGTCGCTGATGCAGGCTTAGCCAGCGCCGGCTTGATGCCATGCCACTTTGGTCCTGCCCCCTCCTTGCACAGTGCGGCGTTCCCCTCCTCCTTGCTGATCCATCCTGATCTGTGGGGGAGATAGATCAGCCCCCTTTCCTTCCCTCCCTCTACACCCTGGAAGGCGCAGGAGAGGACACTGACCAGGGGGCTTTTTGCATGCCTTTTCGGCATGTGAACCCCACAGCAACCAGTGTAGAGATGGGCTCGTCCTTGTCCCTCGGGATCCATGGGATCTATTCCAGTTCCCTGTAATCGAGCGACCCCAGGAATCTCGTCCCACACACACCTACCGGGATGAAAATTAGGGCGGTTGCATTTTCCTTTATAAGGTACATTTTTGCAGTCTCTCCCCAGCGTCTCATCTGCTCACTTGTGTGGGGGACGCTGGGGAAAGACTTTGTTCGCAAGATTACAGGTATATAAATCTTTCTCTTATCTTGGTCACTTTTCCAGACACATGTTTGTTCATGTGCTTAGTGAATCTCTACCCTTATGCCCTGTACACACGATCGGCCATTGATCGGACATTCCGACAACAAAATCCATGGATTTTTTCAGACGGATGTTGGCTCAAACTTGTCTTGCATACACACGGTCACACAAAGTTGTCGGAAAATCCGATCGGTCTGAACGCTGTGACGTAAAACACTTACGTTGGGAATATAAATGTGGCAGTAGCCAATAGCTTTCTTCTCTTAATTTATTCTGAGCATGCGTGGCACTTTGTGCGTCGGATTTGTGTACACACGATCGGAATTTAACCGATCGGATTTTGTTGTCGAATAATTATTATAGCCTGCTCTCAAACTTTGTGTGTCAGAAATTTGGACGGAAAAAGTCAGATGGAGCCCATACACGATCGCAATTTCCAACAACACAATCCGATCGGACTTTTTCCGTCAAAAAATCCGACCGTGTGTACAGGGCATTAAGCTAATATCTGTCTTTTTGGATTAAATCTCCAGCAAGCTGAGAATTCAGCTTTTTTCCTCATTCAATCTCTGGGATGCCTCTCTCTTTTGACCGTCTCTTCAAAGTTTAAAGATATATATCTTCCTCTTACCAGAGTGAAAACTACAATTCAAGCATAGTATATCTTTTGATCCATAGGATCACACTAATTCTCTAATAAAACCTAGCATATATATCTCCACTTAACCACTTGGTAAGCAATCATAAACATTTTTGAACTTTATAAGGATACTATTGTTCCACTTTGGAGGGTTCCTGTATTATTATTTTGTGTTCTTATCACTCTCATTCCTTGTTCCTTTCAATTTTCCGTCGAGCCTGTGTCCTCTGATTACAGTTCCTGGGTGAGTGAGAGATACGTCTTCATGAAACACTATGGTCTTGTATATATGTATATATATATATGTATGTATATATATATATATATATGCTTTACAAATATTTTTATTTTATTGATAAATATTTTGATGACATGTTATTAATATATACCTATGTAAGGATTCATGCATTAACGTCTGTATATATCCCATGAATAAGTCAACCTATGACGAAACGTCGGGGGCGTGGCTGTGAGACTT
This sequence comes from Lithobates septentrionalis, assembly GCA_037952835.1. Classification (NCBI taxonomy): domain Eukaryota; kingdom Metazoa; phylum Chordata; class Amphibia; order Anura; family Ranidae; genus Lithobates; species Lithobates septentrionalis. The sequence goes on along the minus strand of JBBDGP010002517.1, from coordinate 247,787 downwards.
GACGTGCAGCACTGTGAGCCACACTGAAGGAGAGGAGCATTGTTTATACGGAGGGACGGAGGACATCCAAGGGAGGGGTGAGATTGATAACCCTGCACCAGCACACCTCGGGTCCGCCGTGACCACTTGTTTTATTTGGATCCACTGGAATTACGTTTGATGTGATTTGCACTTTATTTGAGCTGTATTTTATCATTTTACATGTGAGTGTACTGATTGAAGATTGCAGTGATTTTAATAAATGTGTGATACTGGTTTACACTATTGGAGCACATATTATTTTTTTCATGTGGACCGGGTTGGAAACATTCACTGTGGAACAACGATTGATCCTACTACCTTGGTGTATGGTAGATAAGCGATTATTGCCTTGCATGAGAGTGCTGACAAATTAAGTCGGTGAGTGGAGGTCTTGAGGGAGTGGAATCACTGCACACAAGAGGAGAGGTGGAGGAGACACAACATCACCTGTGCTTTATCAAGATTTATTACCACTTTATTCGGACACATTTTTCTCACGTGTGTGGTCACGTTTTATTGTGGACTGATTTATATTTTTGGAGATAATTTGTATTTTGTATTTGTATTTTTGGATATATTTGGTAATATTTTTTGCATGTACAGCATGATATGAAGTGGCAGGATAGGTTTTATCACTGGAAATGTATTGAGATATGTATTTCCTAAGATTACACTGCATGTAAGGTTTATACACATTAGAGGGTCGCACCATCACTGTGTTGATCAATATTTGACCACTGATCTGGCTGGTACATTTACACCTATAGACATTTTGTGTAGATTTGTTTATAGATTTCACCTTTGCATTAGTGCTCACATACACATGTGTAGAGGGTCACACCATCACTGTGTTTAATACACTTGATTTTTGTTTGAAAGCGCCTCTTATTTTTTATCTGACCACTGATCTGGCTGGTACATTTACACCTATATACATTTTGTGTAGATTTGTTTATAGATTTCAGCTTTGCATTAGTGTTCATATACACATGTGTAGAGGGTCACACCATCACTGTGTCTAATACACTTGATTTTTGTTTGAAAGCGCCTTTTATTTTTTATTTTTTATTTGACCACTTATCTGGCTGGTACATGTACACCTATATACATTTTGTGTAGATTCGTTTATAGATTTCACCTTTGCATTAGTGCTCACATACACATGTGTAGAGGGTCACACCATCACTGTGTTTAATACACTTGATTTTTGTTTGAAAGCGCCTCTTATTTTTTATTTGACCACTGATCTAGCTGTTACATTTACACCTATATACATTTTGTGTAGATTTGTGTATAGATTTCAACTTTGCATTAGTGTTCACATACACATGTGTAGAGGGTCACACCATCACTGTGTTTAATACACTTGATATTTTTTTTTTTTTGTTTGTTTGAAAGCGCCTCTTATTTTTTCCTAGATGTCTGTGGGAGGATTTGGGTAGGTTACAGACATCTCCGATTAAATACTTAGTATATGCATTATAATTTAAAGGGGCTGCTGCATAGTGGGTGTGGGAATTCAATTCCCCACGTGGGTTATTGTATAGATTGATTTTGAGCACATTCACATTCAGTTTGTGAAACATAGTGGCGCGGTGGAGGTATTAGTTTTTGGGTGAAGGGCGGTATACCATTTATAATACCTATTACTTAAACGTCTGTATACAGTGTGTATTCAATTCTTATCTATGTAATTATATAATCTATATAGTACTAATGTACTAATTGATGTTTCATCTGTAGAATTCACACAACGTCATACTGTGCTATCTTCAAGGCCCTGACGAAGCGGCGTAGGCCAGATTTCTATTAATTGTTGGGGATCTGCACACTCTGAATTCAAACCTAATGGAACAAACTGTAACGTACTTTTTCAACTCTTTTTATAGTAAATAAAATTGTCTATTTTTTCACACTTCTCAGAGGCACAATTAAAGTCCCATCCAGTTCCATACATTTTTTGAAACATAGTTGCAACACTTTAAACTAGGGCTAATTTTCGGGTTAGGTCTTATTTTCATGAAAACACAATATAAGACAGCAACAATCTAATTTACCAATCTCCCAACATTTTATGGCGCAAGATCATAGGGACACCAATTCATAATTCAAGGGCATAAATTACATCCCTCAAATAAAATAGGGGAGACTGAATGTTGGCATTAAAAAAAGAGTTGAGGTGAATTCATAAGTTGTCATTGTTGCACCCACAATGCTTGAACAAAGGTTATGATCTGTACTTGTATAAATAAATCACTGATGTTCAGTTTTTTTTATACCATCTATTTGCTTGTTTTGCAGAGATAAAGAGTGAAGGTTGGTTTGTAGTTTGACTTGAATCTGTTTATTAGCATACATTTTCGCATTGCATCTTTTGTATGCTTTGATTACTTGCTCTCCCAATTATTGTATATTTACGCATTTTATCTGTTGTACTATAGTTACACTGCTGTCTTTTCATTCAAGAGTAGCGATGAGCCCAATGTTTAAGTGGAACATAAGTTCCACTCGAGCATCAGGTGTTCGCCCATTCGCCGAACAGCGAACAATATGCGGCGTTCGCAGCAAATTCTGAAGCCGCAGAATTCCGTTAAAGTCTATGCGACACGAACATGAAAAACCAAAAGTGCTCATTTTAAAGGCTTATATGCAAGTTATTGCCATAAAAAGTGTTTGGGGACCTGGTCCTGCTCCAGGGGACATGTATCAAGGCAAAAAAAGTTTTAAAAACTGACGTTTGTTCGGCAGCAGTGATTTTAATAAAGCTTAAAGTTAAACAATAAAAATTAAATATTCCTTTAAATATTGTGCCTGGGGGGTGTCCTTAGTTAAGCCTGCAAAGTAGCGCATTTTTCCTGTGCTTAGAACAATACCACAGCAAAATTACATTTCTAAAGGAAAAAATGTAATTTAAAACTACTCGCGGCTGTAATGTATTGTTGGGTCCTAGCAATATAGATGAAAATCATTTAAAGAAATGGCATGGGTCCCCCCCCAGTCCATTACAAGGCCCTTTGGGTCTGGTATGAAAATTAAGGGGAACCCCGCACCCAAATAAAAAAAAATGTGTGGGGGTCCCCCCAAAATCCATACCAGGCCCTTCAGGTCTGGTATGGATATTAAGGAGAACCCTGCGCCAAAATGTAAAAAAAATGGTGTAGGGGTCCCCCCCAAAATTCATACCAGGCCCTTTAGGTCTGATATGGATTGTAATGGGAACCCTGAGCCAAAATGTTTTAAAAAATGGCGTAATACTTTTTATGGCAATAAATGGCATATAAATTATGCCTTTAAAATGAGCACTTTTGATTTTTCATGTCCATGAACTTGAGAAATGGCAGGGATGTCCAAAATTGTCATTTGTTTGTTTCAAGTGTACGTGTACTACACCACTATAAACCAAAGATTTTCAAAGATTAAAGTGATTTTAAGCCTTTACATTTTTTATGAAATGACAAACATGTTATGCTTACCTGCTCTGTGCAATAGTTTTGTACAGAGCAGCCCCAATCCTCCTTTTCTTGGGTCCCCTTTAGTGTTCCTGGCTCCTACTGCCTTTAAGCACCCCCCCCCCAGCAAGCTGCTTGCTAGAGGGGCTACTTGGGCAGGCTTGTTTATAGACACAGACAGCAAGGCTTTCACATGCGCCCACTGAACCTTCCTCATAAGATTTGATTGACAGCAGCAGGAGCCAACCTTACCATGTTTGCTGCCTTGCCACCAGTACAAGCTCTGATAAACTTTGCTGGCCACTTCTCTTGGCCTACCGCTAGCACCATTACTAGTTCCTGACACTTTTTCTGGCCTGCTATAATTACCAGCTTCTGCAAAATCTCCATTCTTAGCATATCTCTCAACTGTCCTCAATTTCGAGGGACTGTCCCTGACTTTCCTCCTCATTTGTCCCTCATTTTGGTCTGATCTATATAGTTGTAAATAAAATAAACTTTTTATCTTTCAAAAACTGTTTCCCAGTGCTAAACCTTTAATCCAGTTTCTAAGTTGCTGCATTTGTAAATTTCAAAAACCAATATAAAGGAATAGTAGTGGTAACAAAAAAAAAAAAAAAAGCACTTGTGGGTTTTTTGTTTAATTCTCCTTTAAAGGGTAACTGCACTTTCGTGGGGCAAAAAATAGCAAATAAAGAAAAAATAATATAGTGTGTACAATTGCAATACAAGTCATATTGTAATTGAATGATATCAAAAATTACCTTTCCTTTTCAATCTGCACCCACTGTAATTTTCTATAAATGCATTACAATATGGCTACCTGGAGATGTTCTGTACACATAATGTGTACTGACTACTCCCTAGAAACATAATTTCCTGCTTGTATGATTGGCTCACCAATTTTCCCAGAAGTCTGCACTAAGCTACAAGTCAGATTTCAGGCATCCCCTGCAACAAAAATGTAATTTTTGGTGAGCTATTTCCAATAGGAACACGTCTAAAGGGATGCAGGCCCAGCAGCTTTCCTCATTAGTGCTCTTCAGCTGCCATAGATGATATAGAATTATGAAACCACTCCCATTAGACCTACGTAGCACAGAGGCTCAGACAAACACACATGGATTTCTTCAGAATAACAAAAGGTAGGAATCTGCAACAAAGGTTGTTATAATCCTTGTAATGTACATAATTCACCCAGAGGGGAATGTTTTTTTCTCAACAAAAGGGAAGTTACGCTTTAAGCAGTGTGGCAGGGGGTGTGTTCTATGCCTCCATAATTTTGATAATAGGTGTCCCTCGTTCACATCTCAAAATTTTGGAAGGTATGGCTTACTGCTGTCACCATTACTGGTTGCCAGTGCCTTAACAGCGTCCGTCACCACTGCTGACCTAATAACATTACCAGCTTCTGAAAACTCTGCTGACCTGCGACAACTACCATCTCCTGCCATCTCTCTGCCATCACACATGTTGTGTGTGTTTATCACCCTTGACCTGCCACCATTATCAACTCCTGCCAAATCTGGTGACCTGCCAACACTACCAATTCCTGCAATCTCTGCAGGTGTGCCATCATTACCATCTCCTGTGGCCTCTCTAGCTGTATTCCAATAATCCAGCACTGCAAAGGTGCAACACATAGCATTTCTGCAGCTGGGCCTCAGCTGCAAAATTTTTAAAGTTTTCAGCAGGGCAAGCGCTGCTTTGTGCCTCAAAGTTTGCAGCTTTTTCCGGTGACCAGGCTCTCTAAAGGTGCCACACACCATGTTTCCACAGCTGGAACTCAGCTGCCAAAACTTCTAATATTTGCTGCAGGGTAAATCATGCTCTTGGTTCCTATAATTTATGGTCTATTTCAATGCTCTTGCAATCAAAAATGTTTTTGCTATTATCTCTCTGAAGTACTACACTATATTTTTTATTTATTGGAAGAAAATGTCTCATCTTTCCCCTGTCCCTTAATGCAGTCCAGCAAAATACTTACATATGACTTACATACTCTTCAGCAAATGAACATTATTTCTGGCTATTGTCTGCCTAGTCTCTTCCTCAGAAATTTCTGACTAATAAAGCTTAGTCATGGATTGTACAAAAATCCTGACTGTGAAATACCGTATTTATCGGCGTATAACACGCACTTTACCCTGAAAACAGAGGGTAAGCTGTGCCTGCGTGTTATACGCCGATATCTGTTTATTTTTACCAATGGGGGGCGGGGATCCGGCGGTCTTCCCCGGGTGCCACCCATTGGGAGGGTGTCAGGCCGGCCGCCCGCCTCTCCTGGCCCTGGGACAGTGCTGCCAGCACACTCCAAACTCCAGAAAACACCACTGCTGGCCCCCTCCCACACACAGCTCCCCCATGTAACTATCAATGCAAATCCAAGAATCAAAATCCCTCCACCAACGCCGCTCATTCTGGCCGCTCTCCTCCTTCCGCTCCACCCCCTCCTCGAGTGTAGCTTTTGATTGAAGGAGGAGAGAGGTCATGAGACTGTCAATGAAAGAGAGGAGAGCAGTCACATGACCAGGTCCACAAAGCCAATGGAGGTATTCAACACAGGAGGAGTGGCGCACGAGAAGGGGCCAGCAGCGATGCCCTCTATACTCCAGAGCATGCTGGCAATGCCATCCCAGGAGACTAGTAGTCTCCTGGGAGTGAAGAGGGGGGGTCTGTGTACTATGCGGGGGTCTGTACACCATGTGGATTTCTGTGTACCATGCGGGGTCTGTGTACAATGCAGGGGGCTCTGTGTGTTATGCAGGGGGTCTGTGTGTTATGCAGGGGGTCTGTGTGTTATGCAGGGGGCTCTGTTTACTATGCAGGGGGTCTGTGTGTTATGCAGGGGGCTCTGTGTACTATGCAGGGGGTCTGTGTGTTATGCAGAGGCTCTGTGTACTATGCAGGGTGTCTTTGTATTATGCAGGGGGCTGTGTGTATTGCAGGGGGTCTGTGTGTTATGCAGGGGGTCTGTGTGTTATGCAGGGGGTCTGTGTGTTATGCAGGGGGCTGTGTGTTATGCAGGGGGTCTGTGTGTTATGCAGGGGCTCTGTGTACCATGCAAGGGGCTGTGGAAAGTTTTTTCCTGAAACTTCCCTCTTAAAGTTAAGGTGCGTGTTATACGCCTGTGCGTGTTATGAGTCGATAAATACGGTAATTAATTCTAAGTTTTAATTCTTGATTAAAACCTGCCTCTTCTTTTCTTCTGAAATTGCAGCCCAATAAAGTTTTTTGCTTACAGTACATTACCTGTATAATATTTTTGACTATTTTCTGTAAAAATTTAATAATTTTTACTGTAGTTCATGATAAAACCTGCTTGGTCTCTGGCTCTTAAATTGTGGCCTAATTAGGTTTCTTACACAGCGTTCCTTGATTCTGTATTTTCTGCTGTTGTCTCTGAAATAATGCACTGTAATTTCTATTCCTGGATTAAAACCGGCCTCATCTTTCCCTCTGAAATTGAAACCTAACATTGATGCTCACATAGTGTGCTCAAAGTCTGCACAATATTTCTGGCTTTTGTCTATGAAATAATATACTCCTCTCCCCCCTCCCCCACAGACTCCAATAGGGTTTGTATTTAAGCATGCAATTTCAGAACTTTACAATGGATTCAGCAAATGCCCTGGGATCCAAACCCAAGAACATTCGCTGATCCTTGTACACTAGTAGTAAAATCATCTTTTTTTCCATAAGTATTTTAAATTCCTTATTTACCACATTGCCTGTGGAGCAGGGAAGCAGATACCAGAAGTCCACCACTAAATAAGTTTGTTTGGCTATAACTATCCACAGAGGCATCATTTTAAGATTTGTTAATCAAGCACCAAACATAAATGTGCTGCAGGGAAATGGCAGTTGTCACAAACCTGTACATCTGGTCCATAGGCAGAAAGACCTTGTAAAACTTTGAGATGATGCTCTTATGAAATAATCCTTGGATATACTGTATTTTCATACAATAATTAGATGACCAGTGAAGCCTTAATTGTGTTTATTAAGGGAAATCGTTCACCCCCTTTATTTGCTGGCCTTCAAACCATTTTCATTTTTCTTATATTTTCTGCCTGTTAAACTGGCTCTTTTATTGAATATGTGACCTTAAAATTTAGGTATATAGGGGTATAAGTACATTAGCATTATATGTGTTTGTGGTTCTAAAATCGAGGCATCCAATCATTTTGCATCTTTCCAGCCACAGTGGATCCAGTATATAGTGCAAAACTGAATGAAAGAGCTAGAAAGTATTTGTATTTAGCAGTTGTCATTAATTGGAATATTTCAATCCTCTGGCAACTCTGTTCATCCTCAAGGCTAATTAAGGTGGATTAAGCACACTATATTCTAGTACCCTGTAGTCAGTGAGACTTTCATATACTGTTTACTACTTATAATTATCTGGTGCCTCAAGTGTTGCTGATCTAATTAAGTTGTGTATGCATCATTCATTTTGGAATTTCCAGTATAATTAGAAACTGAGAAATCAACTTTTATGTGGAATTCTCCCTTCAGAAATGTCTCAGGTGTTATGATTTCATGTGTAAAACCCCTATTTCTGTAAAACTAATTGGCTGACTTTGTATCATTTATTGATGATTTAAAACATGCTATAATCTAAAGCTATGACAATATTCCTAAACCTACACAGTAAAATGACATACTTGTGTGCACAATATAGCAGTTAGCAATGATGAACTATGTATTTGTCATAGTTGCACTTCAGGTTACCAGTTCATTTGAATCCAGATACAAAGATGCAGAAGTTGCATGGCTGTCATATCACTATGCTCAATATGTAAAGTATATATTACGCTATTAATGAAAAAAAAAAAAAACATTCTAAATTTAGAAACTATTCATTTTAAATTAATATTGTAATAGTAATTTTTTATGTTGTTTTCATACATAACATGCTGTTGATATATTTATCATTGTAATATCATTGAGTGACATAGCAAAACAAAGAATTTGACTTACTAATAAACTACCAATCACTGTGAGATATGATTTAATTGTGATTGACTGATATCTCCTAAATTAAATGTTGTTGTTTTTTTAAAATATCAAACAATTCAATACAAACAGTGGCAACAACTTTACAACAACTCTGCTGATGTTCCACAGCTAATCAGGCTATGTATTCCCCCAGTCAAGCTTGCTGTTGGTTAAGTCTCGGTTCAAATATGTGCGGCTGCAGTCTGCAGTCCAGGGTCCGGTGTGTTTCTGTTCACCGGTTCATGTGCGATTCAGGTGCAAATTTTTGCCTAAATTTGCACTTGAACCGGACCCAAAATCTCACAGGACCCTTTTTGAAACTGCACCATGGTCACCAAGGACATGTCTGAACCAGCTCCATTTATATGTCATGCGACCTGGATGCGGTTTAAAATGCATCAAATTTGCATATATGTGAACCCAGCCTAATGCCCCGTACACACGGTCGGACATTGATCGGACATTTCGACAACAAAATCCATGGATTTTTTCAGACGGATGTTGGCTCAAACTTGTCTTGCATACACACAGTCACACAAAGTTGGCAGAAAATCCTATCGTTCTGAACGCAGTGATGTAAAACACGTATGTTGGGACTATAAACAGGGCAGTAGCCAATAGCTTTCGTCTCTTAATTCATTCTAAGCATACATGGCACTTTGTGCGTCGGATTTGGGTACACACGATCAGAATTTCTGACAACGGACTTTGTTGTCGGAAAATTTTATAGCAAGCGCTCAAACTTTGTGTGTCGGAAATTCCGATGGAAAATGTGTGATGGAGCCCACACACGGTCGGAATTTCTGAAAAGGTCCTATCACATATTTCCATCGGAAAATCCGACTGTGTGTACAGGGCATAAGACTTCCAGCAAACTTCTATATGTTGGGTATGTCACTGACAGTCTTTAAAGCTTAAAAGCAGTTTCGATAGTCACACCTGTCATAGAAAGCAACATTTAGAAGCCACCACATGGGTTGTTTATCAGGCAAACACTGTCCCTGATGAAGGAAGGTGCCTTTGTGGGGGCTCCAAAACATTACTAAAAAGTTTTTAAGCGTTAAGGAGTGTCAGTGACATGCTAAGCAGACAATGTTAATGTGGCTGTGCAAGTCATCATTGGTCACTGCAGTACTCTGTCTTGTGTGGACAAGATGGTGTATTTAGAGCACCTGAACCCTTTTGTATAACTCCCAGCAGATTTCAATTCATCAAGTTTACTGCCTGGGTGAGCCCCAGGGAAAAATGCAGTACATGTTTGTGTGTTGTGCACTCTCCACTTTAATGTTTGCTGTGAGATCTGCCTATGGGATCAGTGTTTTACCTTTTAAAGTAGTTGTAAATGCAGAAGATTTTTTATCCTAATGCATTCTGTACATTAAGATTAAAAAACTTTCTGTGTGCAGCAGCCCCCCTCAGCCCCCCCTAATACTTATCTGAGCCCCCCCTCGATCCAGCGATGTCTACGAGTGCCCTGGCCATCAGGGACTCTCTATTCTGATTGGCTGAGACACAGCAGTGGTGCCATTGGCTCCCGCTGCTGTCAATCAAAGTCAGTTGGCCAACGAGGTGAGAGGAGGGTGGGGCCAAACCTTGGGTCTGTGCCTGAATGGATACACAAAGCTGTGGCTTGAATCAGGTGCCCCCATAGCAATCTGCTTGCTGTGGAACAGGAGGGAGGGGTCAGGAGCACCGACAATAGACCTGAGAAGAGGAGGATTGGGGGCTGCTCTGTAAAAAAGCACTGCACAGAGCAGGTAAGTATAACATGTTTGTTATTTTTATAGAAAAAAAATGAGACTTTGCTTCACACACTAAGAAACCTATGGTCAATGCTTACATCCACAGAGCTGCAAAAGGATATCCCTCAACTTTAATTCTATACAACACAATTTCATATTCAAATCTGTAGCAACCAGATGCCACCCTTTGGATAACATATAGTACAACCAGCAATACTAGCAAATCCCTTTCAGAATCAATTGCATTAAGAAAGTATTTTATTCCAGTGTGTGAAGATGCATTATTAAGAAAAATGTAAACTGAAATTGTGAATTGTGTACAGCACATGTGTCAAACACAAGGCCTGTGGGCCAAACCTGGCCCCCTAGGCCATTTCATGTGGCCCTCACACCCAGGGCTTTTTTTTCAGCCAGAACCCTGCACAGTGTGCATAGCACACAGCTAAACCCTGCACCTGTATGTAGCTCACTCCTGAACCCTGCACTCTGTACATAGTGTACCCCTGAATACTGCACTCTGTACATAGTGCACCCCTGAACCCTGCACTCTGTACATAGCACACCCCTGAACCCTGCACTCTGTACATAGTGTACCCCTTGAACCCTGCACTCTGTACATAGTGCACCCCAGAATCCTGTGCTTGGTACATATCGCACCTCTGAACTCTGCACTCTGTGCACAGTGCACCCCTGGAACTGCACTCTGTACATAGCACATCCCTGAACTCTGCCCATAACGTATTGCTGGTATTTATGGCCCCTTTAAGATCCTCCCACTGGTAGTGCAATTTGGTCACACCCACTATTCGATGCATATCTAGGGGGGGGATGTGGTTGAGTTCCTGCACCTATTCTAAGAAAAAAAAACCTGGAAAATTTATGTAGTCTAAAGCCGCGTACACACGATCGAAATGTCCAACAGAAAAAGTCTGACGGAAGCTTTTCTTCGTCTATTCCGATCGTGTGTATGCCTCATCTGACTTATTTTTCGAAAATTCTGACAGACCTAGAAATGGAACATGTTCTAAATATTTCCGACGGAACCAATTCCTATCGGGAAAACTGCTAGTCTGTATGCTGTTCCGAAGGACTAAAATCGCATGGTCTGAAGCAAGTACGAGACGGAAGCTATTGGCTACTGGCTATTGAACTTCCTTTTTCTAGTCCCATCATACGTGCTGTACGTCACCTTGTTCTGAACGGTCGGACTTTGGTCGGACTTTGGTTTGACCATGTGTGGGCAAGACCGCTTGAATGGAATTCCATCGGAGTTCCGTTGGAGAAACCTTCGGAGTTTATTCCGACGGCAAAACCGGTCATGTGTACGTGGCATAACAAATACAATCGGCTCTTTGAGGGCAACCATAATGCTGATGCGGCCCTCTATGAAATTGAAATTGACACACCTGGTGTACAGCATAAAGAAACCCATAGGATGGAAATTTAACTGCTCTTGGTCAGTGGTTCTAGACCTCAGTCCTCAAGTACCCCCATCGGGCCATGTTTTAAGCTTTTCCTTTACTTTGCACAGCTGCTTTAAATCAATATCAATGACATGGTATTGATAAGAGCTATTTTATCTAAGAGAAGTTTCCAAAACATGGCCCGTTGGGGGTACTTGAGGACTGAGGTTGAAAACAACTGCTCTAGGTCATGTATCATTATACATATTCACTTACAATGGCATTAGTTTTACAAACAAATCCATGTGTAACTTCATCATCAGGTATTTTAGCCTCACTGTTGCAAATTTTATTGAAACTTTAGAGTCTGAGCTGTCAAAAGATGTTTGAGATAGTAAAGGCCAATGTCCTACAAAGCAAGCCCAATTATAGTGATTATTAATATTATTTCTAATAAATGTGAAAACAATTACTGTACATAAATAATCTGACTGCATTTATGCCTGTACAGATAGGTAAAAAGTTGATACAGTCCCTTACCATGTGGAGGTTTGTGTGATTTTGCTAAAATTCAGCCTTGTACAATTTTCTTTTCATCAGTCTCATTTTAAATGGATGATATTGCTACCCTGGGCCCACTGTTCTTTTCAGTGACCTAACTAGATATATATATATATAGAGCCTTTGGGTAATTTGAGCCATTTCTGCAATAATTGGTAAGAGATACAAGCAGGTCATAAAAGTTATTTCTAGCAATCATATGCAATATTTGAACTTTTCAAATAGTTTCACAAGTTTCATAAACATTTGATATTATGACACATAAGTGTACAACAAAACTGGCTTCTTGACTTACATAAAGAAAAAAAACTAGAGTTGTAGCAACCTCTATAAAAAAGGTTTTGTAGCTCCATGTCATTTCATGTAAATCAGAATAAAAATATTTCAAAAGTCCTTAAGGAAACAGCACTATACTGAAAATGTTCACTTGGGGAAAATGAAATCTACAGTATATAGGAGGAATGATATTAAATGCAAGTGGCAGGCTTTATGTTGTGCCCACAAAACCTTTTTTGGTTAAACTGATGACTATTTCACAATGTCTGCAAGATTAATAGCCCTGTACTGCTTCTCCTGCAGTCTGCAGATTCCCATTGACTTAATTCTCATTCCCACATCATGACATTAGCCCTGCCTCATGCATCTCTTATTAAATGAATTCCATGTGGATAGTTCAGTGAGTCTCTTTAGTTAACTACACAGCTCCTACAATATTACAGTATGTACTGCAGTGAGCATTTCAAGAATCTACAGTTTTTCTTTCTACCACAGATTGCAGCAGGCTGAAAAGCTTAAAGTGGTTCTAAACCCTATAAAGTTTTTGTCATGCATTCACTTACCTGAGTCCTCTATCGATCCAGCACTGTGCCTGACTGCAGTCCTTTTCTCCCCTCTCCCTGCTCTTACAGGCTTTGTTAAGATCAGTGGAAGCCATTGGTTTCTGTAGCTGTCAGTCAAATCCTGTGATGAGAGAGTGGGGAGTGGGGGCAAGCTGCACTGTGTGTGTCTATGGATGCACACAGCCCAGCTCAGGAAAGCGCCCACGTGTGTGACCCCATAGAAAGTGTCTTGCTATAGGCCTGACACAGAAAAGGAGGAGCAGACAGTGCTAGTGGGGGATCCCAGAAGAGGAGAATCAGGGCCAAAGTCATTGCACAGTGCAGGTAAGTATTTTTTTAGGCAAAAAAAGGTTTACAATCACTTTAGAGTGTAACTGTTCCCAGGCTACTGGCATCCAAGTTTTTACATATTAACCACTTGCCGACCGCCTAACGCAGATATACTGCGGCAGAATGGCACGGGCAGACAGAATCACGTACCCATATGTGATCTGCCTCCCACGGGCGGGGGGTCCTATCAGACCCCCCCCCCCCGTGCCAGCGGTGGTCGGCATTTGTTTGGGAGCGTTCCGTGATAAAGGGAGGGGGCCATCCTATCGTGGCCCCCCCCTCGCGATCGCTCCCAGCCAATGAGAGACATCCCCTGCCTGTGTATAGTACACACAGGCAGAGGATGTGATGTCACCTCGGCTTGGCAGTTTCCGTTCCGGCGCCAAGGAGAGAAGACATGTGAGTGCACAACACACACACAGTAGAACATGGCAGGCACACTTTTCACCCCCGACCCCTTCCTGATCGCCCCCCGATCCCCCCCCAATCACCCCTCCTCCCTGCCTGTCACACTGACACCAAGCAGTATTTTTTTTTTTTTTCTGATTACTGCATGGTGTCAGTTTGTGACAGTTAGAAGTGGTAGGGCAGTGAGTGTTAGCCCCCTGTAGGTCTAGGATACCCCCCTAACCCCCCCCTAATAAAGTTTTAACCCCTTGATCACCCCCTGTCACCAGTGTCGCTAAGCGATAATTTTTCTGATCGCTGTATTAGTGTCGCTGGTGACGCTAGTTAGGGATGTAAATATTTAGGTTCGCCGTCAGCGTTTTATAGCGTCAGGGACCCCCATATACTATCTAATAAATGTTTTAACCCCTTGATTGCCCCCTAGTTAACCCTTTCATCACTGATCACCGTATAACCGTTACGGTTGACGCTGGTTAGTTTGTTTATTTTTTATAGTGTCAGGGCACCCGCCGTTTATTACCGAATAAAGGTTTAGCCCCCTGATCGCCCGGCGGTGATATGCGTCGCCCCAGGCAGCGTCAGATTAGCGCCAGTACCGCTAACACCCACGCACGCAGCATACACCTCCCTTAGTGGTATAGTATCTGAACGGATCAATATCTGATCCGATCAGATCTATACTAGCGTCCCCAGCAGTTTAGGGTTCCCAAAAACGCAGTGTTAGCGGGATCAGCCCAAATACCTGTTAGCACCTGCGTTTTGCCCCTCCGCCCGGCCCAGCCCAGCCCACCCAAGTGCAGTATCGATCGATCACTGTCACTTACAAAATACTAAACGCATAACTGCAGCGTTCGCAGAGTCAGGCCTGATCCCTGCGATCGCTAACAGATTTCTTGGTAGCGTTTTGGTGAACTGCCAAGCACCAGCCCCAAGCAGCGTCAGATTAGCGCCAGTACCGCTAACACCCATGCACACACCGTACACCTCCCTTAGTGGTATAGTATCTAATCGGATCAATATCTGATCCGATCAGATCTATACTGGTGTCCCCAGCAGTTTAGGGTTCCCAAAAACGCAGTGTTAGCAGGATCAGCCCAGATACCTGCTAGCACCTGCCTTTTGCCCCTCCGCCCGGCCCAGCCCAGCCCACCCAAGTGCAGTATCGATCGATCACTGTCACTTACAAAATACTAAACGCATAACTGCAGCGTTCGCAGAGTCAGGCCTGATCCCTGCGATTGCTAACAGATTTCTTGGTAGCGTTTTGGTGAACTGGCAAGCACCAGCCCCAAGCAGCATCAGATTAGCGCCAGTACCGCTAACACCCATGCACGCATCGTACACCTCCCTTATATAGTATCTAATCGGATCAATATCTGATCTGATCAGATCTATACTGGCGTCCCCAGCAGTTTAGGGTTCCCAAAAACGCAGTGTTAGCAGGATCAGCCCAGATACCTGCTAGCACCTGCGTTTTGCCCCTCCGCCCAGCCCAGCCCACCCAAGTGCAGTATCGATTGAGCACTGTCACTTACAAAACACTAAACGCATAACTGCAGCGTTCGCAGAGTCAGGCCTGATCCCTGCGATCGCTAACAGTTCTTTTGGTAGCGTTTTGGTGAACTGGCAAGCACTAGCCCCAGGCAGCGTCAGATTAGTGCCAGTACCGCTAACACCCACGCACGCACCGTACACCTCCCTTAGTGGTACAGTATCTGATCAGATCAATATCTGATCCGATCAGATCTATACTAGCGTCCCCAGCAGTTTAGGGTTCCCACAAACGCAGTGTTAGTGGGATCAGCCCAGATACCTGCTAGCACCTGCGTTTTGCCCCTCCGCCCGGCCCAGCCCAGCCCACCAGAGTGCAGTATTGATCGATCACTGTCACTTACAAAACACTAAACACATAACTGCAGCATTTGCAGAGTCAGGCCTGATCCCTGCGATCGCTAACAGTTTTTTTGGTAGCGTCTTGGTGAACTGGCAAGCACCAGCGGCCTAGTACACCCCGGTCGTAGTCAAACCAGCACTGCAGTAACACTTGGTGACGTGGCGAGTCCCATAAGTGCAGTTCAAGCTGGTGAGGTGGCAAGCACAAGTAGTGTCCCGCTGCCACCAAAAAGACAAACACAGGCCCGTCGTGCCCATAATGCCCTTCCTGCTGCATTCGCCAATCCTAATTGGGAACCCACCACTTCTGCAACGCCCGTACTTCCCCGATTCACATCCCCAACCAAATGCAGTCGGCTGCATGAGAGGCATTTTCTATATGTCCTCCTGAGTACCCCTACCCGACGAACCCCCCCAAAAAGATGTTGTGTCTGCAGCAATCGCGGATATAGGCGTGACACCCGCTATTATTGTCCCTCCTGTCCTGACAATCCTGGTCTTTGCATTGGTGAATGTTTTGAACGCTACCATTCACTAGTTGAGTATTAGCGTAGGGTACAGCATTGCACAGACTAGGGCAAACTTTCACAGGGTCTCCCAAGATGCCATCGCATTTTGAGAGACCCGAACCTGGAACCGGTTACAGTTATAAAAGTTACAGTTACAAAAAAAAGTGTAAAAAAAAAAAAAAAACACATACAAAAATATAAAATAAAAAAAAATAGTTGTCGTTTTATTGTTCTCTCTCTCTCTATTCTCTCTTTATTGTTCTGCTCCTTTTTACTGTATTCTATTCTGCAATGTTTTATTGTTATTATGTTTTATCATGTTTGCTTTTCAGGTATGCAATTTTTTTTACTTTACCGTTTACTGTGCTTTATTGTTAACCATTTTTTTGTCTTCAGGTACACAATTCACGACTTTGAATGGTTATACCAGAATGATGCCTGCAGGTTTAGGTATCATCTTGGTATCATTCTTTTCAGCCAGCGTTAGGCTTTCATGTAAAAGCAATCCTAGCGGCTAATTAGCCTCTAGACTGCTTTTACAAGCAGTGGGAGGGAATGCCCCCCCACACCGTCTTCCGTGTTTTTCTCTGGCTATCCTGTCTCAACAGGGAACCTGAGAATGCAGCCAGTGATTCAGCCAGCTGACCATAGAGCTGATCAGAGACCAGAGTGGCTCCAAACATCTCTATGGCCTAAGAAACCGGAAGCTACGAGCATTTTATGACTTAGATTTCGCCGGATGTAATCAGCGCAATTGGGAAAGCATTTTATCACACCGATCTTGGTGTGGTCAGATGCTTTGAGGGCAGAGGAGAAATCTAGGGTCTAATAGACCCCAATTTTTTCTAAAAAGAGTACCTGTCACTATCTATTGCTATGATAGGGGATATTTACATTCCCTGAGATAACAATAAGAATTATTTAAAAAAAAATTAAAGGAACAGTTTAAAAATAAGATAAAAAAGCAAAAAAATAATAAAGAAAAAAAAAAAAAAAAAAAAAGCACCCCTGTCCCCCCTGCTCTCATTCTAAGGCGAACGCAAGCGTCGGTCTGGCGTCAAATGTAAACAGCAATTGCACCATGCATGTGAGGTATCACCGCGAAGGTCAGATCGAGGGCAGTAATTTTAGCAGTAGACCTCCTCTGTAAATCTAAAGTGGTAACCTGTGAAGGCTTTTAAAGGCTTTTAAAAATGTATTTAGTTTGTCGCCACTGCACGTTTGTGCGCAATTTTAAAGCATGTCATGTTTGGTATCCATGTACTCGGCCTAAGATCATCTTTTTTATTTCATCAAACATTTGGGCAATATAGTGTGTTTTAGTGCATTAAAATTTTAAAAAGTGTGTTTTTTCCACAAAAAATGCGTTTGAAAAATCGCTGCGCAAATACTGTGTGAAAAAAAAAAATTAAACACCCACCATTTTAATCTGTAGGGCATTTGATTTAAAAAATATATAATGTTTGGCAGTTCAAAGTAATTTTCTTGAAAAAAAAAATAATTTTTTCATGTAATCAAAAAGTGTCAGAAAGGCCTTTGTTTTCAAGTGGTTAGAAGAGTGGGTGATGTGTGACATAAGCTTCTAAATGTTGTGCATAAAATGCCAGGACAGTTCAAAACCCCCCCAAATGACCCCATTTTGGAAAGTAGACACCCCAAGCTATTTGCTCAGAGTCATGTCGAGTCCATGGAATATTTTATATTGTGACACAAGTTGCGGGAAAGAGACAATTTTTTTTTTTTTGCACAAAGTTGTCACTAAATGATATATTGCTCAAACATGCCATGGGAATATGTGAAAATACACCCCAAAATACATTCTGTTGCTTCTCCTGAGTATGGGGATACCACATGTGTGAGACTTTTTGGGAGCCTAGCCGCGTACGGGACCCCGAAAACCAGGCACCGCCTTCAGGCTTTCTAAGGCTGTAAATTTTTGATTTCACTCTTCACTGCCTATCACAGTTTCGGAGGCCATGGAATGCCCAGGTGGCACAAAACCCCCCCAAATGACCCCATTTTGGAAAGTAGACATCCCAAGCTATTTGCTGAGAGGTATAGAGAGTATTTTGCAGACCTCACTTTTTGTCATAAAGTTTTAAAAATTAAAAAAAGAAAAAAAAATTTTTCTTGTCTTTCTTTATTTTCAAAAACAAATGAGAGCTGCAAAATACTCACCATGCCTCTCAGCAAATAGCTTGGGGTGTCTACTTTCCAAAATGGGGTCATTTGGGGGGGTTTGTGCCACCTGGGCATTCCATGGCCTCCGAAACTGTGATAGGCAGTGAAGAGTGAAATCAAAAATTTACACCCTTAGAAATCCTGAAGGCAGTGATTGGTTTTCGGGGCCCCGTACGCGGCTAGGCTCCCAAAAAGTCCCACACATGTGGTATCCCCATACTCAGGAGAAGCAGCTAAATGTATTTTGGGGTGCAATTCCACATATGCCCATGGCCTGTGTGAGCAATATATCATTTAGTGACAACTTTGTGCAAAAAAAAAAAAAAAAATTTCTCGCAACTTGTGTCAAAATATAAAACATTCCATGGACTCAACATGCCTCAAAGCAAATAGCTTGGGGTGGCTACTTTCCAAAATGGGGTCATTTGGGGGGGTTTTATGCCATCTGGGCATTTTATGGCCTTCAAAACTGTGATAGGTAGTGAGGAGTAAAATCAAAAATGTACGCCCTTAGAAATCCTGAAGGCAGTGATTGGTTTTCGGGGCCCCGTACGCGGCTAGGCTCCCAAAAAGTCCCACACATGTGGTATCCCCATACTCAGGAGAAGCAGCTAAATGTATTTTGGGGTGCAATTCCACATATGCCCATGGCCTGTGTGAGCAATATATCATTTAGTGACAACTTTTTGTAATTTTTTTTTTGTCATTATTCAATCACTTGGGACAAAAAAAATGAATATTCAATGGACTCAACATGCCTCTCAGCAATTTCCTTGGGGTGTCTACTTTCCAAAATGGGGTCATGTGTGGGGGTTTTGTACTGCCCTGCCATTTTAGCACCTCAAGAAACGACATAGGCAGTCATAAATTAAAGGCTGTGTAAATTCCAGAAAATGCACCTGATATGACTGATTTCTGATTGGGACTCTAAAACAAAGTTAATACTGCAGCTGCAGGAACAGATTCACAGGACTCAATCACTGTGTTTAAAATGTCCGTTCAGTGAAAAATTTTATTATTACATGTTATTTTATACATAGATAAGAAAGGGGTGGTGTGAGATGTTATTAAAAGCTAACAAATAGAAATATGTTATTAAAAGCTAACAAATAGAAATATATTATTAAAAACTAGCTAATAGAACAATTGCAAAAGTAAAACCTTGAAAAGGGAGGGGGGAGTAGAGAGCGTTTAGTAGGAGAAGTGTCTGTGTGTTAGGTGAAGGTTACAGAACACATTTCAACAGAGAGAACAAAATGGATTCTCTTGTGCTTAAATGAACAGTACAATGAATGTCCATGTCATTTCCCCCCTTTTGTTTATTTGACACCATTCTTCTCCGCGTTACGTTCAGCCGATTGCTGGTAACTCCTGTTACATTGGCGCAGAGAGACGGCGTCCTGTTCAGCTCTCTCCTAGCTTTCTCACAATAATGGGTTCATCAGGGCTGGTGGTACATTTGTTGGTACAGCGGGTAGTCACACAGAGGGGTAGTCACACAGAGGCATAGCCTGATGAGGAAGTAAATAACAAACATGAGAAATAGGAACATCACAATGTAAGCGCCTAGTTTCTGTAACCATGTTGCTATGCCATATAAAAAATCACCAAAACCACCTAAACCCTGAAAGGGGTTCCATCCATCTTTAGCAATATCTCTGGCCTTATTCTGTAGTTCTCTTATCTTAGCAAGATGCCCTTTAATAATGTCCTCATTATCAGAAATGTATATACAACAGTCAGTGCGAAATATCTTACACATCCCACCTTGAGCTGCAGTGAGATAATTTAGTGTTAATCTGTGCTCTAATACTACTTTTTTAAGCTGAGCCATTTCTTCATTTAATAAACCTATATCAGTGGTAGAAAGGTTAATAATCTCATCTACAATTCTAGTGTAATTATTTAGTCTTTTCATTGCTTCAATTCCCCATCCTGTCCAGGAAGGGAACCATGACCATGCCATGTCACCTTCAGTGAACAGCTCTCTTTTGAACACTAAAGGGTATTCTGGACTTTGATCTGGTCGCACTGTATCTTTGCGAACAGCCAAAGCAGGTACTAACTTCCCAATATAACATGTACCTGTAACATTAGTAGGAAGCCAGGCGTAAGCTTTATTTCCACATATATAATATAACCCTCTACGTATGGACGGTATGCCTGCTCCTAAAAAACTGGAAGCAATAACATGGAATCTCAGGAAACCTATATTTTCACATATTGGGAACTGTGAGCAATTTGTACTATAAAGGGTTCTATTTAGTTCTGGATCTGGGATATAATAATATTGACCATAGTTTCCTCCATAAACTGTAATTTTTGCTCCGGTGCAATCTGAATTGCCCAACCGTGTACATTTAGTGTTAAACGGGCATGTAATGTTTAAACAAATCTGTGGAGTGTTTATCTGTTTCGAAACCATCAAAGTTACTGATCTGTGCTCATTAGCTGTGGAGACGATGTATGAGCCATTTATTCTCGTCCTGTTTAGATCAGTGAAATTGAGAGGCATTGCTATCATGGGTATTGTTCCTGTTTGGGGATGTAAGTGAGAACACACCCAGCAGTTACTAGCGTTGCTATGGGTTGCATGCAATTTTAACATTTGGATGAAAGGGTTATTTTTCCATGTCTCAGTTCTCACAAACAACAAAAAGAAAAGAAACATTATCATCTTTTTTTCAAAGGATATCATCACTTCAGGATTTTCTTGCAGTGACTGGCGTGAATCCAGGTGGGCTTTCCTTCCAACTTGACAGCAGAACCGGTTGTCAAAAGCACCAAATGTGGTCCGTCAAATTTTGGTTCTAGCGGCTTTCTGACGTGTCGCTTGACCACCACCCAGTCACCTGGTTGGATTCTGTGAATACCTGAAACAGAATCTGGGTCGGGGATAGATTTATAAACACCTTCATGTATTTTATTCAATGTTCTTTGCAAAATCTGAACATATTCACAGATTAGAGTGAGAAGCCTGCAACTGTTGGGGAAAAGATAGCCCTGTTTTGGGTGGCCCTTCATATAAAATCTCATAGGGGGACAGCCCATGTGGTTGTTTAGGGGTAGTTCGTACAGAATATAGGGCTAATGGCAAAGCTTCCACCCATCCTTTTCCTGTATCTGCTTTAATTTTTGCACATCTGTTTTTCAAAATTCCATTAAGTCTCTCAACTTTACCACTACTTTGTGGATGATAAGGTGTATGGAAAGCTTGCTGTATGTGAAGTGCTTCCATTACCTCTTTCATTACATCCCCAGTAAAATGGGTTCCTCTGTCACTCTCAATAGTTTCAGGAACTCCATATCTACAAACTATTTCATTCAAAATTTTCTTTGCTGTTGTTTTTGCATTTGCTTTGGCCACTGGCCAGCTCTCGGGCCAACCTGAGAACATGTCAACACACACTAAAGCAAACTCATAGGTGCCTATTCTGGGCATCTGAATGTAGTCTATTTGAATTCTTTGGAAAGGGAAATCTGGCTTTGGAGAATGCCTTTGGGGAACATGAACAGGCCTCCCTGCATTGTACAGAGCACAAGTGAGACATGAAGCACAAAACCCGGCTGCAAATGCACTAAATCCAGGTGCTATCCAATAGCAGTCAGTAAGTGCCACCATCGCGCCCTTAGCAAGATGACTGACGCCATGTGCCAGCTGTGCTAAAACTGGGTACAAACTCCTGGGTAGACACCACCTGTTGTCAGCGCTCCACAGGCCCTGCTGATTTTGGGTAGCATTACATTTGATCCACTTATCCTTCTCTTCATCAGGGGCCTGGTTCTGCAACTGAATTAGAGTTTCTACATCCCACTGCTCTTGATGAGGGGAATCTGTCCCCGCTACCTGGGCGACCCCTACAGTGGATGTGACTCCAAATGCCATAAGGGCAGCATCCTTTGCCGCTTGGTCCGCTAAAGCATTTCCTCTGGCTGTCATGTCACTTCCCCTTGCATGCCCTTTTACCTTCAAGATGGCAACTTCTGCTGGTTTCTGAAAGGCCTCAAATAGCCGCTCTATGAGTTTTGCATGTCTCACTGGCTTCCCTGCACTAGTCAGAAAGTGTCGTGCTTTCCAGATAGGCCCAAAATCGTGGGCTATTCCAAATGCATATCTGCTGTCAGTGTAAACATTTCCCCTTTGATTCTCTAGGAGATGACATGCTTTGACTACAGCATACAACTCCGCTTCCTGTGCTGACATCTGGGGTTTCAATGCTTCCTGATGTAAAATGGTGTCTGTAGTGGTTACAGCAAACCCTGTGTGTGGCTGACCATCATCAGTGTAAAATCTGGAACCATCTACGAATAAGTGTGTGTCACAATCTGATAAGGGCTCATCTTTTGCTGGTGTGCCAGAGGCCCTTTCTACCTCCATAAGAGCCATACAATCATGAGAAAAACTCTCAGGTTCTACATCAGTACCATTTGTTGCATCTTCCTCATCAATTATAGGAAGAAGAGTAGCCAGATTTAAAGTAACACATCGTTTGATTGTTAAATTCGATGGAGCAAAAAGAGCAGACTGGTACTTGTCAAATCTACTGGCAGACACATGTCTAGTATTTACTTGATTCATGATTTCCTGTACTGCATGTGGCACATACAGGATCAGAGCAGAATCAAGCTCCGTTACTTTGTCTAGCAGCAAAATGCAGACTGCTATGGCTCGCATACAACTGGGGGAGCCTTTGATGACAGGGTCTAATGAGGCTGATACATACATCACAGGCCTCTGTCTCCATGTAGCTGGGTGAGTACACCTGCAGCAAATCCATTGACTTCATGACAGAACAACGAGAAAGTCTTAGTATAGTCAGGAAGTCCAATGGCGGGAGCTTCAGACAAAATTTTAATAAGCTCCTTCATCTGCAATTCATTGTCCCATGTGAGTTTGAAAGGGTTTCTAGTGGTAGCCTCATATAGAGGAGCCATAATTTCTGATGCATTTGGAATCCAGTCCCTACAATATCCCACTAACCCCAGGAAGGCACGTAGTTGCCGGACATTTCTTGGCTTTTCAAAGTTTTGTAGAGTTTTAACTCGATCTGGGGTTAGGTGACGGATTCCATGTGAAATGCAGTGACCCAGGAAGATCACTTTCTCCTGGCAGTATTGTAGCTTATCTTTGCTAACTTTGTTGTTACTGTTATAGAGAAACAGGAGAAGGCTTACTGTTTCTCTGCTACAAATGTCCTTTGTATCAGAACAAATAAGCAAATCGTCTATGTACTGAAGCAAAACAGTGTTTGGGTGTGAGGGGGACCATTGGTCCAATACTTGCTTTAACGCAGTATTATATTCAGAGGGGCTACTCACACAGCCTTGGGGCAATCTTGTCCATGCTAACTTTTGGGCATCATGGGTAAATGAAAAAAGGTGCCAGCAATCTGGGTGCATGGGGCACCGAAAAGAAAGCATTTGCAAGAACAATCACTGTAAAGCAGGTGCTGGAGGCAGGTATTCCACTTAGTAAAGTGCGGGGGTTGGGCACGATCGGGGTATCTGCCTCTATTATATTGTTAATGGCTCTCAAATCATGCACCATGCGATATGTCACCTGCCCACCCTTCTTGTCTGGCTTCTTTGCAATTGGGAACAGGGGTGTATTGACCTGGGACTTAATTGGTACAACAACCCCTGCTGCTTTCAGTTGAGTGATTTGATCCTTTATCCCCTCAGTCTGAGCAATACTCAGTGGGTACTGTTTAATCTGTGGGAGATGGGCTCCTGGTTTAATTTTTATCATGACTGGGGTGCAATCCAGCAGACCTAAATCATATTTGCTGGTGGCCCATAATTCAGCGGGAATCACTTTCAATTCTGGTGGAAATGGCAGAGTAGAGTCTTGGATTAAAAATACTCCACAGGCAGAATTTAAAACTTCTCCTGACAGACTACTGACCACTTGGACTCCTGTAGGAGTGTAGTCTATGTTTGCTAAAATTTGGTTCAAAATGTCAGCTCCCAAAAGATTGGTAGGAACTGTGTCTGAAACTAACACTTTAGTGACAATTTCTGTTTGCTGTCCTAGCCTGAGTTTAAGTGGCTTGGACTCAACCAAATCAGTAGAGGTCCCGGTTAGGCCAACACCAGAGATAACATTTGTAGATAATAATCCTGGAGGTAAGTCCTCTATATTAAAAACACTTCGGCTTGCACCAGTATCAATTAAACAGGCTAATTCTGTTTCTCCTCCAGGATAGGGGAGTTCTTGTAAAAATACTTTTACTCTGGCCTCGGGACCATTGTCTCCCCTATTTAACATGATTGATACTGGCATGCCATTTTCCTATGCCTGATCCACTGCTTTTGGCAGAGAACTGGGATCAGCATGAGGGGCCTCTAAGCTCTTTTCTAGTCTACGGTCAGGAAGATGGCAGAATTTGGCTATGTGTCCTTCCCCATCACAATTGTAGCATATAATTGGTCCCCGATTGCCATGATTTCTGAAATTGCCTTTGCCTCTTCCTCTTCCTTTTCCTCTCTGCTTCCCCATGTACATTACCTTAGGTTTGCTGTCTTTTTGGTTAATCCTGTTTTCTATGGATAACAGGATAGGCAGGACGTCTCGAATAGACATATTGCCTGCCTCAGGCCTTGCTGTGAACAACTTTTCTTTCAACTGGGGTATTAAACCATCAAGAAACCTTTGTTTCACCAGTTGTGTAGATGGACTTGCAGTTTCTCCCGCCTTCTCTTCCTCTATTTTAATGCCTGCTTCCTCAGCCATATCACTTAACCGCCTCCAATAAGCCCCTGCTGCTTCCTCTTTCCCTTGCTTAGCATTCATAAATTCAGCATGTCTGGTTTGTCCATATATTTGGGGCAATTTTTTCCTTCAATTTCTCACAAACCTCCCGTCCACTAACCATCTTACCTAGATTTTTGACGTCTACACCACATTCTTTAAGTATATAGCCAGACATGTTGCTTCCCACTGCTTTAATAAGAAGCTAATGAATGTCAGTAGCAGAAGCCTCATATGCTTCCTGTGCAGCACTAAGTTTGTTTGCAAACCCAATTGGATTCTTTCTAGGATCTCCCAAACCCTCTAATATGGCTCTCATATCTTGGGGACTAAAAGGTACATGCCATTTAATTTGAGACTTACTGTCAACAGCATCACCTTCAAAAACTAATTGGGTTCTGACAGGATAAACTGCAACAGATTTCTCTATGCCAGGGGCAGAAGGGCTGGCATCTCCCTTTCTTCTCTCTTCATCTTGCTGCCACAATTTGGAAATTATGGTTTGCTCTGGAAGTTCAGACTCTATCTCTCTTTCTCTGGCCAAAGCCTTAAGTTCAGAGAGATCTAGGTTTGCATATGTGCCTTTTGATTTATGCCAATCATCTGTTTCTAGGATACGAGCCAAATCCCTCTTTGTAGGTTGATATGGGGCTGTTAAACCTCTGCTCTCTACTATATTGCATAGCTCATCTTTTGTGTGTTCCATGTAATCTAATTCTTTTGCTTTTGTGCGTGGACCCCTTAAAGCCAAACTGGCAGCCACATAAGGTGGGGGGTCCTCCTCTACAGAGTCTTCTGGCCAAACGTAGTAAATTTGGGCAGTACTTTTATTAAATATCTCCGTCAAGCCAGTTTGATTTGCTACTTTAGCTTCTGTCTCCCATGTGCAAGCTATTCTCCACGTTCCTTCACTGCACAGTAGTGGGCCATAATCGTGCAGAAAAGTTTGCCATACTTTTAAATCAAAAGTCCCTTCAGATTTTAAAGGTTTAGCTGTTCCCTTTGTCCATTCTACCCATTTATCTAGGGGCTCAGTATAGGCAGAACCGTACCTTCGGTTCATATATTCTCTAGCGCTCATCTTGCGCTGGGCATTTTCTGAAGGCCTCTCTCCCTTCATTCCCTTAATTAATTTAATGCCCATAATGACTGGCCAGTCTTCTCTCTTCTCTAATTGTGCCTATACCCTCTTGCCTCTAAAACAAATAGTACAGCAAATCTGCAGATTTACAAGAATAGTCTCCACTTATCTACGTGGATAGAAGGGGTTTATGACAATAGACAAAACACTCATTAAGAGACCATCCTCGTCTCTTCTCTTCTCTGTGAGTTTTATCTGACCCTACCATGCGCCTCTGACCCAGGTCGCCCACAAGGAGTCAACGCAGGGAACTGCAGAGGATTTTCCCTATCCACACACAGTCCAACCCGTGAAGGGGGACACAAACACATTCACACACACACGTTACCCAACCAGAAAGGTCTGAGAGTGGTCTGGTTTCCTTGAGAACCGACAGATAGGATACATAGGAAAAGGCAGAAATATAGCAAGCTTAAGGGCAGCTTACCTAGCCGGCATTTGAGGTCTGCGTTTCCCGATGATCCCGATCGAAGCGCGGTTCCTTCTGGAGACTCTGCCAAACTCCTGTTATGGCTCGCCAAGACTGATATGACTGATTTCTGATTGGGACTCTAAAACAAAGTTAATACTGCAGCTGCAGGAACAGATTCACAGGACTCAATCACTGTGTTTAAAATGTCCGTTCAGTGAAAAATTTTATTATTACATGTTATTTTATACATAGATAAGAAAGGGGTGGTGTGAGATGTTATTAAAAGCTAACAAATAGAAATATGTTATTAAAAGCTAACAAATAGGAATATATTATTAAAAACTAGCGAATAGAACAATTGCAAAAGTAAAACCTTGAAAAGGGAGGGGGGAGTAGAGAGCGTTTAGTAGGAGAAGTGTCTGTGTGTTAGGTGAAGGTTACAGAACACATTTCAACAGAGAGAACAAAATGGATTCTCTTGTGCTTAAATGAACAGTACAATGAATGTCCATGTCAGCACCCTAGTTTGTAGGCGCTATAACTTTTGTGCAAACCAATAAATATACACTTATTGACATTTTTTTTACCAAAAACATGTGGCCGAATACATTTTGGCCTAAATGTATGAATAAAATTGAGTTTATTGGATTTTTTTTAGAACAAAAAGTAGAAAATATCATTTTTTTTCAAAATTTTCAGTCTTTTTCCGTGTATAGCGCAAAAAAAAAAAAGGGCAGAGGTGATCAAATACCATCAAAAGAAAGCTATATTTGTGAGAAGAAAAGGACGCAAATTTTGTTTGGGTACAGCATTGCATGACCGCGCAATTAGCAGTTAAAGCGACGCAGTGCCAAATTGTAAAAAGTGCTCTGGTAAGGAAGGGGGTAAATCCTTCCGGGGCTGAAGTGGTTAAACATAGTGGTAAATGATTCTCTCTAAATATCTTGACATCACTGTAATTTTGTATATATGTAATCTGAATTATATTTGATAGATCAGAACACAATAGTCTAAGTTGGTGAAGTAAAATTAGAAAAATATATACATAAAACTATTTTTCAGAAATAAAAAACTGATAATTGGCATGTGCGTATGTATTGACACTCTTTGTTATGAAGCCCATAAAAAGCTTTGGTGCAACCAATTACCTTCAGAAGTCACATAATTAGTGAAATGATGTCCACCTGTGTGCAATCTAATGCCCCGTACACACGGTCGGAATTTCCGACAGAAAAAGTCAGATGGGAGCTTTTTATCGTATATTCCGACCATGTGTATACCCCATCAAACTTTTTATGTCGAAAATTCAGACGGACTTAGATAGAGAACATGTTCTATATTTTTCCGACGGAACAAATTCCTATCGGGAAAATCGCTCGTCTGTATGAGATATCGTACATGTTGTCCTGTCGTACATGACATTCTTGACGGTCGGAATTTGGTGTGACCGTGTGTATGCAAGACAGCTTGAGCGAACTTCCGTCAGAATTCCGTCGGAAAAACCTTCAGAGTTTATTCCGACAGCAAAACCGGTTGTATGTACAGGGCATTAGTGTCACATGATCTGTCATTACATATACACACACGTTTCTGAAAGGCCCCAGAGGCTGCAACACTTAAGCAAGAGACACCACTAACCAAACACTGCCATGAAGACCAATGAACTTTCCAAACAAGTAAGGGACAATGTTGTTGAGAGGTACAAGTCGGGGTTAGGTTATAAAAAAACATCCAAATCTTTGATTATCCCTAGGAGCACCATCAAATCTATCATAACCAAATGGAAAGAACATGGCACAACAGCAAACCTGCCAAGAGACGGCCGCATACCAAAACTCATGGACCAGGCAAGGAGGGCATTAATCAGAGAGGCAGCACAGAAACCTAAGGTAACCCTGGAGGAGCTGCAGAGTTCCACAGCATAGACTGGAGTATCTGTACATAGGACGACAATAAACCGTACGCTCCATAGAGTTGGGCTTTATGCCAGAGTGGCCAGAAGAAAGCCATTACTTTAAGCAAAAAACAAAATGGCATGTTTTGAGTTTGGGAAAAGGCATGTGGGAGACTCCCAAAATGGATGGAGGAAGGTGCTCTGGTCTGATGAGACTAAAATTTAACTTTTTGGCCATCAAAGAAAACGCTATGTCTGGCGCAAACCCAACATATCACATCGCCCAAAGAACACCATTTTTTAGCAGTCGAGACTGGGAAGCTGGTCAGAGTTGAGGGAAAGACGGATGGTGCTAAATACAGAGATATTCTTGAGCAAAACCTGTACCACTCTGTGTGTGATTTGAGGCTATGACGGAGGTTCACCTTCCAGCTGAACAATGACCTCAAAGACACTGCTAAAACAACACTTGAGTGGTTTAAAGGGAAACATGTAAATGTGTTGGAATGGCCTAGTCAAAGCCCAGACCTCAATCCAATAGAAAATCTGTGGTCAGACTTAAAGATTGCTGTTCACAAGCACAAACCACCCAGCTTGAAGGAGCTGGAGCAGTTTTGCAAGGAGGAATGGGCAAAAATCTAAGTGGTAAGATGTGGCAAGCTCATAGAGACTTATCCAAAGCGACTTGGAGCTGTGATAGCCGCAAAAGGTGGCTCTACAAAGTACTGACTTTAGGGGGTGAATAGTTATATACATTGACTTTTTCTGTTATTTTGTCCTATTTGTTGTTTGCTTCACAATAAAAGACAAAACATCTTAATGCCCTGTACACACAATCGGACATTGATCGGACATTCCGACAACAAAATCCATGGATTTTTTCTGACGGATGTTGGCCCAAACTTGTTTTGCATTCACACGGTCGCACAAAGTTGTCGGAGTTTCCGATTGCCAAGAACGCGGTGACGTACACCACCTACGACGAGACTAGAAAAGGGCAGTTCTGAACCAGGCGCGGCACCCTTTGGGCTCCTTTTGCTAATCTCGTGTTAGTAAAAGTTTGGTGAGAGACAATTTGCGCTTTTTCAGACTCGTGGTTTTCAGATCATTTTCTGCTGTTCAGTTTGTGCTTGTGGGTTTGTATCTGGTTTTCAGCGCCTTCAGCTAGTACAATTGACTTGTCATTGTGTTCGTTCGTTACTGATTTTCAGGTCGCTCTTCACAGGCCTTGCTGTTCTTCAGTGCGTTCTGTTACTTCGTTCTGAGCAGCCGACCGTTTTCTAGCCATGTTGCGTATACGTACTCCTCGTAGAGTTTGTGCTGTGTGGGGGCTTGGTGTTGGGGTCCTTACCTTGACACAAGTCCAGTCCATGAACAGGGTGGGGAGGAGTTCATGGACCAAGAATCGGTTGCTCCAGCGTGACCAGTTCTGTCATATGCCTTTGCTCCGTGAGATCCGTGAGAATAATCCTGACGATTTCAGGAACTTTCTCAGGATGACGGACCCCGTATTTCACCGTTTGTTGGCTTTGCTGACCCCTTATATTAGCAGGCAGGATACCTGCATGAGGTAAGCCATCACTCCGGAGCAGAGGCTCGTCGCCACCCTGCGGTACTTGGCGACGGGGAGAAGCCTGCAGGACCTCAAGTTCTCGACAGGCATCTCCTCCCAGGCTCTGGGGATCATTATCCCGGAGACCTGTTCTGCCATCATCCAGGTCCTGCAGAAGGAATATATAAAGGTAAGATTTGTATCCTTTAAAATCACATTTAATTGTATATAATGTTTGTTAATATATTGTATTTCTTTCCTCATTCCCTAATTACCATGATTGTAATATGCTGTGAATGTCCCCTTTGTCCTCATGCATGCTGTTTTTTTTTTTTTTTTTTTTTAATTTTTGTCCTTCATACATATTTGCCTTCACTTACCTCCCCAGCATGCTCTCCTGGCCCTATATTCACCTTGTGTAGTCACTTAACAATGCATTTTGTCAGCTCCATAGTAGTGCTTTACCCCAAACACCCCCTAAAATGTGTAAAGATGTGATTTGTGCTTTAAATTTAGGCAGAGTGGCAGAGGCTTTTTTTTTGGTGTCCCAAAATCATTTGGAACCCTCCCTCCCCCCAACTGCTAACTCAGCTGATAACAATCCTCTATCTGCTGACTTTGCCAGACCCATACACACTATACCCACCTCTTTAGTGGTCAGATTTATGGATGAATTCCCCAAAGCATGTAGTGCAAGGACCTGCCTGAATACTTTTAAATGGTACTGTTTAAAGTTTTTGTATCCTATTATTATCTTGATAGGTAATAGCAGAATGTAAAAATGTGCTAAAATGTGTACAGTGTGTATTTATCTCTTTGTATTATGACACTTTTTACCTGTCCAGTGGGCTGCCAATAGTGTAAAGTAAGGAGGGACTGGCCAAAGTAATACACATTATTTAGGCATTCATCTCTCAATGAAGTGGAGATGGTTACCTGTCCAAAACATCTCCCCCCCATAAAATTTTACAAATGGCCCATGAGGGGGGGGGGAATCTGATAGGTGGACCTTATACCTTTGTATTTAAATACTCACTAAAATAAATGTAATACTGATGTTGGCCAAGAATGTTTGTGTCTAATCTGCTTTCCCTGTTTATGTGCAAAATGATTAATTTATTTTTCTTGTTTGACTCCACAGTTTCCTTCCAACCCACAGGAATGGCAGACTGTGGCCTCCCACTTTGCCTAGCCGTGGGACTTTCCTATCTGCGGAGGGGCAATTGATGGGAAACACGTCCACATCATCCCACCACTCAACTCGGGGTCATACTATTATAATTATAAGGGGTTCAATAGTATTGTGATGTTGGCAGTGGTGTCGGCTACTTATGAGTTCCTGTATGTGGACGTGGGGAAGAATGGCCGGATGTCCGATGGAGTCATCGCCCAGACGGAGTTCTACAGGCGTCTCCAGAATGGCAGCTTGGACTTGACACCTCCAGAAGACAATGTTGAAGGACTCCCATTCGTCTTCATTGCTGATGAAGCGTTTGCACTGGGGGACCATCTTATGCGGCCATTCCCGATGAGGACCCTCACCCCGGACCAGAGGGTTTTTAATTACCGGCTGGCCAGAGCCAGAAGAGTGGTGGAGAACACATTTGGAATCATGGCCAGCCGGTTCCGCCTATTTCTTACACCTATACACATGGTGGAGTATAAACTGAATCATATCATCCTGGCGTGCTGTGTTCTCCACAACTTTTTAAGGCGAAATTCTGCCAACTATGCTGCCTCAGTTGGGCCTGAGACCGGAATTCAAGTAAATGAACCAACCCTGATGGCGCTTGAAAGTGGCCGTCCTGGCTTGCCCCCCCTGAGTGCCCACGAGGTCCGTCTTAGATACCTTGATTACTTTGCGGGTAGGGGGGCCATCAATATGCCAGACAATGTCTGATACCTTTTTAAAATAAAAAAATCATTTTAACTACTAAAATCTTTGGTGACATTTACTGCTTGTGTTTCTTTTAGCTGACCCTGACAGAAATGTGGGGAGTCCTGAAAACGTCGTGATTGTGTAACCTTAAAAAGCACTGTTGGGTGTTATTTACTAAAGGAAAATACACTTTGCACTACAAGTGCACTTGAGCCCATTGTCACTGAAAACACCAATTTTACCTTAACAAAATTTTAGGAGCATTGAAACAATAATCCACACATTCTTGATTATCAATCTTTTTAATACCAGCACAATCACATGTGCATTTCTAAAAGGTTTAAAACAAACCAACATGTTTGTTGTATAACAATTTTTTTGGTAACATTATTAAATATTGAAATGTCCATTTAAGGTAAAACAGGCATGTTTCAAACAAACAAGAAATACACAAATATGGAACTTACAAAGTTCAACTTTTGTAGAAATTGAAGGCAATATCAGACATGAGTATTTAGAAACTGTGTTTGATATTGCGTTCAGATGGGGTGAAGTCACCCCTGGAAAAGCCAAATTTTGAAGATGCACACAAATTGCCGAATGTCAACATGTGCTAGCTGCCATCATGGGGGATCAAGGGACGTGTTTTGTGGGTGTAACCCCGTCCTCTCAGCTACTTTATTATTGAGGAAGGGGTTGCACCCCCAAAACGCCTACATTGATCTCCCGTGATGGCAGATAGCACATGTTGACACACTGTGTGCATCTTCAAAATTTGGCTTTTCTATAAAATGGCAAAAAATGTTAAAAATTTTTACTTTACAAATACCACAAAAAAGGAAGGGATTTGGAGGTGTTTTAAATTCTCCCTAAAACATCAATGATGTTCTTCATTTTGTTTTGAACATCATTGATGTTTTTCTGGATGTTTTCCAAGTCCCCATTACACCTCATGATCTCCCCGATCAGGATCTGTGCACTTTCACTGGTGAAATTACCTGGATCCACAACATCACGATCACCTAAAAATAGAGAAACAAAAACACACCATGTATTATAAATATACCGGCATCCATCTCTTACCTGAGCCTGTGGTCGCAGACACTCACCTCTTGTGGGAGGTCTGTTGTCTCTTCTGCTGAGTGGTGTCCTCCGAGTCTTTTCTCCCCTATGTAAAAAAAAAAGGTATATTTAACACACAGATATTTGATGACAGAAAGAGGAATATGAAACATTGCTTGGAAGTGGGGTACAATTGTCTATTTTGGCAGAGTTCCAAGATGAAGAAATATTGTTTTCCTTTGTCAAGCTTGAATAGTTACGTGATTTGTAAAAGCTTCATAGATGGAGACACCCCTATAATATACACTGGAGCACCTGTGTGGGCCCCCTAATAAAAAGGGTGTTCTGGTGTCCCCCACTAGTGCTCCAGTGTCCAGATGTGTAAACAGCTGCTGAGTGTCCTCTCCTTACACAGAATTTAGTTTGCATTAGTTACAAACCCATCTAGACTCCAAAATTATTTTAAGAGAAGTAGGCTAGAAAAAATGTATTCAAATGCACATGGCCAAAACAATGGTGTTTTCTATGCCGAACGAACAATGTTTCATACGAACGAACAATGTGCCCATGAACATGAAAGTTGCCATTTTAAACTGGACAACAGTAAAGAAAAGCACATGGAGCAGCACAAACGTAATAAAAATAAAGAATAGGAACACAGGAAAACTACTTACTTTTTTGCAGCACTCTCCTGATCCTTCTGTACTGCTTGTGCTCCCTGATTTTGAGGTCCGACCACCGCTTCCTGAGCTGATCCTTGCATCGTCGTACCCCGAAATTCTTCTGCAGACTTTTGACTACTTTTGCCATGATCTTGGCCTCTCTGACATTGGGGTTGGGGTAAGGTCCATACTTCCCGTCATAGTCGGCCCTCTTCAAGATGTCGACCATCTCCAACATCTCCCCAAAAGACATATTTGAGGCCTTAAATCGTCTCTTCCGGGATCGGGACGTTTCTGGCTCCGGGCTTTCCTCCTCCTCCTCGTTGCTGTAATTAGCACGCACCTGCTGTGTCTCCGCCATGTGCTCTTCCCCCACTGCGCCGAACGAGAAGGGGCGGGGAATAGACTAGAAAGAACGTCAGGGGCGGGCAGAGTTTCACGTATGCGCAGTGTATATAAAGCGTAACACGCGTGCGTAGTACTACGATCTGTGAGTGGAGGAAGGAGTATCGGAGGCGCCGATCGTGATAACGAAGGTAAGTTTTAAATTTGGGCCTATACTGCTTCTAGATTGAGGCCTGTATTTAGACAAGTTTATAAGACTTTAGGCTGACATTAGGGTTTGTCTGATGTTGTGTCTTGCAGTAAAAATGGATCTAGTCAATGATCAGGACTTTATGCCAATCTTCATAGATATGTTCACGGAGCTGCCCTGTCTGTGGCAGGTAAATCACCCTGAGTATAAGAACCAAACAAAGAGGAAGGCAGCACTGGATAATTTGCTGAAAATTGTGAAGCCGGTGATCCCCACGGCAGACATCACCTATTTGAAGATCCTAATTGGTGGCATGAGGAGAACAGGAGCTGCAGATAACATTTATGTCCCCAGGCTGTGGTACTACGACAGGCTGCATTTTCTGGCAGGTCAGACTGAACCCAGGCCAGCACTCTCCACTCTTCCTTCCATGCTTCCTTCCCCCCCAGCTGAGGCTTCTGATGCCCAACCTGGGCCTTCCAGGCAGCAACATGTGGAGGAGCCCAGCTTGAGCCAGGTATAGAATTCTTCAAAATATTTCTGGTTGTCCAATCAATGATGTTAAATATATGTTAGTTTGGAGTACTAATTTCTGATTGTGATTGATGAAGCAAAAACGAAAACCGTGTCCCTTTTTCATACAAAGGGAAGTCTTAGCCAGGAGGTGGCCGGGCCAAGCAGGCTGCCCAATACCCAGGTCCCTCCCCTCCACCTTCAAAGAAAAAGTGGCAGGAAGAGGAGCAACCTGGAGGAGGCTGCAATTGGCCTATTTTAGAAGGCTACTGAGGCCCTCAGAACACCCCACAGTGTGGAAGATGATTTTGCAGAGCTAACTGCATGCAAAATGATGCAGATAGAGGAGGGCCAACGACTCTTATGTGAGTTTGTAATTTTGGAAGCTCTAAATAAGGGGTTGAGGGGCCAACTCACATGTGAAACCCACATTTGTCAGCTCACCCGTGGTCCTCCTCCTCCTCCAGTTCCTCCTCCTCCTACAGGTCCTACTCCTCCTCCTGCCACACCTCCAAAACCAGAGCCACAGCCTGGAAGGAAGTGTGTAAGGAAGACCAGGGAGTGATGGCCTGGGTTCAGTCTGGTCTGGCAAAAGATGCAGCCTCTTGTATGACCACAGCCTGGGGACATACATGTCATCTGCTGCTTTCATGATCTCTTGGACTTCTGGACCAGACTGTACTCCCTAAGATATTGACTCCTCCGGCCACCAATTTTGCAGTAAAATAATTGATGTGTGCCCTGGGGGCCAAAGGCTTTACCAATTTCTGCTGTTTCTCCAGTGTTGCCTCCCTCTTTGTTTGGTTCTGATCCTTTAATAAAGGATTTTGTGTTTCAATTATAATTGCCTATGTGTGTTTTCCATCAAAAATAACAGTTTGTTTGTGAGGAGGCAGGTACATTTCAGAAATACAATGTGAAATTAACAAGAGACACCAACACCCAGCAATCTCCTTGAGATTAAATAATACAAGATAATAATGGTGTGGTGGTAACTTGACACACAAAACACACCCAAAAATATTCAGGATGTAAAATAAAAAAATAAAAAAAATTAAAAACACGATCAGGCTTGAAAACAATACAAACAAAAAAAAAAAAACATATATCTTTTTTTGTCAGATGTGACAAATAAAAATATATTGATGAAATCACGATAAATAATAAAGAAAGAAGTTTGTGAGAAGTCTGTTTGAATATCAGCAGCAAAACTACTTCATTCTTCTAGCATTATAAAGAAGAAGAGAGTGCGCTGTATTAAACAATTTTAAACATTGCAGCCTGACGAAAGTGCTATATCCATTCCGAATGCTAATTTTACCAGACCGAGCTGTTCCGTCTCGAAATTTCTTCTGAGCATGCGTGGCACTTTGTGCGTCGGAATTGTCCACACATGGTCGGAATTGACACGATCGGATTTTGTTGTCGGAAAATTTTATAGCCTGCTCTCAAACTTTGTGTGTCGGAAAATCCGATGGAAAATGTCCGATAGAGCCCACACACGGTCGGAATTTCCGATAACACGCTCCGATCGCACATTTTCCATCGGAAAATCCGACCGTCTGTACAGGGCATAAAAGTTGTGGGCATGTTCTGTAAATTAAATGATGCAAATCCTCAAATAATCCATGTTAATTCCAGGTTGTGAGACAACAAAACACGTAAAAAGGCCAAGGGGGTGAATGCTTTTGCAAGGCACTGTAAGTCCTCATGCACACAGAGTGTTTTTACACCCGCTTTTACGTCAGACTTTTTTTTTGCTGCTTAAAAATGCCTCTCCATGTTATTCTATGTGTCCATGCACACCTAGGCTTTTTGGAGCTGAACGTGGCATAGGCGTTTTTAACCACCCTCCCGACCAGCCGCTACAGTTATACTGCGGCAGGTTGGATCCCCTGGGTGAACCGTCGTAGCTATATGTCGGCTCGCTTTCAGACCACTAGGGTGTGCCGCCGGAGGCGATGCGCGTGCCCGGTGGTCGCGATGACCGCCGGGCACCCGAGATCGCTTCACACAGAGACAGAATGGAGATCTGTCAATGTAAAAAGACAGATCTCCGTGCTGTCAGGGGAGAGGAGACTGATCTGTTGTTCATACTAAGTATGAACAACGATCGGTCTCCTCACCCAGGCAGTCCCATCCCCCCACAGTTAGAATCACTCCCTAGGACACACAGTTAACCCCTTGATCGGCCCCTACTGTTAACCCCTTCCCTGCCAGTGTGATTTACACAGTGATCAGTGCATTTTTATAGCACTGATCGCTGTATAAATGTCAATAGTCCCAAAAAAGTGTCAAAAGTGCCCGATCTGTCCCCCACAATGTTGCAGTCTCAATAAAAATCACAGATCACCGTAATTTCAAGTAAAAAAAAAATAATAATAATAAAAATGGCATAAATATAGCCCCTATTTTGTAGACGCTATAACTTTGTGCAAACCAATCAATATACCCTTATTGCGATTTTTTTTTTTTACCAAAAATATGTACAAGTATACATATTGGCCTAAAATGAGGAAGACATTTTTTTTTTTTTTAAATTTGGGGATATTTATTATATGTAAAAAAGAAGACCAAAGGCCAACATTGCGCTCGAAAAAATATAAAAGAGAAATTAATATATGTGAATATGAATATACACAGCTGCCAGCACCTTAAAGTCTAATGCAAAAACTCACATAAAATATGCAAAATACATGCAGCACTAGTGAAAATATTGATCGATTAATCAAGTGATGAGAAAACCAAAACAGAGTCCCATTGAAATTTAAGTCCATAAATAACAAGGAGTTAACATCCATCCATGTCAATGAAGATGATAGGTTACAGTGGAGGAAATCGTGAGAAAGTCCTTCATATAAAGTGTGTCCAGCTCCACACCCAGGTGAGTAAATAAACTGCTTACCACATCGCCGTGACCACTAATCAGTAGTCTCACCAAGCTCAGGGAAAGAAAAGGTCTCCCCAGGACCATTAAAAAGTTGTTTGGAACTACAGCTGAAACCAGTGATACTCAAAAAAACATAAAAAGAAATGCTCTTATGGTGTAGGACTTAATAAAGGCGAGTGGATTGCACTTACAAGATAAAAGCCGTTTGAAAGCGTTACAGCAGTGTTTGTTGAAAACGGAACAGCGGCGTCTCCATAGGCTTCTCTTCACTTCCTAAATTGTTTGCCCATCCACCTCCTGAGAGAAAAAACGTGATTATGTCAATGTCGTAGGCTCCACCCACAAGGGTGGAGCCCACAAAGGTGACGTCATCACATTTTTTTTCCCATTGCACAGGGCAGGTAAGTATTACATGTTTGTAATTTTTAACTGAAAAAAATTAGATTTTAGTATCACTTTATAATAGCATGCAATGCCAAGCTGCAGTTTCCAAAGCGAACAAAATAGCTTCTTATATTAACCACTTCAGTACCGGACACTTTATCCCGCTTCCTGCCCAGACCAATTTTCAGCTTTCAGCGCTGTCACACGTTGAATGACAATTGCGCCAGTGCATTACAGTGTCGTCATATAACTGGTATGATGGGGATCAGGGGGAACTGACTGGTGACAGTATGTAAAAAAAAGTTTAATCATTTTTTTCCATTTTGTAAATATTTTTTTTTTATTACATTTTTCTCTTTTACATAATGTAACCAGAGCAATACAGTGTTACCATAGAAACACTGTACTGCTCTGGGGAGGTGATCAGAACTTTTTTAAACACACTATGATTGCTTATAACAGTGAATATCAACATTTTTACTAAAAGAAATAGATTAATTCATTGTGTACTGTTGTGAATAGCTGAGATTGGCCACAGCTAATCGCATGGTACAGATGGGCTGTGATTGGCCCTGTCTGTACCATGTGATCACTGTGACCAATCACATGGATCAACACAACAGTACAACACAACAGTGGCTTTGATTCGTGCCATTCAATGTGTACAAATGTCACGTGATCTGTTATTATTAGTCTTCAAACTTAATGCTTGTAGTGCTTATGAGAGGTTTTCCCAGAAATCACCAATGGCTCTTCTAATAGCTATGGTTTTCTATGACTGGCATGTTTGATAAAAGTTACTGTAATTGACAAGAAAAGACACATTTAAAGCTGAGCCTTGTACTTACACACAAGATCCATGTGTATTCTTCCTTCGTGTTGCATCTTATGTTTTTTTCTGGAACTGTGCAGTAATCCATTGTGAAATGTAGCCTCTGTTCAGGAGCTTCCTGTAATAAAGAGTGATCACTGCTGCTCTCTCTTCTTATGCAGAGTGACTGGTCTTGTCGCTGTAGTTTTCTGCAAGCACCTTGTGGTGGGTGAAGCCTGCTGAGCACCTCCAACAACTCTGCTCTCTATGCAAGCTATGTACAGTAAAGTGATGATGTCACTGTTATAATTACAAGGTAGTATCTGCATACATTTTCTTAACATAAACTGAACATGAAGAGATTAATCCTAGAATGCATTTCAGCCAGGTTATAAAAACATTAATAAATGGACACTAACCTGTCCATGGATCCAGCACTGTCCTCACCTAGACAGGTTCTTTTCCAGTCTTTGGGTCCCTGCTGAGCACACTGAATGGTCCAGCAGCCTCCTGGGACCTGTGACATGTCCCAGGAAGTCATGGGCAGGGAGGGGGGTGAACTTTTGCTCAAATCACCTAGGTGGTAGCAGCAACCTGCCAAAACCAAGTATCTAAGTAAAAAAAAATCCAAATATAGGCCTAGAGAAAGAGCTGAGCCTCCCCTTGTAGGCCGAAGTTCTGCTTTAAGGATAGGTCTGTTTTAAAGTGAACCTAGAGCTTTTTCACTTGATATGGGTGGGTAAATAAGGCAGTGTAGGAATGAACACAAAGCTACCAGAAACAGGGGGTGAGCTATTACTTTGTCATAAATAGGTAAAGCATAGATTCACTTAAACTCTGTTTTTCTTTCAAACACCATTTTTGTTTTCTTCTGTAGATAATTATGCACAAT
Organism: Lithobates septentrionalis; assembly: GCA_037952835.1. Classification (NCBI taxonomy): domain Eukaryota; kingdom Metazoa; phylum Chordata; class Amphibia; order Anura; family Ranidae; genus Lithobates; species Lithobates septentrionalis. The sequence continues at coordinate 208,072 of JBBDGP010002517.1, read as the reverse complement.
ATGAAGTAGCGTTTTTGAAAATGTTCACATTTTCCTGCCGAATATGTTTTAGGTTCCAGTTTCATTGACTATAATCTCACCTGTCATAATGCATAATACAGCAAAATGTCAACATGACTTCGGTACAGCAGCTGTTAGAAAATATAACCTTTATTTCTAATTTTGCTTAAATCCCTGTATCATTGCAATGTAGGTGACTTATTTATGTTCTATGATCTTTTAAATACCTACAAACTCAATACAATCATGCAGAACTGAATATTTCCTTATAAATAATGAGCACTCAGGAGATCAAGAATGTCTTCTTATTTCTATGTAAACTGGTTTATAAAGAGTTGGAAGGTGCAACATTGTTTTTCATATCGGACATTTATGTATTTTTTACTGCCTGGTTAATAAAAGCAATTTGACCTGTTGGAAGTCATCTTGGAATGCCAGTAAAACAAGATTGTACAACAGGGTGTGTAACGAAAGATTGTATACAAGAATCCTGATTCTAGAAGAGAGTTCACCCATACAGCTAGCAGTGAGACATGGAGATAAGGAAGCCTGAGCTCAGATTTCCTGGTGATGAGGAGAATAAAACGATTGATTTAATGGCTTCTAGCAAGATAAAAGGGGGTAGATGGGGACTGTGATGCTGATTTGGGCCAAGAAGTTTGATAGTAATATAGCAGTGCTACCTGGTGGAGACAGCAACATACTTCCTGGAAGATCCAGGGTAGCACGTTACTCCCTAGTGATTAGAAAACACCAGCCCCTTCTAATTCAGGGATGGTTGCTCATTGGACAGAGGACTACACAGGGCGGGCAGGGGGTGTTTGTGTGGGATGTGTCTGTGAAAGGTCCAAAATGTGAGGGCCAACAATGAAGGACCCTCTTTCTTTCTCCTGGAGCCCAGCTAACATACAGAACACTGAGGAAGGACTTATGTAACATATCATCTCTGCTCTCTTATTTTATATGCTCTGTATTATTCTTTTAGTTTTCTATGTTAATGTTCTGCTTTCTTTGTAAATAAATAAGACTTGAGCATTGTGTTTATTTTTATCACTAATGTTGTTATATAATCACCATTAATATTGTTAGAGCTTTGATAGACTAGCTAACCATAGGAACAAACAAGATAATACATATTTATAATTTAAAGCAGAGAAGAAGGCGCTTCTAACTGCTTTGTTTTTCCTATAGACTTTGCTTTGTCTCCCTGATATCCAGAGCACCCTATTCTCCACACTCATATTTATAATTTAAAGTGGATGTAAACCCACTCTCATCAATTATAAACTACTGCCATAGTGCTGAACTATAAGGATATACATGCCTCCTGCATGTATCCTTACCTGTCAAAAAGCCCAAGAGCCCCAAGTCCCCGTCGCCAAAAAGAATTATGAAAAAAAATTGAGAACAAATTAGTTTGGAAATGTTGCCAACATGCCCACATTTTCCGATAAATGGTGGAAGTGTCGTGGGCTTGGTGAACTAGATCCTCCATTTACGCTACCTTGTTTACACGCTTAATCCATTCCGTTATTGTGGGCACATGGGACGACTTCCAATGCACTGGGATGCACACTTTTGCCGCATTGAGTAGGTGAAGGGAACGGTGGTATGCTTTCCTAGGCAGGGTGGAGTGGTGAAGAAGTATTTGGGCTAGCGAGAAGTCTAGTTGAAGTGTGGTTATTTGGGTCATAAGATGGTGAATATCTGTCCAGAATTTAGAATTGAGGGACAATCCCACCAAATGTGAAGAAGAAAACCTTTCTGGTCATGGCACCTCCAACATGTAGGTAGGATATTGGGGTTGATTTTATGTCGTTGAGGGGGGTTTTGTATCATCTGGAGAATAGTTTAAAGCCATTCTCATGAGCCGGAACATTGATCGAGCCCTTGTGTATATTGGAGTAAATTTTCTCCCAATCTTCCTCTGAAAGGTTGATGGAGAGGTCTCTTTCCCAGTTCATGCTTGCTATGTTCGACTTAGGTTTGTGCTTGTTAAAGAGGATGATGTAGATCAGTGTTTCTCAACTCCAGTCCTCAAGGCGCCCCAACAGGTCATGTTTTCAGGATTTCCCTTAGGTGAAACAGCTGTGGTAATTACCAAGGCAGTGAAACTGATGAAATCATCCGTTCAAAATAATGGAGAGCCTGAAAACATGACCTGTTGGGGCGCCTTGAGGACTGGAGGTGAGAAACACTGATGTAGATGATGGAGATCAAATGATGTTGGGGTTCGGTGGTGGTACAGAGCGTTTAGAATTGTGAGTGTTGTCTCGAAAATACCGGACTCATCCGAGTGTCGATAAGAAAATGCCTAAGTTGCATATATGTCCAAAATAGGATATGGTGATCTGGTATCTGTGCTTTGAGTGTCGATAACGGTACAAAGGTATCCCCAGAGAAGAAGTTTCCTGCTCTCAAGTCCGTGTATGGTCGTAGCTCTGTTAGGAATGTGCTGACATTACCCAGTGGAAAGTCCAGACTTTGTTGCACTGGTGTTAGTGGGCCCAGAGCGGAAAAGATTTTAAATTGATGACATGTTTTTTTAAAGATCTGCAATGTGTTACCAATCAATGGGTGCTGTTTGCATTGTTGCGGAATGCAGAGGCTGTCCAGGGTAGCTGTCTAAGTGGTAAAGGTGAGAATGCATGTTCTATGTTGATCCATGCTTTGTTGCGTGCATGGATATTCCAGTCAACGATTCTGGTTAATTGGCATGTCCAGTAATATTTGCGCAGAACTGGTAGTCCTAGACCACCTTTCAATTTGGGCAGGGTTAATCTATTATGGCTCAGTCTAGGTCGTGCGTTATCCCATATAAATTCCGTACAGGATTTGCGAAAAGTAGCAAAGAATGTTTGTGGTAATTTTATAGGGATCGTCTGTAGGACATAGTAATTTTGGTAGGATAGTCATTTTAATAATTGAGGTTCTACCGAACCATGAGAAAAGTCCTGTCGACCATGTTTTAAAGTCTTTCTGAATATTTTGGAGGATTGGGCTATAATTCATGCTGCATAAGTCAGATAAATCGACCGGAATTTCCAACGCTTATGTTTTATCGAAGTTTATCCGTAGGTTTGCCAAGGTGTCAAATAAGTTCAGATCTTTAGGAAGATTGGGTATTGTGATGTGGGGGTCTTTTAAGAATAAGAGGATGTCATCCGCAAATGCCGCTAGCTTGTAAGTGTTCTTTGCGATTCAGATACCTTTGATGTCCTGGTTTCCTTTAATGCGTGTAAGGAGAGGCTCTAGAGTGAGGAAAAATATTAATGGGGAGAGAGGGCAGCCCTGGCGTGTCCCATTGGAGATGGAGAAGGCACTTAACAGGTGGCCATTAACTCGTACCCTAGCCGTGGGACCCGAATATAATGCCAAGATGAATTGTAGCATACGGTCACGAATGCCAATTATTTTTTCTATATACTTCCGCTATATAGTCCCATGCCACCCTGTCAAATGCCTTCTCCACGTCCAAGGAAAGAAAGAATCCTTGTTGGTGTGTTGAGGTTAACCAATTATGTATATTAATTGCTTTCAGGGTGTTATCCCTTGCTTCTCTTCCAGGAATAAAGCCTACCTGGTCTAGAGAAATTAGGTTGGATAATAGGGGCAGGAGTCTGTTGGCTAAAATTTTTGCATACATTTTAAGATCCACATTTAATAACAAAATTGGCCTATAATTGGAGACTAACGTTGGGTCCTTGTTAGGTTTCGGAATTACGGTAATATGTGCTGTAAGGAGATCTCGGGTTATCTGAGGAAAGGGTATTGAATGCTTTAAGAAAGTGTGGGTGAAGGGTCTCTGAAAATTCCTTGTAGTATTCTACCATCAGTCCATCTGGGCCTGGGCTTCTGCCTGGTTTCAATTGTTTGAGTACCATGTCTAGTTCAGCCTTCAGACAATGGCTGCTCCAAGTCTGAGGCTTCTACGTCTGAGAGAGATTTGGGACTATGTTGGGATATAAAGTCTTTGATTAACTGGAGTCTTGGTGCAGTGTCTGTCTGGGGAGCATTCACTTTAAGATTATAGAGCCATGTATAATATTGGACGAATTGGTCCACTATTTGTTCGTTGGTAGTTAATATTGTCCCCGTAGGATTGTTTATACAATGAATCATGGTAATAGCTTTTTTCGCTCAGAGTGCCCTGGCAAGCAGTCTACCGACTTTATTACCGTATTTGTAGAACATTTTTTGTGACAATATATAGTTACGTTTCGTTCTCTTATTCAATTTGTCTACCAGGTCTGTCTTCGCTTGAGTGAGCGTTTGGAGAGTGGAGATCGCTTGTGTCATTTTATGTGCTTTTTCCAATTCGTGAATGCTTTTTGAGATATATGTGCCTGTTTTTCCTGTCTTCTTTTGATGGCAATGGAAATGAATTCCCCTAGTATAGTACATTTATGAGCCTCCTATTTTGTCATTGGGGTGATTTCTGGAGAGCCGTTATCATTGAAGTGTTGGGTAAGTCGGTTGTTTATTTTAGAAGCTATCAGGGAGTCTGTGAGGAGTGACGAGTCCAAGCACCATATTGAGGAGTGAGGTTGGGTGTTCGTAAGTTCTATGGACATGATAATAGGGTGATGGTCTGAAATGAACATTGGTTTTATGGTGGCTGTGAGGAGCATGGGAAGATCTCCTTGAGATAGAAAAAGGTAATCGAGTTTGGAATATCGATTATGTGGGTTTGAGTAGAAAGTATAGTCTTTAACATTTGGGTTTAAAATGTACGCCATGAATCGTGTAGAGTTAACTCTTGGAACTGTGTTTTGATTGCCCGTAATGCTTTGAAAGGTAATTTGGATATGCCGGCTGATGTGTCAAGTAGGGGATTAAGTGGGACACTGAAATCTCCCCCAACTATCAGAGCACCTTCTTGAAAAGATACGAGTGTTTGTAAGGTGCGTCTGAAGAAAGGCACGTGTTTAACATTAGGGGTGTATATGTTAGCTAGGGTTATTCTTTTACCCATTAATGTACCCTTGATGAAGAGGAAACGTTCTTCTTCATTTATGAGAGAGTCTGCTATTTGTAATGAACAATGTTTTGTGAAAAGGACAGAGACTCCCTTTGCTTTGGATGCTTTATTGGTAACATGAATCGCTGTTGGAAAATGGGGGTTGGATAATCTGGGGACACCGCCTGTCTTGAAGTGTGTTTCTTGGAGGAATACAATATCCGCTTTAAGTTTGCGCATAGAAAGAAGGGTTTGAGAGCGTTTTTTGGGGGTGTTAAGGCCCCGTACATTTAGGGATATTATCTTGGCGTGTCGTATGTTAAATGTATTAGTATTCTTGGTGTTTGACATTATGTGATCTGTACACTACTCCTCTGAATAACCTATAAAATTTATCTGAAGGCCTTTAAAAATGAAAGGGAAGGCTGTCTTAGATACTACTTTGGGTTTTGTAGAAGGGTAATGTAGTAATAGTATTCGCCCCTGTCAGGGGTACCCAGGGGGTGTTGAGCTATAAGGGGGAAGGGGTAGGTGAGAGCAGAATATGTGAAACTGGACCGTAAAGAGGGAGGTGATTCAGTTGTGTGTGAGTGGTTGAAGCTGAGGATGTCAGCTGCGCTTCCGGAGACTCGCGAGGCCTGCTCGTAAGTCCAATCTGGTTATGCACCTGTGTACAGGTGTATCCGGAGTGGGTCAGTGGTGTATACAATATTACAATTTAGGTGTGTCTGGGTAGAACCTAATGCCACTGTGTGGGAGGAGAGTTTGACTCTGGTGTAGAAGGGTGACCTATCAAATGGTGTCGTATCCAGCTGACATAGGGATTAAAATGTGGTACGTGAGGGAAGGTCGTGTGGAGCATGTGTATTGTTGTCATTGGTTGTGTGTAAGCATTTTATGCTTTAAATGTAATTTCAGAAACATCTAAAAAGTTTCCAAATGGAGTGTTTATAATATGGCACCGAAGTGGTAATGTGTTTATGCACTGGGGTGCTGCAATATGAACAGGTGCCTCATAACCTCAGGGCTGCTGTAAGTGACATGTAGTTTGTAATGGGTTTAGCAACCTTCTGATGGTTCTCAGAGACAAGAGCCTCCGTCCAAGGTAAGTAATGTAAGATGAGGATTTCTAAGATCCAAAGGATATGGATCGAATAACCAGAAACATTGAACTAACATTAAGAAACTTGAAAACAGTAGATAACAGTAGAACATTAGAACCCCAGAGAGTCAGAGTTTCGTAGAGCAATAAACAAGTAACATGAAAAATAAGAGGTATCCCTTAAGCTATCTGTATGGTTCTGCTAAACTTTGTGTGTAAAATATAATACTTGTACCCATTTGTAACAGGCGTGGTGTCTACGTCGTCGGAAGAAAGTGGAGTTCATTTTCAGATTGTACCGTATAGAGTTGTGATCGAGTCCCGAGTCAGTCATCTGTGACAATCGTTGTCTGAATTAAACAGCTTTGACTGTCAGGAAAGGTCGTAAACCTGGTGTTGTAGATGGCTGCAAGCCGCAGCACAGGTTCAAATTTTGCTTGGAGGAGGTAACGGTATAACCTTTCTTTAGAGCAGATAAACAAAGTTTGATCTGTAATCTGTAATGGAGATCTCTTAGGTAATCTAGGCAACAGTGTATGGGCACATCAGCATGTCATCAGTATTGAAGACATGAGGTATTGGTGAGGGTTGACGTACATGTGACTGGCGGTCATCTGCCCGAATCAAGTCTTTATGGCTAAAATGTGCCCTTAAGAGTAAGAATAAGGCAATCTTCTGCATTACTCAGCGTATCGTTCAAGTGGGGCAATATTGACCTTATCCCCCTAGAGATGTACATTGTGGGAGTATCCTCATCACCTGCTATGTAGTCAGAAGCTGCATCAACCTAGGTCAGTGAGTGAAGGTAAAATAGAAGGCATCAGTAAGGGGTGGTTTGTCAACGAGCTCTGCTATATTGTTTGCATTGCTCGGAGGAGGGAGCTCGGAGGGTTACCAGCCAGCATATACATCAACAATCAGAGTCAAGTTGGGGACGTACCCAGTCAGTGGTGTCACTACATCAAATACAGCATAAAGATTAATCCCCTTGTGTCGGCCAAGTGGGGGTTCATGAGCATCTGACTATGTTTATTACTCCCTCACCTTTCTGATAGGAGGGGGGATGTTACTAGCTTGTGTTAAATTTTGTCCTAACAATGAGCTATTCCCCCCAAGAGCTTGTCCCTCCGGCAGAAACATCACAGCATTTACAATCTATTAAACAAAAAACACTTTCAGATCATGCAAGTATGAATATAGCTCCAATTACTCCATAAGAGGGAGAAGGAGGGGCATGTTAGTGCCATCAGTCCAGATCTCCATTACTGTAGCTAAAGAAAAGGATACCTCCTTAACCGGTACATGTAGCCGATCCTGTTGTAGAAGTGGGACTTTCGTGAGTTCAAAACAGAAAAGTCTCTGTTATCAGATGCCGAGAGTCACTTACCGGTGTCTATCTGGGCAATGTCCAGGAGGATTCTAATACTGTCTATACGACTCTTCAGTCTCTTGTCACAGGTAGATGAATAGGAGCCTCCTTTAGCTGCAAGTCCTGACATCGAGCAACTTTAGTGTACTGAGGGTGTCCAATGGGTAAAAAGCTTTACAACCAGAGCTAGGAGAAACTAGGCTAGGAAGGCATACACCAAACTCTCAACAGTATTTTGAATGCTTGTCTTTGCTCTTCTTATGGGAGAGAACATCTATCGATCCCATCATGCTCTGCGTGTATGAGGGGGCTTCGTTGGGCTGTAGAGTGGGAGAGAATGCGGACCAGGTTGTTGCGACCGTGCCTCAGAGGGTGAATGTTATCTTCAATAGCCTCCATGGTCTCCATGGGTTTGGATCTGGAGTGTGGTATGTGAGCCCGATGGGAGCGAAACTCCACATACCACTCAGTGACCTCTGTAAGCGGTAGCTCCAGCATAGCACAAAAGTGTTGGAGGTCTTCTGGGATTCTGAGGAGAGCGGAGCGTCCTTGTGATGTTGCTGCAAGGTCGAAGGGGAATTTCTAGCGATAGGGGATGACCTACGTGCAGAGCACTTACAGGAATGGCCGTGGCTCCCTCCTGTGCTGTAATGTAATACTAGTGAGGTCCTGAAATATACAGAGCTCCGTGCCATTATGTAGTAACGGTGTTTTTGTGTGGGCTCTCCTTGAGGTGATAGTCCACAATACAGCAAATCACATCTCTTGGCGGCTCCTCACCCCTTCCTATTGGCTTCAGTGCCCTATGAATTCTCTCAATGGCAATCGGAGTGTCCCTGGACCTTTACAGCATAGTATTGAAGAGACTTGTAACTTCCTCCTGCAGGTATTCAGAATCAATGATCTCCGGGAGCCCTCACAAACGAAGATATTGGCGTCTGCCACAGTTGTCCAAGTCCTCTAAGTGGCGGTTCATGTCCCTGAGTTGCCTGGTGTGGGTGTCCAAGGTTTGGTTATTTCTACGGATTGCTATGAAGTGGAGTGCCACTGTTTTCTCCACTGCCTGCACTCTGCCCATGATAGCCTGAATGTCTATCCTCAGGTCCGTGATGGCTGCCATCAGGGTGTCTTTGATATCTGCTGCCACAGACCGGAGATCATTCATGCTGGGCTGTTGGTGAGGGATAAGAATAATTTCTCCATTAGCTGGCTCGGTCTGTGAGGCAGTCACAGATCCTCTAACGCTGTTCTCATTGAGGACCTTGTGTGGAGAGTGCCGTCGCCATATTTCCCACCTGGGACCAGAACATCTCCGGAATGTTTTGACTCAGTCTCCCAGTCAAATCACCTGGTGAGCATGACCGAGAAGCTGAGGAGCTTCTGGACGATGTTCCATAGTTTTCCAGGTTAGTGAGTGTTCGTAACCCTCAGTTTTAGTCAGGTATCTATTCCTCTCAGCGGGAACTCTCGAGTTAGGCAGCCATCTTCTACGAGGTCAAGCCATGCCCCCTTATTTTATACAAATTTTAGCACCCTCTAGTAGTGTAGGTGCTAGAGTGAGAGTTGTTAGTGTAGGTAAATTAAGGATGGCCTGGCTGGCACCCAAGCCTGTTTGTTTTTGTTTGATCTGGGCTCAGAATGGCTCAGGGTAGAAGCTGGGTGACTCATAGGCAGCATAACCAAGACCTCCCTCTTCTTTCCAGAGCTCTCTAGACGGTTCTGGAAAAGGAGGAGGAGAGGGGAGGTGGAGCTGCCTGGAGTATGCTGAGGAGCTTTGATCAATCTTAACTTGGAATTGACAGGGGGCAAGCCTCCTCAAATACCCATGGTAAGCCCAGTTTGGGAGAAGTTGTCAGGTGGAAGAGTTGGAGATGGAGTACTGAGGCTGTCAGGGCATTTGGAGGGAGCTCCCTAGTCTGGGGGGTGACCTTGGGTCTGGGCTCGGGTGCGGACAGGGCTCTCTAAGAAAATGTGGAGGTGTCCTGCACAGGAGGCACAGGAGGAGCAAGAGAGGACAGCGGGAGAGAGTACTTCCAGTCAAGTCTTCAAGTAGAGGAACCATCGGTTGCAGCCAAGAGGGCTGGTGAGTGGCATGCACAGTCGGGAGGACTAGGAGAGTGCAGTTGGAGATGGGTGCAGAACCAGAGGAGAGGACTGTGGTGTCGTAGGCAGTGAAGTCAGGCAGCTGCAACCAGGAGGATTGGCAGGGCCTGAAGAGGGCTGACTGGGATCAATAGCCGCATGTGGGACAGCTATTACCAGAACTTACTATTTTATTTTTGCTACACCATAGGGACCCACGGTCCCTGCCTGTGAAGGCCATTTGCTTTAGGCTTGGCTGAGTCAGTGTCAGGTCTACAGTGCTAGCTAGTCTGTAGAACGAAAGAGAGGAAGCAATGTGCAGGAGGAGTATGGAGTGATACTCAGAAGATAGGAAGCGGTGTACAGGAGGAGTATGGAGCACTACTCGGAAGAGGGGAAGCGATGTGCAGGAGGAGTATGGAGTGATACTCAGAAGATAGGAAGCAATGTGCAGGAGGAGTATCGTGTCCGCACACTCTCTGACCAACTCCCGCATCATGTCCGCACACTCTATGACCAACTCCTGTATAATGTCTGCACACTCTCTGACCAACTCCTGTGTCATGTGGATGGATATGGGATATGACAGGATGGAGAAGTTTGGGTCATGATTAGACAGCTATGATTTGGGTAAAAGGTGGGGATGGGAAGAGACATTGTGGTGCAGGCTGGGGAGGATGACTTCTTTATTCAGCATGATGTTTGTACAAGAAAATATAGACTTGGTGGGAGCAGTTAGGTGACATGAGTAGAGACTTGGTGGGAGCAGTCAGGTGACTTGTGTAGGGACTTGGTGGGAGCAGTTAGGTGACATGTGTAGGGACTTGGTGGGAGCAATCAGGAGACTTGGGTAGGGACTTGGTGGGAGCAGTCAGGTGACACGGGTAAGGACTTGGTGGGAGCAATCAGGTGACCTGGGTTGGCTGTAAGCTTTGAGCTCATTCAGCCTTATTGGGTGTAATTATGAAAAGTGAGACATCCACCCATCCCCCACATAACACATCCTGGTGATCAAAAGGAATGTTGCAACTGCTATCAGGTGACCTCACACAAACACACTGCATAACAATAATCAGATCACCGGAGCGTCTCCTCTGCCCAGCTCTGACTAGATACATCTCCCCTAAATCAAATCACGTGTTTGTGTGTGTTCTGCTGGCCATCCTTTGAGTTCACTGCACCATACATGCATTTCCTCCTTCTTTGGATCACACCCCATGATGAGAAACATCCAGTCAAAACTCAAGAGAGGCAGCCAATCCTGGGAGAGCTGGAGAAGAAAGAGGGGAGGGGGAGGGGGGATATGAATTGTGAACTTAGTACACAGAATGCCTGTCTCAGGCTAATGCATGCGATATGTAAATCACCTGTCACTCACAGCAAGAGGGAGAATGGATTGGTATTTCTCTGTCTGTTCCTTTTTATCTCACTGAAAAAAGATAAGAGGATTGCTCAGAGCTGGATTAACTCTTTGTGGCAAGACTGGGCACAGATGAGGTGCAATCCTATACTGTAAAAGTTACAAGCCTTAATTTAAAAAAAAAAATTGGGTTTACATCCACTTTAAATAGGGGGAATCCAAAGATAACAAAGGTTCTACAGAAATGAGTAGAGACAAGTATAATTATTTAAAACATTTAAAAACATGACAGTGATTTAAAGTCTACTTAAAGGACAAGAGGCCAGCATATACAAGTTAGGGAAAAGGAGATTGTACAGAGAATGTACAATCAGATTACAACGTGGATGGCCAGATTGTGGGCCTGTGTCACCAAGCTTTGGGCTTGTGTTGATGGACAAATTCAGTTCGATTCTGATATCAGTTTGAGGCATTTTTTTGATCACTCAAAATTCATTGATATGTACATTTGACCTGAATTTTACCTACTTTAAGTTGATTTTGCACTCCTATAGACTTGGATATCCTGATGTGAACAAAGGACCCTTGACAAAGGCCCAATTGAAAAAAAAGAATAAAATAATATGCTGTGGACAGTGTGATTAATTCATTCTACAGATGCTTTGATAAAGTAAGCATTTCTCAGAAATCTCAAAAGTTTCAGTTTGTCAGGTTCCTTTTCCGGTAGTTGCCTGCAATAAAATCTGATCTTAAAAATGTTACCGTTTGATCCATAGGCTGTGAAAGGATTTAGAGTCTACACAAGTTCAACTTTCTTAAAACTCTCAGCAAATAAGCAATGACTACTTAAACATATCTTTTACATATGTCACTGTGAACTTTTACTATTGCGAAGACTTCAAAAGGAAGCTTAATTTCAGAGCTAGAGCATGACATGTGATCTTAGGTAAAGGGACAAATGACAAAGAGAATTTCTGTAGGACAGTTGTACAGCATTAGTATGCTATTGATATCATCACCACAAATGTCCCTGTCATTACTAACTGTCACTGAGCCTAGCTCCCGCTATGTATATTTACATAGAGCAAAATGTAGTTATTCTATTAATTTTCTAAAGAATATTAATTTTCTAAAGAATAGAACAGAAATGCTACTGACCACACTGTGTCCTATCCCACATCAGCAATAAATGACCAATACTGGTCCACAAAAGTTTTTATATCTTTAGAAAATGTCTTTCTTATGCCGCGTACACACGGTCGGACTTTTCGTCTACAAAAGTCAGACAGCCTGTCCGACAGACTTCCGGCAGACTTTCGGCGGACTTGCGGCGGACTTGCGGCATACTTTCTAACGAACGGACTTGCCTACACACGACCACACAAAAGTCCGACGGATTCGTACGTGATGACGTACACCGGACTAAAATAAGGAAGTTCATAGCCAGTAGCCAATAGGTGCCCTAGCGTGGCTTTTTGTCCGTCGGACTAGCACACAGACGAGCGGATTTCGGGGTCCGTCGTAGTTACGACGTAAAGATTTGAAGCATGTTTCAAATCTAAAGTACGTCGGATTTGAGGCTAAAAAAGTACGTTGAAAGTCCGGAGAAGCCCACACACGATCGGATTACCAGCCAGCTTTAGTCCGTCAGCGTCCGTTGGACTTTTGTAGACGAAAAGTCCGACCGTGTGTACGCGGCATTAGAGATGAGGTTGGATGGATTTAATACCGTAGATAATAACAACAAACATCCCCTGACGTATAATGTATTTTTATTAGCCTTTTCTTTTTTTTTTAAGTGGAACCTTTTTCTAGTTTTGGCTATAGGAGTGAAGGGTTAGAATATATCTGTTTTTTTATTTTTTTCTGTGCCCTCAATGTGGAGATTTCCTGTCCCAAAGGCACAATAGGATGTGGTAGAAAAACACCTTAAGGCTCCTTTCACACTTATACGACTTCAAAGTCGCGCGATTTTACCACGATTTGGTGGCCGCTATTGTGCTGCGATTTTGCCACGATTTTGCCGCGATTTGGGAGCAGTACTACTTTGTACGACTTTGCTACAACTTTGGCATTAATCATTCTCAGCTTGTGCTTACAAAGTAGTGCTGAAATCGTGTCTATATTATTCAGGTACGATTTGCATGCTACTTGAGAGTTTAACATTGAGGTCTATGGAGTACAAATCGTATGGAAGTTGGACAAAAGTAGTGCAGGGACTACTTTGAAGTCGGCATGACTTAAAGTCGTGCCAATATGAATGGTAGTCATTGAAAATCATGGAGAATGACTTGTCATACGATTTTGCAGTACAAAATCGTGGGACAAGTCGTATAAGGCCCCTTTCACACTTATACGACTTCGCGCGATTTTACCGCAATTTCGTGGCCGCTATTTTGCCGCAATTTTACCACGATTTTGCCGCGATTTGGGAGCAGTGCTACTTTGTACGACTTTGCCACAACTTTGGCATTAACCATTCTCAGCTTGTGCTTACAAAGTAGTGCTGAAATCGTGTCTATATTATTCAGGTACGATTTGCATGCTACTTGAGGGTTTAACATTGAGGTCTATGGAGTACAAATGTATGGAAGTTGGACCAAAGTAGTGCTGAAATCGTGTCTATATTATTCAGGTACAATTTGCATGCTACTTGAGGGTTTAACATTGAGGTCTATGGAGAACAAATCGTATAGAAGTTGGACCAAAGTAGTGCAGGGACTACTTTCAAGTCGGCACGACTTAAAGTCATGCCAATATGAATGGTAGTCATTGAAAATCATGGAGAATGACTTGTCATACGATTTTGCAGTACAAAATCGTGGGACAAGTCGTATAAGTGTGAAAGGGGCCTAAGTGTGAAAGGGGCCTTAGGCCCCTTTCACACTTATACGACTTCAAAGTCGCGCGATTTTACTGCGATTTCGCGGCCGCGATTTTGCCACAATTTGCCGCGATTTTACCGCGATTTGGGAGCAGTACTACTTTGTACGACTTTGCCACATTTTTGGCATTAACAAATGAAAACATACAGCAGTTGGTATGAATCATAAGGGGGAACTCCACGCCAAGTTTTAAATAAAAAAACTGGCGTGGGTTCCCCCCCAGGGGCATACCAGGCCCTCAGGTCTGGTATGGATTGTAAGGGGAACCCCCTACGCCGAAAAATCGGCATGGGGTCCCCCTTACAATCCATACCAGACCCGTATCCGAGCACGCAGCCCGGCCGGTCAGGAATGGGGGTGTGGACGAGCGAGCGCCCCCCCCCCCCTCCTGGACCGTACCAGGCCGCATGCCCTCAACATGGGGGTGTGGGTGTTTTGGGGCATGGGGGGTGCCCTGCAGCCCCCCCACCCCAAAGCACCTTGTCCCCATGTTGATGAGGACAAGGGCCTCTTCCCGTCAACCCTGGCCGTTGGTTGTCGGGGTCTGTGGGCGGGGGGGCTTATCAGAATCCGGGAGCCCCCTTTAATAAGGGTGGGCCCCAGATCCCGTCCCCCTACCCTATGTTAATGAGTATGGGGTACATGGTACCCCTACCCATTCACCTAGGCAAAAAAGTGTCAATAAAAAACACAGTACACAGGTTTTTAAAGTAATTTATTAGGCAGCTCCGGGGTCTTCTTCCGACTTTGGGGGTCTTCTTCCGACTTCAGGGGTCCTCTTCCGACTTCGGGGGTCTCTCCATCGTCTTCTCCCGGTGTCCGCATCTTCTGCCAGCTCCACCGCTATTTTCTGCCGCTCTTTTGCCAGCGGTGGTCCGGACTTCTGGATCGTCTTCTTCCCTCTCCTCTTCCAGAGATGTTGACACAACGCTCTCTCCAGCTGCAATGGTCTCTGAACGGTCCGCAACGGACTTAAATAGGCGGTGACCCCGCCCCCTTATGCCGTCACAGTCCCTGGGCATGCTGGGACTGTGACGTTTTAGGAGGTGTGGTCACCGGGTGATGACCATGCCCCCTTATAAAGGCACAGTCCCAGCATGCCCCGGGACAGTGACCTCATAAGGGGGAGGGGTCACCGCCTATATAAGTCCATTGCAGAGCTTTCAGAGACCATTCCAGCTGGAGAGAGCGTCATGTCAACATCTCTGGAAGAAAAGAAGGCAGAAGGCAGAAGTCCGGGCCACCACTAGCAATTGAGCCGGCAGAAGATCAGGACACCGGGAGGAGACGCCGGAGAGACCCCCGAAGTCGGAAGAGGACCCCCGAAGTCCAAAGAAGACCCCCGAAGTCGGAAGAAGACCCCGGAGCTGCCTAATAAATTACTTTAAAAACCTGTGTACTGTGTTTTTTATTGACCTTTTTTGCCTAGGTGAATGGGTACGGGTACCATGTACCCCATACTCATTCACATAGGGTGGGGGGCCGGGATCTGGGGGCCCCCTTATTAGGGTTTAACATTGAGGTCTATGGAGTACAACTCACATAGAAGTTGGACCAAAGTAGTGCAGGGACTACTTTCAAGTTGGCACAACTTAAAGTCGTGCCAATATGAATGGTAGTCATTGAAAATCATGGAGAATGACTTGTCATACAATTTTGCAGTACAAAATCGTGAGACAAGTCGTATAAGTGTGAAAGGGGCCTTAAAGTGAAGGAAAATCCACTTTGAAATCTGTCAGTGGAACAGGTGTTCCCATCATCAGATTATTCTCTTCAAAAATTGACAGCTCTGACCAGAGCAAAGTTAAGCTGGGTATACGCTTGTAGATTTTTGAATGAACGTTAAAATTCTCAGTACATTCTATGGCTTTACAAATGTTGTTTTAAAAAATTACTTCAAAATTTCACTTGCTTTTAACATTTGATTTTGGAATGAATGTAATTTCTCAAATAAAACCACATTTACTCTTAGAAACTTATTTGTTAGGCCACAGATGTATGTTTTCAGGATATCATTAGTACAGCAGACCAATTTATTCAATTTAGGTTTATTCATCATCTTCATTATACACCGGCCAAATTGGCTCATGGGACTTGGGTCTGCCGCTACTTATTCTCGATGTGGACTCGCTGGTGCGAATATTCTTCATATGTTTTGAACTTGTCCAGGACTGACAATATTGTGGCGTGATTTATTTTCTTTCTTTGAGCAAAAGATTAATCTTCCGCTACCACAGACCCTGGAAGTCGGACTTAGGTATTTTTAATGACTTTGTTCCTAGGGCTTGAATTCTATTACATATGTTATTATTTTATGCACGAAAAGTGATCTTGTTGCACTGGAAAGAAGCAAATCCACCCACAGCTCAACAGTTTTACCGCATGGTAAATGGGGATCTGCCTAAGTTTAAATTATTATAGAAGAGTAGGGCAAGCCCTAAGGAATTCAGTAAGATATGGCAACCATGGTTGGATGTCTCTGAGTCATTTTGGGGCGAGGTCTTGTCAACTCAACCAAACTGGACGTAGATTCTCTAATTCAATTAACCTATACATGTTATTATCGGTCTGGGTTCATTTTTTTAGTCTTCCATCTTCTATTGTGGCATGTTGAGGGGGGACAGGGGTGCATTTGGCACAAAGAGTGCTGACATCCCCTAGTTTAGCACTTGTATTGGGTCTATTGATGTGTTAATACTCAAGTGTTGTATGTATACTCATTTTCTATATTGAAACTTCATGCATATTTTACTTTGTTGCCTCAGTTTACTGTTTATTTCCTATGTTTATATAAAATCTAATAAAACACCTATTAAAAAAAAATAAGTTTGAGAAAAGACCTCCATCTCATCTCTTCTAATTTTCTTTGACCATAGTCAAAAATGAACGCCACTAATGAATAGAAAATTGAATGATCGTTCTTAAGAGAATTATTTCAAACAATATTCTACTAGTGTATAGCCAGCTTTAGATTACCCTAGAGTTTATATGTTGAAGATAGTGGTTATTGGGACAAAAACAAGAGGGAATCTTCTATTGGGAAAACAGACAGCTAGATTTGGTTCTAAATTCTTTATATTGCATTTACATTTAGAAAAATGTTTCTAGCTGGAGCTTCACTATACCAAAAATATATTTGAAATTAGTATATCAGCAATTTAAATCAATAGGAAGAAAACACATTATAAACTGAAATTCCCTTTTATTAAGTTAGAGCAAAGGCCAGTAATGATGTGCAAAGCAAAATAGCCCAAAGCAACTAGTCATTTTACTGTGCTTAGGTCAGGGATTGATTAGCATTTCTTGAGTACTCCCCCAATATATTCGCATTCCCAACCTACAAAACATGCTAAGGGTTTACAAATACTCCTTTAAGGTACTCATCTGTCTAAGCAGCACATTGATTTGTGCTAGAAATGCAAGTAATGCTATGGAATATGGAAATCAAATAGTAAGTAAAATGACTGCCTGTGAAATAAGCAATCTAGAGAGATGAGCAATTGATCAAGATGCTCAGTTACACTAAATGCACAGTATATGCCTAATATGAATTATGTGAACAACCAAACAAATTGCATCTACAATGTATGAAGGTTTCAAATGCTTGCATGATTATTCTATGTTGCGCTTCATCTGCTGGAAAAGGCGATCAGAGCATACATTAACAACTGTACATCTGTCACATTATGAAATTCAGCATCAAACTTGGCTGTAATGACATTGCCTTTACATCTGGCCAGCCACGCTGTGCATCCTTAAAGTTGTTCTACGTTTTTCGTACGTACAAAGGTAATGTGGCTTTGCTAAGTGTCTTCCTAAGAAGAAGTTTCATTATTTATTTAAACTCCTTCCTCATTATTAACAGATAAAAGTCTGTTTATTGAGTCAAGATGGTTTATGGTGTTTGTTAGCATCCCCAAATATCATTAGCAGAGACAGTGAATTAGCTGAAATATATAAGAAAACATTTTATAAAACTCAAGTTTGCTAAGTAAAAGCAATGACATTGGCTATTGAGAGAAATTAGGGTATAATTTTTTACCAGAGTTTTTCTAATTAAACTGTTATGGGACCAGAAGCTTATATTTCAAATAAATATCCCTGCCTAGAGAGTCTTCAGTTGTTTTCACAATTCAAGCCAGTTTATTGTTTTGCTCTTGCATACAGAAACATATTTGTTACAATACTTTTATAGTTTTAACTGCTAAAGAACAGTAAAGTAAAAAAGAAAAGATAGATATATAGATTGATTCTAAGGGAATGTCTCAGCAGTTACACAAAGCCCTGGTTCACACTGGGTGTGACTTCAAAGTGGTGCGATTTGGTCCAATTTAAAGCGTGACTTCATGTACAATTTGGTACAACTTCAGCGTGACTTATGTGTGATTTGGTACAATTTCATTGCAATTTCTGAAGATTTTAATGTACTGAGACTTGGCCATGTTCAATCAAAAAAGGGCAGTGTGTGACATAATTCCTTTTTCTTCTAGCACAATTTCCTTATTCCTGTTTACTTCCTTCTTTACCATCCTGTGCTAATCAGTCATGTTTGCAATACGTTGCAGCAGCAGTCATTATGGCTGTTGTCACCAATTTATGTAATGTGAACCTGACTGGTGTGTGCGTCCATCCACCCATCAACGCATGTTCGCTGTATGAAAACCTGCATCTGCTCAAAAACACACAGCAATTCTAAAGTAAAGAATGCTAAGAACATGTTGCTCTCCCTATGTAGTTTGACATCTCATTCTAAGTAGTCATTGTTGCTCATTATCTGATTGATTTATTAATCCATTGTGACATTATGTAAGGGCCAAATTTCTGTCTTTAGAGTTTTGATGAATTGTTGGGTTTGTTCTCTAACCAGCTACAGCAAATGAACACAAACTATCAAATGAGTGTTCCTACCGTAAAAAGACTAATAATCACACTGAGGTAAGTTACTACACCTGCTTATTTTTGTTTATTGTGTAATAATTACTAAAGCGCTGATGTGAATGATTGCATCAAATTGTGAAACAAAAATTATATTAAGATGAACAAATGATAGTGACTGCTATTATTGTGTTATGTGCTGATATCACAAAAAAGTAAATATATAAAAAGTTAATAAAGCGCTACCATCAACCTTAATATAGCACAGTGATCCAATAAATAATGTGATCCAATAAAGGATGTGATCCTATAAAGAATAAATAAACTAATCATATATATGTGTCCAGTAAACCACACTAGATATAAATTAATTACTGTTCTTCCAAAATGCCTACTGTTCTTCCTACCATAGGAGGAGGAGCCAGTAACTGAGTAGTTGAAGCTGGTGGTTGAGTGCTGAGGGGGCTGGTTGGATTGGGGAAAAGATAGGGTACAGCATTTGTGGCCTGTCTTGGGGAGTAGGCATTATGCCATACTCATCACAGTATGGCCATGGTCAGGGTGGTATGAAGGGATTAGTTGGAAGGGAATATTGGAAATATGCTTGGTATTGTGGGGCAGGCATTTGCATACCTTGCGATGAGGTATGTGGCTTGTGACAGACCTAGCCGGGAAAGAGACTTTTGGAGGGGACTGAATGCTAATCGATCGTGGGCCCTGGCATTTGGGGGAACGGTGCTCTTTTTGAGCTGTGTGCCTGGGGACCCTTGAGGTGGTATTACTGTGGATTCGGGTCCTGGTACCCCAGGACACACAGACTCTGGGGACCCTGGATTTGCCATATTAGAAATAGTGGCTCATTCATAATGCTGGGACAAATACTGTTGGGAGGTGCTGGTGTCAATATCAGCCACCTGTCTGTCTGTTGCCTGCTAGAATGTGTATTGTAAATAAGTCTCTAGTATGGGATCTAAGAGTCATTAGATCCCCATTGTTGTTTGTGTTAATTAACTCTGCTATTGTGATAATGTTGATTGGGTTTTCTGAGCTACAAGACGGCCAGTCTGACCTAAAGGTCATGTCTGAGTCATCTAGGCTGTCTAAAAGGATTAGTTAATTAGCCCATGTTAATTAGGTTTCTGGTCACAGGTGTATGTTCAGAGTAATATGAGCGGGAGGTATGCACCTCCTCTTTTATTGTATAAAAGAGCCTGTATTTTTCAATAAAAGAGATTCCTGGTTGAACTTACATACAGCCTGCCTGGTGTTTGTTTGAGTTACACAACTGGATTAGCATGGCACATAGCTGTAGTTCTAGTCCCGGAGCATCGGATGACCAAACCATCAGATGTTGCGATCTGCAATCTGATTCTATAGCTGCAGAGGAGTGTCGGGAGAGTGGAATCGAGCGAGCAGGGGCTCATTACATTGGTGGCAGCGGTGGGATTTGCTCTCCAGTTACTGGGACACTTCAAACCAGCCTGCAGGAGAGCCACGCTGAAAGACTTAGTTGAGAGCCGTGGAGGGAATGGTGGGATTGTGCTTCCTTGCCGTGAACACATCCAAACCATCACCTGGATCCAAGGTCCAGATAGCAGGAGAGGAGAGGTATAGATACCAGCCACCATAGAAGAGGAATTCAGAAGTAGTTTGCGCAAGATGCAGATACAGCACAGAGGACCAGTATCAGAGCAGGTCCTGCTAGGATGGTTTGATTCTATCCGCTGCAAACTCTGGCAGGAAGCGCTAGCCCGTGAGCAGCGAAAAAGTTCTCCCCTCCATCCATGTAAGGTACTGGTCACAGTATGAAGCACGAATGCTGTTATTGGGGGAACAGCCGAACCAGGAGTGGACAGCTGAGTTAAGCAGGCTGATCCGGGCAGAAATGCGGTTGGACGAGAGCTACAGAGCCCTCCAGTGGTATGTAGCCCAAGTGTGCCCGTGGACAGCGGATGACAGCCCCACGGAAGGCTTTGACGTCGATGGCCTGGGATTGTTGTACTGGAGGCTGTCCAAGGACCCTGACTTTGGGAGTGATCGGGAGTGGTGTTTGGAGGAAATAATGGAGCACAGAGAGCAAAGACTGAATGTCTCGGAAGTGCACTGGGCACAGGAAGATTTGGAGTTTCTGGCCGTTCAGGAATGGGAGCTTGAGATGGCCTACAGACAGCTGCTAGACTCTGCTCAGCAGCAGGGTGGGGCTCCCTTTGCCTGGGACTATCAGGAAGTACCAGTAGACAACTCTGAAATCCTGGCTAAAGAGTTGACAATGTGGCAGAGTAACAGTGTGCTTTGCCAACCTGGCCCCGCAGCTATGGAGGCGGAGGTCTTATGACGGATGCAGCAAGTGCTGACTGACCTTGATGAACCTGTTTCTGCATTGGATGATCTTGGATGAAGGAATGTGCCTGTCCAGCAGAATGCCAGAGAATCGGCAGTGGAAAATCTGGAGATCGCTATCCCCAAAGCTGAAGTGCTGACAACGGGGCAGAGCTCTGCTAACCTCTGCCCAGCACTGATAGCATCTTCTGGGTTCCAGGGACAGGAGATGGTGAACCTTTATCCCCAGACACCAGTTGCAGAGACAGGGGATTTGATAGACTTTTCTGCTGAGGAAGAACAACCTGGGGAGCCTCCAACAGAAGAAGAGCTGTTATTAGGGCCAAACTTCACTGTGCTCTGCCCAGCGCCAACAGAAGTATCTGTGAAGTTACAAGGAACTTCCCCAGCTGAAGCGCTGGCAACCGGACAGAGGGTCCAAGATCTCTGCCCTACACCTGTGGCAGTTCCGGAGGCTCAGGGTGAGAAGGAGGTGGTCACTTCCAAGCAGCAGATCAGGATACAGGGGGAGAAGGGAGAGGAGGTGTTCGTCGTCCCTCCCCAACAGTTGGCCAGGGTGGAGGAAGTGGTCTTTCCTCCCCAGCAAAGATCCATGCACCTGGGAGACAGTACCACAGACATATCGTCCCAACATCCAGATGAGGGAATGGAAAAGGAAGCAGCCGGCTCACCTCCCCAATGGCAGCTACACAGTTTGGGAGTGGAGGAAGCCAGCCTCCTGCCCCAACAGTTAGCCGGAGCAGATGGTGTGGGGTTTCCAGCAGAAGGGCTGGCAACAGGGCCGAATACTGCTGGACTCTGCCCTCAACTAACAGAGGGTGGATTTCCTGTGAAGGTGGATGGGACTTCAGTCTCCACCTGTATACCCCAGGGATAGGGATGAGCTTCGTGTTCCAGTCAAACCCATGTTCGACTCGAACATCGGCTGTTCGGTCATTCGCCGAATTGCGAACGATATGGGCCGTTCGCGCCAAATTCCTGTGGCGCGTCACGGCCCATAATTCACTGCGGCATCGCAGTGCATTGCTGGCTGATGATTGGCCAAGCATGCACTATGACCCGCATGCTTGGCCAATCACAGCGCCGCCTGAACAGAGAGCCGTAATTGGCCAAAGCCAAGGAGGCTTTGGCCAATTATGGCTCAGGGGATTTAGTACACGTCCCACACTATATAAGGCCGCATGCACGGCGGCCCTGTGCAGTGTGTTCCGATGTGCTGAGAGATAGAGAGAGAGAGAGACAGTGTCATTTCATTTGAGTTAGCTAGATTAGGCAGGACAGTCAGTCAGTTAGCTGCACTTACAGTGTATTGTGTATATATATGCATCCCAGGTGTTGCATATATATATATACACTGTATTCAGTTTTGCTAGATCCGTTCCTATTATCTTCCTACTGACAGGCAGGCTTGTCTTGTTACAGTATTTACAGCTACCTGAAGAAAATTACTGGTGTTCTTTTGATCCTATTAGTACCACAGTCAGGCAGCTAGACGATTTACAGTTAGTGCAGTGCGTCCTGCTCAGTGTTCAGCTAGATCCGTTCCTGTTATCTTCCTACTGACAGGCAGGCTTGTCTTGTTACAGTATTTACAGCTACCTGAAGAAAATTACTGGTGTTCTTTTGATCCTATTAGTATCACAGTCAGGCAGCTAGACGATTTACAGTTAGTGCAGTGCGTCCTGCTCACAGTGTTCAGCTAGATCCGTTCCTGTTATCCTCCTACTGACAGGCAGGCTTGTCTTGTTACAGTATTTACAGCTACCTGAAGAAAATTACTGGTGTTCTTTTGATCCTATTAGTACCACAGTCAGGCAGCTAGACTATTTACAGTTAGTGCAGTGCGTCCTGCTCACAGTGTTCAGCTAGATCCGTTCCTGTTATCTTCCTACTGACAGGCAGGCTTGTCTTGTTACAGTATTTACAACTACCTGAAGAAAATTACTGGTGTTCTTTTGATCCTATTAGTACCACAGTCAGGCAGCTAGACTATTTACAGTTAGTGCAGTGCGTCCTGCTCACAGTGTTCAGCTAGATCCGTTCCTGTTATCTTCTTACTGACAGGCAGGCTTGTCTTGTTACAGTATTTACAGCTACCTGAAGAAAATTACTGGTGTTCTTTTGATCCTATTAGTACCACAGTCAGGCAGCTAGACTATTTACAGTTAGTGCAGTGCGTCCTGCTCACAGTGTTCAGCTAGATCCGTTCCTGTTATCTTCCTACTGACAGGCAGGCTTGTCTTGTTACAGTATTTACAGCTACCTGAAGAAAATTACTGGTGTTCTTTTTGATCCTATTAGTACCACAGTCAGGCAGCTAGACGATTTACAGTTAGTGCAGTGCGTCCTGCTCACAGTGTTCAGCTAGATCCGTTCCTGTTATCCTCCTACTGACAGGCAGGCTTGTCTTGTTACAGTATTTACAGCTACCTGAAGAAAATTACTGGTGTTCTTTTGATCCTATTAGTACCACAGTCAGGCAGCTAGACTATTTACAGTTAGTGCAGTGCGTCCTGCTCACAGTGTTCAGCTAGATCCGTTCCTGTTATCTTCCTACTGACAGGCAGGCTTGTCTTGTTACAGTATTTACAACTACCTGAAGAAAATTACTGGTGTTCTTTTGATCCTACTAGTACCACAGTCAGGCAGCTAGACTATTTACAGTTAGTGCAGTGCGTCCTGCTCACAGTGTTCAGCTAGATCCGTTCCTGTTATCTTCTTACTGACAGGCAGGCTTGTCTTGTTACAGTATATAAAGCTACCTGAAGAAAATTGCTGGTGTTCTTTTGATCCTATTAGTACCACAGTCAGGCAGCTAGACTATTTACAGTTAGTGCAGTGCGTCCTGCTCACAGTGTTCAGCTAGATCCGTTCCTGTTATCTTCCTACTGACAGGCAGGCTTGTCTTGTTACAGTATTTACAGCTACCTGAAGAAAATTACTGGTGTTCTTTTGATCCTATTAGTACCACAGTCAGGCAGCTAGACTATTTACAGTTAGTGCAGTGCGTCCTGCTCACAGTGTTCTGCTAAACCTACAAGTTAGTGGGGTGCGTCCTGCTCACAGTGTTCAGCTAAACCTACAAGTTAGTGGGGTGCGTCCACCTCACAGTGTTCAGCTAAACCTACAAGCTAGTGGGGTGCGTCCTGCTCACAGTGTTCAGCTAGATCTGTTCCTGTTATCTTCTTACTGACAGGCAGGCTTGTCTTGTTACAGTAAATACAGCTACCTGAAGAAAATTGCTGGTGTTCTTTTGATCCTATTAGTACCACAGTCAGGCAGCTAGACTATTTACAGTTAGTGCAGTGCGTCCTGCTCACAGTGTTCAGCTAAACCTACAAGTTAGTGGGGTGCGTCCACCTCACAGTGTTCAGCTAAAGCTACCTGTAGAAGGTTGGTGGTGTTCTCATACTACAGGCA
Organism: Lithobates septentrionalis; assembly: GCA_037952835.1. Taxonomy (NCBI): domain Eukaryota; kingdom Metazoa; phylum Chordata; class Amphibia; order Anura; family Ranidae; genus Lithobates; species Lithobates septentrionalis. The sequence continues at coordinate 183,679 of JBBDGP010002517.1, read as the reverse complement.
GGCAGTTGATTTTGCTAGCTGCAGTATCAGTACATATATATCCCAGCTTAGTGCAGCTACAGGCCATTAGTATGTCTGGAAGGCCAAGAAGGAGAGGCAGACAGTCACAAGCCAATAAGAGAGGGCAAGCAGGCTCTGTGTCTAGTGCTGGTCGTGGAGACGGTGCATCCTCATCAGCGCGTGGCCATGGGACACGCTTGGCCTTTTTTTCTGCAGCTGGCCGTGTTGATCTGAAACATGCGGAAGACTTGTTCGAGTGGATGACCAAGCCGTCCTCCTCCTCCTCATCCTCTCTCACCCATGCCCAGGGTACTTTGTCTGGCAAAGCAGCGGCCTCTTCCCTCGGCTCAATGTCATCAGTGACTCCTTCCCTAGCCCCACCATGTCCTCCTGAGGAGTCCCTCAAACTGTTTGACCACAGTGTTGGGTACATGCTCCAGGAGGATGCCCAGCGTTTGGAAGGCTCTGATGATGATACTGAGCTCGATGAAGGCAGTAACATGAACACAGACAGAGGGGGTGCCCAAGAAGGACAGCAATCTCGCAGTCATGCTCCCCCTGCTGCAGCATACTGCCAGGTTTGCTCCAGTGATGAGGAGGGAGGGGATGATGAGGTCACTGACTCAACGTGGGTGCCTGATAGGAGAGAGGAGGAGGAGGCGGCACATCACCAACGAGGCAGGATGCCCTCCAGGGGCCAGCCTAAGGGCAGCACATTGACTGCATCACACCCCAAAGCTCCACATGTGCAGGGCGCTGCAGTCTCTGCGCGTTATTCAAAAAGTTCTTTGGTGTGGGCCTTTTTTGAGACGAGTGCATCAGATCGCACCGCTGCTATTTGCAACATATGTCTCAAGCGTATCTCGCGTGGCCAAAACATTTCCCGCTTGGGTACCACATGCTTGACCAGACATATGTTGACCTGCCATGCAGTTTGTTGGCAAGCGTATCTAAAAGACCCACACCAAAGAACAAAGAGGACCTCTCCTTGCTCCTCATCAGCTGAGATTTCCAACCCCACTAGACCTTCAGTCCTCTCTGAGACCTGCACTGAGAGGAATGAAGGTGTAGAATTAGGTGTGTCACAGCCAAGTACTTGTGGGCAATCTGCTTTTGGTACACCGACGTCAGATTGTACCAGGCAAATTTCCCTGCCCCAGCTGCTGCACCGCCGAAAGAAGTTTGCTCCCAGCCATCCACATGCCCAGCGGTTGAATGCTAGCTTGGCAAAATTGCTAGCACTTCAACTGCTGCCTTTTCAGTTGGTAGACTCTGCCCCCTTCCGTGAGTTTGTGGAATGTGCGATTCCTCAGTGGCAGATACCCAAACGCCACTTTTTCTCATGGAAGGCGATTCCGGCTCTCTACCGGCATGTGGAAGGCAATGTCCATGCCTCGCTGGACAGGGCGGTCAGCGGTAAGGTGCATATTACCGCTGACTCATGGTCCAGCAGGCATAGACAGGGACGTTACCTAAGTTTCACGGCGCATTGGGTGACTCTGCTGGCAGCTGGGAAGGATGCAGGACAAGGTGCAGTAGTGTGGGAGGTTGTTCCGCCACCACGCCTCCAAAATGCTAATGATTGTGACACACCTCTCTCCTCCACCCCCTCCTCTTCTTCTTCCTCCATGGCCTCTTCCTGTGCTTTGTCCTCGGAACCAGCGGTGCTCCGTAGCCGTTCAAGGGGCTACGCAAGTACGCAGGCCAAAAGATGCCATGCGGTGCTTGAGCTGGTGTGCCTGGGGCTCAGGAGCCACACTGGGGCAGAGGTTCTGTCAGCTCTGCAGGGGCAGGTTCAGAGGTGGTTGACACCACGCCAACTTAAGGCAGGAATGGTGGTTTTCGACAATGGCACCAACCTCCTCTCTGCCCTCCGACAGGGACAAATGACCCATGTGCCCTGTTTGGCTCACGTCCTTAACTTGGTGGTGCAGCGGTTCTTGGGCAGGTACCCGGGCTTACAGGATGTCCTGAGGCAGGCCAGGAAAGTCTGTGTGCATTTCCGCCGGTCATATAATGCCAGTGCTCGGCTGACAGGCCTCCAAAAGGAGTTTAACCTGCCCAAGAACCGCCTAATCTGTGACATGCCCACAAGGTGGAACTCAATGTTGGCCATGCTGCAGCAGCTGCACACGCAGCAGAGGGCCATCAATGAGTACCTGTGCAACTATGGCACCAGGACAGGGTCAGGGGAGCTTGGTTTTTTTTCCCCATGCCAGTGGGCCATGATCAGGGATGCATGCACTGTCCTGTCACCATTTGAGGAGGCCACGAGGATGGTGAGCAGTGACAGTGCATGCAGGAAGAGGAGGACTTCCTTAGCTCTCAAGGCCCCCTTTATCCAGACAGTGTTCCTGCGTGCCCGCCGATCACACAGGAAGAGGATGAGGAGGAGGAAGATTGTGTCAGTATGGAGGTGGAGCCTGGCACTCAGCATCAGCAGCAGTCTTTAAGGGATCAGTCCCAAGAAACACATGGACTTGTACGTGGCTGGGAGGAGGTGGCTGCGGACCATGTCGTCCTTAGTAGGGATGAGCCGAACACCCCCCTGTTCGGTTCGCACCAGAACATGCGAACAGGAAAAAAGTTCGCTCGAACACGCGAACACCGTTGAAGTCTATGGGACACGAACATGAATAATCAAAAGTGCTAATTTTAAAGGCTAATATGCAAGTTATTGTCATAAGTGTTTGGGGACCTGGGTCCTGCCCCAGGGGACATGGATCAATGCAAAAAAAAGTTTTAAAAACGGCAGTTTTTCAGGAGCAGTGATTTTAATAATGCTTAAAGTCAAACAATAAAAGTGTAATATCCCTTTAAATTTCGTACCTGGGGGGTGTCTATAGTATGCCTGTAAAGGGGCACATGTTTCCTGTGTTTAGAACAGTCTGACAGCAAAATGACATTTTGAAGGAAAAAACTCATTTAAAACTACCCGCGGCTATTGCATTGCCGACAATACACACAGAAGTTCATTGATAAAAATGGCATGGGAATTCCCCAAAGGGGAACCCCGAACCAAAAAAAAAAAAAAATGACGTGGGAGTCCTCCTAAATTCCATACCAGACCCTTATCCGAGCACGCAACCTGGCAGGCCGCAGGAAAAGAGGGGGGACGAGAGGGCGGGGGGCTTATCGGAATCTGGAAGCCCCCTTTAACAAGGGGACCCCCAGATCCCGGCCCCCCTTGTGTGAAATGGTAAGGGGGTACTTACCCCTACCATTTCACTAAAAAACTGTCAAAAATGTTAAAAATGACAAGAGACAGTTTTTGACAATTCCTTTATTTAAATGCTTCTTCTTTCTTCTATCTTCCTTCATCTTCTGGTTCTTCTGGTTCTCCTGGCTCTTCTGGTTCTTCCTCCGGCGTTCTCTCCTCCGCGGCATCTTCTATCTTCTTCTCCTCGGGCCGCTCCGCACCCATGGCATGGGGGGGAGGCTCCCGCTCTTCTTCTCTTCTTCTCTTCTTCATTTTCTTCTCCGGGCCGCTCCGCAACCCATGCTGGCATGGAGGGAGGCTCCCGCTGTGTGACGGCGCTCCTCGTCTGACAGTTCTTAAATAACGGGGGGCGGGGCCACCCGGTGACCCCGCCCCCCTCTGACGCATGGTGACTTGACGGGACTTCCCTGTGACGTCACGGGGAATGCCACAGGGAAGTCCCGTCATGTCCCGTGCATCAGAGGGGGGCGGGGGTCACCGGGTGGCCCCGCCCCCCGTCATTTAAGAACTGTCAGTCAAGGAGCGCTGTCACACAGCGGGAGCCTCCCTCCATGCCAGCATGGGTTGCAGAGCGGCCCGGGGAAGAAAATGAAGAAGAGAAGAAGAGAAGAAGAGAAGAGCGGGAGCCTCCCCCCCATGCCATGGGTGCAGAGCGGCCCGAGGAGAAGAAGATAGAAGACGCCGCGGAGGAGATGCTGGACGAGAACGCCGGAGGAAGCACCAGAAGAGCCAGGAGAACCAGAAGAACCAGAAGATGAAGGAAGATAGAAGAAAGAAGAAGCATTTAAATAAAGGAATTGTCAAAAACTGTCTCTTGTCATTTTTAACATTTTTGACAGTTTTTTAGTGAAATGGTAGGGGTAAGTACCCCTTTACCATTTCACACAGGGGGGGGACCGGGATCTGGGGGTCCCCTTGTTAAAGCCCCCCACCCGCAGACCCCCACAACCACCGGCCAGGGTTGTGGGGATGAGGCCCTTGTCCTCATCAACATGGGGACAAGGTGTTTTGGGGGGCTACCCCAAAGCACCCTCCCAATGTTGAGGGCATGTGGCCTGGCATGGTTCAGGAGGGGGGGGCCGCACTCTCGTCCCCCCTCTTTTCCTGCGGCCTGCCAGGTTGCGTGCTCGGATAAGGGTCTGGTATGGGTTTTTGGGGGGACCCCATGCCGTTTTTTTTTTTGACTCGGGGTTCCCCTTAAAATCCATACCAGACCTGAAGGGTCTGGTATGGAATTTAGGGGGAACCCCACGTAATTTTTTTTTTATTTATTTTGGCCGGGGTTCCCCTTAATATCCATACCAGACCTGAAGGGCCTGGTATGGAATTTAGGAGGACTCCCACGTCATTTTCTTTTTTTTAATTTTGGTTCGGGGTTCCCCTTTGGGGAATTCCCATGCCGTTTTTATCAATGAACTTCTATGTGTATTGTCGGCAATGCAATAGCCGCGGGTAGTTTTAAATGAGTTTTTTCCTTCAAAATGTCATTTTGCTGTCAGACTGTTCTAAACACAGGAAACATGAGCCACTTTACAGGCATACTATAGACACCCCCCAGGTACGAAATTTAAAGGGATATTACACTTTTATTTTTTGACTTTAAGCATTATTAAAATCACTGCTCCTGAAAAAACGGCCGTTTTTAAAACTTTTTTTTGTATTGATCCATGTCCCCTGGGGCAGGACCCGGGTCCCCAAACCGACAATAACAATAACTTGCATATTAGCCTTTAAAATTAGCACTTTTGATTTCTCCCATAGACTTTTAAAGGGTGTTCCGCGGCATTCGAATTTGCCGCGAACACCCCAAATTGTTCGCTGTTCGGCGAACTTGCGAACAGCCAATGTTCGAGTTGAACATGAGTTCGACTCGAACTCGAAGCTCATCCCTAGTCCTTAGTGACCCAGAGGACTCCGGACCGAATGCCTCAGCAAACCTACGCTGCATGGCCTCCCTGATCCTGCAAAGCCTGCGGAAGGATCCTCGTATTCGTGGTATCAAGGAGAAGGACCAATACTGGCTGGCAACCCTCCTTGATCCACGTTACAAGGGTAAGGTTGTGGACCTTATCTTGCCATCACAGAGGGAGCAGAGGATGGAACATCTTCGGGAGGCCTTGCAGAAAGGTCTGTGCAATGCGTTCCCATAGACTGGGAGGTTACAAACTCCTGTTTCTGGACAACGTGTTGCTGAGGCTTCGGTCAGTCAAAGAAGGAGCGGTGGAGAAGGTGGCCGTCTGACCGATGCGTTCAGACAATTTTTTGGTCTGCAGCCCCAAGGTATGATCGGTTCCAGCAACCATCGCCAGCGTCTGTTTTACATGATGCAGGAATACCTAGGGGCAAGATCAGACTTGGACACCTTTCCCACCGAAAATCCTCTGGGTTACTGGGTCTTGAGGATGGATCACTGGCCAGAGCTTGCACAGTATGCAATTGAGCTACTTTGCTGTCCTGCATCCAGCGTTCTTTCGGAACGCACATTCAGTGCTGCTGGAGGCGTGGTAACCGATCACAGGGTGCGTCTGTCCACCGACTCGGTCGATCGACTGACCTTCATAAAAATGAATCAGTCTTGGATCACCACCAGCTACCAAGCACCTGATGCTGATGTAACCGAATAATTTTTTTTGAAATCTCAGATCCCTTCAAAGACTGCCTATGCTGATGCTGAGTGACTATCCCTGAGTAATTATCCTCTTCCTCCTCAATCATCACGCTGATAGCTTGTAAGAACATTTTTGGTTCTGGGCGCCACCACCAGTGCCTAAGGCACAATTTTTCAGCCCCTGTTTAACAGGGGCGTGTAATTACAATCTTTGATGCAATACTTTGCAGCAGGGCTCGTTCCTGCGTTCCAACTAGAGTGTCTGTGAGGGGTTGCAGTGTTGTGGCACCAGCACCAGTGCCTAAGGCCTAATTTTTCAGCTCCTGTTCAAGAGGGGCATGTAATTACAATTCTTGATCTAATATTTCACAGCAGGGCCCTGTGAGGGCTTACAGTGTTGTGGCCACAACAACACCTAAGGCCCAAATTTCTGCTGAGTATATAGGGCAGGACCCTACTTTCAAACATCTAACTTACAAACGACTCCTACTTGCAAACGGAAGGAGACAACAGGAAGTGAGATGAAATCTACTCCTAGGAAGGGAAATTCTCTCCTGTAAGAGTTAATATGGGAAAAACATTTCTCCTTTCCACTGATGCTTTCCAATCCTTGTTCCACAAAAAACCCCAAATTTTCAAAAAACATTTTTCATTGGGACAAAAAGTGAGGTGAAATCTTCTGAAGAGGAGGAAAGACAGCAAAACAAATGTCACAGGGGTGATAACCCTTCCCTATGTTTTCCAAAAAGCTTAAAAAAGATTTTTGGCTGGAGCTAAACACATTAAAAATGTACCCGTTCAAAATTACAAACAGATTCTACTTAACAACAAACCTACAGTCCCTGTCTTGTTTGCACCGCCTGTATACTGCTGTTCAGAGTATATAGGGCCTGGTGGCCCCACACCTTTCCTTATTTTAATTTGGGTGTGGGGTTCCCCTTAATATCCATACAAGACCCAAAGGGCCTGGTAATGGACTGGGGGGTACCCATGCCGTTTGTCTCACTGATTTTCATCCATATTGCCAGGACCCGACATTACATTAAACCTGCAAGCAGTTTTAAATGAGATTTTTTCCTTTAAAAATGACATTTGGTGCAGGGACTGTTCTAAACATGGGAAACACGTGCCACTTTACAGGCATACTATAGACACCCCCCAGGTACGATATTTAAAGGAATATTTCACTTTTTTTTTTTTTTACTTTAAGCATCATTAAAATCACTGCTCCCGAACAAACGGCCGTTTTTAAACTTTTTTTTTGCATTGATACATGTCCCCTAGGGTAGGACCCGGGTCCCCAAACCCTTTTTAGGACAACACCATGCAAATTAGCCTTTAAAATGAGCACTTTTGATTTCGAACTTTCGAGTCCCATAGATGTCAATGGGGTTCTAACGTTCGTGCGAACTTTCGGTCCGTTCGCAGGTTCTGGTGCGAACCGAACCGGGGGGTGTTCGGCTCATCCCTACCCAGGGATGCTGGGCAGTCAGCCCAGATCCCCAACAGCATGACGGAGTGAGCCCAGACACCCTGTCTTCTCTCCAGCGGCAGAAAGGACTCCAGGGAGAAGGGCCCATCCAGGCCTCTCCCCAGCGGCAGATATGTTCTCTGAGAGAGGCAGAGGTTGGCTGGGTGAGTAATGCTTTGTTTGGAACAATTTGTTTGGGGTACTGTGTGGGTACAGGCATTAGGGGACTGGAACTACTGACTAACTACGGATTCAACCCGTCTGGGGTCTCCTCCTGTGTTAGTCTCCTGCCGAAAGGGGAGAAATGTGACAGACCTAGCTGGGAGAGAGTCTTTTGGAGGGGACTGAATGCTAGCCTCTTGCCGATCGATCGTGGGCCCTGGCATTTGGGGGAACGGTGATCTTTGTGAGCTGTGTGCCTGAGGTGGTATTACTGTGGATTTGGGTCCTGGTCCCCCAGGACACACAGACTCTGTGGACCCTGGATTTGCCATATTAGAAATAGTGGCTGATTCATAATGCTGGGACAAATACTGTTGGGAGGTGCTGGTGTCAATTCCAGCCACCTGTCTGTCTGTTGCCTGCTAGAATGTGTATTGTAAATAAGTTTCTAGTATGGGATCTAAGAGTCATTAGATCCCCATTGTTGTTTGTGTTAATTAACTCTGCTATTGTGATAATGTTGATTGGGTTTTCTGAGCTACAAGACGGCCAGTCTGACCTAAAGGTCATGTCTGAGTCATCTAGGCTGTCTAAAAGGATTAGTTAATTAGCCCATGTTAATTAGGTTTCTGGTCACAGGTGTATGTTCAGAGTAATATGAGCGGGAGGTACGCACCTCCTCTTTTTATTGTATAAAAGAGCCTGTATTTTTCAATAAAAGAGATTCCTGGTTGAACTTACATACAGCCTGCCTGGTGTTTGTTTGAGTTACACAACTGGATTAGCATGGCACATAGCTGTAGTTCTAGTCCCGGAGCATCGGATGACCGAACCATCAGATGTTGCAATCTGCAATCTGATTCTATAGCTGCAGAGAAGTGTCGGGAGAGTGGAATCGAGCGAGCAGGGGGGGCTCGTTACATGGCTCTTCGTCCACAAAGGACTGCGCAGTTTACATGAGAGCCATGCACAGTGCTTATTTCATTGTAGGGTGAACTTTACTGCAAGTTCCAAGCAGAACGGTTGCAAAAGCAGTATCTTCATCCATGTGTTCCTCTATTTTGTGTGACATATTTGTAACAGCTTTCAGTAGTTTATTTGCGTGGGTTTTCCATCCCTACCATGCCACTTTGCAGATCTTCTGATAGGCACGTTGCCATGGCTAGGCCCAGGTTCCATGTATCCTTCTACGATTGGGGTCATGGACACGCTGTTTCCCCTACTTTTCTCCAATGGATCCACATAGAAATCATGCTCCTCCTCATACTCAACCTCCACCTCCTCCTCCTGTTCTGTCTCATATTGGCTGTCCTCCCAGCTAGCTTGTGTTCTGAAATAGAAAGAAAAGTAGCATTATAGCTTGTTCATAAAAAGAAACTTCAAATTGAATGATGATAGCTTAGTCTCTCATTTCCAAAATTGGCTTCAAAACATCAACCTCCCAGGCACGGGCATACGGGACAGTTCTTGTACCCTCGGCTCCACTCTCGGTCTCTGAGTTTATGGGGGTATCAGTTGAAACCATATTTCAAGCTCCTCCCTGTTCTCTGCAAATCTCTTACTTCAACGCACAAAGGCAATATTAACTTTATTTATTTTTTATTTTTATGTATTTGGCCACCAGTCATTTATTTGCAAGTCTGCATTGTGAATTCATGATTGGAAAATTAACTGCAAGTTCTATTATCAATGACAACAAAAATAAAAGTGTAGCGCTATATACTAAACAGACGTAAAAATAAAAAAAAAGCCCATAAGTGCATACACACAGTAAATAAAACCTTATCAGATCATGTATGACCATAAATATGGATTGCACAATATAGATAGGTTGTGTTATTCAGCAAAACAATTTAAGTGAAACAATAAATAATAAACCTTATTAGCAAATATAAATAATAACTAATATTAAAAAAAACGTGACGGTTCCATAGACCTAAAGTGTTGAAAAGAAGATCTTGAAACATAACAGTCCATAATAAAAACTTGTGGAAAAATTTGTGAAAGAAAACCACCACCAAAAGTCTATGGAGGTTGCACGTAACAAATGGTGGAAATATAACTCCCAGGTTCACAAGTGGATACATTTCACCAAATCTGGCAGGTAAGTAGACAATGAGGTAACCACGAGTGAACAGAGGGTCTAGATCGGTGCCGGGGCCATCACCGGGAACATCAAGAGGCTTACCGGAACTTAATGACTTGAAATGACATACGCCATACAAGTCAAAAAGGCTTGTTGACCAACCGGTCAGAGCAATGTATCTTGTCAAATGTCGTCAGCATACAGTAGGAAGGGGGATAACAGCACGGCTTCCACATCCATAGGCAATCCGACATAGGCCAAACGAATAATTCATATATCATGCGAGGAGTAAGAAAACTCGTGTAGCGCGATGACGTCATTCCCGCACTTCTAGTGCGGCGTCGATGCGCTCCACCCTGCTCACCAAGCCTCACTATCGAATTCACAGCCCCATCTAATCTCAAATAGAGAATGAGATGCTGCTGCTCTCCAGAGAGTCGAACCAAGCCTCAGTCTGAGGCCGGTCTTGAATTCCTAAAGTGTCAGCAGAGGTGGACGCTATATGATGTTTAAGCTGTTTTTGATCTTCTAATATGTGAGTTTGTTTTTTATTTATTTTAATAAACCAGTGTTTTAAACGTTATCACGCTATGTGAGTTTTCTTACTCCTCGCATGATATATGAATTATTCGTTTGGCCTATGTCGGATTACCTATGGATGTGGAAGCCGTGCTGTTATCCCCCTTCCTACTGTATGCTGACGACATTTGACAAGATACATTGCTCAGACCGGTTGGTCAACAAGCCTTTTTGACTTGTATGGCGTATGTCATTTCAAGTCATTAAGTTCCAGTAAGCCTCTTGATGTTCCCGGTGATGGCCCCGGCACCGATCTAGACCCTCTGTTCACTCGTGGTTACCTCATTGTCTACTTACCTGCCAGATTTGGTGAAATTTATCCACTTGTGAACCTGGGAGTTATATTTCCACCATTTGTTACGTGCAACCTCCATAGACTTTTGGTGGTGGTTTTCTTTCACAAATTTTTCCACAAGTTTTTATTATGAACTGTTATGTTTCAAGATCGTCGTTTCAATACTTTAGGTCTATGGAACCGTCACGTTTTTTTTAATATTAGTTATTATTTATATTTGCTAATAAGGTTTATTATTTATTGTTTCACTTAAATTGTTTTGCTGAATAACACAACCTATCTATATTGTGCAATCCATATTTATGGTCATACATGATCTGATAAGGTTTTATTTACTGTGTGTATGGGCTTTTTTTTTATTTTTATGTCTGTTTAGTATATAGCGCTACACTTTTATTTTTGTTGTTATTTTCTGCCTTGAGTCTATAGGTGTGTTAGCTGCTATCCTAGTGTCCTCTTTGGTCTAGCGCAGCGCTGTACTTATCCATTTATTTGTTCCTAATATTATCCATGACGCCTGCAGAGTCCTATGGAATCTGCTGAAGGATTTGGTCATGAAAAAACCTAGAAAGGAAGGTTGGTCCAAAATAGCAAAAGTTTTTTAGCCGTGTTTAGCGCTTGAAATGCCTCTAAACTCAGCATCTGAACTCATTTTTTTGCTTTCCAAAAAAGGCCTCTAAACTCAACTGCATAGAAACCAATAGAAACAACTATAAACAAGCCTGTGTACATGCACTGATAAGATAACATAGAGGAGAGTTCAGGAGCAGTTGAAAAAAATGCCCAACTACTCCTAAACGTCAGTTTAGCAGCAGCAGTGTACATGAGGCCTTACAACATTCATATAACACAAGAGGGGTTCACAAAAGGGGATTAGTTGCTGATAACTTTATATAGCTTTTGGACTGAAGACTACAGTCATGTCCGCAGAAAGGCTGGCCCGAGGCAGGAGACAGTATGATAAGGAATATGTAGATGAACATGGCCAAGCAGGTATATTACACAAAAGTTAAATGTGAGGTAGACTGTGACCCAGCACATACTGTATATACAGTACTATATGTACCATTGGAGGTGTCATATATAGCTGGCCTTTCACGCACAAGGCTGGTAATTTCTTCCTTGAAAAGAACCACTCTTCTCATTCTCTTAGGTGCCATGTTTTCCTATCTACACACCACTGACTGCAGGACATGTGGCTGTGAAATGGTTATGGGTAGGCGCTGTCTTTGTCACAGGGAGGAGCAGTGATGGCCAGGCTGAGCAGGGATCATGTTTGCAGTCAATTTGTGCACTAAAGTGTTACTAGGAATGGGTTAAAACCAAACTGCAAAATGGCTCAAGGTAGCACTGATGTAGACACAGGCGCAATTTCAGTGCAATTTACATTATAGTATGGAGAGTTAAATTGCACTGAAGTCATCAAAAAGTAATGCAGGAACATTTTTTCAAATCTCACCAGTTCAAAATGCACCTATGAAGTGCCATAGAAATGCGACTTCAGGTGCAATTTGTATATCGCATGTCACATCTGAAGTGGTACCTGTGTGAACCAGGGCAAAGTTATAAATAATACCCATAATGTTTGTAATATGTATAAAATGTCAGTTTCTATTTGTTGCCTACAAATTTCCAGCAAACTATGCAATGAAAAACAGGGATTCTTAATTCACACATATTGCAAAACATGCTTAAGCTGGTCAATTGAGTCAAAGTAATCCCTTTTACAGACCGTCCTACACTGCTGTGACACTGCAAATGCTACGGTAAACACCATGCCAACCTGGGGCATTAAGACACAAGGTGAGGGAGAGCTACTAGGTTCATCTCTGGTCCCTGATCTGTGTTACAACAGAAAAAAGATATACCTGTGCTCAAATCCCAATAGCTTGTACATGTATTCAAACTATCAGGTGCTAAAGGGGTGTGACCACATGTTGACACTACAAATTCTGGATGGACCCTCTGCACACTGCTATACATCCTTTCCAGCATCAAAGTAATCCCTCTTATGGCCAGCCCTGCACTGCTCTGCTACTGCAAATGCTATGGTGGACACCATGCTAACATGGGGCTGTAAGACACAATGTGGGGGAGAGCTACTAGGTTTGGGTCTGGTCACTGACCTTTGTTACAACAGAGAAAAGATATACCTTTGCTCAAATCCCAATAGCTTGTTAATATATCAGGTGCTAAAGGGGTTCGACCACATGTTAACACTTGGAATTTGTGCACAGGTATATTTCTTCTCTGTTGTAACTGTTGAAAGAACAGCAACAAAGTTGCTTATATAAACTGACAATATATACTGTATGCAGTATACCTTTCTATCCAGCAGGTGGCACTGCAGTGTTATAATATTTGTATCTATGGTAATGTAATCAGAGGAAGTGTTATCTCTCTCAGTGTACTTGTATCCTTCTTGTTCCTGTTTCATGTTTCTCATGCTGTAAGACATGTTCTGTAATTCTCCATAAAAGCAAAGCTATTGCTGTATACAAGAAGCTTCCTGTGTATAATTACATTACTCTGACAACAGGTTATGGGCCCAGCACACCCAGCGTACCCAGCAGGCACCCAGTGCACCGGAAAGAGAACTCTGCAACTGAGTGAGTACAATGAGTACTGCATACAAGCTACTGAAAGATAGCAAGTGGTTCAGATTTGAAGTTCGCAATAGCAAAGCTGAACAATGCCAATTACCAGCTGTGGAAGTTTAAGCTACAAATGCTTCTCAGTAAGGATGACTTGTGGCAAGTGCTGAATACAGACAGACCCACAAATGGAGAGACGAAGGAATGGGACAGAAAAGATAGACAGGCAAAAGCGACTATAAGCTTACTAGTGGAAGATGACCAGCTTATCCACATAAGAATATAGAAAATGCCAAAGGTATGTGGAATCCATTACAAAAACTGAGTGAGCGTTCAAACCTAAACAACAAGCTGTTTCTACTAAGAAAATTGTATAAGATGAGACTAGAAGAAGGTCAGCAAATGTGTGACCACGCGAATGCTATGCTAGAAATCATAAAGCAGCTATGCACCAGAGAAGACATTAAAGATAACCATGCTGTTGCCATGCTTACCAACTTTCCCAGCCTTCCAAAGACATATACCACTCTTATTAACGCTTTGGAAACCAGACCCGAGCAGGCGCTAACACTAGAATATGTCAAAGGGAAATGAATTGATGACTATGATAGACGGAAAGAAAATATGCACCATGATGACAAAGCTCTTAAGATGTACAAAGGCACAAAGCACAACAAAGAAAGCAGAGCCTGTTTTTGCTGTAAAAGGACCGGTCACTCTAAAAAGGACTGTTCTGTCTGGAGAGCCGAGCAGTGAAAGATAGAGCTATCCACAAAATAAAGAGTCAAAGCAATCACAAAGCAAACTGAAGACACTTCATGGAGTGGCATCTTTAATGTGACACAGAGCAGCAAGCCACTCGGCTGGTGCATAGACTCAGGTGCGTCAAGCCACATGACTAGCGATGAGATCTTCTTTATAAACAATTATTACATTGCAAAAAACAAAGTTTTCCGAGCAAACAGGAAAATAATCACTTCAGAATGTAAAGTCCAGGGCTTCCTGAACTGCATCACACCACAAAGCAAGCAAAGTATCCTTATAAAGAAAGAGCTCTGTTCCAGAACTGGAAGGCAGTCTTCTATCAGTGAAAAGTCTTGCCAACAACGGTCTCAGTTAAATTCCAGGGTGATGAATGCACAATTCACAATAATAAGCAATTCCTTGCAAAAGAAAAACTAGATGATCACCTATACAGGCTCATCACCACAGACCACCAACACAACAAAGTCTCTAATGACCTACACAACAAATGTATTCACTTATGGCACAGGCAGCTGGGGCACAGAAGTCCAGAAGATATACAGGACATTATAAAGAGAGGCTTACCAGAAGATTTGACAATAGCGCCTTGCAAAGTGCTCATGAAATGCAAGTGCTGTGTTGAAGCAAAAGCCATACATGCTCCCCTTCCACAGGCATCTCAAAGAAAAACTACCCACCCCCTGCAGCTCATACACATCGTTGTATGTGGTCCAATAAAAACTCCCACATCAGGCAGGGATAGATATCTACTGACTTTCATTGATGATTATTCTAGGTACACAACTACTTATCTGATGAAAAATCACACTCTTATAGAAATGGCCAGGTGCATGTTGTCAGATGCCAACCTATCTCACAAGTACTGGGGAGAAGCAGTCCTGACTGCAACCTACCTACAGAACAGACTACTCTCAAGAGCCATTAAAGGACTCCACTCAAAATGTGGCATGGTTTAAAGCCTAGCTTAGGGCACATCAGAGTGTTTGGATGTAAAGCATATGCCTATATTCCAAGAGAAAAGTGATCCAAGCTGAAGAACAGAGCCATAGAGGGCATTCTAGTAGGCTAGAGCAAGCAAACTAAGGATTACAGAATCCTACACCCAAAGACTGATGAAGTGACAGTAAAATGTAGAGTTTATTTTGATGAGAGCCCATCATCAGAAAGAAAAATCCCTGAAAACTGTGAAGTGAAAATGCCAAGCAAACCAGAAGAAAATGTCGACCAAAGCAAACGTGTGCAGAAGTAAGAACGGGGGGTGGAACTCACAATGCCTAAATCAAGTTCCCCACCAGATCCTGCTGAACTGCTTGAAATCAGACGATCCACTCGGACTACAAAGGGGATACCACCCCGCAAGCTGTCATACACTGTCAAAACACACAGCATACTTGAACCAACATCCTGGGAAGACATAGAGAAACTGCCAAAATGTAAAGCCAATAAATGGAGACAGGCAGCAGAAGAAGAATTAAAGTCACTTCAAGAAAATAAAACCTGGAAGTAAGGAAGTAAGTGGACTTTCAAAGTAAAGTCAGACGCAGAAGGTAATATCCACAAATACAAAGCCAGACTAGTTGCCAAGGGTTACTCCCAGAAATTCAGTGAAGATTACAATGAAAAATTTGCTCCCGTCATAAAACACTCCACCATCAGAACGCTTCTTAGCGTTGCAGCTGGGAAGGGCATGCAAGTAAAACAGCTAGACGTTAAAACTGCTTTCCTATATGGAGACATTAAGGAAGATCTCTACATCTCTACATGCAGCAACCACCAGGGTTTGAGCAAGGAGACAACCTTGTGTGTAAACTTCAGAAGAGCATCTACGGTCTTAAGCAATCTGCAAGGATATGGAATGAGAAAGTGAATGAAGTACTTACTAGAGAGGGATTCTCAAGAAGTAAAGCAGACCCCTGTCTCTATTCCAAGAATCTATGTTGATGACATTATAACCTGTTTTGAACAAGAAGGGGATTACAATCAGATAGTTCACAAGCTGAAAGATAATTTTGAAACAAACAGCTAGGGAACATTAGCTACTATCTGGGAATCCAAATAGAGAGAGCAGAAGATTGAAATGATCTTTTCAACCAATCTCAGAAAATCTCCGAAATCTTGGAACAATTCCATATGCAAGATGCAAAGGAAGTGAAAACTCATATGGAACCAGGCTATCAAAAGGGCAATGAAGCATAAGACTTGCTACCCAACAATGACACGTTTCACAGAGCAATCGGTAAGCTGATATATGTTGCCACTGTGACAAGACCAGACAAAGCCGCAGCAGTGGGCATACTATGTAGGAAAGTTGTAGCTCCTTGTCAGCATGATTGGAACGCAGTGAAGAGAGTGATGCAGTACCTCAAAGGAACAATTCAAATGAAGTTACAGCTACCAGCAGCATCAAATCCAAAACTGCTCAGATATGTGGATGCTGATTGGGCCGGTAACTGCACAGACCACAAATCCACAAGTGGATTCATCTTCCAGTATGGGGAAGGAACCATAAGTTAGTCTAGTTGAAAGCAAGCAACTGTCACTCTATCTTCAACTGAAGCAGAGTACATTGCAGCAGCACACGCATGTCAAGAAGCGATATGGATTCGTCAACGTTTTAAGGACATTGGGATAGACATGTCAAAACCAATTCCCATTTTTGAAGACAACCAGGGTTGTCTAAAGCTTACCCAATCAGAAAGGGTCAATCCTAGGACCAAACACATTAACGTCAAGTATCACCTACTGAGGGACAATCAAGAGCAAGGTGTTATTGACATTCAATATTGCACGACAGAGGAGATGACTGCTGATGCACTCACCAAGCCTTTGTTGAAGGAATGTCCTAATTATATCCAGAAGAAGTTGAATGTAATTTGACAAAGCACATGCTGTTGAAAAGGGATGTTGAAAGAACAACAGTAAGTTGCTTATATTAACTTAAAAAATATACTGTATGTACTATACCTTTCTATTCAGCAGGTGGCACTGCAGTGTTATAATATGTGTATCTATGGTAATGTAATCAGAGGAAATGTTATCTCTCTCGGTGTATGTAGTTGTATCCTCCTTGTTCCTGTTTCATGTTTCTCATGCTGTAAGTAGGGATGAGCTTCGAGTTCGAGTCGAACCCATGTTCGACTCGAACATCGCATGTGCGACCGTTCGTCGAATTTCAAACGTTATGGGCCGTTCACGTCAAATTCGAGTGGCGCATCACGGCCCATAATTCACCGCGGCATCGCAGTGCATTGCTGGCTGATGATTGGCCAAGCATGCACTATGACCCGCATGCTTGGCCAATCACAGCGCCGTCTGTACAGAGAGCCGTAATTGACCAAAGCCAGGGTGGCTTTGGCCAATTATGGCTCAGGGGGTTTAGTACATGCCCCACAATATATAAGGTCGCCTGTGTGGCGGCCTTGTGTAGTGTGTTGAGGCGGTGGCGTAGAGATAGGCAGAGAGACAGTGTCATTTGATTTAAGTTAGATAGAGTAGGCAGGTGAGTCAGTTAGCTGCACTAGTGTATTGTGTATATATATGCATCCTAGGTGTTGTGTATATATATATATACACTGTATTCAGTTTAGCTAGATCTGTTCCTGTTATTCTCTTCCTACTGGCAGGCAGGCAGGTGTTTTTACAGTATTTACAGCTACCTGAAGAAAATTGGTGGTGTTCTTCTGATCCTATTAATACCACAGGCAGCTGCAGTATTTACAGTTAGTGTAGTGCGTCCTCTGCACAGTGTGCACCTAAAGCTACCTGAAGAAAATTGGTGGTATTCTTCTGATCCTATTAGTACCACAGGCAGGCAGCTGCAGTATTTACAGTTAGTGTACTGTGTCCTCTGCACAGT
Organism: Lithobates septentrionalis; assembly: GCA_037952835.1. NCBI lineage: Eukaryota > Metazoa > Chordata > Amphibia > Anura > Ranidae > Lithobates > Lithobates septentrionalis. Next base: position 166,043 of record JBBDGP010002517.1, on the reverse strand, counting down.
GTGCACCTAAAGCTACCTGAAGAAAATTGGTGGTGTTCTTCTGATCCTATTAGTACCACAGGCAGGCAGCTGCAGTATTTACAGTTAGTGTACTGTGTCCTCTGCACAGTGTGCACCTAAAGCTACCTGAAGAAAATTGCTGTTGTTCTGATCCTATTAATACTAGAGGAAAGCAGCTACAGTATTTACAGTTAGTGTACTGTGTCCTCTGCACAGTGTGCACCTAAAGCTACCTGAAGAAAATTGGTGGTGTTCTTATGATCCTATTAGTACCGCAGATAGCTGCAGTATTTACAGTTAGTGTAGTGTGTCCTCTGCACAGTGTGCACCTAAAGCTACCTGAAGAAAATTTCTGTTGTTCTGATCCTAGTAATACCACAGGCAGGCAGCTGCATTATTTACAGTTAGTGTAGTGCGTCCTCTGCACAGTGTGCACCTAAAGCTATATGAAGATAATTGCTGTTGTTCTGATCCTATTAGTACCACAGGCAAGCAGCTGCAGTATTTACAGTTAGTTTAGTGCGTCCTCTGCACAGTGTGCACCTAAAGCTACCTAAAGACAATTGCTGTTGTTCTGATCCTATTAATACCACAGACAGGCAGCTGCAGTATTTACAGTTAGTGTACTGTGTCCTCTGCACAGTGTGCACCTAAAGCTACCTGAAGAAAATTGCTGTTGTTCTGATCCTATTAGTACAACAGGCAAGCAGCTGCAGTATTTACAGTTAGTGTAGTGCGTCTTCTGCACAGTGTGCACCTAAAGCTACCTGAAAACAATTGCTGTTGTTCTGATCCTATCAATACCACAGGCAGGCAGCTGCAGTATTTACAGTTAGTGTAGTGCGTCCTCTGCACAGTGTGCACCTAAAGCTACCTGAAGAAAATTGGTGGTATTCTTCTGATCCTATTAGTACCACAGGCAGGCAGCTGCAGTATTTACAGTTAGTGTACTGTGTCCTCTGCACAGTGTGCACCTAAAGCTACCTGAAGAAAATTGGTGGTGTTCTTCTGATCCTATTAGTACCACAGGCAGGCAGCTGCAGTATTTACAGTTAGTGTACTGCATCCTCTGCACAGTTTGCACCTAAAGCTACCTGAAGACAATTGCTGTTGTTCTGATCCTATTAATACCACAGGCAGGCAACTGCAGTATTTACAGTTAGTGTACTGTGTCCTCTGCACAGTGTGCACCTAAAGCTACCTGAAGACAATTGCTGGTGTTCTCATACTAATAATACTAAAGGCAGGCAGTTGATTCTGCTAGCTGCAGTATCAGTATATATATGCATCCTAGCTTTGTGCAGCTACATCTCACTGCAGGCCATTAGTATGTCTGGAAGGCCAACAAGGAGAGGTAGACAGTCACAAGCCAATAAAAGAGGGCATGCAGGCTCTGTGTCTAGAGGCAACAGTGCTGGTCGTGGAGACTGTGCATCCTCATCAGCACGTGGCCGTGGGACACGCTTGTCCTTTTTTTTTCGGCAGCTGGCCATGTTGAGCCGCAACATGCGGAAGACTTGGTAGAGTAGATGACAAAGCCGTCCTCATCCTCCTCATCCTCTCTCACCCAGGCTCAGGGTACTTTGTCTGGCAAAGCAGCTGCCAGCGTGGCCTCTTCCCTTGGCTCAATGACATTAGCCACTCCTTCCCTAGCCCCACCATGTCCACCTGAGGAGTCCCCCGAACTGTTTGACTACAGTTTTGGTACATGCTCCAGGAGGATGCCCAGCGTTTTGAAGGCTCCGATGATGGTACCCAGCTGTAGGAAGGCAGTAATGTGAGCCCAGAGAAAGGGGGTGACCAAGAAGGACAGCAATCTGACAGTCATGTTCCCCCAGCTGCAGCATACTGCCAGCTTTGCTCCAGTGATGAGGAGGGAGGGGATGATGAGGTCACTGACTCCACGTGGGTGCCTGATAGGAGAGAGGAGGAGGAGGAGGCGGCACATCTCCAATGAGGCAGGATGCCCTCCAGGGACCAGCTTAAGGGCAGCACACCGACTGAATTACACCGCAAAGCTCCGCATGTGCAGGGCGCTGCTGTCTCTGCACGTTATTCCAAAAGTTCTTTGGTGTGGGCCTTTTTTGAGACAAGTGCATCAGATGTCACCGCTGCTATTTGCAACATATGTCTCAAGCGTATCTCATGTGGCCAAAACATCACCCGCTTGGGTACCACATGCTTGACCAGACATATGTCGACCTGCCATGCATTTCGTTGGCAAGCGTACCTAAAAGACCCACACCAAAGAACAAAGCGGACCTCTCCTTGCTACTCATCAGCTGGGATCTCCAACCCCACTATACCTTCAGTCCTCTCTGAAACCTACACTGAGAGGCACATGCCCAGTGGTTGAATGCTAGCTTGGCTAAATTGCTAGCACTTTAACTGCTGCCTTTTCAGTTAGTAGACTCTGCCCCCTTCCGTGCGTTTGTGGAATGTGCAGTTTCTCAGTGGCAGGTTCCCAAACGCCACTTTTTCTCACGGAAGGTGATTCCGGCTCTCTACTGGCATGTGGAAGCCAATGTGTTGGCCTCGCTGGACAGGGCGGTCAGCGGTAAGGTGCATATTACCGCTGACTCATGGTCCAGCAGGCATGGACAGGGACGTTACCTATCTTTCACAGTGCACTGGGTGACTCTTCTGGCAGCTGGGAAGGATGCAGGACAGGGTGCAGTAGTGTTGGAGCTTGTTCTGCCACCACGCCTCCAAAATTTTACTAGTGGTGATTCTGCCACACCTCTCTCCTCCACCCGCTCCTCTTCTTCTACCTCCATGGCCTCTTCTTGTGCTTTGTCCTCGCAACCAGCAGTGCTCCGTAGGCGTTCAAGGGGCTATGCAAGCACGCAAGCAAAAAGATGCCATGCAGTGCTTGAGCTGGTGTGCTTGGGAGACAGGAGCCACACTGGGGCAGAGATTCTGTCAGCTCTGCAGGGTCAGGTTCAGAGGTGGTTGACGCCACGCTAGCTTAAGCCAGGTATGGTGGTTTGCGACAATGGCACCAACCTCCTCTCCGCCCTCCGACAGGGACAACTGACCCATGTGCCCTGTTTGGCTCACGTCCTTAACTTGGTGGACTTACAAAATAACAATTGCAATTTTTTAGAGGTTGAATTAAAAGTTTAGTGTTGTTTAACACTTTTGTTAGATAAATTGTATATTTTGTAGAGTTTTATGCATCGGCCAAAAATGGGAAAAACAAGAATAAAAGAGAGACAGAGGGATTTGTATCTAAAAGAAGGATATTCCCTCCAAATACTATTCCGATTTCTTCCATTCAGAACAATAAACCACATTAAGCCTAGGGGCACACTCTACATATACGTTCCTGTGGGTAGCAAAATGCAGCCTGCAGCTTTCATTAACTGGTTTTCAAAAAATCCATACTTTATTGTTTTGAAGGTTGCAGTATGCAAAATGCATACCAATCAAAAGTTAAATGGTTACAAACCAGAAACAAAAAAACTGTGTGTTATAAAATAATTGGCGCTCTTAGAGATTAAATCATTGGTTTTACCTTTTTATCTTTTGTTGCATTTCAAATGCTTATTGCAGCAACATTCCATTTGCATGTGTTTTGTAGAGGAGGAGCACATTCACTCTTTAACTTGTTCCTGCCTGGACCCAGGGGTAGTGACTTTACCTTCACATCACACAATGGGTACAGGCTCCCACCAGAGGAACTATTCTACTTTCCATGTGGGAAAGCAACCCATACTGGCCTAACCTATACCTGTTCATTAATCTTTGCAAACCTGCTTTAGATTTGCCCCTTTGACACATGTTTGCCCCCCAGAGAGAAGTTAAGAGAAGGAGGAATCCACACCAGATATGCCTTTTACCAGTCTTCTGAATCAATAGTAATCAAACTTTAGCCAACCCTTGAAGGTCGTGGCTCCCAGCTTAGGTTGCAAACTGTCCAGCATTCTTCAGGGAGATTTGGCACAAGAGAAAAGATGAGAGGACTGCTACTTACAGGAGGGGTGTCCCGGAGACTGGTATCTCAAATAAGGGAGATGTGGGTAGTTTCATAAATAATGCAGTTCTTCCATCACTACCAGCTCCTCCCTCTAAGCGAAGAGAAACAAAGAAGACCCAAATGCCTACATGTTGCTCTGGTCCAGACCACACACACAGACAACCAGAAATCACACTCCTCACTGCAACAAACCCAGGAAGCTCTCTGCCTTTCTAGTGTATCTTTATCTAGGGTGCCCCCCTCCTAGCAACAGCAGGTCTAACACCTAACCCTATGGACTCCTGAGCCTTCCTTGACTCTGAGCTGGGAACACCTAATGGCCAAAAATAGAAATACAACAGCCACCTCTGCGCTCTACCCTACACATGCATGCACACTAGTGATGACTGTATGTTTTCTCAGAGTTGATTTCCTGATGCTGACGACAATGGACCATGCCTGTGTAATGTGTATTAAAATAAACACTAGTAGTTCCCAAAAGAAACCTATGTGACAGGGTCATAGCACAGGAGCACAAATCGGAAACTGTGTGTTGTCACCCCATTAAAAGTAAATGCCTGACCAAGAAACTTCATGGCAGGATCCTAAGTTATTTCAATGAAAGCTACGGGGTAAAATTTTTAAAAAATATATATATCAAATTGCATAAATATGTTAAAGTGCAATTCCAAGCTCTGTGTTCCTACCCTTAATAAACCTTGCCCCCTTCTAGCACTGCTGGCTGTACTTTATTTTTTCTTTATTATACATACTTTTACCTAGGTCTTCAGGCCCCTCACATGATACCACAAAGTCCTGTACATCTTTGTCTCCTCTTCAGACAGTGACACTCATGTGAGGATGTCAATCGCACTCTCTGTACCAATTCATTGTGAGTGATGCCATGATTGCACCTTCTCAGAAGGCAGGACCCTGACACCCTGCATTCACAATATAGTCTTTATATAGATGCTGGCCATCATTCAACTAAAAAGATTGAAAACATATTGTGGCCAAAAAGGTACTGAGGTGGACAGCTATGGGTTAAAGGTGAGTATTAAAGTGAAAGCTGCTGACCCTAGGGACCTGTGGTTTGACAAAGACAATGGGCTCCATTCACACAAACAGATCACATACGGTCAGTAAATATCACATGCAAGTGTAAGGTCAATTCACAGAAGGAAATAAATAATTAAATGCATGCCGTAATTAAGTTTTTAACCACTTCAGCCCCGGAAGGATTTACCCCCTTCCTGACCAGAGCACTTTTTACAATTTGGCACTGCGTCGCTTTAACTGCTAATTGCGCGGTCATGCAATGCTGTACCCAAACAAAATTTGCGTCCTTTTCTTCCCACAAATAGAGCTTTCTTTTGATGGTATTTGATCACCTCTGCGGTTTTTATTTTTTGCGCTATAAACGGAAAAAGACCGGAAATTTTGAAAAAAATGATATTTTCTACTTTTTGTTATAAAAAAATCCAATAAACTCAATTTTTAGTCATACATTTAGGCCAAAATGTATTCGGCCACATGTCTTTGGTAAAAAAAATGTCAATAAGCGTATATTTATTGGTTTGCGCAAAAGTTATAGCGTCTACAAACTAGGGTACATTTTCAGGAATTTACACAGCTTTTAGTTTATGACTGCCTATGTCATTTCTTGAGGTGCTAAAATGGCAGGGCAGTACAAACCCCCCCCCCAAATGACCCCATTTTGGAAAGTAGACACCCCAAGGAAATTGCTGAGAGCATTTTGAGCCCATTGAATATTAATTTTTTTTGTCCCAAGTGATTGAATAATGACAAAAAAAAAAAAATTACAAAAAGTTGTCACTAAATGATATATTGCTCACACAGGCCATGGGCATATGTGGAATTGCACCCCAAAATACATTCAGCTGCTTCTCCTGAGTACGGGGATACCACATGTGTGGGACTTTTTGGGAGCCTAGCCGCGTACGGGGCCCCGAAAACCAATCACCGCCTTCAGGATTTCTAAGGGCATAAATTTTTGATTTCGCTCCTCACTACCTATCACAATTTTGAAGGCCATAAAATGCCCACATGGCACAAACCACCCCCAAATGACCCCATTTTGGAAAGTAGACACCCCAAGCTATTTTTTGAGAGGCATGTTGAGTCCATGGAATATTTTATATTTTGACACAAGTTGCGGGAAAGTGACAATTTTTTTTTTTTTTCACAAAGTTGTCACTAAATGATAAATTGCTCACACAGGCCATGGGCATATGTGGAATTGCACCCCAAAATACATTTAGCTACTTCTCCTGAGTATGGGGATACCACATGTGTGGGACTTTTTGGGAGCCTAGCCGCGTACGGGGCCCCCGAAAACCAATCACCGCCTTCAGGATTTCTAAGGGCGTAAATTTTTGATTTCACTCCTCACTACCTATCACAGTTTTGAAGGCCATAAAATGCCCAGATGGCACAAAACCCCCCCAAATGACCCCATTTTGGAAAGTAGACACCCCAAGCTATTTGCTGAGAGGCATGGTGAGTATTTTGCAGCTCTCATTTGTTTTTGAAAATGAAGAAAGACAAGAAATTTTTTTTTTCTTTTTTCAATTTTCAAAACTTTGTGACAAAAAGTGAGGTCTGCAAAATACTCACTATACCTCTCAGCCAATAGCTTGGGGTGTCTACTTTCCAAAATGGGGTCATTTGGGGGGTTTAAACTGTCCTGACATTTTATGCACAACATTTAGAAGCGTATGTCACACATCGCCCACTCTTCTAACCACTTGAAGACCAAGCCCTTTCTGACACTATTAGTTTACATGAAAAAATATTTTTTTTTGCAAGAAAATTACTTTGAACCCCCAAACATTATATATTTTTTTAAAGCAAAGGCCCTACAGATTAAAATGGTGGGTGTTTCTTTTTTTTTTCACACAGTATTTGCGCAGCGATTTTTCAAACGCATTTTTGGGGGAAAAAAACCACACTTTTTTAATTTTAATGCACTAAAGCACACTATATTGCCCAAATGTTTGATGAAATAAAAAAGATGATCTTAGGCCGAGTACATGGATACCAAACATGACATGCTTTAAAATTGCGCACAAACGTGCAGTGGCGACAAACTACATACATTTTTAAAAGCCTTTAAAAGCCTTTACAGGTTACCACTTTAGATTTACAGAGGAGGTCTACTGCTAAAATTACTGCCTTCAATCTGACCTTCGTGGTGATACCTCACATGCATGGTGCAATTGCTGTTTACATTTGACGCCAGACCAACGCTTACATTCGCTTTTGCGCGAGAGCAGGGGGGGGGGACAGGGGTGCTTTTGTTTTTTTTGCTTTTTTTTTTTTTTGCTTTTTTATCTTATTTTTAAACTGTTCCTTTCATTTTTTTTTTTTTTATCATTTTTATTGTTATGCCTGGGAATGTAAATATCCCCTATGATAGCAATAGGTAGTGACAGATACTCTTTTTTTTTAAAAATGGGGTCTATTAGACCCTAGATCTCTCCTCTGCCCTCAAAGCATCTGACCACACCAAGATCGGTGTGATAAAATGCTTTCCCAATTTCCCAATGGCGCTGTTTACATCTGGCGAAATCTAAGTCATGAAATGCTCATAGCTTCCGGTTTCTTAGGTCATAGAGATGATTGGAGCCATTCTGGTCTCTGATCAGCTCTATGGTCAGCTGGCCGAATCACCGGCTGCATTCTCAGGTTCCCTGTTGGGACAGGAGAGTCAGAGAAAAACATGGAAGATGGTGGGAGGGGGGGGGACATTCCCTCCCACTGCTTGTAAAAGCAGTCTAGAGGCTAATTAGCCGCTAGGATTGCTTTTACATGAAAGCCGACCGCTGGCTGAAAAGAATGATACCAAGATGATACCTAAACCTGCAGGCATCATTCTGGTATAACCACTCAAAGTCGTGAATGGCATACCTGAAAACAAAAAAATGGTTAACAATAAAACACAGTAAACAGTAAAGTATAAAAAATTACATACCTGAAAAGTAAACATGATAAAACATAACAACAATAAAACATTGCAGAATAGAATACAGTAAAAAAGAGCAGAACAATAGAGAGAGAATAGAGCGAGAGAGAACAATAAAACGACAACTATTTTTGTTTTTTTATTTATTTTTTTGTTTTTTTGTTTTTTTGTTTTTTTACACTTTTTTTTGTAACTTTTATAACTGTAACCGGTTCCAGGTTCGGGTCTCTCAAAATGCGATGGCATCTTGGGAGACCCTGTGAAAGTGTGCCTATTCTGTGCAGTGCTGTACCTTACACTAATAACTAGTGCATGGTAGCGTTCAAAACATTCACCAATGCAAAGACCAGGATTGTCAGGACAGGAGGGAAAATAATAGCGGGTGTCACGCCTATATCCGCGCTTGCTGCAGACACGACATCTTTTTTGGGGGGGTTCGTTGGATAGGGGTACTCGGGAGGACATAAAGAAAATGCCTCTCATGCAGCCAACTGCATTTGGTTGGGGATGTGAATGGGGAAAGTACGGGTGCTGCAGAAGCGGTGGGTTCCCAATTAGGATTGGCGAATGCAGCAGGAAGGGCACTATGGGCACGACGGGCCTGTGTTTGTCTTCTTCTTGGTGGCAGCGGGACACTACTTGTGCTTGCCACCTCACCAGCTTGAACTGCACTTATGGGACTCGCCACGTCACCAAGTATTACTGCAGTGCTGGTTTGACTACGACCGGGGTGTACTAGGCCGCTGGCGCTTGCCAGTTCACCAAAACGCTACCAAAAAAACTGTTAGCGATCGCAGGGATCAGGCCAGACTCTGCGAACGCTGCAGTTATGCGTTTAGTATTTTGTAAGTGTCAGTGATCGATCGATACTGCACTTGGGTGGGCTGGGCTGGGCTGGGCTGGGCCGGGCGGAGGGGCAAAACGCAGGTGCTAGCAGGTATCTGGGCTGATTCCGCTAACACTGCGTTTTTGGGAACCCTAAACTGCTGGGGACGCTAGTATAAATCTGATCGGATCAGATATTGATCCGTTCAGATACTATACCACTAAGGGAGGTGTACGGTGCGTGCGTGGGTGTTATCGCTACTGGGGCTAACCTGACGCTGCCTGGGGCTGGTGCTTGCCAGTTCACCAAAACGCTACCAAAAAAACTGTTAGCGATCGCAGGGATCAGGCCTGACTCTTCGAACACTGCAGTTATGCGTTTAGTATTTTGTAAGTGACAGCGATCGATTAATACTGCACTTGGGTGGGCTGGGCTGGGCTGGGCCGGGCGGAGGGGCAAAACGCATGTGCTAGCAGGTATCTGGGCTGATCCTGCTAACACTGCGTTTTTGGGAACCCTAAACTGCTGGGGACGCTAGTATAGATCTGATCGGATCAGATATTGATCCGTTCAAATACTATACCACTAAGGGAGGCGTATGCTGCGTGTGTGGGTGTTAGCGGTACTGGCACTAATCTCACGCTGCCTGGGGCGACGCAGACCCTAAACCTAACTTATATCACCGCCGAGCGATATGGGGGCTAAACCTTTATTAGGTAATAAACGGCGGTTGCCCTGACACTATAAAAAATAAACTAACTAACCAGCGTCACCCGTAACAGTTATACGGTGATCACTGGTGAAAGGGTTAACTAGGGGGCAATCAAGGGGTTAAAACCTTTATTAGGTAGTATATGGGGGTCCCTGTCGCTATAAAACGCTGACGGCGAACCTAAATATTTACCTCCCTAACTAGCGTCACCAGTGACACTAATACAGCGATCAGAAAAATGATTGCTTAGTGACACTGGCGACGGGGAGTGATCAAGGGGTTAAAACTTTATTAGGGGGGTTAGGGGGGTATCCTAGACCTAAAGGGGGCTAACACTTGCTGCCCTACCACACTAACTGTCACAAACTGACACCAATGCAGTAATCAGAAACAAAAAAAAAACTGCTTGGTGTCAGTGTGACGGGGGGGGGGGAGGATGAATAGGGGGTGATCGGGGGGATCGGGGGGTGTAAAGTATGCCTGGCATGTTCTACTGTGTATGTGTGTTGGTGTAACTCACTCGGATGTCTTCTTTCCTCGGCGCCAGAATGGAAAATACCGAGCCGAGGAGAGATGACATCACTTCCTCTGCCTCTGTGTACTATACAGAGGCAGGGGAAGATTCTCATTGGCTGGGAGCCATCGCGAGGGGGGGCCACGAATGGATGGCCTCCCCCTCATCTCTGAACGCTCCCAGTCAGAAGCCGACCGCCTCGGGCACCGGGGGGGTCCAATCGGACCCCCGCCCGCGGCAAGCAATCACGTACCAGGTACGTGATTTTGCCTGCCCGTGCCATTCTAGCGCAGTATATCTGCGTTGGGCGGTCGGCAACTGGTTAAGGAACGTAAAAATATAATAGCCAATTTTGAGTAGCCTCTGCCTTTTTGGATCAGTTCTCTCAACAATAATGCATATAAACCTAAATATGGAAATATAGAAATCATTGGAGTTGATCTACTGAAAGTTTAACTAAAAATAAAGCTTTTTTAGTTGTGGAGTCTGAAGGTGGATTAAACCATCTGTCTGGATTTTATTGTTGTCTAAGCCCCCATTAGGGAGGGTCACCCTTTCTATTTGTCCTGTTTACCATTATCATTGAAAGTAAAAGAAAATCACAAATTTTGGGTTGTCCCCAGAAAAGTAATAGAGGGGAAATCTTACAATGGGACACAGATGGCAACAAAAAAAACTGACCGGGGTTAAAACCCTCCCTTACTCTATCCAAAATGTAAAAAAAACGCTTTGCCTATAGTTCTACTTTAAGACAAACAGACTATGCAATTTGCAAGTTGCTCCACAGCTTAGTAAATGAAGTAAAGCTTTTCTTTACAAAGAATACCCAATCACATGAAAGAAAAGGAAAAATTAAAAAAAATGCATTTTTGCTTGCGCATGATTAGATGATGGAGTCAGCAGAGATACCCCTCGTTTACTAAGCTCTGGAGTAACTGCTCTTGCAAAGTCCCTCAGTCTATGGGGTTCCATGCTTTCTCACCTACAGTTCCTCCAGAGGTTACCAGGGGAAAATATTATAAAAAATTACACACATATGTTAATACTCCTCTTCCACCAATAAAAAAGACAACATTTTTTTTATTGGTGGAAGAAGGGTATTTCTATATGTGTGTAATTTTTGACACTATCTTCATTCAATATTTGACATGTTTAAATATATTTTGTATTTACTTAATTGAAATTACCGGTAGTTGTTTTTTGATACACCATGTGTCCTGGGAAAGCAGCTTCCCCTTAACTGGTATTCTAGTCACCTTTTTTTCGTTTGTATTAATACATACTGTATGCTGCAGGGACCATACTGACTTTGTGAGTTGGCTTATTTCTACGGTTTAAACCATTTTACCACTTTATAAGCAAAAAGAAAACTGACAGGGGGATCTAATTCTTCTCCACTGTATCCATCCCATTGGATATCGTATTAGATAAAATACTGCAAGGTTTCATGAGATAAATACTGTATATTTTTATGAAATACCGCATGCGGAATTCTAGTAGAGTTTTTTTTTTTTTTTTTTTTGTAATTCCTTTATTTAACAAAAAGTTGCATCTGTAAAAATGTGCAAAAGTAGTACATAGTACTACTGATAATGGAATGAGGTCTGCACAGCTTCAACAAGCACCAAGAAAATGACAATCTGCAAATTAAGCAACTACCGACATAATAAAAAAAAAAAAACATGAAAGACACAGAAAGAGGTGGCAGGTGGCAATCTCCAATGCTTACAGATGAAGAGCAGCATAAAAATGCAACTACATACAATAGGAAAAAATTTTATAAAAGAAGCCAGGGTTGTCAGAGAATCCCTGGAGGCCATAGTGACCCAGACAGGTCCAGCAACCAAATTAACAAAATATATTAGCTGGGTAACTACCAGAATTGCAAGGGATAAATCACCAAACTTCATAGAGGGTATGGGATGGGAATAAGGGAGGAGGGGGAAAGGGGCGTGAAAGTAGAGAAAAAGAGGTAAAGAAAAAAGGACCCAAGAAAGAAAGAAAAAAACAAGAAAACGAAGAAAAGAAGTCTCTCCTACCCAGGGCTAAGAAACAACCACAGGCCCAGAGGGCTCAGCCGAGTTGTGAGACCTCCTGCAAATGGGCATCAGTGTATACAAATTATTGCCACGGCCTCCATGTGTCACCAAAGATCTCCTCCCTATTATGTAGGGTAGCCGTGAGGCCCTCCATGTCCCTAAGTTCATTAATTTTGGAAAACCAAAGAGACTTTGAGGGTGGATTCACAGACCCCCAGCACAAAGAGATACATGGCTTTGCTGCATTCAACAAGTGGATCATAAGAGAAGCCTTATATTTTCAATGGGTCGTTCTGTGAGGTGCAGCAAGCATGCCACGGGCTTCCCGCCAGGTCAACATTGGTCAGATGTTTACCAGTCTCGGCCACTGTTGCCAAAACTGTGTCATTTTTGGGCAGTCCCAAAAAATATGTAGTGTCGTACCCTGTCCAGCAGGTGTCTGAAACCTGAGGAAAGAAACAGTGCAGAGTCGTGGGCACCTTGTACCATCTAGATAAGATCTTGTAATTGGTCTCCTGAATCTTTGTGGCAATAGAAGACTTCTGGGCAAAATGTAGAATTTTCCCATTTTGTGAATCAGCGGATTGCATGGCCAAATCAAGTTCCCATTTAGAGAGAAAACCAGAGGTAAAGTACTCTGGGGTCCCAAAATGTTGATTTAGTACTGGAAATGATGCCTGTCTGAAGTTCAGCAGTTTATTAAGGAATAGTCAGGGGTGAACTAAGGAGAGTTGAAAACAGCAGACTTTGACCTTCAACCTGGGGAACAGAGTGTTAGTCCAATGTAAAGATGCACATTAGCAACAACAATTACAAAAACCATGGGAAGAAGTCCCAGGATTTGTCCTAAAATAACACATCCCAAATGTGCTAGTCTATGATATCCAGGGAACAGGTACCCCTAAAAAAACTAAAACTTATCAAACTCATCAGAACCCACAAAGGCCATAAGGAGGTTTTATGAATAACGTGTCTAAGTTCATCAGCCACAAGGTCTCTGTCACCAGAAGTTCAATGATGGCTGCCTTCTTCTCTTCCATCATTACATCTAAGACTTCAAGGCGATACCATGAATCCTTATAGCATTACATAGCCCAATGGTCACTCAGCTCAGGTCTATACTCCCATTGGTGGAGCCCTCTAAACCACCATCCAGTGGGTATATTCTTACTTTTCTCTTGTCATTGATGGGGTCCATCAGTTATACACAAAGGGACACCAAGCATGCAGGTAATATTGTTCTTCCTTAGGAGAAAGGCTAGCAAGACCGGCATTTAGAAATGTACCTTGTGTTACATTAACAAGGCCAAAAAGATGTACAGTCATAGCGGCACCTTGTGTTAAATGTGTATTTGTAAATTAAATATTTTAATTTAAAGTGATATTAAAGGCTTTTTTAAATAAACAATATATATATATATATATATATATATATATATATATCATACTTACCTGCTTTGTTTAGCAGTTTTGCACAGAGCAGCCCTGATCTTCCTCTTCTCGAGTCCTTTTCTGGAGCTTGTGACCCCTCCCTTCTGCCCAGTGCCCCCATCCAATGAGGAGGGAGAGTCCCCGGAGAGCCAAGGCTCTTGTGCACATCGCTTGATTGCAATGGGGCTCAGGTAAGTTTTAAGGTGCTGGGGGGCTGCTGCGCAGAGAAGGTATACAACCACTTTAAAGCATATCTAAACACAAAAATGTCATATTTTGCAGCTTACCAGTGCTTACAGTATACAGTATGTAGTGACTGCATTAACTTTTCCAAGAAAACAAGTTCAGCAAGTACAGAAAATATCTGCGGATCTTGTCAGAAATGCACTGTTCTTGGCTCTTTCTGTGAGCTAAATTGAAAGCACAACCAATCTTGTCTTCCTTACAACCTATCTTCTGAAAACCACTAATTCTCCCATTCCCATGTAATGAAGAGCAACAGACCTGTTTGTTGTCCAAATCAGGAGAGTAATCTGGGTGGCAACCTGGGCTCCCTCCAATAGATACACTGGAGGAATGGCGTAGCCACCTAGGGAAAGAAACTGTATTATTTTCAGCATTAGGGGAAAATAAAGGAAAAAAAAACATAAAAGGAAACAAATGCAGCGACAACATCTAATGCCGCGTACACACGGTCGTACTTTTCGTCTACAAAAGTCGGACAGCCTTTCCGACAGACTTCCGGCAGACTTTCGGTGGACTTGCGGCGGACTTGCGGCCTACTTTCTAACGACCGGACTTGCCTACACACGACCACACAAAAGTCGGTCGGATTCGTACGTGATGACGTACACCGGACTAAAATAAGGAAGTTCATAGCCAGTAGCCAATAGGTGCCCTAGCGTGGCTTTTTGTCCGTCGGACTAGCACACAGACGAGCGGATTTCGGGGTCCGTCGTAGTTACGAAGTAAAGTTTTAAAGCATGTTTCAAATCTAAAGTACGTCGGATTTGAGGCTAAAAAAGTCGGTTGAAAGTCCGGAGAAGCCCACACACGATCGGATTACCAGCCAGCTTTAGTCCATCAGCGTCCGTTGGACTTTTGTAGACGAAAAGTAGGACCGTGTGTACGCGGCATTAGGGCTGGTAAGCCACAATATATAATACATTTTTGTTTTTGGGTTTAGATATACTTCAAGTGTTAAGAAGATTTAAAACACATAAATCCATAACTGTTACAAATATTGAATATATAAAATTCTTTAAAAAAATTATTTTAATTGATTTTTTTTTTTTTTACAAAAAAAACATTTTTTTACAGGATGACCAGGTTTAACCACTTAAGGACCACCCCATGTACATTACTGCAGCAGGGCGAACCTTTAGCACAAAAGCAGAGCAGAAACATGGATCTCTGTTTTCCTTTAGTCAAAGCACTCCTTCTACAGTTAGAAAGCACACAAAGGGAACACATGTAACCCTTTGATTGCCCCTGATGTTAACTCCTTCCCTGCTGGTGTCATTTATACAGTATCAGTGCATTTTTCTAGCACTGACCACGGTATTAGTGTTACTAGTCCCCAAAAAGTCCCTAAATCTATAACATAGTTTGTAGATGCTATAACTTTTGTGCAAACCAATCAATATATGCTTATTGAGATTTTTCTTTACCAAAAATATGTAGCAGAATACATATTGGCCTAAACTGATGAAGAAGTTAGGTTTTTTTTTACATTTTTTTATTGGAAATGTTTTATAGCAGAAAGTAAACAATATTGTTTTTTTTCAAAATTGTTGGTCTTTTTTTGTTTATAGAGCAAAAAGTAAAAACCGCAGAGGTGGTCAAATACCACCAAAATAAAGCTCTATTTGTGGGAACAGAAGGACATACATTTTATTTGGATACAGTGTCGCACAACCGCGCGATTGTCAGTTAAAATAATGCAGTGCCGTATCACAAACAATGGCCTGGTCAGGAAGGGGGTAGAACCTTCAACAGCTGAAGTGATTAATAATGTTAGCTTTTAATAATGTTAACTGTTGGCGCTATATAAATCCTGTATAATAATAATAATAATAATGCAAAAGGGATAGAATAGCAGCTTGCAGGCCAAGTTGCCCGATGCACACTGGGCCTTTTACTCTCTCTCACTCTTCTCCTTTGTCCAGACTCTCTGGTGTACATGCTCGCTAATGCCCAGGACCAGGCGGGGCTGCATTCATGTGACATCAACAATATGCCAGTACCCCGACTTAGAATCAAGCTATACACCCCAATGTCTCTGTATCATAACCTGAACTTGCTCAGGGTGTGACATTTTGAAGAAGACACCACAGAGCAGTGCCCTGTTCCACCAGTCCAGCTTGACTCTGCCACCTATCCCCTAGTGAAAAAAACTGTTGTGTGAGGCCTATTAGAGCCAGAGGCTCTAATAGGCTTCAAAATAGGCCAGAGGCTCTAATAGGCTTCAAAATAGGGTGGAACACTCTCTGTGCCCTGATCCCACCCAATTGTGTGACCCTAGCGAATTCATTTTTGCTATTTTCACACAACAGTTACTCCCCACCAATCAGAAGGCAGGTCAGTGAGACCTGTTTCCAGATTGGCCAAAGCGCTAGGTGATCCTTTTGGATCCTTAGCGTTGTTGAAGAGGAGACATGCTGGAGCCAGACCCGCCACTGCCCGGAGGACACAGGAGGAGAGGAGGACACAGCAGGAGAGGAGGACCCCGCCGCATAGTAAGTTCTGGACCTCTGGGGGGGGTACTGGCTGAAAGCACTGTGAGCCCTGCGGCCGCACCTGGTGCGCTGGTGCAGGGGGGTGCATCAGTGCCGTGCCACCGAAAGGGGGGTAGTGCTGGTTGTTGGCTGCCCCCCAGAAGAAAAGCCCATCAGCCGCCACTGATCACACTGAATGCAATGCTGTATGTTCTGTAGCCACTTCCTGCACGCCATATAGCAGAATGACGGCCGTAAAGTGGTTACGTTATCCTGACTGGGCATCATATGACGTCCAGCAGGATAAGCCACTTGCAGTGCACCGATTGGTAGTACGGTGTGTTGTTCAGACACGCCGCATCTCCAATCCTAGTAAAAAGCCTATGACGTGGGCTCTTTACCATGTGATGAGCTCTGTCCAATCACAGCTCATCACATGGTGACCAGGAAGTGCCGTTTATAGGCTTTTCCTCTACTTGCGCTGACAAGGTGCGAGTAGAGGAGAGCCAATCAGCAGCTCTCCTGACGGGGGGGTCTGTGCTGATAATCAGCACATTGATTATCAGTGCAGAACCATCAAGTATGTCCACTAGAGCCCACCAGGGATGCCAACCCATGCCCACCAGGGATGCCAACCCAAGCCCACCAGGGATGCCAATCAGTGCCCACTAGGAATGCAAATCAGTGCCCATTGGTAATGCCTACCAGTGCCTCCTCATAAGTGCTACCTATCAGTGCCATCTATCAGTGCCCATCATTGCCCATCAGTACCACCCATCAGTGCCGCCTATAAGTGCCCAATAGTACGGCCTATCAGTGCCACCTATCAGTGCTCATCAGCGTCACCTATGAGTGCCCATCAGTGCCTCCTATCAGTTCGCAGCAGTGCAGCCTATCAGTTCTCATCAGTGCTACATATCAGTGCCGCTTATCAGTGCCCATCAGTGCTGCATATTAGTGCCTCATTATTAGTGCCCATCAGTGCCCATCAGTGCAGCCTCATCAGTGCTCATCAGTGAAGGAGAAAATGTACTTATTTACAAAATTTTATAACAGAAACAAAGAAAAACGTTTTTTATTTTAAAAATGTTGGTCTTTCTTTATTTGTCTAGCAAAAAATAAAAAACCCAGTGGTGATTAAATACCACCGAAAGAAAGCTCTATTTGTAGGTGAAAAAAATGTAAAAATTTTGTATGGGTACAGCATTGCATGACTGCGCAATTGTCTTTCAAAGTGTGACAGCGCTGAAAGCTGAAAATTGGCCTCGGTGGGAAGGGGGTGAAAGTGCCCTACATTGAAGTGGGTAGTCAACCCCACTACACACTGTACTCTTTACTGTATGTTCCATTTTACACACAGCCCCAAGTGTATGCTTGGCTGTATGTTCTCTGCTCCACACAACTCCACTCTGTAGTCTGTGCTGTGCATTCTGCATTCCATATATCCCCAGTCTGTCTGTTATGCTATGCTATGCTTTCCATACATCACTAGGCTGTGTGCTGTGCTGTACATTATACTGTATATTCCACAGTCAGTATGCTGTGATGTACATTCTGTACTAAGCACTGTGTTACTCCATACAATCTGCCTGTTGTCCCCCACCCTTTCTCAGTAATGCCCCGCACACACGGTCGGATTTTCTGATGGAAAATGTGCGATCGGAGCTTGTTATCGGAAATTTCGACCGTGTGTGGGCTCCATCGGACTTTTTCCATCAGATTTTCCGACACACAAAGCTTGAGAGCAGGCTATAAAATTTTCTGACAACAAAATCCGATCACGTCAACTCCGACCATGTGTGGACAATTCCGACGCACAAAGTGCCACGCATGCTCAGAAGAAATTCCAAGACGGAACTGCTCGGTCTGGTAAAATTAGCGTTCGGAATGGATATAGCCCTTTCGTCAGGCTGCAATGTTTTAAATTGTTTAATGCAGCTCACTCTCTTCTTCTTTATAATGCTAGAAGAATGAAGTAGTTTTGCTGCTCATAGTCACACAGACTTCTCACAAACTTATTTCTTTATTATTTCTGTTGATTTCGTCAATATAATATTTGTATTTGTCACATCTGACTCAAAAATTAAATTTTTTTTTTTTTTGGTTAGTATTTTTTTCAAGCCTGATATTTTTTTTTTTTAAACTCCAGAATATTTTTGGGTGTGTTTTGTGTGTCAAGTTACCACAACACAATTATTATCTTGTATTATTTAATCTCAAGGATGTTGTTTGGTGTTGGTGTCTCTTGTTAATTTCACATTGTATTTTTGAAATGTACCTGCCTCCTCACAAACAAACTGTCCTTTTTGAAGGAAAACACACATAGGTGAGTATAATTGAAACAAAAAATCCTTTATTAAGGGATCATAACCAAATAAAGAGAGAGGCAACGCTGGAGAAACAGCAGAAATTGGTGGCCTGAGGAGTCCTTATCTAAGGGAGTTCAATCTGGTCCAGAAGTCCAAGAGATCATGAACAGCAGCAGATGACATCTGTGTCCCCAGGCTGTGGTCATACAAGAGCCTGCATCTTTGGTCAGACCAGACTGAAGCCAGGGTCATCACTCTCTTGTCTTCCTTCCACGCTTCCTTCCATGCTGTGTCTGTGGTGGTGGAGTTGTGGCAGGAGGAGGAGGAGGATGGTCCAACTCACACAGGTGGGTATTGGGTGTGATTTCGCCCCTCACCCCCTTAGTTAAGGTTTTATAAAGAAGGTCCTCACACATGAGGCGTTGGCCTTCCTGCATGCCCTGCAGTTTTGTGGAAGCCATGCAGGCAAAGGCCTCTTCAGGAGTGGGGAAGGCTCTGAGGGACGCAGAAGCCTCCTGAATCAGCCTGAGTGCTGAATCCTGCATGTTACTCCCCTTCCTGGGTCTTTTGTTTGGAAGATGGAGGGGAGGGACCTGTGATTCTGTCAGGCTCCTACTGGGCCCGACCTTCTCCTGGCTGCCACTTAGCCCCGCCTCCTCCTGGCTGCCACTAACCCCCGCCTCCTCCTGTATGCCACATTCCACAGCTTCCTCCTGTGTGCCACATTCCACAGCCTCCTCCTGGCTGAGGTCTTCCTGTGTATGAAAAAGGGACATCGTTTTAGTTTTTCTTCATCAATCACACATAATTTTCATCTCATGACTGTAGCAAATTGAATATTAACAAATATAACAGATTATCATTCTGAGCCCAGCATTTTTCATTCTTGTCCCAATTTTTGGTGCCCACTACTGTGTATTGATATGTAAAACACTTTATTAAATCAGCAATTAGTGATCAATAATAACATCTAGTAAACATCATTTATTTCTTGACCAGAAATCTGTAGAAGAATGCTATACCTGGCTCCAGCTGGGCTCCTCCACTTCTTCCTGGCTGGAAGTCCCAGGTTGGACATCGGAAGCCTCAGCTGGGGTGGAAGATAGGGTGGAAGGAAGAGTGGAAGGAAGAGTGGAAAGGGATTCCCTGACTTCAGTGTGGTCTGACAGAAAACAAAGTCTCTCATAGTAACACAGCCTGGGGACATAAATGTCATCTGCTGCAGCTCCTGATCTCTGGGAATCCGTGACCTTCTTGCGCTCCCTAAGATAAGTGCTCCTCAGGCCACCAATTTTGGCTTTTAAATAGGGGATGGTTGCTGTGGGGACCACCGGCTTCACCAACTCCAGCAGTTTCTCCAGCGCTGCCTGCCTCTTCTGTTTATTATTATATTGGGGGTCATTGAAGCCATCCATTTTATCTGCAATACACAAGACAAACCCTAATGTCAAGCTAAAGTCTTCTAATCTTGTCCCAATATAGGCCTCAATTTATAATCAGTATAGGCCCAAGTTTAAATGCTACCTTCGTTATCACGATCGGCGCTTCCAAAACTCCTTCCTCCGCTTACAGATCATAGTACTACGCACGCGTGTTACGCTTTATATACACTGCGCATGCGTGAAACTCCACCCGCCCCTGACGTTCTTTCTAGTCTATTCCCCGCCCCTTCTCGTTCGGCGCAGTGGGGGAAGAGCGCATGGTGGAGACACAGCAGGTGCATGCTAATTACAGCAATGAGGAGGAGGAGGAAAGGCTGGAGCCAGAAATGTCCCGATCCCGGAGGAGATAATTTAGGGCCTCAAATATGTCCTTTGGGGAGATGTTGGAGATGGTCGACATCCTGAAGAGGGCCGACTATGACGGGAAGTATGGACCTTGCCCCAACCCCAATGTCAGTAAGGCCAAGATCATGGCGAAAGTTGGCAAGAGTCTGCACCAGAATTTTGGGGTACGATGATCGAAAGATCAACTCAGGAAGCGGTGGTCGGACCTCAAATTAAGGGAGCACAAGCAGTACAGAAGGATCAGGAGAGTGCTGCAAAAAAGTAAGTAGTTGTCCTGTGTTCCTATTCGTTATTTTTATTCCGTTCGTGCTGCTCCATGTGCTTTTATTTACTGTTGTAGAGTTTAAAATGGCAACTTTCATGTTCATGGGCACGTTGTTCGTTCGTCAGAAACATTGTTCATTCGGCCTAGCAAACACCATTGTTTTGGCCATATGCATTTGAATACATTTTTGCTAGCCTACTTCTCTTAAAATAGTTTTGGTGTCTAGATTTGTAACTAGAATGTAATGCAAACTAGATTCTGTGTAAGGAGAGGACACTCAGCGGCTGTTTACACATCTGGACGCTGGAGCACTAGTGTGGGACACCAGAACACCCTTTTTATTATGGGGCCCACACAGGTGCTCCAGTGTATACTATAGGGGTGACTCCATCTGTGAAGCTTGTACAAAACAGGTAAGTATTCTAGCTTGACAAAGTGATAAAAATATTGCTTCCTCTTGGAAATCTGCCAAAACAGACAATTGTACCCCACTTCCAAGCAATGTTTCATGTTCCTATTTCTGCCATCAAATATCTGTGTGTTAAGTATACCTATTGTTTTTTTTACATAGGGGAGAAAAGACTCGGAGGACACCACTCATCCAAGGAGACCACAGACCCCCCCACCTCATGAGGAAGTGGAAATCCACCAAAGACAAGCAGAGGAGGAGGAGGGAGAAGTGGTGGAAATTGTCAAAACAACAGGTGAGTGTCTGCGACCACAGGCTCAGATAAGAGATGGATGACGGCAGATTTATAATACATGGTGTGTTTTTGTTTTTATATTTTTAGGTGATCGTGATGTTGTGGATCCAGGTCATTTCACCAGTGAGAGTGCCCAGATTCTGATCGGGGAGTTAATGGGGTGTAATAGGGACTTGGAAAACATCCAGAAAAACATCAATGATGTTAAAACCAAAATGAAGAACATCATTGATGTTTTAGGGAGAGTTTAAAACACCTCCAAATCCCTTACTTTTATTTGGTGTTTGGAATTGAAAAATTTTTCTGCTTTTTTGACATATTCGAGCAAAGCCAAATTTTGAAGATGCACACAGTGTGTCAACATGTGCTATCTGCCATCACGGGAGATCAATGTAGGCGTTTTGGGGGTGCAACCCCTTCCTCAATAATAAAGTAGCTGGGAGGAAGGGGTTGCACCCCCAAAACACGTCCCTTGATCCCCCATGATGGCAGCTAGCACATTTTGACATTCGGCAATTTGTGTGCATCTTCAAAATTTGGCTTTTCCAGGGGTGACTTCACCCCATCTGAACGGAATATCAAACACAGTTTATAAATACTCATGTCTGATATTGCCTTCAATTTCTACAAACGTTGAACTTTGTAAGTTCCAGATTTGTGTATTTCTTGTTGCTTTTAAACATACCTGTTTTACCTTAAAAGGACATTTCTACTTTTATTAATGTGACCCAAAAAATTGTTATACAACAAACATGTTGGTTTGTTTTAAAAACCTTTTATAAATGCACATGTGGTTCTGCTGGTATTAAAAAGATTGATAATCAAGAATGTTTTGTTGTGCTCTAATTGGTGTTTTCTGTGACAATGGGGGTTATTTCCTAAGGGCAAATCCACTTTGCACTACAAGTGCAGTTTCAGTGCAGTCTCAAGTGCACTTGTAGTGCAAAGTGGATTTCCCTTTAGTAAATAACACCCAACAGTGCTTTCTAATGTTACACAATCACGCCATTTTCAGGACTACCCACATTTCAGTCAGGGTCAGCTAAAAGAAACACAAGCAGTAAATGTCAGCAAATATTTTAGTAGTTAAAATTAGTTTTTTATTTAAAAAAATGTCTTAGACATTGTCTGGCATATTGATGGCCCCCTACCCGCAAAGTATTCAAGGTATCTTAGATGGACCTCACGGGCATTCGGGGGGGGAAAGCCAGGACGGCCAGCTTCAAGCGCCGTCAGGGTTGGTTAATTTCCAGGAATTCCGGCCTCAGGCCCAACTGAGGCAGCATAGTTGGCAGAATTTCGCCTTAAAAAGTTGTGGAGAACACAGCACGCCAGGATGATGTGATTCAGTTTATACTCCGCCATGTGTATGGGTGTAAGAAATAGGCTGAACTAGCTGGCCATGATTCCAAACGTGTTCTCTACCACTCTTCTGGCTCTGGCCAGCCGGTAATTAAAAACCCTCTGGTCCGGGGTGAGGGTCCTCATCCGGAATGGCCGCATAAGACAGTCCCCCAGCGCAAATGCTTCATCTGCAACGAAGACGAATGGGAGTCCTTCCACATTGTCTTCTGGAGGTGGCAAGCCCAAGTTGCCATTCTAGAAACGCCTGTAGAACTCCGTCTGGGCAATGACTCCACCATCCGACATCCGGCCATTCTTCCCCACGCCCACATACAGGAACTCATAAGTAGCCGAGACCACCGCCAACATCACAATACTATTGAACCCCTTATAATTATAATAGTATGACCCCAAGTTGGGTGGTGGGACGATGTGGACGTGTTTCACATCAATTGCCCCTCCGCAGTTAGGAAAGTCCCACCGCTGGGCAAAGTGGGAGGCCACAGTCTGCCATTCCTGTGGGTTGGAAGGAAACTGTGGAGTCAAACAAGAAAAATTAATTAATCATTTTGCACATAAACATGGAAAGCAGATTAGACACAAACACTCTTGGCCAACATCAGTATTACATTTATTTTAGGGAGTATTTAAAGACAAAGGTATAAGGTCCACCTATCAAATTCCACCCCCCCCCCCTTCCATGGGCCATTTGTAAAATTTTATGGGGGGGAGATGTTTTGGACAGGTAACCCTCTCCACTTCATTGAGAGATGAATGCATAAATAATGTGTATTACTTTGGTCAGACCCTCCTTACTTTACACTATTGGCAGCCCACTGGACAGGTAAGAAGAGTCGTAATACAAAGAGATAAATACACACTGTACACATTTTAGCACATTTTTATATTCTGCTATTACCTATCAAGATAATAACAGGATACCAAAAATGTAAACAGTATCATTTAAAAGTATTCAGGCAGGCCCTTGCACTGCATGCTTTGGGAAATGCATCCATAAATCTGACCACAAAAGAGGTGGGTATAGTGTGTATGGGTTTGGCAAAGTCAGCAGATAGAGGATTGGTATCAGCTGAGTTAGCAGTTGGGGGGAGGGAGGGTTCAAATGATTTTGGGACAGCAAAAAAAAGCCTCTGGCACTCTGTCTGAATTTAAAGCACAAATCACAATTTTACACATTTTAGGGGGTGTTTAGGGTAAAGCACTACTATGGAGCTGACAAAATACATTGTTACGTGACTACACGAGGTGGATATAGGGCCACGAGAGCATGATGGTGAGGTAAGTGAAGGCAAATTTTGAGACATAGAAAGTTCCCCTAATGGACTTTAAAGGCACATATGAAGGAATATTGGGAGAGTATATAGAGTAAAACGCCAGTTTATTCGTTACAAACAAATTTCTCAAGTAAATATCAAACACATAACATAAGTAAAAATAGGGAATGCAGTTCCATAGATATAAAGCTAATGATACCAATACGCTTGCACCCGACGCGTTTCGGAGTTGCTTTTTGCCTCCTTCTTCAGGGGTGATTGTAAGCTTTAAACAGAAATTTCTGTGTGGAAAATGGCATATACAACATATATAGTAAATATGCGTAAAAGTTAAACCAGAAAGCATAGAATTACATAAATGTACATTTCTTCGTTTACACTTACATTGGTATCTATGGATATTGGTTATGCATTCCAAGAAGTTTAAAAGCAGACAAACATGTTGACACATACTGCCCATCAGACGCGTCCCCTGAGCATGGTGTATAGAGCTTTGATGGAGTGTATCCAAGATATTTATATGACCCCCATCGAAGTAGAGGTAAATAGGTAAAAAGGTATGAGGTAGTTTTACTTCCTTTCAATAGGAGTAAGGGCCCATTGATCAAGGGCGTATAAGAGTTAGGATCTGAGATCACACTGAGGCCAAATGCGGGTCCTGTAGATTATGAGAATATATAGATAAGTACATGTAGGTAAAACATATAAGTGGCTGGAATAATGGGTAGGACGTCCTATAATGTATCCTACCTGATCAGCCTACAGTATACGGATCAGCAGCTGGTGGTGGAACTAGATCCGATAGAGCCCAAATAATCTGAAGGGTCTACATGCAGAAAGAGAAGGGATATATCAAAGCCCTAATTGTGTATTTCTAAAAAGAGGGGGGAGGGGGGGGGGAGAGGGGGGGGAGGGGGGGGGGGAGAGGGAAAAGGGGGGAGTGAGAGAGACAAGGGGAAAGAAAGGGAAGGAAAAAGAAAAATGAGGGGAAAAGGAGTGAGGGAGAGGAAGTGAGGAACAAGAAGGGGAAAGGAGACAGAAAGAGAAAAGAAAAGAAAGCAAGAAGAAGGGGAGAGGGGGGGGGGAAGGGGAAAGAGAGGGAAAGAAGGGAGAGGGGAGGGGGGGGGGAAAGAAGAGAGGAGGGGGAAGGGGAAAAAAAAAGGAAAGTGGGGGGGGGAAGGGAAAATGGAGGGGGGGGGCTGGGGGGGGGGCAGGGGGCGGGGGGAACAAACAAGGGGGAAAAGGAAAAGAGGGGGGGGGAAGAAAGAGGGGGGAAAAAGGAAAGGTGAAAGAGAAGGGAGGAAGAACAGTAAAAGAAAACCAAGGAGAAAGCAATAAGGGAAAGAAGAAAATGATACATAGAAATGCAGGTATCAGTTCAGATTAATGGCTGGGGATTTTAGTAGTGAATTCTCAGTCAATCAATATGTTTGGATTACTTACAGTTTTGTAACAGCAGCTCACACCGACAGCGTCCTGCTCCAAGCAGATGACGCTTGGTGTGAGCAAAGGCTGTGTATATAAAGCCCTCCCCACCAATCAGCTGTTGATGGGAGAGAGACAACAGCTGATCGTGGATGGTGGAGGAGGGACGGACGCGCTCTGACTGGCCCCCCGGGTGGAGCGAGCGCCGCCAAACCCCCACAGCGCATGCGTACGCAGAGGCGTGGCCACGCCTACTACACCCGCCGGCACGTCTAGCTTCCCCAACGGACTGCGCATGTCCGCTGGGGTCGCAAGATGGAGGACAGTGTGAAAAACACTGTACCTCACACAGCGCCACCATGAGCTGAGATCGCTCAGGCGGCTTTGTGTGCCGGGCAGACACATAGATCACAGTGTAGGGCTGGTGCAGAATATATTAAAGCACACACATTGTGCCTCTTGTAAGAGAAGGAAAAAACTACATATATATTCCAGAGGAAGCAATACTGATGGGCAGCATTATACAAGTTGGGACAGAATCTCCATGGAGGGGCACATAGTATTAAACGGTAGTTATGTAAATGGATATAGGGGGTGTGTACCAAGAAGTACGTCATATAGGTAGGGACCAGGGATATCACAAAGTATTGTACATATAGAGTCCAGATACCTATGTCCTGGGATAACGTAGTGTACAATAAGCAGGATGTATAGCAGCAGTTTGGTCAGTGACCCAGGGTATCGTATTATACAGTATGCAGAATAGATATCATACATATGATGACAACAGTTTGGGGTGCCCACAACGTGACAGTCTGATGTATCCTATAGTGCAACAAAGATCCAGCTTCTGGACAGATATCACAATGTACAGCATATAGAGTATACAACAACAGTCTGATCAGTGCCCCAGGATATCATAGTACACAGCATGCAGAATATGTGGCAACAGCTTGGGGTCCCCAAAGCATGACAATCTAATGTGTCCCATGGTACAGCAAGGGTCTCGTTCCTATAAAAGAGGTTTAGTAGGCATCAACCAAGCTAGGCTACTGCGTATGCTACTAGGCCCCAGGGCCCTCCTTTACTGGATAGTGGATAAAGAGGGGGGGGGGGGCGGAAAAAAACAGTGGTAGTATCCTCTATTATAGAGGATAGTTATAAGCAAGATGTAGATAATTTTAACCAGAGTCCAAGTATAGAATATAATTGTCTGTAGGGTTATCTTCTCTATTGCTCTCTACCACCTGATGAGAAACCCTCGAGAAAGGGCTTGAACCAAATGGTTTCATTTAAGCCTGGGGGTTCGGTGGCTCTTAAGTTATATATCCACCGGGACTCTAGCTGTAAAAGGGTCTTGTTCCAGTCCCCTCCCCTCAATTCTGGGTGTATCCGATCTAGAATAAGAAATTTAATTTTTGGGCATTTGCCATTATGTACTATTGAAGTATGTCTCCCCAATGGGAGATCGGGATCGCAGGTTTCCATGCTTACTAGATGCCTATATGCCCTCTTCCAGAATTCTGTTTTAGTTTTCCCTATATAGAAGCATGTACATTCACAGAGAAGTAGGTAGATTACCCCGTAGGTCTTGCAATTGGCAAAATGTTTGGGGTGGAAGGGCTGGCCATTTGGAAGAATCGGATTTTTAGTTGTAAGCATGTATTTGCAATATCTGCATTTACCACACATGAATGTTCCCTTATATTTACAGTGTGTTTTGTTAGTCCCTGCCTTGAACTCACTGGCTGTGATCTTGTCTCCCAGGGAGGTAGTCCTTTTAAACGTAAAAAGGGGTCTCTGTGGGACCAGTGGTCCTAGTGTGGATGCAACCAAGAGAGGAACTACTATACCCCAAAAAAGCAAATAAACCCGACAAGAATGATACCGATACCCTTAGAATCATTACCAAATTCAACAACCAACACAGACAGGTTAGGAACATTGTGACTAAATTTTGGCATATGCTACAGTGTGATCCAACACTAGGACCACTGGTCCCACAGAGACCCCTTTTTACGTTTAAAAGGACTACCTCCCTGGGAGACAAGATCACAGCCAGTGAGTTCAAGGCAGGGACTAACAAAACACACTGTAAATATAAGGGAACATTCATGTGTGGTAAATGCAGATATTGCAAATACATGCTTACAACTAAAAATCCGATTCTTCCAAATGGCCAGCCCTTCCACCCCAAACATTTTGCCAATTGCAAGACCTACGGGGTAATCTACCTACTTCTCTGTGAATGTACATGCTTCTATATAGGGAAAACTAAAACAGAATTCTGGAAGAGGGCATATAGGCATCTAGTAAGCATGGAAACCTGCGATCCCGATCTCCCATTGGGGAGACGTACATAATGGCAAATGCCCAAAAATTAAATTTCTTATTCTAGATCGGATACACCCAGAATCGAGGGGAGGGGACTGGAACAAGACCCTTTTACAGCTAGAGTCCCGGTGGATATATAACTTAAGAGCCACCGAACCCCCAGGCTTAAATGAAACCATTTGGTTCAAGCCCTTTCTCGAGGGTTTCTCATCAGGTGGTAGAGAGCAATAGAGAAGATAACCCTACAGACAATTATATTCTATACTTGGACTCTGGATAAAATTATCTACATCTTGCTTATAACTATCCTCTATAATAGAGGATACTACCACTGTTTTTTTCCGCCCCCCCCCCCTCTTTATCCACTATCCAGTAAAGGAGGGCCCTGGGGCCTAGTAGCATACGCAGTAGCCTAGCTTGGTTGATGCCTACTAAACCTCTTTTATAGGAACGAGACCCTTGCTGTACCACGGGACACATTAGATTGTCATGCTTTGGGGACCCCAAGCTGTTGCCACATATTCTGCATGCTGTGTACTATGATATCCTGGGGCACTGATCAGACTGTTGTTGTATACTCTATATGCTGTACATTGTGATATCTGTCCAGAAGCTGGATCTTTGTTGCACTATAGGATACATCAGACTGTCACGTTGTGGGCACCCCAAACTGTTGTCATCATATGTATGATATCTATTCTGCATACTGTATAATACGATACCCTGGGTCACTGACCAAACTGCTGCTATACATCCTGCTTATTGTACACTACGTTATCCCAGGACATAGGTATCTGGACTCTATATGTACAATACTTTGTGATATCCCTGGTCCCTACCTATATGACGTACTTCTTGGTACACACCCCCTATATCCATTTACATAACTACCGTTTAATACTATGTGCCCCTCCATGGAGATTCTGTCCCAACTTGTATAATGCTGCTCATCAGTATTGCTTCCCCTGGAATATATATGTAGTTTTTTCCTTCTCTTACAAGAGGCACAATGTGTGTGCTTTAATATATTCTGCACCAGCCCTACACTGTGATCTGTGTGTCCGCCCGGCACACAAAGCCGCCTGAGCGATCTCAGCTCATGGCGGCGCTGTGTGAGGTACAGTGTTTTTCACACTGTCCTCCATCTTGCGACCCCAGCGGACATGCACAGTCCGTTGGGGAAGTTAGACGTGCCGGCGGGTGTAGTAGGCGTGGCCACGCCTCACGACGTCTGCGTATGCATGCGCTGTGGGGGTTTGGCGGCGCTCGCTCCACCCGGGGGGCCAGTCAGAGCGCGTCCGTCCCTCCTCCACCATCCACGATCAGCTGTTGTCTCTCTCCCATCAACAGCTGATTGGTGGGGAGGGCTTTATATACACAGCCTTTGCTCACACCAAGCGTCATCTGCTTGGAGCAGGACGCTGTCGGTGTGAGCTGCTGTTACAAAACTGTAAGTAATCCAAACATATTGATTGACTGAGAATTCACTACTAAAATCACCAGCCATTAATCTGAACTGATACCTGCATTTCTATGTATCATTTTCTTCTTTCCCTTATTGCTTTCTCCTTGGTTTTCTTTTACTGTTCTTCCTCCCTTCTCTTTCCCCTTTCCTTTTTCCCCCTCTTTCTTCCCCCCCCCAACCCCCCCACCCCTCTTTTCTTTTTCCCCCCTCGTTCTTCTTTCCTCCGCCCCCTCCCCCCCCCCTCTTTTCCTTTTCCCCCTTGTTTGTTCCCCCCGTCCCCTGCCCCCCCCAGCCCCCCCCCTCCATTTTCCCTTCCCCCCCCCACTTTCCTTTTTTTTCCCCCTTCCCCCTCCTCTCTTCTCCCCCCCGCCCCCCACCCCCCCCCTCCCCTCTCCCTTCTTTCCCTCTCTTTCCCCTTCCCCCCCCCCTTTCCCCCCCCCCTCTCCCCTTCTTCTTGCTTTCTTTTCTTTTCTCTTTCTGTCTCCTTTCCCCTTCTTGTTCCTCACTTCCTCTCCCTCACTCCCTTTCCCCTCATTTTTCTTTTTCCTTCCCTTTCTTTCCCCTTGTCTCTCTCACTCCCCCCTTTTCCCTCTTCCCCCCCCCCTTCCCCCCCCCCTCTTCCCCCCCCTCCCCCCTCTTTTTAGAAATACACAATTAGGGCTTTGATATATCCCTTCTCTTTCTGCATGTAGACCCTTCAGATTATTTGGGCTCTATCGGATCTAGTTCCACCACCAGCTGCTGATCCGTATACTGTAGGCTGATCAGGTAGGATACATTATAGGACGTCCTACCCATTATTCCAGCCACTTATATGTTTTACCTACATGTACTTATCTATATATTCTCATAATCTACAGGACCCGCATTTGGCCTCAGTGTGATCTCAGATCCTAACTCTTATACGCCCTTGATCAATGGGCCCTTACTCCTATTGAAAGGAAGTAAAACTACCTCATACCTTTTTACCTATTTACCTCTACTTCGATGGGGGTCATATAAATATTTTGGATACACTCCATCAAAGCTCTATACACCATGCTCAGGGGACGTGTCTGATGGGCAGTATGTGTCAACATGTTTGTCTGCTTTTAAACTTCTTGGAATGCATAACCAATATCCATAGATACCAATGTAAGTGTAAACGAAGAAATGTACATTTATGTAATTCTATGCTTTCTGGTTTAACTTTTACGCATATTTACTATATGTGTTGTATATGCCATTTTCCACACAGAAATTTCTGTTTAAAGCTTACAATCACCCCTGAAGAAGGAGGCAAAAAGCAACTCCGAAACGCGTCGGGTGCAAGCGTATTGGTATCATTAGCTTTATATCTATGGAACTGCATTCCCTGTTTTTACTTATGTTATGTGTTTGATATTTACTTGAGAAATTTGTTTGTAACGAATAAACTGGCGTTTTACTCTATATACTCTCCCAATATTCCTTCATATGTGCCTTTAAAGTACATTAGGGGAACTTTCTATGTCTCAAATTTTGAATTTAGGATGTGGCACAACCTGCAGATAATTAGCCGATCAAACCCTCGTTCTCTAAGTGAAGGCAAATATGTATGAAGGACAAAACTAAAAATTACATAAAAATCCAGTATGCATGAGGACAAAGGGGACATTCACAGCATATTACAATCATGGTAATTATGGAATGAGGAAAGAAATACAATACATTATCAAACATTAAATACAATAAAATGTGATGTTAAAGGATAAAAATCTTACCTTAATATAATCCTTCTGCAGGACCTGGATGATGGCAGAACAGGTCTCTGGGATAATGATCCCCAGAGCCTGGGGGGAGATGCCTGTCGAGAACTTGAGGTCCTGCAGGCCTCTCCCCGTTGCCAAGTACCACAGGGTGGTGACTAGCCTCTGCTCCGCAGTGATGGCTTGCCTCATGCAGGTATCCTGCCTGCTAATATAAGGGGTCAGCAAAGCCAACAAATGGTGAAATACGGGTCCGTCATCCGGAGAAAGTACCTGAAATCATCAGGATTATTCTCACGAATCTCACAGAGCAAAGGCATGTGACAGAACTGGTCACGCTGAAGCAACCAATTCTTGGTCCATGAACTCCTCCCCACCCTGTTCATGGACTGGACTTGTGTCAAGGTAAGGACCCCAACACCAAGCCCCCGCACAGCATGAACTCTACGAGCAGAACATTTACGCAACATGGCTAGAGAATGGTCGGCTGCTCAGAACGAAGTAACAGAACGCACTGAAGAACAGCAAGGCCTGTGAAGAGCGACCTGAAAATCAGTAACGAATGAACAAGAACACAACGACAAGTCAATTGTACTCGCTGCACGCACTGAAGACCAGATACAAACCCACAAGCACAAACTGAACAGCAGAAAACGATCTGAAAGCCACGAGTCTGAAAAAGCGTGAATCGTCTCTCACCAAACTTTTACTAACACGAGATTAGCAAAAGGAGCCCAAAGGGTGCCGCGCTTGGTTCTGAACTGCCCTTTTATAGTCTCATCGTACGTGGTGTATGTGACCGCGTTCTTGGCGATCGGAAATTCCGACAACTTTGTGCGACCGTGTGTATGCAAAACAAGTTTGAACCAACATCCGTCGGAAAAAATTCATGGATTTTGTTGTCGGAATGTCCGATCAATGTCCGATCGTGTGTACAGGGCATAAGAGTCAAAAGACTTCACATTGTCATTGCTGTAAGGCCTAGAATAGACACACTTTGCCTGGTTACCATAAAAATAATCCTTCCATTCTGCATTTATAATGGATCAGGTTTGGAACAATGACACTGGTTAATGTTATTAATTTTTCTTCATTATTTCAAACTTTTTTTCCCTGTAACTTCCTCCATTTAAATGTGTAAAATACATTGTAGGATAAGAAATAAAAGGAGCGCTTATTTTTTTTTCTCCTTATTTTTTAATCATACCACCATTAAAAGTGGAGCATTGAGAGACAACAAGAGCAAGTTATCACATTTTCTACTTTAGATAGTTCAGTCAAGCCCCTCTTGTTAGCTAAATGAAGGGTTTTGATTCACTCTTGTCTTGCTCACGCAACTCAACACAAATTACATTCAATATATTCAGACAATGCATAAGAACTTGCTTTATTAAACATTTCTAATTAAAATAATTACGGGGCACCTGAATCTAAAATGCTTTTGTCATCCACAGTAATTACTCTGCTGCATATATTAAAAGTCTGGATACTGCTAAGAAGATGAATGTCAGTTTTGTTGTAATTGCAGAGTTTATTTGTAACCTTTTAAAATAGTTTAATAACTGAGGAAATATGAATGTATTATAGCCCACAATATTAATTCTGTATATAAATGTTTTCAAACTGAAAAATAAGACTACGCTAGAATGGCAGTAAATATTTGAGCAAAACAACACAATGTAAAATGACTAAATATAAAAGTTAAGTTTATCAAAAATAGTGGCATACCATAATCAGCAAAATATGACTATAATAACACACTAAAAACAGCGCTAATGTTGAGCTAGAACGGGTATATGTGGCCAACTTCACAAACAAAAGTCCTTTGAGAGAGAAGGGCAGTAAGCACAGTAGTTCAGAAAGTGTTCATAGATGATCAGAGTAAAGAAATTCAGTGTGCACCTTCCACCGATCCATCCACTTCCACCCTGTGAGAACACACTCCCCTAAGGGCATGGCCTACACGACGCCGGAAGTGACGCTTGCGCTCCACCACAGCCTGTATCACAACCAGGAAGTTAGAGTTCGCTACTTGGGAAGCTGAACCGGCTGAAGTTTACTATGGTGAAGTGCTGTAGCCTGTGTCTGATGCTTCCTTCTGATGTGCTCTTTTGATTGCAACAAAAATGTACGTATAATGTTTGAAGGGGGGTCTTTGTGTGATGTGAAGGGTTTTAAATAATAAACAGGATTACGCTATGTGCGCCTTTCTTTTGTTGTTTGGTGATTTATGAGCCCCGATCGTCTTGGATCCCTCCGGAGGGTTGCTGACAGTGGCCTGTAGTTTGGATCTCTCTTTTCTTGGATGCTTGTGGTTATCAGGCTCTGGTGAGTTTAACCCCCTGAGGGGAGTGTGTTCTCACAGGGTGGAAGTGGATGGATCGGTGGAAGGTGCACACTGAATTTCTTTACTCTGATCACCTATGAACACTTTCTGAACTACTGTGCTTACTGCCCTTCTCTCTCAAAGGACTTTTGTTTGTGAAGTTGGCCACATATACCCGTTCTGGCTCAACATTAGCGCTGTTTTTAGTGTTTTATTATAGTCATATTTTGCTGATTATGGTATGCCACTATTTTTGATGATGTTTCTGCATTTTTAAACGGCTGCTGTTCTAGTCTCACTTTTTTGTGACAGCAAATTGGTGTTACTTTTATATATTAATTTATATTTTTTTCTTTGCTTTATCACTGTTTCGGAACTGCTTGGGTCCCTGGCGCTGAGGGGTGTATCTTTGGGCCCTTGAATACACCTTTTCTTATAAAAGTTAAGTTAATTCTATTTTTGATCTTGTACTAATCAAAATTGCTGCTATCAGAATAAGTAGGTGCAGGATGTTTTGAGGGGAAGCAAACAAAATGCTGTTAAAGGTACACAGTTGTTAGTCAGGAAAAGGGGGGGGGGACACAACAAAGACTGCAAAACAAGTAAATAACAGCACCTTATAATAAAATAATACCCTAATAATACAGCACTTTCAACAAGAACAAGAATAAAATGAATAGGCACATGTTTAACAATCTCTTTATTATGAGGCCTGGTATTCTTGAATGATTTTAGTTGATAGGGAGTAGAAGAGGTTATGTTACATAACACCTCTCAGGTAACATACCCTCTTTTGCAAAATAGCACATTTTGTAACATTGAGCTCCATTCACAAAGCAGTATTTTCTTTTTAAAATTTGCAGTAAAATACCTCATAGCATTTTTTAAACATTTAAAAGAAAAAACTCTACTATGCAATCAACGGACATGCGCACTGAATTGCACACGGCGGCTTTGATGGAGTATTTCTCCGTTAACTGTGACTCAGTGGACAATCCTCTCATTCAAACCAGTCATTCCAGGCATGCTAATTGGGAATAGTGCTCGCCTTAAGAGGTAGAAATATCTAGACATACGGATGAACTCCTAGCCAGGATATGCAACTTGGAATCCACCTATAGGGCAAGTCTGGTGCGTTCCACTTATCAAGATTTCCTTAAAGTTTGGAAGGACCTCCGGTTCCTTTTATACCATGAAACAAAGCAGAAATTGGCCTGGCCCATCGTGCTATGTATATATTCTTTAATAAATCTGATTCATTATTGGATCGGGCTCTGCGTGGACCTTGCATCAGATATATCCCCCATCCCTTGGACTCTACTGGGCAGAAATTGACCACTTCTACAGCGATGGCGGCAGAATTCCACACTTTCTAATATTATCTTTACAACCTTGATTATTCCTTTTTGTCATGCTCCCCTTTCCCCAGGTTTCCAATGATGCAATCGTACATGGCATCCTCAGGCATGTCATCTCTCCCTTCTGAAAACCATGAGGAATTGGAAGAACCTATTACAGTGGAGGAGCTGGGATGGCATTGGCCCATTCCAAACTTAAGAAGGCTCCAAACCCAGATAATCTCATCCCAGCCTATTATAAGGCCTTTTTGAGGTATTGTCTCCTCACTTAGTCTCCACGCTTAACTCCATTATGGAGGGAAAGCCCATGCTACCAGACATTTTATGGGCAATAATCTCACCGTTCCCCAAGGAGGGGAAGGATCTTACTCAGTGGGGGAATTAATATTAGTCCAGACCCTGATTCCCTTTATATGTCCAATTTTGACCTATTACTGACCCAGTTGCAAACTGATTTACTCCTTTGGCACTTCCTCGCTTTAACCTGGTTTGGCCGCTGCAGTGCTCCTAAGATGATGATTTTGCTCAGGGTTTTTTATCTTTTGCAGGCTCTTCCTATCCATTTACCTCCAGTTTTCTTCATACGCATTAACCCTTTATTTCGGGAGTCTGTATGATCTCTCCGGAAACCTTGCATTCGGCTCCAACTTCTTCACCTTCCCAAACGCCAGGGTGGAATTGGCCTCCCAGATATACAGACTTACTACAAAGCGGCCCATCTTACTAGGCTGATCGAATGGCACTGTCATGCCGAGGCCAAACACTGGGTGGCTATGGAGATGGAGTACTCATGTGGAACCACGAAGAGCTGGCCATGGATCACTCTTTCGCTGACGAAGACTCTCAGTGAACATCCTACTCTTGGTAACACTTTGAAGGTCTCCATAAACACCTTTCTCAGCTCTTCTGTCTCTCTGTTACCCTCTCCCATGATCCCTGTTCTGGGTGACCTGGAATTTGAACGGGGCCTTCAGAGTGGGTCTTCCTGGGGCCTGATGGTAAGCTCTCTTCTTCTTCCCTGGCAACCTCAGAATCCCCTTTAAATTTCAGGAGTGGTCTCAAGCTCTGACATTTTATTTGTAAATGTTCTCCTGATTTTTTTTGACAACTCACGGAACTGGAGACTATCTGTCACAGACGGGAAAAAATTCCCCATAGTCTTTCCATCATATATGCAGCTCTGATTCAGCCTACATAACATGGAAAGGTTTTTCATACCACTTCAGCTAAGTAATGAGTCCATTTTCTTTGTTTCTCAAGAGTTAAGCCTCACAATTAGGGATGAGCTTCGTGTTCGAGTCGAACCCATGTTCGACTCGAACATCGGCTGTTCGACCGTCCGTCGAATTGCGAACGTTATGGGCCGTTCGCGCCAAATTCGTGTGGCGCGTCACGGCCCATAATTCACTGCGGCATCGCAGTGCATTGCTGGCTGATGATTGGCCAAGCATGCACTATGACCCGCATGCTTGGCCAATCACAGCGCCGTCAGTAGAGAGAGCTGTAATTGGCCAAAGCCAGGGTGGCTTTGGCCAATTATGGCTCAGGGGATTTAGTACACGCCCCACACTATATAAGGCCGCCTGCACGACGGCCCTGTTTAGTGTGTTCCGGTGTGCTGATAGAGAGAGAGACAGACAGTGTCATTTGATTTGAGTTAGATAGATTAGGCTAGATCTGTTCCTGCTATTTACATTTAGTGCAGTGCGTCCTGCTCACAGTGTTCAGCTAGATCCGTTCCTGCTATTTACATTTAGTGCAGTGCGTCCTGCTCACAGTGTTCAGCTAGATCTGTTCCTGCTATTTACATTTAGTGCAGTGCGTCCTGCTCACAGTGTTCAGCTAGATCCGTTCCTGCTATTTACATTTAGTGCAGTGCGTCCTGCTCACAGTGTTCAGCTAGATCCGTTCCTGCTATTTACATTTAGTGCAGTCAGTGCGTCCTGCTCACAGTGTTCAGCTAGATCCGTTCCTGCTATTTACATTTAGTGCAGTGCGTCCTGCTCACAGTGTTCAGCTAGATCCGTTCCTGCTATTTACATTTAGTGCAGTCAGTGCGTCCTGCTCACAGTGTTCAGCTAGATCCGTTCCTGCTATTTACATTTAGTGCAGTGCGTCCTGCTCACAGTGTTCAGCTAGATCCGTTCCTGCTATTTACATTTAGTGCAGTGCGTCCTGCTCACAGTGTTCAGCTAGATCCGTTCCTGCTATTTACATTTAGTGCAGTGCGTCCTGCTCACAGTGTTCAGCTAGATCCGTTCCTGCTATTTACATTTAGTGCAGTGCGTCCTGCTCACAGTGTTCAGCTAGATCCGTTCCTGCTATTTACATTTAGTGCAGTCAGTGCGTCCTGCTCACAGTGTTCAGCTAGATCCGTTCCTGCTATTTACATTTAGTGCAGTGCGTCCTGCTCACAGTGTTCAGCTAGATCCGTTCCTGCTATTTACATTTAGTGCAGTGCGTCCTGCTCACAGTGTTCAGCTAGATCCGTTCCTGCTATTTACATTTAGTGCAGTCAGTGCGTCCTGCTCACAGTGTTCAGCTAGATCCGTTCCTGCTATTTACATTTAGTGCAGTGCGTCCTGCTCACAGTGTTCAGCTAGATCTGTTCCTGCTATTTACATTTAGTGCAGTGCGTCCTGCTCACAGTGTTCAGCTAGATCCGTTCCTGCTATTTACATTTAGTGCAGTGCGTCCTGCTCACAGTGTTCAGCTAGATCCGTTCCTGCTATTTACATTTAGTGCAGTGCGTCCTGCTCACAGTGTTCAGCTAGATCCGTTCCTGCTATTTACATTTAGTGCAGTCAGTGCGTCCTGCTCACAGTGTTCAGCTAGATCCGTTCCTGCTATTTACATTTAGTGCAGTGCGTCCTGCTCACAGTGTTCAGCTAGATCTGTTCCTGCTATTTACATTTAGTGCAGTGCGTCCTGCTCACAGTGTTCAGCTAGATCCGTTCCTGCTATTTACATTTAGTGCAGTCAGTGCGTCCTGCTCACAGTGTTCAGCTAGATCCGTTCCTGCTATTTACATTTAGTGCAGTGCGTCCTGCTCACAGTGTTCAGCTAGATCTGTTCCTGCTATTTACATTTAGTGCAGTGCGTCCTGCTCACAGTGTTCAGCTAGATCCGTTCCTGCTATTTACATTTAGTGCAGTCAGTGCGTCCTGCTCACAATGTTCAGCTAGATCCGTTCCTGCTATTTACATTTAGTGCAGTCAGTGCGTCCTGCTCACAGTGTTCAGCTAGATCCGTTCCTGCTATTTACATTTAGTGCAGTGCGTCCTGCTCACAGTGTTCAGCTAGATCTGTTCCTGCTATTTACATTTAGTGCAGTGCGTCCTGCTCACAGTGTTCAGCTAGATCCGTTCCTGCTATTTACATTTAGTGCAGTGCGTCCTGCTCACAGTGTTCAGCTAGATCCGTTCCTGCTATTTACATTTAGTGCAGTCAGTGCGTCCTGCTCACAGTGTTCAGCTAGATCCGTTCCTGCTATTTACATTTAGTGCAGTGCGTCCTGCTCACAGTGTTCAGCTAGATCTGTTCCTGCTATTTACATTTAGTGCAGTGCGTCCTGCTCACAGTGTTCAGCTAGATCCGTTCCTGCTATTTACATTTAGTGCAGTCAGTGCGTCCTGCTCACAGTGTTCAGCTAGATCTGTTCCTGCTATTTACATTTAGTGCAGTGCGTCCTGCTCACAGTGTTCAGCTAGATCTGTTCCTGCTATTTACATTTAGTGCAGTGCGTCCTGCTCACAGTGTTCAGCTAGATCCGTTCCTGCTATTTACATTTAGTGCAGTGCGTCCTGCTCACAGTGTTCAGCTAGATCCGTTCCTGTTATCTTCCTACTGACAGGCAGGCTTGTCTGGTTACAGTATATAAAGCTACCTGAAGAAAATTACAGGTGTTCTATCCCAGCTTAGTGCAGCTACAGGCCATTAGTATGTCTGGAAGGCCAAGAAGGAGAGGCAGACAGTCACAAGCCAATAAGAGAGGGCAAGCAGGCTCTGTGTCTAGTGCTGGTCGTGGAGACGGTGCATCCTCATCAGCACGTGGCCATGGGACACGCTTGGCCTTTTTTTCGGCAGCTGGCCGTGTTGAGCCGCAACATGCGGAAGATTTGGTCGAGTGGATGACCAAGCCGTCCTCATCCTCCTCATCCTCTCTCACCCATGC
Organism: Lithobates septentrionalis; assembly: GCA_037952835.1. Taxonomy (NCBI): domain Eukaryota; kingdom Metazoa; phylum Chordata; class Amphibia; order Anura; family Ranidae; genus Lithobates; species Lithobates septentrionalis. The sequence goes on along the minus strand of JBBDGP010002517.1, from coordinate 127,348 downwards.
CCAGGGTGCTTTGTCTGGCAAAGCAGCGGCCTCTTCCCTCAGCTCAATGTCATCAGTGACTCCTTCCCTAGCTCCACCATGTCCTCCTGAGGATTCCCTCGAACTGTTTGACCACAGTGTTGGGTACATGCTCCAGGAGGATGCCCAGCGTTTGGAAGGCTCTGATGATGATACTGAGCTCGATGAAGGCAGTAACATGAGTACGGACAGAGGGGGTGCCCAAGAAGGACAGCAATCTGGCAGTCATGCTCCCCCTGCTGCAGCATACTGCCAGGTTTGCTCCAGTGATGAGGAGGGAGGGGATGATGAGGTCACTGACTCAACGTGGGTGCCTGATAGGAGAGAGGAGGAGGAGGAGGAGGCGGCACATCACCAACGAGGCAGGATGCCCTCCAGGGGCCAGCCTAAGGGCAGCACATTGACTGCATCACACCCCAAAGCTCCACATGTGCAGGGCGCTGCAGTCTCTGCGCGTTATTCAAAAAGTTCTTTGGTGTGGGCCTTTTTTGAGACGAGTGCATCAGATCGCACCGCTGCTATTTGCAACATATGTCTCAAGCGTATCTCGCGTGGCCAAAACATCTCCCGCTTGGGTACCACATGCTTGACCAGACATATGTTGACCTGCCATGCAGTTCGTTGGCAAGCATATCTAAAAGACCCACACCAAAGAACAAAGAGGATCTCTCCTTGCTCCTCATCAGCTGAGATTTCCAACCCCACTAGACCTTCAGTCCTCTCTGAGACCTGCAGTGAGAGGAATGAAGGTGTAGAATTAGGTGTGTCACAGCCAAGTACTTGTGGGCAATCTGCTTTTGGTACACCGACGTCAGATTGTACCAGGCAAATTTCCCTGCCCCAGCTGCTGCACCGCCGAAAGAAGTTTGCTCCCAGCCATCCACATGCCCAGCGGTTGAATGCTAGCTTGGCAAAATTGCTAGCACTTCAACTGCTGCCTTTTCAGTTGGTAGACTCTGCCCCCTTCCGTGAGTTTGTGGAATGTGCGGTTCCTCAGTGGCAGGTACCCAAACGCCACTTTTTCTCACGGAAGGCGATTCCGGCTCTCTACCGGCATGTGGAAGGCAATGTCCATGCCTCGCTGGACAGGGCGGTCAGCGGTAAGGTGCATATTACCGCTGACTCATGGTCCAGCAGGCATGGACAGGGACGTTACTTAAGTTTCACGGCGCATTGGGTGACTCTGCTGGCAGCTGGGAAGGATGCAGGACAAGGTGCAGTAGTGTTGGAGGTTGTTCCGCCACCACGCCTCCAAAATGCTGATTGTGACACACCTCTCTCCTCCACCCCCTCCTCTTCTTCTTCCTCCATGGCCTCTTCCTCGGAACCAGCGGTGCTCCGTAGGCGTTCAAGGGGCTACGCAAGTACGCAGGCCAAAAGATGCCATGCGGTGCTTGAGCTGGTGTGCTTGGGGGACAGGAGCCACACTGGGGCAGAGGTTCTGTCAGCTCTGCAGGGGCAGGTTCAGAGGTGGTTGACGCCACGCCAACTTAAGGCAGGAATGGTGGTTTGCGACAATGGCACCAACCTCCTCTCTGCCCTCCGACAGGGACAACTGACCCATGTGCCCTGTTTGGCTCACGTCCTTAACTTGGTGGTGCAGCGGTTCTTGGGCAGGTACCCGGGCTTACAGGATGTCCTGAGGCAGGCCAGGAAAGTCTGTGTGCATTTCCGCCGGTCATATAATGCCAGTGCTCGGCTGACGGACCTCCAAAAGGGGGTTTAACCTGCCCAAGAACCGCCTAATCTGTGACATGCCCACCAGGTGGAACTCAACGTTGGCCATGCTGCAGCGGCTGCACACGCAGCAGAGGGCCATCAATGAGTACCTGTGCGACTATGGCACCAGGACAGGGTCAGGGGACCTTGGTTTTTTTTCCCCACGCCAGTGGGCCATGATCAGGGATGCATGCACTGTCCTGTCACCATTCGAGGAGGCCACGAGGATGGTGAGCACTGACAGTGCATGCATCAGTGACACTGTCCCCCTTGTCCACCTGTTGGAGCACACGCTGCGTGGAATAATGGACAGGGCACTTGAGGCAGAACAGAGGCAGGAAGAGGAGGACTTCCTTAGCTCTCAAGGCCCCCTTTATCCAGACAGTGTTCCTGCGTGCCCGCCGATCACACAGGAAGAGGACGAGGAGGAGGAGGAGGAGGAAGATTGTGTCAGTATGGAGGTGGAGCCTGGCACTCAGCATCAGCAGTCTTTAAGGGATCAGTCCCAAGGAACTCATGGACTTGTACGTGGCTGGGAGGAGGTGGCTGCGGACGTTGTTGTCCTTAGTGACCCAGAGGACTCCGGACCGAATGCCTCAGCAAACCTACGCTGCATGGCCTCCCTGATCCTGCAAAGCCTGCGTAAGGATCCTCGTATTCGTGGTATCAAGGAGAAGGACCAATACTGGCTGGCAACCCTCCTTGATCCACGTTACAAGGGTAAGGTTGCGGACCTTATCTTGCCATCGCAGAGGGAGCAGAGGATGAAACATCTTCGGGAGGCCTTGCAGAAAGGTCTGTGCAACGCGTTCCCAGAGACTGGGAGGTTACAAACTCCTGTTTCTGGACAACGTGTTGCTGAGGCTTCGGTCAGTCAAAGAAGGAGCGGTGGAGAAGGTGGCCGTCTGACCGATGCGTTCAGACAATTTTTTGGTCCGCAGCCCCAAGGTATGATCGGTTCCAGCAACCATCGCCAGCGTCTGTTTTACATGGTGCAGGAATACCTAGGGGCAAGATCAGACTTGGACACCTTTCCCACCGAAAATCCTCTGGGTTACTGGGTCTTGAGGATGGATCACTGGCCAGAGCTTGCACAGTATGCAATTGAGCTACTGGCCTGTCCTGCATCCAGCGTTCTTTCGGAACGCACATTCAGTGCTGCTGGAGGCGTGGTAACCGATCACAGGGTGCGTCTGTCCACCGACTCGGTCGATCGGCTGACCTTCATAAAAATGAATCAGTCTTGGATCACCACCAGCTACCAAGCACCTGATGCTGATGTAACTGAATAATTTTTTTCAGATCCCTTCAAAGACTGCCTATGCTGATGCTGAGTGACTATCCCTGAGTAATTATCCTCTTCCTCCTCAATCATCACGCTGATAGCTTGTAAGAACATTTTTGGTTCTGGGCGCCACCACCAGTGCCTAAGGCCCAATTTTTCAGCCCCTGTTTAACAGGGGCGTGTAATTACAATTTTTGATGTAATACTTTGCAGCAGGGCTCGTTCCTGCATTCCAACTAGAGTGTCTGTGAGGGGTTGCAGTGTTGTGGCACCAGCACCAGTGCCTAAGGCCCAATTTTTCTGCCCCTGTCTAACAGGGGCGTGTAATTACAATTTTTGATGCAATACTTTGCAGCAGGGCTCATTCCTGCGTTCCAACTAGAGTGTCTGTGAGGGGTTGCAGTGTTGTGGCACCAGCACCAGTGCCTAAGGACCAATTTTTCTGCCCCTGTCTAACAGGGGCGTGTAATTACAATTTTTGATGCAATACTTTGCAGCAGGGCTCGTTCCTGCGTTCCAACTAGAGTGTCTGTGAGGGGTTGCAGTGTTGTGGCACCAGCACCAGTGCCTAAGGCCTAATTTTTCAGCTCCTGTTCAACAGGGGCATGTAATTACAATTCTTGATCTAATATTTCACAGCAGGGCCCTGTGAGGGCTTACAGTGTTGTGGCCACAGCAACACCTAAGGCCCAAATTTCTGCTGAGTATATAGGGCAGGACCCTACTTTCAAACATCTAACTTACAAACGACTCCTACTTGCAAACGGAAGGAGACAACAGGAAGTGAGATGAAATCTACCCCTAGGAAGGGAAATTCTCTCCTGTAAGAGTTAATATGGGAAAACAATTTCTCCTTTCCACTGATGCTTTCCAATCCTTGTTCCACAAAAAAACCCAAATTTTCAAAAAACATTTTTCATTGGGACAAAAAAGTGAGGTGAAATCTTCTGAAGAGGAGGAAAGACAGCAAAACAAATGTCACAGGGGTGATAACCCTTCCCTATGTTTTCCAAAAAGCTTAAAAAAGATTTTTTGGCTGGAGCTAAACACGTTAAAAATGTACCCGTTCAAAATTACAAAGAGATTCTACTTAACAACAAACCTACAGTCCCTGTCTTGTTTGCACCGCCTGTATACTGCTGTTCAGAGTATATAGGGCCTTTCCTTATTTTAATTTGGGTGCGGGGTTCCCCTTAATATCCATACAGGACCCAAAGGGCCTGGTAATGGACTGGGGGGGTACCTATGCCGTTTGTCTCACTGATTTTCATCCATATTGCCATGACCCGACATGACATTAAACCCGCAAGCAGTTTTAAATGAGATTTTTTCCTTTAAAAATGACATTTGGTGCAGGGACTGTTCTAAACATGGGAAACACGCGTCACTTTACAGGCATACTATAGACACCCCCCAGGTACGATATTTAAAGGAATATTTCACTTTTTTTTTTTTACTTTAAGCATCATTAAAATCACTGCTCCCGAAAAAACGTCCGTTTTTAAAACTTTTTTTTGCATTGATACATGTCCCCTGGGGTAGGACCCGGGTCCCCAAACCCTTTTTCGGACAATACCATGCAAATTAGCCTTTAAAATGAGCACTTTTGATTTCGAACGTTCGAGTCCCATAGACGTCAATGGGGTTCTAACGTTCGTGCGAACTTTCGGTCCGTTCGCGGGTTCTGGTGCGAACCGAACCGGGGGGTGTTCGGCTCATCCCTACTCACAATGGTTGTATCAAGGTGCAACTGAACCACCTACATACCCCAATGCCTTGTGGATGGTACAGGGTAGTGTGCTACTTCTTAATGTCTAGTGAGTGGTTTTGTTATCAGCAACTTGGCATTGCATGCCATTGCTGGGCCTGTCATCTACTAGGACCCCCAGGTCCTTTTCCATCCTAGATTCCCCCAGAGGTTCTCCCCCTAGTGAGTAGATTGCATTCATATTATTGCCACCCAAATGCATTATTTTACATTTTTCCACATTAAACCTCATTTGCCATGTAGTTGTCCACCCCATTCCTTTGTTCAGATCTTCTAGCAAGGTTTCCACATCCTGCGGAGAAGTTTTTGCCCTGCTTAGCTTAGTATCATCCGCAAATACAGAGATTGAACTGTTTATCCCATTCTCCAGGTCGTTTATGAACAAATTAAATAGGATTGGTCCCAGAACATTTACATTGTTTCCAGCGATTGTTAACAGTTATTATCAGTTTATCAAGGGCTAATTCTCTCTGGTGGTACCTCTCACTGCTTTGAAAAGATAGTCAATCCAAAAAAATGGTCTCCCTAAGGCAGTGGTCATCAACCCTGTCCTCAGGGCCCACTAATAGGCCAGGTTTGCAAGATAACTGAAATACATCACAGGTGATATCATTTGCTGCTCAGTGATTGCAGTATTCTAGTCTGCCTCTCCCCAAAGTAATACATAAAACCTGACCTGTTAGTGGGCCCTGAGGACAGGGTTGATGACCACTGCCCTAAGGCCTTTACAAGCTTTTGACACTCTGAAGTAAGCTTATCTGACCAGACCAGCATTACTGTGGCAACTCTGTGTTGCAGAGTGTGCAAGGTGAAAAGCACCTCGAACGTTCCTTTTTAAAAAAATATCCCTGAAAAGAGTTATGGTGTTGAAGATCAGGAATTATTGACCTTGAAATTGGTCTTAGAAGACTGGTGGCAAATTCTTCTAGGTTCTCCATATCTTTTTACTTTCTTTACTGATCACAAGAACTTACTATAACTACAGTCCACCCAGCATTCCAATCTAAGACAAGTCTCAATGAAACCCTTTTCTTTTCCTGTTTTAAATTTGTCTTCATGTAAACACCTGATTCCCACAGTACTAAAGCCGATATTCTTATGCATTCCTTTGATCCCTCTTGACCATGATGCCACCCCTAAACTGGAGCCCATTATTCAACCTGTTTTATTTCTCAACGCAACCTCCCTAACAAAGACCTCTATGCCTCTTGCAAAACCTTGGTACTGCCAAATCTTATAACCAACATTCTCTACTTGGCTCACAGGGTCAAAGTGGCTAGTCATTAGGGATGAGCTAAACACCCCCCGGTTCGGTTCGCACCAGAACCTGCGAACAGACCGAAAGTTCGCCTGAACTTTAGAACCCCATTAAAGTCTATGGGACTCGAACGTTCAAAATCAAAAGTGCTAATTTTAAAGGATAATATCCAAGTTATTGTCCAAAAAAGGGTTTGGGGACCCGAGTCCTGCCCCAGGGGACATGTATCAATGCAAAAAAAAACTTTTAAAAACGGTAGTTTTTTTGGGAGCAGTGATTTTAATGATGCTTAAAGTGAAAAAAAAAGTGAAATATTCCTTTAAATATTGTACCTGGTGGGGGTGTCTATAGTATGCCTGTAAAGTGGCGCGTGTTTCCCATGCTTAGAACAGTCCCTACACAAAATGACATTTTTAAAGGAATAAAAGTCATTTAAAACTGCTTGCGGCTTTAATGTAATGTCAGGTCCCGGCAATATGGATTAAAATCAGTGAGACAAACAGCATGGGTACCCCCCACCCCCAGTCCATTAGCAGGCCCTTTGGGTCCTGTATGGATATTAAGGGGAACCCCGCACCCAAATTAAAAAAAGGAAAGGCGTGGGGTCACCTGGCCTTATATACTCTGAACTGCAGTATACAGGCGGTGCAAACAAGACAGGGACTGTAGGTTTGTTGTTAAATAGAATCTGTTTGTAATTTTGAACTGGTACATTTTTAAAGTGTAGCTCCAGCCAAAAAATCTATTTTTAAGCTTTTTGGAAAACATAGGGAAGGGTTATCACCCCTGTAACATTTGTTTTGCTGTCTGTGCACCTCTTCAGAAGATTTCACCATACTTTCTCTCCCAATGACAAATGTTTTTTGAAAATTTGGAGCTTTTAGTGAAACAAGGATTGGTGATAAAGCATTAGTGAAGAAGAGACACGTTTTTCCCATATTAACTCTTACAGGAGAGAATTTCCCTTCCTAAGGGTAGATTTCATCTCACTTCCTGTTGTCTCCTTTCGTTTGCAAGTAGGAGTAGTTTGTAAGTTGGATGTTTGAAAGTAGGGGCCTGCCCTATATACTCTGCAGAAATTGGGGCCTTAGGTGTTGGTGTTGCCACAACACTGTAAGCCCTCACAGTTACTCTTGGCGGGCGCTGAAACGGGCCCTGCTGTGAAATATTATATCAAGAATTGTAATTACATGCACCTGTTGAACAGGGGCAGAAAAATTGGTGGTGGTGTTGCCACAACACTGTAAGCCCTCACAGTTACTCTTGGTGGGGGCAGGAATGGGCCCTGCTGTGAAATATTAGATCAAGAATTGTAATTACATTTCCCTGTTGAACAAGGGCAGAAAAATTGGGCCTTAGGCACTGGTGCCACAACACTGCAACTCCTCACAGATACTCTTGTTGGAGCGCAGGAATGAGCCCTGCTGCAAAGTATTGCATCAAAAATTGTAATTACATGCCCCTGTTAAACAGGGGCTGAAAAATTGGGCCTTGGGCACTGGTGCTGGTGCCACAACACTGCAACCCCTCACAGATACTCTAGTTGGAGTGCAGGAATGAGCCCTGCTGCAAAGTATTGCATCAAAAACTGTAATTACATGCCCCTGTTACACAGGGGCAGAAAAATTGCCACAACACTGCAACCCCTCACAGGTGCTATAGTTGGAGCGCAGGAATGATCCCTGCTGCAAAGTATTGCATCAAAAATTGTAATTATACACCCCTGTTAAACAGAGGCTGAAAAATTGGGCCTTGGGCACTAGTGCCGGTGTCACAACACTGCAACCCCTCACAGATACTATAGTTGGAGTGCAGGAATGAGCCCTGCTGCAAAGTATTGCATCAAAAATTGTAATTACACGCCCCTGTTAAACAGGGGAAGAAAAATTGGGTCTTGGCCACTGGTGGCCAAGGCCCAAGAAAATGTTCTTACAAGCTATCAGCATACATATTGAGGAGGAAAAGGATTGTGACTCAGCATAACAGGATAGTCACTCAGCATCAGCATAGGCAGTCTTTGAAGGGATCTCACATTTAAAAAAAATCAATCGGTTACATCAGCATCAGGTGCTTGGTAGCTGGTGATCCAAGACTGATGCATTTTTATGAAGGTCAGCCGATCGACTGATTCGGTGGACAGGTGCACCCTGTGATCGGTTACAAAGCCTCCAGCAGCACTGAATGTGTGTTCCGAAAGAACGCTGGATGCAGGACAGGCCAGAAGCTCAATTGCATACTGTGCAAGCTCTGGCCAGTGATCCATCCTCAAGACCTAGTAACCCAGAGGATTATCGGTGGGAAATGTGTCCAAGTCTGATCTTGCCCCTAGGTAATGTTGTACCATGTGAATTAGACGCTGGCGATGGTTGCTGGAACCGATCAGACCTTGGGGCTGTGGACTAAAAAATTGTCTGAACGCATCGGTCAGACGGTCACCTTCTCCACCACTCCTTCTGTGACTGACCGAAGCCTCAACAACACGTTGTCCAGGAGGAACAGGAAATTGTAACCTCCCAGGCTCTGGAAACGCGTTGCACAAACCTGTCTGCAAGGCCTCCTGAAGATGTTTCATCCTCTGCTCCCTCTGCGACGGCAAGATAAGGTCCGCAACCTTACCCTTGTAACGTGGATCAAGGAGGGTTGCCAGCCTGTAATCATCCCTCCCCTTGATACCACGAATACGAGGATCCTTCCGCAGGCTTTGCGGGATCAGGGAGTCCATGCAGCGTAGGTTTGCTGAGGCATTCGGTCCAGAGTCCTCTGGGTCACTAAGGATGACATGATCTGCAGCCACCTCCTCCCAACCACGTACAAGTCCATAGGTTTCTTTGGACTGTAAATGATCCCTTGAAGACTGCTGCTGATGCTGAGTGCTAGGCTCCACCTCTATGCTGACACAATCCTCCTCCTCCTCTTCGTCCTTCTACTGTGTGATCAGCGGGCACGCAGGAACACTGTCTGGATAAAGGGAGCCTTGAGAGGTAAGGAAGTCCTCTTTTTCCTCCCTCTGTTCGCCTTAAGTGCCCTGTCCATAATTACACGCAGCTTGTGCTCCAACAGGTAGACAAGAGGGACAGTGTCACTGATGCATGCACTGTCACTGCTCACCATCCTCGTGGCCTCCTCAAATGGTGACAGGACAGTGCATGCTTCCCTGATCATAGCCCACTGGCGTGGGAAAAAAAAGATCAAGGTCCCCTGACCCTGTCCTGGTGCCATAGTTGCATAGGTACTCATTGATAGCCCTCTGCTGCGTGTGCAGCCACTGCAGCATGGCCAACGTTGAGTTCCACCTGGTGGGCATGTCACAGATAAGGCGTTTCTTGGGCAGGTTAAGTTCCTTTTGGAGGTCAGCCAGCCGAGCACTAGCATTAAATGACCTGCGGAAATGCACACAGACTTTCCTGGCCTGCCTCAGGACATCCTGTAAGCCCGGGTACCTGCCCAAGAACCGCAGCACCACCAAGTTAAGGACATGAGCTAAACAGGGCACATGGGTCAGTTGTTCCTGTCAGAGGGCAGAGAGGAGGTTGGTGACATTGTCGCAAACCACCATACCTGGCTTAAGCTGGCATGGCGTCAACCACCTCTGAACCTGCCCCTCCAGAGCTGACAGAATCTCTGCCCCAGTGTGGCTCCTGTCCCCCAAGCACACCAGCTCAAGCACCACATGGCATCTTTTTGCCTGCGTGCTTGGGTAGCCCCTTGAACGCCTATGGAGCACCACTGGTTCAGAGGACAAATCAGCACAGGAAGAGGCCATGGAGGAAGAAGAAGAGGAGGGGGTGGAGGAGAGAGGTGTGGCAGAATCACCACTAGTAGAATTTTGGAGGCGTGGTGGCGAAACAAGCTCAAACACTACTGCACCTTGTCCTGCATCCTTCCCAGCTGCCAGAAGAGTCACCCAGTGCGCGGTGAAAGATAGGTAACGTCCCTGTCCATGCCTGCTGGACCATGAGTCAGCGGTAATATGCACCTTATCGCTGACCGTCCTGTCCAGCGAGGCCAAGACATTGCCTTCCACGTGCTGGTAGAGAGCTGGAATCGCTTTCCGTGAGAAAAAGTGGCGTTTGGGAACCTGCCACTGAGGAACCGCACATTCCACAAACTCACGGAAGGGGCAGAGTCTACCAACTGAAAAGGCGGCAGTTGAAGTGCTAGCAATTTAGCCAAGCTAGCATTCAACCGCTGGGCATGTGGATCGCTGGGAGTGAACTTCTTTCGGCGGTGCAGCAGCTGGGGCAGGGAAATTTGCCTGGTACAATCTGACGTTGGTGTACCGATAGCAGATTGCCTGCAAGTACTTGGCTGTGATACACCTAATTCTACACTTTCATTCCTCTCAGTGCAGGTTTCAGAGAGGACTGAAGGGATTGTGGGGTTGGAGATCCCAGCTGATGAGGAGCAAGGAGAGGTCCGCTTTGTTGTTTGGTGTGGGTCTTTTAGGTACGCTTGCCACCGAACTGCATGGCAGGTCGACATATGTCTGGTCAAGCATGTGGTGCCCAAGGGGGTGATGTTTTGGCCACGCGAGATATGCTTGAGACATATGTTGCAAATAGCAGCGGTGGGATCTGATGCACTCGTCTAAAAAAAGGCCCACACCAAAGAACTTTTGGAATAACGCGCAGAGACAGCAGCGCCCTGCACATGCGGAGCTCTGCGGTGTGATGCAGTTGGTGTCCTGCCCTTAAGCTGGCCCCTGGAGGGCATCCTGCCTCATTGGAGATGTGCCGCCTCCTCCTCCTCCTCTCTCCTATCAGGCACCCGTGTGGAGTCAGTGACATCATCACCCCCTCCCCTCCATCACCGGAGCAAAGCTGGCAGTATGCTGCAGCTGGGGGAACATGACTGCCAGATTGCTGTCCTTCTTGGGCACCCCCTCTCTCTGGGCTCACGTTACTGCCTTCCTCTAGCTGGGTACCATCATCAGAGCCTTCAAAATGCTAGGCATCCTCCTGGAGCATGTACCCAACACTGTGGTCAAACAGATCGGGAGACTCCTCAGGAGGACATGGTGGGGCTAGGGAAGGAGTGACTGATGCCATTGAGCCGAGGGAAGAGGCCGCGTTGGCAGCTGCTTTGCCAGACAAAGTACCCTGAGCCTGGGTGAGAGAGGATGAGGAGGATGAGGACGGCTTGATCATCCACTCTACCAAGTCTTCCACGTGTTGCGGCTCAACACGCCCAGCTGCCAAAAAAAAGGACAAGCGTGTCCCACGGCCACGTGCTGATGAGGATGCACTGTCTCCACGACCAGCACTGTTGCCTCTAGACACAGAGCCTGCTTGCCCTCTTTTATTGGCTTGTGACTGTCTGCTTCTCCTTGTTGGCCTTCCAGACATACTAATGGCCTGCAGTGAGATGTAGCTGCACAAAGCTGGGATGTGTGTATATATATATATATATATATATATATATATATATATATATATACTGATACTGCAGGTAGCATAATCAACTGCCTGCCTGTAGTATTATTAGTATGAGAACACCAGCAATTGTCTTCAGGTAGCTTTAGGTGCACACTGTGCAGAGGACACAGTACACTAACTGTAAATACTGCAGCTGCCTGCCTGTGGTACTAATAGGATCAGAAGAACACCACCAATTTTCTTCAGGTAGATTTAGGTGCACACTGTGCACAGGACACAGTACACTAACTGTAAATACTGTAGCTGCCTGCCTGTGGTATTAATAGGATTAGAACAACAGCAATTATCTTCAGGTAGCTTTAGGTGCACACTGTGCAGAGGACGCAGTACACTAATGTCGCGTACACACGAGTGGACTTTACGGCAGACTTTGTCCTGCGGACTTTACGACGGACTTTCCGAATGAACGGACTTGCCTACACACGATCAACCAAAGTCCGACGGATTCGTACGTGATGATGTACGACCGGACTAAAACAAGGAAGTTCATAGCCAGTAGCCAATAGCTGCCCTAGCATCGGTTTTTGTCCGTTGGACTAGCATACAGATGAGCGAACTTTTTGACCGCACTCGAGTCCGTCGAAAAGATTTGAAACATGTTTCATTTCTAGGTCCGTCGAACTTTTGGGGAAAAAAAGTCCGTTGGAGCCCACACACGATCGAATTGTCCGACGGACTCCGGTCCGCCGAACCAAGTATGCCGTAAAGTGCGGTCGTGTGTACGCGGCATAACTGTAAATACTGCAGCTGCCTGCCTGTGGTACTAATAGGATCAGAAGAACACCACCAATTTTCTTCAGGTAGCTTTAGGTGCACACTGTGCAGAGGAGGCATTACACTAACTGTAAATACTGCAGCTGCCTTCCTGTTGCATTAATAGGATCAGAACAACAGCAATTGTCTTCAGGTAGCTTTAGGTGCACACTGTGCAGAGGATGCACTACACTAACTGTAAATACTGCAGCTGCTTGTCTGTGGTACTAATAGGATCAGAACAACAGCAATTATCTTCAGGTAGCTTTAGGTGCACACTGTGCAGAGGACGCACTACACTAACTGTAAATACTGCAGCTGCCTGCCTGTGGTATTAATAGGATCAGAACAACAGCAATTGTCTTCAGGCAGCTTCAGGTGCACACTGTGCAGAGGATGCACTACACTAATGCCCCGTACACACGGTCGGATTTTCCGATGGAAAATGTCCGATCGGAGCGTGTTGTCGGAAATTCCGACCGTGTGTGGGCTCCATCGGACATTTTCCATCGGATTTTTCGACACACAAAGTTGAAGAGCAGGAGATAAAATTTTCCGACAACAAAATCCGATCGCGTCAATTCCGACCGTGTGTGGCCTGTTCCGACGCACAAAGTGCCACGCATGCTCAGAAGAAATTCCGACACGGAACAGCTCGGTCTGGTAAACTTAGCGTTCGCAATGGATACAGCACTTTCATCACGCTGCAATGTTAAAAATGGTTTAATACAGCGCACTCTCTTCTTCTTTATAATGTGACAAGAATTAAGTAGTTTTGCTGCTCATATTCACACACACTTCTCACAAACTTTTTTTTTTTTTTTTTTATTGGGATTCCCTGAATATATTGTTATTTGTCACATCTGACAAAATGTTTTTTATTTTTATTTTTATTTTTTTGGATTTTAAGCCATTTTTGGTTTCGATTTTATGTTTGTATTTTTTCCAAGGCTGATCTTTGTTTAATGTTGTTTTTAGTTTGACTCCAGAATATTTTTGTGTGTGTTTTGTGTGTCAAGTTACCACAACGCCATTGATACCTTTTATTATTTAATCTCAAGGAGATTGTTTGTTGTTGGCGTCCCTTGTTAATTTCACATTGTATATTTGAAATGTACCTGAATCCTCACAAACCAACTGTCCTTTTTGAAGTTAAACACACATAGGCAAGTATAATTCAAACAAAAATTCCTTTATTAAGGGCTCAGAACCAAACAAAGAGGGAGGCAACACTGGATCAACATGAGAAATTAGCGAAGCCTGGGACCCCCACGGCAGACATCAATTCTTGAACATCAAAATTGGTGGCCTGAGGAGTCCATATGTAAGGGAGGGCAGTCTGGTCCAGAATTTGCAGAGATCCGGAAAGCAGCAGATGACATGTGTGTCCCCAGGCTGTGGTACCACAAGAGGCTGCATCTTTTGGCTGACCAGACTGGATCCAGGGTCCTCGCTTTCTGGTCTTCCTTCCACGCTTCCTTCCGGGCTGTGGCTGTGCTGTTGGAGATGTGGCAGGAGGAGGAGTAGGACCTGGAGGAGGAGGAGGACTGGGAGGACCTGGAGGAGAGGGAGGAGGAGGAGGACCTGCAGGAGGAGGACCATCTGTGAGTTCGCAAAGGTGTGTCTGAGCTGTAATTTGGCCCCTCATGCCTTTATTAAGAGCCTCCAATATGAGCGACTCACACATGACTTGTTGTCCCTCCTCCATCCTGTGCATTTTATAGGCAATGGTGGCAGCAATGTCCTCCTCCATGGTGTGTGGTGCTCCCAGGACCTCTGTAGTCCTCCAAAAGAGTCCTCTGGCAGCCTCCCCTAGAGCACTCCTCCTCCTGCCACTTTCTCTTTCCAGGGGGAGTGGAGGGACCGGCATATTAGGCAGCCGGCTCGGCCCGGCCACCTCCTGGCTGAGACTTCCCTGTGTATGAAAAAGGGACATGGTTGTAATGTTTTGCATCATCAATCCCAATCCTAAATTAGTACTCCCAACTAACATCTAGTTAACATCATTGATTGGACAAGCAGAAATATTTAGAGGAATGCTATACCTGGCTCAATCTGGGCTCCTCCACATGTTGCCTGGAAGGCCCAGGTTGGGCGTCAGAAGCCTCAGCTGGGGGGGAAGGAAGCGTGGAAGGAAGACTGGAGAGGAATGGCCTGGGTTCAGTCTGGCCTGCCAGAAAATGCAGCCTGTCGTAGTACCACATCCTGGGGACATAGATGTCATCTGCTGCTCCGGATCTCTGTGAAACCAGGACTTTCTGGCGCTCCCTTACATATGTACTCCTCAGGACACCAATTAAGATCTTCAAATAGGTGATGTCTGCCGTGGGGATCACCTGCTTTACAATTTCACACAATTGCTCCAGTGCTGCCTTCCTCTTTGCTTGGTTCTTGTAATGTGGGTGGTTAATCTCCCACAGACATGGCAGCTCCCTTAACATATCAATGAATAGTGACATGAAGTCATTATCTTTAACTAAGATATCCATGTGCACTGCAAGACACAACACAAGACAAAGCCTAATGTCAGACAAAACTCCCCTAATCTTGTTACAATATAGGCCTCAATCTAGAAGCAGTATAGGCACAAGTTTGTCTCTTACCTTCGTTCTTACGATCGGCGCGTCCAATGCTCCTTCCTCCGCTCACAGATCGTACCTAATACGCAAGTGTGTTACGCTTTATATACACTGCGCATGCGTGTAACTCCGCCCGCCCCTGACGTTCTTTCTAAACTATTCCCCGCCCCTTTTCGTTCAGCGCAGTGGGTGAAGAGCACATGGCGGAGTCACAGCAGGTGCGTGCTAATTATAGCAACGAGGAGGAGGCGGAGGAAAGCCCGGAGACAGAAACGTCCCGATCCAGAAGGAGAAGATTTAAGGCCACAAATATGTCCTTTGGGGAGATGTTGGAGATGGTGGACATCCTGAAGAGGGCCGACTATGATGGAAAGTATGGGCCTTACCCCAACCCCAATATCAGAAAGCCAAGATCATGGCGAAAGTGGTCAAAAGTCTGCACAGGAATTTCGGGGTATGACGATCGAAAGATTAGCTCAGGAAGCGGTGGTCAGACCTCAAATTACGAGAGCCAGAGCAGTACAGAAAGATCCGGAGAGTGCTGCAAAAAAGTAAGTAGTTGTGCTGTGTTCATATTCTTTTTGTCTTTATTACGTTCATGCTGCTCCATATGCTTTTCTTAATTCTACAGTTTCAAATGTCAATTTTAATGTTCATGGGCCCATTATTCGTTCGTATCCAACATTTTGGTTCCCCTCTAAAACACCATTGTTTAGGCCATATGCATTTTCCTACATTTTTTAAGGCCTACTTGGATGCAAAATATTTGGCTGTGTAGATGGGTTTGTTACTAGAATGAAATGCAAACTAGATTCTGTGTAAGGAGAGGACACTGAGCAGCTGTTTTCACATCTGGACACTGGAGCACTAGTGTGGGACACCAGAACACCATTTTTATTAGGGGGGGCACACAGGTGCTCCAGTGTATACTATAGGGGGGGGCTACATCTGTGAAGCTTGTACAAAACAGGTAAAGTATTGCAGCTTGACAAAGGCCAATAAAAAAACGAGATCTTGGAACTCTGCTAAAATTGACAATTGTACCCCACTTCCATGCAATGTTTCCTATTTATAGTTCTGCCATCAAATATCTGTGTGCTAATTATACCATTTTTGTTTTACATAGGGGAGAAAAGACTCGGAGGACACCCCTCATCCGAGGAGACCAGAGACCCCCCACCTATGGAAGAAGGTGAAATACCCCAAACACAAGCGGAGCAGGAGGAGGAAGAAGATGTGGTGGAAATTGGCACCACAACAGGTGAGTGTCTGTGACCACAGGCTCAGGTAAGAGATGGATGTCCGCAGATTTTTGATACCTGTTTTTGTTTGGTTTCTCCCTTTTTAGGTGATCGTGATGTTAGGGATCGAGATCCTTTCACATCAGAAAGTGCCCAGATCCTGATCGGGGAGATCATGGGGTGTAATTTAGAATTGGAAAACATCCAGAAAAAAAATAAATGATGTGATAACCAAAAATAATAACAACATTGATGTTTTGGGGCGAATTTAAAAACCCACAAAATCACTTTTTTTTGGTGTGGTACAATGTTTATAATCTTTGAGCAATGTTTTGAAAAGCCTAATTTGGAGGATGCACACAGTGTGCCAACATGTGCTATCTGCCATCACGGGAGATCAATGGACGCGTTTTGGGGGTGCCACACCTTCCTCAATAATAAAGTAGCGGTGAGGAAGGGGTTGCTCCCACAAAACACGTCCCTTGATCCCCCGTAAAGCAAGCTAGCACATGTTGACATTCGTAAATTGGTGTGCATCTTCCAAATTTGGCTTTTCAAGGGGTGATTTGACCCCATCTGAACGCAATATCAAATACAGTTCCTAAATACTCATGTCTGATATTGCCATCAAGTTTTACCATATGTGAACTTTGTAAGTTCAAATTTTTTCTCTTTCTTATTGGTTTTACACAGGCCTGTTTTATCGTAAATGGACATTTCTATTTTTGATAATGCCACCCCAAAAATGGGTAGACAACAAACATGTTGGTTTGTTTGAAAAACCTTTGGTAAATGCACATGTGATTCTGCAGGTATTAAAAAGATTGTTAATCAAGAATGTGTGGATTATTGTCTCAACGCTACAACACTTTTGGGGTGATGTCATTGCTGTTTTCAGCGAAAATGGGGGTTATTTCCTAAGGGCAAATCCTCTTTGCACTACAAGAGCATTTTCATTGCAGTTTCAAGAGCACTTGTAGTATAAAAAGTGTATACGCCTGTCACGTACCTGACGGTAGAGCCTGATATGCAGGGAACGGCCTCTCTTGCTCCTCTGATTCTGGCCCCCTGATAGAGTAGACAGGAGGAGCAGAAGTGCAGAGTCGCAAGGGCCAAACAGTTCGTCTTCACTGTAATGTAGAACAGCGGCAGGTGGCACGGTGCTGGAGCAGGGTTCTCCAATGAGCGGAAGATGCAGGTCGGGCAAGCCGGATCAAACACTGGCGGGAACGTCAGGAGCAGAAGCGGAGGCAGTTGCGTAGTCTGGATGCAGGCAGGGTCGGCAACGGGCTGGCAGCGTGGTAGTAGAAGGAGCAGGCAGATGCGGAGTCAGAACAAGCCGGGTCAGATGCAGGCAGCAGGTAGCAGAGTCAGAGGCAAGCCGGGTCGGTAAACAGGTGCAGGTATCACGGGTAAAGCAGGCAGGAATACACAGGAACGCTGTAGAACGGACAGCACTGGATGCAAGCACAGATCAAGTTTAAATAGCCTCTTGGTAATGTGCACACAGGTGAACCAAAGGTGTTCTGACAGAGGCTGAGGTCACAGGTCGACTTCTCCGTCGGCCATCTTGAGTACTGGCTGGTCTTCCCTGACAGGCTGAGGTCACAGGTTGACCTCTCCTTCGGCCATCTTGAGTACTGGCTAGTCTTCCCTGACAGGCTGAGGTCACAGGTTGACTTCTCCTTTGGCCATCTTGAGTACTGGCTGGTCTTCCCTGACATTGCCCCCCCCTAACGGGCAGCCTCCAGATGCCCAATCTGGCTACTTTGTCAGGATAGGTCCTCTTAAAGGTTCGGATCAGTTCTTGGGCATGAATGTTGGTTTCAGGTTCCCACGAATTGTCTTCAGGACCGTAACCCCTCCACTTAATAAGGTATTGAACTTGACCTCTCCTTCTCCTGCAATCTAAAATTGCCTCTATTTCAAATTCCTCTTCGCCATCTACCACCACAGGTTCGGGTGGCTCTGTATTCCGATCCGGAAAAGAGTTGGGGATGGCGGGCTTCAGTAAGGTTATATGAAACACCGGGTGGATCCTGAAGGTCTCCGGTAACTGCAGCTCATAGGCAACATCGTTAATTCGTCTCTTTACAGGAAACGGTCCCACGAATCTGGGGCCTAATTTCCTTGAAGGACAGGTTAGTTTTAGATTTGTTGTGGCTAACCAGACTTGGTCCCCCGGGTTCAGGATCAGGTCCCCTCTTCTCTTCTTATCGAAGATCTGTTTGTTATAAGCTTGAGTCTTGGCCATCGTCTCTTGTAGCAGCTTGTTGTTGGATCTAAAGAAATCCAATGTTTCAAGTACAGAGGGTACCGGGCATTCCGGAATGTTATTAAACAGAAAGGACGGGTGAAAACCATAGTTTGCGAAGAAGGGAGATTGTTTCGTGGCTGAATGAGAAGAATTATTGTAGGCAAACTCGGCTAAGGAAAGTAAGGACACCCAATCGTCTTGTGAAAAGGAGGAGAAGCAGCGCAGATATTGTTCCAGTGTCTGGTTGGTCCTTTCTGTCTGACCATTAGTCTGCGGAAGATAGGCTGAAGAGAATGAAAGTTCAATACCCAAGGATTCACACAAGGATCTCCAGAATCTGGAGGTGAACTGGACCCCTCTGTCTGAGACGATGTTAGCCGGAACCCCATGGAGTCTTATAACCTCTCTGATGAAGATCCGTGCCATCTCTTGTGCAGAGGGGGTGCCCTTCATAGGAATGAAGTGGGCCATCTTAGACAATCGATCAACGATTACAAAGATAGTACTGTATCCCTCGGATGGGGGCAGTTCCACAATGAAGTCAAATGAAATCATTCTCCATGGTCTGTTCGGGACAGGTAATGGCTTCAACAGACCCCAGGCCCTGGATTTGCTGTTCTTATTATGGATGCAGGTGGTGCATGATTCCACATATCTCCTACAGTCTCTTGCCACCCCCGGCCACCAGAAGGTTCGCTGCACCAATTCAGCAGTCTTGCTGACCCCAAAGTGTCCTGCCAGCGCGTGGTCGTGGCACATGCTCAACGTGGCAGTTCGTAGATCCTCCGGCACGAAGACCTTATCCTCATACCAGAGTAGCCCTTCCTGTGTCCGTAAAGTGATCCCAGATGGTGTAGAACTCCTCACAGAGGCTTGTTTAATCTGTGTCATTAGGTCCCCTTGTAGGAGAAGGAAATTTCCCGAGGACAGGATCGTATCCAGGGGAGAGATGTCTTGGGATTTGCTAAACATGCGTGATAGCGCATCCGGCTTTATGTTCTTGGATCCAGGTCTGTATGTCAGATGGAAGGTAAATCTCGAAAAGAAAAGTGCCCACCTGGCCTGGCGAGGTCTCAATCTCTTTGCTGTTCTTAGATATTCGAGATTCTTGTGATCTGTGTGGATTAAGATTGGATGTGCTGCTCCCTCGAGAAGGTATCTCCATTCTTCTAATGCTGCCTTAATTGCTAAAAGTTCGTGATCCCCAACGTCGTAATTCTTCTCCGCGCTAGACAGTTTACGCGAGAAGAACGCGACTGGGTGCAACAGGGCCTTGGGGCCCTGTCTTTGGGACAAGATAGCTCCCACCGCAGTTTCCGAGGCGTCCACTTCTAAGACATACGGTAAGGCCGAGTCTGGGTGCTTCAAGACGGGTGCGGATGTGAAAAACCTCTTCAGCGTTTCAAAGGCCGACTGAGCCTCTGGAGACCAGCGGAATCGGGACCCCTGTTTGGTAAGCTGTGTAATGGGGGCAATGATTGCTGAGAACCCCCGAATAAATTTTCGATAAAAGTTTGCAAAGCCTATGAAACGTTGAATACCTTTCTTGTCACATGGAGTAGGCCAGTCCAGGATAGCCGTTACCTTCTGGGGATCCATCCGGATGCCTTCGGTGGAAATGATCAGCCCCAGAAATTGGATACTCTGGCGTTCAAACTCGAACTTCTCGGGTTTGGCATATAATCCGTGTTGTCGAAGGCGGGTTAATACACTTCTCACGTGTCTGCGGTGGTGTTCTAGGGAGGAAGAAAAAATTAGCATATCATCAAGGTATACAATGACAAATAAGTCCAGGAAGTCTCTGAGAACATCATTAATGAAATGCTGGAAGGTAGCCGGAGAGTTGCAGAGCCCGAAGGGCATCACGAGATACTCGTAATGCCCAAATCGTGTGCGGAAAGCAGTCTTCCACTCGTCTCCCTCCCGAATGCGCACCAAATTATAGGCGCCCCGAAGATCCAATTTTGTAAATATGGTAGCGGAACCAAGTCTTTGAAAAAGTTCCGGAACTCATGGAAGTGGGTAACGGTTTTTCACCGTCACCTTGTTAAGTTCACGGTAGTCCAAACAGGGCCTTAATGATTGATCCTTCTTCTGGACGAAGAAAATCCCCGCCCCAGCTGGAGACGTGGAAGGGCGGATGAAGCCTTTCCTGAGATTGTCATTGATATAGTCCTTCAGTGCCACCAGCTCGCTTTCAGACAGAGGGAAAATCCTCCCAAAGGGAACTTCGGCTCCGGGGAGTAGCTCTATAGGGCAGTCATAGGGCCGATGAGGTGGGAGGATCTCTGCCCCCTTCTTACTAAACACGTCTAGGAAGCTGTGGTAGGCTGTAGGCACAAGCTGACTGGTTTCAGAGTCCGTATCTAGACACAGCAGAGCGGGAACATCACAGGAGGTCTGTAGGCAGTGCTGTGTGCAGTAAGAGGAGACGAAGTTAATGCTTCCTTTAGACCAGTCGATATGGGGATCGTGGGCCTTCAACCAAGGTATACCGAGGATAACTGGGAACAGAGGGGAAGCGATGGCGTCTAGTCGTAGCAGTTCTCGGTGGTCCTGGGACATGATGGTCAGCAGAGGAATAATTTAGTGGCTCCGGACTTAATGGTGGAACCATCGGCCAAGTGAACCGAGAGTTTCTGTGCTTTAGGCTGCAGGGGGATATGATGTTCGGCAGCAAAGGACAAGTCCACAAAGCAGCTGCAGGCTCCGGAATCAATTATGGCGGTAGTCTGAAGAGTCCTTCCTGGCAGCTGTAGAGAAATGGGAATAGTAAAGTGAGCGGAGTTGCTAAGCGAGCTTGGGGTCAGCGAGGCAGAAGTAGTGAAGAGAGACTTACGAGGTTTCATGTAATGTCCGGATCCCCCGCAGTATAAGCATAAGTTCTGTTGGCGGCGGTGTTGTCGTTCTTCAACAGTAAGAGAGGGCCGCAGCAGGCCGAGTTGCATAGGTTCCGGGGCGTCAGGAGCCGGAGTGGCTGGAGCAGGTGGAGCGGGATAGGACGAGCTGGGTACCCGAGGTAACATCCACACTGGACGGGATGGAGTGGATGCTCTCTCTAGTCTTCATTCTCTCAGCCGGCGATTTATCTGGATGGATAGATCAATCAGAGTTTCTAAGGTAGGGGGTACCCCTACCCGCGCTAACTCATCTTTGAGTGGTTTGGAGAGGCCCATACGAAATTGGTATCGTAGGGCGGCGTCGTTCCAGTTTGTGTCAAATGCCCATCGTCGAAATTCAGAGACGTAGTCTTCCACCGCCCTACGACCCTGTTGAAGTGCATGAAGGGCCGCTTCGGCTGAAGCTGTCTGCTAAGGATCTTCGTACAGCTGGGCCATGGCACTGAAGAAAGAGGTTAAGTCGGATAAGCATTCGGCCTTCTGTTCCAGAAGGCGGTGGGCCCAGGACTGTAGCAGGGAGATTACAAAGCCGACCTTGGTAGCTTCTAAGGAGAATGTGCGGGTTGAAGGGCAAAATACAGTTCACATGCGTTCCAAAACGCTCTAAACTTGCTGAGTTCACCCAGGAACCAGTCTGGGGTAGGTACCCTGGGCTCAGGTGGGAGCATGACCACGGCAGGAGCAGGAGAAGATCCCTGAGAGGAGGCTGATGCTGAAGGTGGACTCTGCGGAGTTGCAGCACCTGTCAGGGTCTGTAGGCGTCCCTCTAGCTGAGTGTAGCCCTGCTGTAGGTCTTTGACAGCTTGTGCCAAGCCGGCCAGGTGCTGGCAAAGTTCATCCATAGGAGAGGGTCCCTGCGCAGGCTCAGACCTGGCTGTCCGTTACTGTCACGTACCTGACGGTAGAGCCTGATATGCAGGGAACGGCCTCTCTTGCTCCTCTGATTCTGGCCCCCTGATAGAGTAGACAGGAGGAGCAGAGGTGAAGAGTCGCACAAGTGCCAAACAGTTCGTCTTCACTGTAATGTAGAACAGCGGCAGGTGTCACGGTGCTGGAGCAGGGTTCTCCAATGAGCGGAAGATGCAGGTCGGGCAAGCCGGGTCAAACACTGGCGGGAACGTCAGGAGCAGAAGCAGAGGCAGGTGCATAGTCTGGATGCAGGCAGGGTCGGCAACGGGCTGGCAGCGTGGTAGTAGAAGGAGCAGGCAGATGCGGAGTCAGAACAAGCCGGGTCAGATGCAGGCAGCAGGTAGCAGAGTCAGAGGCAAGCCGGGTCGGTAAACAGGTGCAGGTATCACGGGTAAAGCAGGCAGGAACACACGGGAACGCTGTAGAACGGACAGCACTGGATGCAAGCACAGACCAAGTTTAAATAGCCTCTTGGTAATGTGCACACAGGTGAACCGAAGGTGTTCTGACAGAGGCTGAGGTCACAGGTCGACTTCTCCGTCGGCCATCTTGAGTACTGGCTGGTCTTCCCTGACAGGCTGAGGTCCCAGGTCGACTTCTCCTTCGGCCATCTTGAGTACTGGCTGGTCTTCCCTGACAATGCCTTTAGTAAATAACAGCCAACAGTGCTTTGTATAAGGTTACACAATCACGCCATTTTCACGACTCCACACATTGCTGTCAGGGTCAGCTAAAACAAACACAAGCAGTAAATGTCCACAAAGAATTTTTTTTTTTTTTTGTTTTATTGGAAAAAGGCTCAGTGTTTCAGGTATCACTCCGGCCCCAGAATCAACTGAGCCAGCATAGTTGGCCGAATGTTTCCTTAAAAAGTTATGGAGAATACAGCACGCCAGTATAATATGGTTCAGTTTATACTCCGCCATATGGATAGGTGTCAGAAATAGTGGGAACCGGCTGGCCAGGATTCCAAATGTGTTCTCCACCACTCTTCGGGCTCTGGCCAGCCGGTAATTAAAAACCCTCTGTTCCGGGGTGAGGGTCCTCATCGGGAATGGCCGCATCAGGTGGTCCCCCAGCGCAAACGCTTCATCAGCAACGAACACGAATGGGAGTCCTTCCACATTGTCCTCTGGAGCTGGCAAGTTCAAGCTGCCATTCTGGAGACGCCTGTAGCACTCCGTCTGGGCGATGACTCCACCATCGGACATCCAGCCATTCTTCCCCACGTCCACATACAAGAAGTCGTAATTAGCCGACACCACCGCCAACATCACAATACTATTGAACCCCTTATAGTTGAAATAGTACGACCCCGAGTTGGGTGGTGGGATGATGTGGACATTTTTCCCATCAATTGCCCCTCCGCAGTTAGGAAAGTCCCACCGCTGGGCAAAATGGGAGGCCACAGTCTGACATTCCTGTGGTGTGGAAGGAAACTGTTGAGGAAAAAAAAAACAATTACTATTTTTGCTCAGAAACATGGCAAGCAGATTAGGCACAAACATTCTGGGGCAACCTCCAGATAGCATTTATTAAGGGGAATTTAACAACACCAAAGTATACTGTAAGGTACACCTATCATATCCCCCCCCCTCTCATGGGCCATTTTGAACATTATGGGGGGTGTGGAAATCTTGGACAGGTAACCCTCTTCACTTCATTGAGAGATGAATGCCTAAATACAGGGTATTATTTGGAACAGCCCCTCAGTTACACTATTGGCAGCCCACTGGACAGGTAAGAAGTGTCCGAATACAAAGATATAAATACACATTGTACACATTTGAGCACATTTGAACATTCTGCTATTTCCTGACTCAAGATAATAATAGTATCTTAAAAATTCGAACAGTACCATTGGAAAGTATACAGGCAGGCCCTTGCACTACATGCTTTGGGGAATTCATCCATAAATCAGAGCACAAAAGAGATGGGTATAGTGTGTATGGCTTTGGCAAAGTCAGCAGATAGATGATTGAGGATAGATAGAGAATTTGGATCAGCTGACTTAGCAGTTGGGGGAGGGAGGGTTACTAAAAATTATTTGGGGACACCACAAAAAATAAGCCTCTGCCACTCTGCCAGAATTTAAAGCTAAAATAACATTTCGAAACATTTTAGGGGGTGTTTGGGGTAAAGCACTACTATGAAGCTGATAAAATACATTGTTAAGTGACTACATGAGGTGAATATAGGGCCAGGAGAGACCATGCTGGGGAGGTTAGTGAAGGACAATCTGTATGAAGGCCCTAAAAAATTTATTACATAAAAATCCAGCATGCATGAGTACAAAGGGGACATTCACAGCATATTACAATCATGCCAATTAGGGAATGAGGAAAGAAATACAATATATTAGCACACATTAAATACAATGAAATGTGATATTAAAGGATAAAAATCTTACCTTCATATACTCCTTCTGCAGGACCTGTATGATGGCAGAACAGGTCTCTGGGATGATGATACCCAGAGCCTGGGGGGAGATGCCTGTCGAGAACTTCAAGTCCTGCAGACTTCTCCCTGTCGCCAAATACCACAGGGTAGCGACCAACCTCTGCTTCAGAGTGATGGCTTGCCTCATGCAGGTATCCTGCCTGCTAATATAAGGGGTCAGCGAAGCCAACAGACAGTGAAATACGGGGTCCGTCATCCTGAGAAAGTTCCTGAAATCATCAGGATTATTCTCACGGATCTCACGGAGCAAAGACATATGAGAGAACTGGTCACGCTGAAGCAACCAATTCTTGGTCCATGAACTCCTCCCCACCCTGTTCATGGACTGGACTTGTGTCAAGGTCAGGACCCCAACACCAAGCCCCCGCACAGCACGAACTCTACGAGGAGTACGCATACGCAACATGGCTAGAAAACGGTCGGCTGCTCAGAACGAAGTAACAGAACGCAC
This sequence comes from Lithobates septentrionalis, assembly GCA_037952835.1. NCBI lineage: Eukaryota > Metazoa > Chordata > Amphibia > Anura > Ranidae > Lithobates > Lithobates septentrionalis. The sequence goes on along the minus strand of JBBDGP010002517.1, from coordinate 102,315 downwards.
TGAAGAACAGCAAGGCCTGTGGAGAGCAAATACAAACCCACAAGCACAAACTGAACGGCAGAGAACGATCTGAAAACCACGAGTCTGAAAAAGCGCGAATCGTCTCTCACCAAACTTTTACTAACACGAGATTAGCAAAAGGAGCCCAAAGGGTGACGCGCTTGGTTCTGAACTGGCCTTTTCTAGTCTCGTCGTACGTGCTTGACGTCACCACGTTCTTGGCGATCGTAAATTCCAACAACTTTGTGCGACCGTGTGTACGCAAAACAAGTTTGAGCCAACATCCGTCGGAAAAAATCCTAGGATTTTGTTGTCGGAATGTCCGATCAATGTCCGACCGTGTGTACGGGGCATAACTGTAAATACTGAAGCTACCTGCTGTACTAATAGGATCAGAAGAACACCACCAATTTTCTTCAGGTAGCTTTAGGTGCACACTGTGCAGAGGACGCACTACACTAACTGTAAATACTGCAGCTGCCTGTGGTACTAATAGGATCAGAAGAACACCACCAATTTTCTTCAGGTAGCTTTAGGTGCACACTGTGCAGAGGACGCACTACACTAAATGGAAATACTGCAGCTGCCTGCGGTACTAATAGGATCAGAAGAACACCACCAATTTTCTCCAGGTAGCTTTAGAGGCACACTGTGCAGAGGACGCACTACACCAACTGTAAATACTGTAGCTAATAGGACTAATAGGATCAGAAGAATACCAGCAATTTTCTTCAGGTAGTTTTAAATACTGTAAAAACACCTGCCTGCCCGCAGTAGGAAGAGAATAACGGATCTAGCTAAACTGAATACAGTGTGTATATATATATATATATATATATATATATATACATATATATATATATATATATATATATAAACACCTAGGATGCATATATATATATACAATACACTGTAAGTGCAGCTAACTGACTCACCTGCCTACTCTATCTAACTTAAATCAAATGACACTGTCTCTCTCTCCGCCGCCGCTGCAACACACTACACAAGGCCGCCACTCAGGCGGCCTTATATAGTGTGGTGCGTGTACTAAACCCCCTGAGCCAAAATTGGCCAAAGCCACACTGGCTTTGGCCAATTACGGCTCTCTGTACAGACGGCGCTGTGATTGGCCAAGAATGTGGGTTATAGTGCATGCTTGGCCAATCATCAGCCAGCAATGCACTGCGATGCCGCAATAAATTATGGGCTGTGATGCGCCACTCGAATTTGTCGCGAACGACCCATAACGTTCGAAATTCGACGAACGGTCGAACAAGTGATGTTCGAGTCGAACATAGGTTTGACTCAAACTCAAAGCTCATCCCTGCTGGTCATTCAAGAGTCCAGAAAACATCCTTTTTCCTTATGGTGATCTGGCATAAGGAAGGACATCAGGAACTGTGTAGCAGCTTATACCATCTGTCCCAAGACCAAGATCCCATCCGATCCAGACGTCCTGTCTAAGTGGAAACACGGGCCATTGACAGAGGGACCACAGGAGACCATCCAGGAGGAATACCTATGATGTTCCATATTGCCTGTCACCCCTGTATTGGTATTAGGAGCTGGCGAGTGGGGAGCCATAGGGGGAGCACAGAAGTCACCGGTCAAATTGAGCACAAGAGTCACCAGACTGTTTGAACTTTAAAATATTTACGTCTTGTTATTTTTTGGAGCTGCACCTATTTTTATTTTCATTTATTTTTTATTTTTTAATATTTTTTATTACTATATTTTTTATTATCACTTTTCTGACACTTTATCATCATTTATCATATTTTATATCTTTTGTTGGATAATTTGTTTTTTGATATCCACATATTGGACTTGATATGGTGCACATTTTTTAATAAGATTTGCACAATACTGTATGCCTAGCACGGTTTATAACTATATATCACTGAGTTTTACACTTTGTTATGTATGGGTTTATGGTATAACTGATTAATTGCAGCAGTGATTGATTTGTTTGAATATAGTTACAAGATAGGGGCTTATCAATTAATGTGCATATCATTATAGTGGTTTGATAGCACTGTTGCTGCACAAACAGATTATTTTACCCCCCAGTAGGGAGCGCTATTCACCCCACTTTTTACTTTCTTTAAGATCCCATCTCAAGCTCCAGCGGGTCCCTTGATGCTTCTTCCCATTGCCAAGGAACCCTGGGGATACTCCATGGACTTCATCACAAATCTGTCTTCCCTCAAAGGCTGCACAGTCATTTGGGTTGTGATTGAGAGGTTCTCAAAAATAGCTTACTTTATGCCCCTCTTCCCTCCACTGCAGCTCTTGCAACCATTTTCATCTGGAAATTTTTAGACTGCATAATTTGTCATCTTCTTTTATTTCTGACAGTCATTTACAACTCAGTTTTGGAGAGCATTTTGTAAATACTTTGATATCCCTCTTCAATTGCTGTCAGCTTACCATCCCCAAATGAATGGCCAGACAAAAACAATAAACCAAACCATGAAGAAGTTTCTTTGTTCCCTCATCTCTGTCCACCATGACAACTGGGTTTCTTTCCTATTGTGAAAGAGTTAGTTGTGATAGTATCAGGGAATCTTTGTTCTATGTAGTTTATGGTAAATATTATCGGTTGCCAACTATGAGGGTTGATTTACTAAAGGCAAATAGACTGTGCACTTGCAAAGGCAGTTGCCATCTGCAAATGCAGTTGCTGCAGAGCTTAGTAAATGAGGTAAGGCTTCACATTGCAAAGAGTGTCCAATCATTTGCAAGGAGAATTAAAAAAACTGCATTTTTGCTTGCACATGATTGGATGATGGAATTCGGCAGAGCTTCTGCTCGTTTATTTAGCTCTGGAGCAACTGCACTTTGCAAAGTACACAGTCTTTTTGCCTTTAGTAAATCAACTCCTATGTTGTGTTCATTATTGCCTTTATGTAAACCTCATAAAATTATTCCACAGAAAAAAAAATGTCTTCTTGACTCAGCTTCCAGGTACAAAAAATTTGCTGATTGTCCCAGGACTACCAGCCAGGAGACTGGCTGGTCAGGCTTGCAACTAAGAATCTTCACCTCAAGATACCTTCCTCTAAGTTTGCTCAATTTTATATCGGTCCTTTTGGAATGTCTGCCTTGATCAACTCTGTGCCTTTCAAGCGTTACTTTTTACCTAATCTCTGCATACCCAACTCCTTCCATGTCTCAATTTTAAAGCAACTGTCTCACAATTAATTCTTACACCCAACTCCAGTTGTTTCCTCTCAAGCAGTTTTCTCCCAAGAATATTTTCTCCCTAGAATAAGTTCAAAAAATATCTGAATTCCAAAATCCCCAGGGGCAAATTATATTTTCTGTTAGATTGAAAAAAACTTTTACTTTGAAAGCAGGCTCTTGATGGGTGGGGATAACCCATAAAATGGGTAGTGTCACAGTCATTTACCATCCATGCTCCATGCCTAGAATGTCACAGCTACTCACTTGACATCATAGCACATGATGCATGACATGACCAGGCTGTTAACTGAGAATCCAGTGGGACACTCTGTCACCAAGCTAGTACTATGTCAATGTCCTGTGGCCTATGTACAATCCTAGCTCCTTCCACTTGCTTGTTAACGGTCAGTCCTACAACCAGTGCAGTCCCTGCTGCCCTGCTACCAGTCTGTCTACTAGTGCAAGTGCAGATACTAGTCTGTCTTGTACCAGTCTGTCTACCAGTGTAAGACCTGATACCAGTGTGTCCTGTTGCAGACACCAAGTTTAATAGAATAAGCAATAGATCGAATTATGAGACAGAGTTATTTTAACTACTAAACAATACAGAGTTAGAAGCAATAGTGCCATATTCCATTTAGAATGGCATACACTGCAGAATAATACTTAAAAAGAGTTTGAAAGCTGCACATATATGGATAGTTTAAAGCAAAGTCTCTACAAGACTCTATAACAACAGAAAGCCTGGCTTAGAATCACTACTTCAGTAAATAAGTTCAGAACACAAACATCTATAAGCAATTATCCTCAAAAAAGCACCTCTCAGTGTAGTCTAGTGTAGCTCTGGTAACAAAGGTGAACAGCTGAAGATATCTAGAGGCCACCACACTGAAGCTGGAGTGCTCTGATAGCAATTGGGGAAAGGCACCCAACAATAGCTGGGTTTTCTGGAGAAGCTGCATGCTATTAGGATTCTGCCCAGCTGCCCCATGCAAGTTCTGACAATGGAGGGCTGCTTATCTAGGTGAAGATCACTTTCCCAGCTACTTCTGCCTTGTCAAAGACGGCCTATCTGAGCTGCTGAGGGAAGAAACTACCTCTAGGTCTACAGTACACAGAAACAGAATGAAGAAGTATATTCAGTGCATGCAGGAACAGAATGAAGAAGTATATTCAGTCACATGCAGGACTTGAGTCAGGCATTTTGCAGTGGGGTCTAACAGGAAGATGCAATAAAAATTGACACAGCTGCAGTATTTGATGTGAGCCAGGCATTCCAGGCAACATTCTGGGTAGCATAATACAGTGAAAATGGAAGCCAACAATTTACTGATGATTGCTGTGTACTGAGCTTTTTACCATCCTTGCCAGTGGCCATAGGCTTCAAAAACACTCCCCCCCCCCCCCTTAAAAAAAAAAGTGAACATAGCTTTAAAATACTGAAAGATTTATCATTTGCATTTGATTTTAAACCATTCTGCTGGTAAAGGTAAAATATACGTCATTCATCAGAATTATAGCACTGGTTGATTTTGAAACAATTATACCTTGAGAAAGACAGTATAATTATAATAGATTAGGAGGTCAGATTTGTAGGTATAAATGCTTGCATACAGTGGGGCAAAAAAGTATTTAGTCAGCCACCAATTGTGCAAGTTCTCCCACTTAAAAAGATGAGAGAGGCCTGTAATTGTCATCATAGGTATACCTCAACTATGAGAGACAAAATGTGGAAACAAATCCAGACAATCACATTGTCTGATTTTTGAAAGAATTTATTTGCAAATTATGGTGGAAAATAAGTATTTGGTCACCTACAAACAAGCAAGATTTCTGGCTCTCACAGACCTGTATCTTCTTCTTTAAGAGGCTCCTCTGTCCTCCACTCATTACCTGTATTCATGGCACCTGTTTGAACTTGTTATCAGTATAAAAGACACCTGTCCACAACCTCAAACAGTCACACTCCAAACTTCACTATGGTGAAGACCAAAGAGCTGTCAAAGGACACCAGAAACAAAATTGTAGACCTGCACCAGGCTGGGCAGACTGAATCTGCAATAGCCAAGCAGCTTGGTGTGAAGAAATCAACCGTGGGAGCAATAATTAGAAAATGGAAGACATACAAGACCACTGATAATCTCCCTCAATGTGGGGGTCCACGCGAGATCTCACCCCGTGGGGTCAAAATGATCACAAGAATGGTGAGCAAAAATCCCAGAACCACACGGGGACCTAGTGAATGACCTGCAGAAAGCTGGGACTAAAGTAACAAAGGCTACCATCAGTAACACACTATGCCGCCAGGGACTCAGATCCTGCAGTGCAAGAGGTGTCCCCCTGCTTAAGACAGTACATGTCTGGGCCCGTCTGAGGTTTGCTAGAGAGCATTTGGATGATCCAGAAGAGGATTGGGAGAATGTCATATGGTCAGATGAAACCAAAGTAGAACTGTTTGGTAGAAACACAACTCGTCATGTTTGAAGGAGAGAGAATGCGGAGTTGCAACCAAAGAACACCATACCTACTGTGAAGCATGGGGGTGGCAACATCGTGCTTTGGGGCTGTTTCTCTGCAAAGGGAACAGGACGACTGATCCGTGTACATGAAAGAATAATTGAGGCCATGTATCGTGAGATTTTGAGTGCAAAACTCCTCCCAACAGCAAGGGCATTGAAGATGAAAGGTGGCTGGGTCTTTCAGCATGACAATGATCCCAAACACACCACCCGGGCAACAAAGGAGTGGCTTCGTAAGAAGCATTTCAAGGTCCTGGAGTGGCCTAGCCAGTCTCCAGATCTCAACCCCATGGAAAACCTTTGGAGGGAGTTGAAAGTCCGTGTTGCCCAGCGACAGCCCCAAAACATCACTGCTCACCTTCACCTTGGAGACCTGCTGCGGGTATGGGTAGAGGAGATCTGCATGGAGGAATGGGCCAACATACCAGCAACAGTGTGTGACAACCTTGTGAAGACTTACAGAAAATGTTTGACCTCTGTCATTGCCAACAAAGGATATATAACAAAGTATTGAGATGAACTTTTGATATTGACAAAATACTTATTTTCCACCATAATTTGCAAATAAATTCTTTCATAAATCAGACAATGTGATTGTCTGGATTTGTTTCCACATTTTGTCTCTCATAATTGAGGTATATCTATGATGACAATTACAGGCCTCTCTCATCTTTTTAAGTGGGAGAACTTGCACAATTGGTGGCTGACTAAATACTTTTTGCCCCACTGTAGATATGGCAGCAAGGGATTATTTGGGTAAACAATGGATATTGGGCTCGATACAATAGCTATTACATTTTTTAGTATGTATCTTACTTATGAGCTGCATGTTCACAACGTTAATGCTTTGTGCGTTAGCCAGCTGTATTTAAACTCGGTAATATAGAGGCAGCAGGTATTGTTTGCTGATGCAGTGTTTACTGAGCATAACTGAAACATCCACATTTATAAGTAGGTTAAATGAAGAACGGTATTTTCATTGCTTTACATCACCTGATGATCAATGATGTTTTCTTTTCCATGATTCTAATTAAAAGGCAAAGCTGGGACAGCATCCAAATTTACATACTCAGTCCAGAAGAGCTGTAATTTAACTTGAGAGTTACCAGCTTTTTACTCAATTGGACACTCCATGCTAAAGAGGTGAGAGCCAGTCTCAACACCGTCTTTCAGATTAAGTGGCAGGCTAGCTTTGTAGTCATTTCTTCTTTTCTTGCTTATGTTTTTCCAGTTTTTCTTCTAGTTTATGATGGTTTTTATTTGCAACACTGGTATTTTAATAACTTGCTATTTATAAAATAAATAATGTATACCAAACATACACAGATACACTTACTTTGAATGAGACCCCTTTCACACTGAGGCAGTTTTTAGGCGTTTTCGCACTAGAAATAGCCTCTAAAAAGCACTTAAAAAAATTGCCTCTTATTCTTTATAGTGTGTGCCTTCACACTGGGATGGTGCGCTTGCGGGATGTTATAAAAAGTTCTGCAAGCAGCATCTTTGGGGCTCCCACAATGCCCCGGTCCATTGCAATGAATGGGCAGCGATTCCAAAGCTCCGTAAGAGCGATTTGAAAGTGCCGCAAAACTGGACTTTTTACCTTTTTGTATTGTTTTACCGATAGCGGCCGAAAATGCACGGCAAAAACAACCGGCGCTTTAGCGCTGTTTTAGCAGCGCTGTAGTGTGAAAGGGGTTTAAAGTATTTTTTTTCCATGCTTGATACTGATGCATTCTGCTTCACCCATTTAACTAGATGTGTACTTACCTGCCATTACATTCCCCTTACCCCATTCTTATTTGATGTTTTAGTACAAAGATAAACAGTAAAATACATTTTGGCGTTATAACATTTCAAAGTGCCCTGTACACACGGTCGGATTTTCCGACGGAAAATGTGCGATCGGAGCTTGTTGTCGGAAATTCTGACTGTGGGCTCCATTGGACTTTTTCCATCAGATTTTCCAACACACAAAGTTTGAGAGCAGGCTATAAAATTTTCCGACAACAAAATCCGATTGCGTCAATTCCGACCGTGTGTGGACAATTCCGATGCACAAAGTGCCACGCATGCTCAGAAGAAATTCCGAGACGGAACAGCTCGGTCTGGTAAAATTAGTGTTTGGAATGGATGTAGCACTTTCGTCACGCTGCAATGTTTTAAATTGTTTAATGCAGCGCACTCTCTTCTTCTTTATAATGCTAGAAGAATGAAGTTGTTTTGCTGCTCATATTCACACAGACTTCTCACAAACTTCTTTCTTTATTATTTCTCGTGATTTCATCAATATAATATTTTTATTTGTCACATCTCCCGAAAAAATTATCTTTTTGGGATGTTTTTAGATTAAATTATTTTTTGTTTGAGTTTTTTAAAGCCTGATCTTGTATTTTATTTATCTTTATATTTTTTTTTTAATGCAGCATATTTTTGGGTGTGTTTTGTGTGTCAAGTTACCACAACACAATTATTATCTTGTATTATTTAATCTCAAGGAGATTGTTTGGTGTTGGTGTCTCTTGTTAATTTCACATTGTATTTTTGAAATGTACTTGCCTCTCCACAAACAAACTGTCCTTTTTGAAGGAAAACACATAGGTGAGTATAATTGAAAAAAAATTCCTTTATTAAGGGCTCATAACCAAACAAAGAGGAAGGCAACGCTGGATAAACATCAGAATTTGGCGAAGCCTTTGGCCCCCAGGGCACACATCAATTATTTTACAGCAAAATTGGTGGCCTGAGGAGTCCATATATAAGGGAGTACAATCTGGTCCAGAAGTCCAAGAGATCATGAACAGCAGCAGATGACATGTATGTCCCCAGGCTGTGGTCAGACCACAGCCTGCATCTTTTGCCAGACCAGACTGAACCCAGGCCATCACTCTCTGGTCTTCTTTACACGCTTCCTTCCTGGCTGTGGCTCTGGTGTTGGAGGTGTGGCAGGAGGAGGAGGACCTGGAGGAGGAGGAGGACCATGGGTGAGCTCACAAATGTGACTTTGGCATGTGAGTTGGCCCCTCAACCCCTTATTTAGTGCTTCTAAAATGACTAACTCACATAAGAGGCATTGGCCCTCCTCCATTTGCTGCATTTTGCATGCTGTTAGGTCAGCAAAATTCTTTTCAACATTGTGGGGTATTCTGAGGGCCTCAGTAGCCTTCCAAAATAGGCCAATTGCTGCCTCCTCCAGGTTACTCCTCTTCCTGCCACTTTTTCCTTGAAGGCGGAGGGGAGGGACCTGGGTATCGGGCAGCCTACTTGGCCCGGCCACCTCCTGGCTGAGACTCTCCTGTGTATGAAAAAGGGACAACGTTTTAGTTTTTGTTTCATCAATCACAATCAAAAATTAGTACTCCAAACTAACATATATTTAACATCATTAATTTGACCAACAGAAATATTTTAATGAATGCTATACCTGACTCAAGCTGGGCTCCTCCACATGTTGCTGCCTGGAAGGCCCAGGTTGGACGTCAGAAGCCTCAGCTGAGGTGGAAGGAAGTGTGGAAGGAAGATTGGAGAGTGCTGGCCTGCCAGAAAATTCAGCCTGTCATAGTACCACAGCCTGGGAACATAAATGTCATCTGCAGCTCCTGATCTCTGGGAATCCTGGACCTTCTTGTGCTCCCTTAGTTAAGTACTCCTCATGCCACCAATTAGGATCTTCAAATAGGTGATGTCTGCCGTAGGGATCACCGGCTTCACAATTTCCAGCAATTGATCCAGCGCTGCCTTCCTCTTTGTTTGGTTCTTACAATGTGGGTGGTTTACCTGCCACAGACAGGGCAGCTCCCTGAACATAGCAGTGAATATGGTGATAAAGTCCTGATCCTTCAATATATCCATTTTCTCTGCAAGACACAACACAAGACAAACCCTAATGTCAGGCTAAACTCTCCTAATCGTGTCCTAATATAGGCCTCAATCTATAAGCAGTATAGGCCCAAGTTTAAATGTTACCTTCGTTATCACGATCGGCGCTTCCGATACTCCTTCTTCCGTTCACAGATCGTACGTACTATGCACGCGTGTTACGCTTTATATACACTGCGCATGCATGAAACTCTGGCCGCCCCTGACGTTCTTTCTAGTCTATTTCCCGCCCCTTCTCATTCGGTGCAGTGGGGGAAGAGCACATGGCGGAGACACAACAGGTGCGTGCTAATTACACCAACGAGGAGGAGGAGGAATGCCCGAAGCCAGAAACGTCACAATCCACGATCCCAGGGGAGACGATTTAAGGCATCAAATATGTTCTTTGTAGAGATGTTGGAGATGGTCGACATATTGAAAAGGGGCGACTATGATGGGAAGTATGGACCTTACCCCAACCCCAATGTGAGAAAGGCCAAGATCATGGCGAAAGTTGTGAAAAGTCTGCAGATAAAGTTTGGGGTACGACGATCCAAGGTTCAACTGAGGAAATGGTGGTCGGACCTCAAATTAAGGGAGCACGATCAGTATAGAAGGATCAGGAGAGTGCTGCAATAAAGTAAGTAGTTGTCCTGTGTTCCCATTTTGTTTTTTTTTTTATTACGTTCGTGCTGCTCCATGTGTTTTTCTTTATACTGTTGTACAGTTTAAAATGGCAACTTTCATGCTCATGGACACATTATTCGTTCGTAGGAAACATTGTTCGTTCGGCCTATAAAACACCATGTTTTGTCCAGATGCAGTTCTATACATTTTTTCTGGCCTACTTCTCTTCAAATAATTTTGGTGTCTAGATGGTTTAGTAACTAGAATGAAATGAAAACTAGATCCTGTGTAAGGAGAGGACACTCAGCAGCTGTTTACACATCTGGACGCTGGAGCACTAGTGTGGGACACCAGAACACCCTTTTTATTAGGGGGCCCCACACTGGTGCTCCAGTGTATACTATAGGGGTGTCTCCATCTGTGAAGCTTGTACAAAACAGGTAAGTATTCAAGCTTGACAAAGAAAAACAATATTTCTTCATCTTGGAACTCTGCCAGAATAGACAATTGTACAACACTTCCAAACAATGTTTCATATTCCTATTTCTGTCATCAAATATCTGTGTGCTAAGTATACCTATTTTTTTTTTACATAGGGGCGAAAAGACTCGGAGGACACCACTCACCAGAGGAGACAACAGACCCCCCACCTCAGGAAGAAGTGGAAATGCCACAAAGCCAACAGGAGGAAGGAGACGTTATCGAAATTGTCACCCCAACAGGTGAGTGTCTGCGACCACAGCCTCAGGTAAGAGATGGATGACGGCATATTTATAATACATGGTGTGTTTTTGTTTCTATATTTTTAGGTGATCGTGATGTTGTGGAAGAAGGTCATTTCACCAGTGAAAGTGCCCAGATCCTGATCGGGGAGCTCATGGGGTGTAATAGGGACTTGGAAAATATCAAGCCAAATATCAATGATGTTCAAAACAAAATGAAGAACATCATTGATGTTTTAGGGAGCGTTTAAAACCCCTCGAAATCCAGAATCATTTCAGTTTTTTGCTCCGGATTTTTTCTACTTTTTTTTACATATTCTCGAAAAGCCAAATTTTGAAGATGCACACAGTTTGTCAACATGTGCTATCTGCCATCATGGGAGATCAATGTATGCGTTTTGGGGGTGCAACCCCTTCCTCAATAATAAAGTAGCTGAGAGGAAGGTGTTGCACCCATGATGGCAGCTAGCACATGTTGACATTCGGCAATTTGTGTGCATCTTCAAAATTTGGCTTTTTCAGGGGTGACTTCACCCAATCTGCTGTACGCAATATCAAACACAGTTTATAAATACTCATGTCTGATATTGCCTTCAACTTCTACAAACGTTGAACTTGTTGTTGGTTTTAAACATGCCTGTTTTACCTTAAAAGGACATTTCTACTTTTATTAATGTGACCTAAAAATTTTTTAGACAACAAACATGTTGGTTTGTTTTAAAAACCTTTTATAAATGCACAGGTGATTGTGCTTGTATTAAAAAGATTGTTAATCAACAATGTGTGGCTTCTTCTTTCAATGCTCAAAAACTTTTTTTGTTCTAAAATTGGTGTTTTCTGTGACAATGGGGGCCCCCCTACCCGCAAACTATTCCATGTATCTTAGACAGTACCCGTTAAGTACAATACGGGTACCGACTTGTGCTACCAAGGTTTCCCGGAACTCACCTTGCCTAAACACATGTAAGCATTATATATTAAGTCACACTTAATGACTTGAGATGATTGACACGTGTGGATGACTGGGATATCCTGAGCTCATGGGCATGCGTTTTTAAGTGACAACGTTGTCAGTTTTTACCTTATGCAATCTCCTATTGTTTATGCTTTCCTTTCAATGATTAAAATGTTTTTCTACTAATTGTTCTAATAAAGTTATATCAGGTTAAACCGCAGTTTGTTCCTTTTCCTTCACTGAAGGTAAGGACACCTTGGGTCCTATTTCCACTCCCCTTTTATTTTAACTGTGGAGTCAAACAAGAAAATAAAATTAATAATTTTGCACATAAACATGGAAAGCAGATTAGACACAAACATTCTTGGCCAACATCAGTATTACATTTATTTTAGGCAGTATTTAAAGACAAAGGTATAAGGTCCACCTATCAGATTCCTCCCCCCCTCTCATGGGCCATTTAAAAGAATTTATGGGGGGGAGATGTTTTGGACAGGTAACCCTCTCCACTTCATTGAGAGATGAATGCCTAAATAATGTGTATTACTTTGGCCAGCCCCTCCTTACTTTACACTATTGGGAGCCCACTGGACAGGTAAGAAGTGTCATAATACAAAGATATAAATACACACTGTACACATTTTAGCACATTTTTACATTCTGTTATTACCTATCAAGATAATTATAGGATACAAAAACTTTGAACAGTACCATTTGAAAGTATTCAGGCAGGCCCTTGCACTACATGCTTTGGGGAATTCATCCATAAATCTGACCACAAAAGAGGTAGGTATAGTGTGTATTGTATATATGGATAGATGGTGCAGCGCTAATCCTGTATGTAAAACCTCTGATGGTTTAAAAGTCGGTCATATTGTATATCACTACAGTGTATATAAATAAATAATAATCTGAAAAACCAGTGGGGTATTCCTACAAGTGGTGTATCTCACTGAACTAAAAAAATGTGAAAAACATAGCATGTGTGTTAGAAATTTAGATCACCATATCAATAACTGGTTCACCATAAATCATCATAGCAGTACCTAGTTCAACATAAGTGACAAAAAAAACAATTTTAAATAAAGTGCAATGTGATTGTACTAAATAATTGACAATCCAAAAGTGACAATGTGCAATGTGCAAAACACTGTGCAAAATATAAATGGCTACACCACACAATATCGTGCGGTGTTAAAATTCATATAAAGTGCAAATGTGCAAAGAAGGACCAAAGACCTCCAAAATATATAGTCATAAAATATTAGTGAATGTCCCAAAAGTTATGATGCATAAAAAAGAAATTTCACACAGAAAAAAACGTCCTTATTCATGATGAAATCTGTGACAATAAAGTGCTGACATGCGCATGTGGCAGTTGGAGTGCCTGGTGACTCAAATCTCATGCAGCTTCGTGTGCAAACACTACAGTGGGTAGTGGCCCCTTACTTTAAAGTAATGGGGCAACAGCATATGACCAAACAGGTTCTTTGTCTCTTCCACCTAGGGGCTCCTGCGCATTCCTCACTGTCCTGGGGTAAAGGCTCCCTCAGATGTGATGCAGGAAGGTATTTTTAAATGGAGCAGAGTAGAAAAGAACCCAATAGTGTAATTCCGTTTTAAGGTAACTTGTTATTTATTAGGTAAAGAAGTAGGTACTCACATAAGCAATTGAGTAATACAATGTTTGTATCCGACGAGCGGCGAGCTCGTAACCTTCTCTCAGTGTATCCAGCCTATCCCGTCCCTACGTGTGACGTCACACCACACGTGACTTCTTCAGGGGAGATTCATCCATAAATCTGACCACAAAAGAGGTAGGTATAGTGTGTATTGGGTTTGGCAAAGTCATCAGATAGAGGATTGAGGATAGATAGAGGATTGGTATGAGCTGAGTTAGCAGTTGGGGGGAGGGAGGGTTCCAAATGATTTTGGGACCCCAAAAAAAAAAGCCTCTGGCACTAAGCATGAATTTCAAACACACATCACAATTTACAACATTTTAGGGGGTATTTAGGTTAAAGCACTACTATGGAGCTGACAAAATACATTGTTAAGTGACTACACGGGGTGAATATAGGCCCAGGAGAGCATGCTGGGGAGGTTAGTGAAGGCAAATATGTACGAAGGATAAAGGGGACATTCACAGCATATTACAATCATGGTAATTAGGGAATGAGGAAAGAAAGCCAACAAACGGTAAAATACGGGGTCCGTCATCCAGAGAAAGTTTCTGAAATCATCAGGATTATTCTCACAGATCTCACGGAGCAAAGGCATGTGACAGAACTGGTCACGCTGGAGCAACCAATTCTTCGTCCATGAACTCCTCCCTACCCTGTTCATGGACTGGGCTTGTGTCAAAGTAGGGACCCCAACACCAAGCCCCCTAACAGCACGAACTCTACAATGAGTATGTATACGCAACATGGCTAGAAAACAGTCGGCTGGTCAGAACGAAGTAACAGAACGCACTGAAGAACAGCAAGGCCTGTGAAGAGCGACCTGAAAATCAGTAACGAACGAACAAGAACACAATGACAAGTCAATGGGAACTTGCTGCACGCACTGAAGACCAGATACAAACCCACAAGCACAAACTTAACAGCAGAAATACGATCTGAAAACCACGAGTCTGAAAAAGCGCAAATCATCTCTCACCAAACTTTTACTAACAAGAGATTAGCAAAAGGAGCCCAAAGGGTGCCGCGCTTAGTACTGAACTGCCCTTGTATAGTCTCGTCGTACGTGGTGTACGTGACCGCGTTCTTGGCATTCGGAAATTCCGACAACTTTGTGCGACCCTGTGTATGCAAAACAAGTTTGAGCCAACATCCGTCGGAAAAAATCCATGGATTTTGTTGTCGGAATGTCCGATCCATGTCCGAATGTGTGTACGGGGCATAAGTCTCTTTTCTTTAGAGTATTCGAAAAGAAAGCAAAAAGAGTTTATTTACTAAAACTGGAAAGTGCAAAATCTGGTGCAGCTCTGCATAGAAACCAATCAGCTTCCAGTTTTTTTTGTCAAAGCTTAATTGAACAAGCCGAACTTAGAAGCTGATTGGGTACCATGCATAGTTTCACCAGAATTTGCACTCTTCAGTTTTAGCAAAGCAATCCCAAAGTGTTAGCAGTGTCAAAGGAAAAGATCTATAAGTTGCACATCATGAAGTAGACCCATGTGCAGGAAGGGAAATGCATGGCAGCCTCAACCCAGACTCCAGCCAGGCCATGTTTCACTCCATCCCTTGGTGTGTTAGTGAGTACAGTTTCCTACTTAAAAACTGAAGAAAACTTTGACAGGAACAGGTTTAGTAGACCTAAAGCCACAACAGAATCAGAAGACAAGTTACTGAGAATTGATAGCTCGCATAACAGCTACAGGCACATGTCAACAGTGGCTAGTAAGCTAACCTCACTTTCAGTTGTGAAGAGAAGACTTTAAACTCCAAGTTTGACTGGTTGAGTGACAGTAATGCCCTGTACACACGATTGGACATTGATCGGACATTCCGACAACAAAATCCTTGGATTTTTTCCGATGGATGTTGGCTCAAACTTGTCTTGCATACACACGGTTGCACAAAGTTGTCGGAAAATCTGATCGTTCTGAATGTGGTGACGTAAAACACATATGTCGGGACTATAAACGGGGCAGTAGCCAATAGCTTTCGTCTCTTAATTTATTCTGAGCATGTGTGGCACTTTGTGCGTCGGATTTGTGTACACACAATCGGAATTTAACCGATCGGATTTTGTTGTCGGAAAATTTTATAGCCTGCTCTCAAACTTCGTGTGTCGGAAATTCCGACGGAAAAAGTCCAATGCAGCCCACACAAGATCTGAATTTCTGACAACACAATCCGATCGCACTTTTTCTGTCAGAAAATCCGACCGTGTGTACAGGGCATAAGAAAGCCATTGTTAAAATAGAAAAATGAGAAAAGATTGCTTGCACGGCTAGTAACTGTTGCAAATGGGCTACAGAAGAATGAAAGAAGGTTTTATGGACTGATGGATCAAATGTTTGAACCCCATCAAGCTATTTTGAACAATGATAGAAAAAAACGAAACGATATTTGATTTCCACAAGTGTGAAAGGCTGGCTACTTTGATGAGCCAAAAGTTTGGATTACATTTTGTTAAACAAAGCAATACCATGGTCTCTTTTTTATCTGCAATTGTTTATTTGTTCTCTGATTTAATTTCATTGAGACATTAAAATGCTTAAATTGCAATAAAAACTGGAAAATGGCAGTGCTCCTAAACTTTTGACCAGTAGCATATATAATGTATATTATCCTTCCTCCATCCATCCAAACATGACTATGTATTACTCTGTTTGCCATTACACAGAATAATATCATAAACATACCTGTAAACGTTTATTATATTTCCTGATCTGCTGACAAAAAAAATGGGTTACCGTAATTCAGTCTTGGGAGATTGCTTGTGCAATCCTTTTAGTAATCTAGTCAGATATTCCCAGGTGGCTACAACATTTTGTATAGTAACTGAAGTCTGAGTCACCCCTCATTTGAAAATATGGGACCATTCCCTGTAAATTTCTCTGGCAGTACCTCCACTCAGTCAGTCGTTGAAAACTAAAGTGGGACTACTGTCCAAGAAACACACCTCCTAAGTAGTCTCACTTACTTACGGACTATGTTGCAGAATTTGTACAAGGAAAAAAAAGTAGGTAGAATAACCAAAGAAGTATTAAGACCTCTATGATGAATGTTCACATTACACCATACTGAGCCTTAATTACAGCAGGTTTATGTAGCTTCCAAAAAGCAGAGATTTCTGATCTTCCTCTGCACCAGGTCTGTGACTGTAGCAATAGACCAGTGTAGGTTTCATTATTACTCCAGCATCCCCAGATCATACCCCATATCCTATGTGTCATAGGTAAGGCATCAATAACTGTAAAATCCCAATAAACTCCTCAGGGATTGGTAAGGCCTTCCTCATATCTTAATAGTGTCTGGGAGTTCAAATAAAAAAACTAAAAAAAAACTGAGATCCTGAGAACAGCGACCTGGAAGGAACCTGCCATTTTACATGCTTGCATTTCTGAGGAATTCCAGTGGTAAGATATTTGCACCACAAGCTCTAAACAACCCCTAGAATAATCCAATGTCATAGCCATTGTAAAAGTACATGTTGGTCACACAAACTACTACTGTTGTACAAGGAAATCTTGTTGCTGCTGTGCTGGATAGAAGTAAATAAATTGGAAGTTGATAAAGCCCATCAGAAAGAGGCATTGTATTTTCTATGGAGTGCGCCTTTAAGATAAATACAGATTTGTGTTTCTGTCTGTTATTTTACAAGACTAGTTTTATTTGTATGTATCATCTCCACATCATCTCCTCTTTTTCCTAATTTATTCTTGTCAAACATGGCAACTACTCTGTTTCAAAGTCGTGTCACCTAGTGATACCTGTCACTTGCAGACAATTTATTTTTGCCCATACAGTATGGCTGGCACACAAGAATTATGCTAAGTAAAAAATGTTTAAAAGTAGCAGCAGATAGTTGGCTGTCAAGCAATACACATAATAGAGAGACTGCTTAACTTAGCACCAAGTTGGGATTTCTGGCTAGGAATATGGTTTTAAAGTTTTACTCTGAAACAAATTACAGGGGAACAAGCAATATGAGAAAAAAATATATACTCGTTTTATATTCTAATATACTATTATTGAGTAATAAAAAGACATTGAAAAATAAGACCACTGCATCAACACGTGCAAAATACCACTTAAAGTGTTGCTAAACCCAGGACCCTGCAGTCACTAAATCTTGTCTCCCACAGTACAGAGAACATGGAAATGCAATCATTTTAATAATATAAACTGCTAAATACCTTTTCTCATCAGCAGTATATAGCAGTCTTGTGACTATCAGAATGTAGGACCCCTGACCCTCTGTCTGTACAGTGATATTGGCACTGTGTTAATCACACGCACCCTCAAAATAATAAAAAAAACTTTCTAGCAATACACACCAAACTAAGCAGTGGCAACTGGTGCGCCATCGGTCAAGGGGGCGGCAGATGGACCTGATAACAGATAACCCCCACCTTGTTGCTCCATCCAGCCACTGCACACCATACACACCCCACCACCTTATGCTGGCCCGCTGGTGGCGGCTTCCCTCTCCATGTCCTGGCCTCCTTCTCTCCCCTCTCTGTCTTGAAGCCTACCCTGGCAGGGGATGAGTACAGTGGGCACAACACACAGGCATTCCCGGTTCCGCACTGAGCTCTGGCTGGAGGGAGATGACAGCCTATAGAATGCTCCTCCAGCGTATAAAACGCTCCTCGGGCTTCCCCTGCATGGTGTCTCCTCCCTCCTCCTCAGTAGCCAATCAGAACGCTTCTCCTTTCGGCCAATCGTGTGATGGGTTTCAAGACCCACTTCCTGATTGGCTGAGAGGAGGAACAGTGTGGCAATAGCGAATATTCATTCGTTATTGCCACACAACTGGGTGGGCTTGGAGCACAGTGCTCTGTGCCCTGAGCACACCTTTTATTGAAGCCTATTAGAGCCTCTGGCTCTAAACACATGCATAACCCCCCCCCCCCCATTGGAATCCATGGTCCAGCACCCTGCATGTAGATTAGGGGGCCAGATGCATGTTTGGGGGGTGGCATCAGTGTGCCCCCAATGGATGGGCCGTCACTACAACTGAGCATGTGCAGCTTGACTCCAGTTACCCTGTCTTATACAGACATGTTTTGGGGGCAATGCAAGAAGGGGCGAATCTGTCCATGCAGAATAAAACAACCTTTTTACACAATGCAGAGAATTAACCCCTTATGATCCACAGTGAGTATAATATGCATGCTTTACTGCATATACAGACTGATTTTACTGTTGTGGGTTTAGTAACACTTAAAATCCATAATAAAAAAAAATCTGAAAATATCAAAAAACACTAGGGCTCCAGCAAATATTAGTGTAAGTCAGTAAAATAGTTCAAAACATTCAGAAATACTGTATAACAGTAAGGAATACCCATGCCACAATAACCTAGCCTGGAACCTGCATTAATTGACCACAGTACAGAAAATTGCTGTAAGCATTATTACAAGCAAGTTAGCCCTGATGAAGAAGGCTTGCCCCTTAAAGTGTTTCAGCTAATGTGTATGTGCTGCAATTTTCTGAATAGTACTTACACTGAATATGTTGAGTATAGAGATGTAAAGAAGTCCTGTCCAAGCAATGTGATGGATCATTTCAAGCCTGGTATTTTATTGGATTTTTAAAATAAAGTGATACCAAAGGTGATGCATGAGGCTGTTGCTCTCTCTATATGTGATTTTAATATACTGTACTTGTGGTTTATACAATTGCTCCTTAAAAAAGATATTTGAGTGTAGAGATCTGTCCACATAGGCAGTAGGCAGCACTGCAAATCAAAAAACTCATGCATCGTTTGATAAAGTAGATGTGATTCCAATCTTGATACCATGGTCCTTGTTTAGGTACTTTGTTTTATAGAGTGACAATGCCCTGTCTCCCAGATCTCCTGTCTTTAAATCACTGTGTCCCATGCCTTTCCAAAGAAAAAAATAAGCTTCTGTGCTGATGCACATTGTCCAGGAATATTACATTCTTTTTTATGGAAAAGGACTTTTAAAAAAAACTTGAATTCCAGTGACAATAATGAAATTTACCCTGTAAAAAAATGTGGAGCTTGCTATGACAGCAGTGCATGTGGCAGGGACAGGATGTGAAAAAAAATCAATTGCAGGCAGGAAAAACTAGCGAATATGCCTTGTGAAAAAACACATGTAGCCTGCTATGACTGCAGTACATTTAGACAGTGATAGGATGTGGAAAAATCAATTGTAACTAACCAATAAAGAAAAGGGAATATGTCCTGTGAAAAAAACACCTTCAGCCTGTTATAAATGTAGACAGTGCAGCGTTTAGGTGTAAAAATCACCCCCACCCCCAAAATTTACCAATGCACACAGCAATTTGTTACCTAATGGATATTCAGTAAGGGTTTACATTTTCTTTAAGAGACTAGTGCCTTCAAGCCCTACATCAATCTGTTCCTATGCATTTTATCAACAACACTGCCTATGCCCTATCACAGTGAACTATATTGAAAATATGGCTGCTGAAAACTCAATCTTTTATAGTGAAGAGCTGGTAAATAACAAAGCCCCCATTATTGGCCATTTTAAGCAACCTAGGCCAGGTTCAAAAGCCAGGGAGTGCATTAGTGGTTGCTATGGCAGCAAACAGCCACATTAGTTTGTAATTTTCTTCAACTGTAAACAAGTTGGGTTCATGGACGCTAGACCCAAACCTCATCTTTATTCAGGACAGGTTGCACAGATTCACAGCTAATTTGGAATCTAGTGTAAGGGCAGGAAGAACAGGTTCAAAGCTTGTTAGACATTCAGGGTCAGGACAGGCAGAATAGATTCACAGTTGGTTAAAAATCCAGGGTCAGGACAGGTGGAACAGATACCAAGGTGGTTTACAAGCATGGGTCAGGACAGGTGATTCAGCTGGTCCACAAGCCAGAGTCAGAAAAAGTCAAGGTATAGGCATAAAATCCAGCACCAGAAAAGCAATAGCAGATTTTAGGGTTTAAAATAGAAACTGATCACATAAAAAGATATTCCTAAACTTTAGGGTTCTACTGTACTAATAAAAAAAATCTCTGTACACAGCTGTTGTAGTTCTGACCTTTTCAAAAAAATTGTCTAAATCACTCACTACCATGCCCCGACAGGAATATAATATAGTTTACAATACAGTGGCTCTCTTTGCAGAGGCAAAATGCTCTTTAATTTCTGGCTAGCACATTCAGTGATTCAGCTTACTAATGTTTAACCACCAGCCCCGGAAGATTTGCCTGCTGAATGACCGGGCCATCTTTTGCGATTTGGCACTGCGTCGCTTTAACTGACAATTGCATGGTTGTGCGACGCTGCACCCAAACAAAATTGACGTCCTTTTTTTCCCATAAATAGAGCTTTCTTTTGGTGGTATTTGATCATCTCTGCGGTTTTTATTTTTTGTGCTATAAACAAAAAAAGAACGACAATTTTGAAAAAAAACACAATATTTTGTACTTTTTGCTATAATAAATATCCCCATTTTTTTTAAAAACAAAAGCTAATTTTTTCTCAGTTTAGGCCAATATGTATTCTTCTACATATTTTTGGTTAAAAAAATTGCAATAAGTGTATATTGATTGGTTTGCGCAAAAGTTATAGCGTCTACAAAATAGGGGATAGATTTATAGCATTGTTATTATTTTATTTTTTTTACTAGTAATGGCGGCGATCTGCAATTTTTATCTGGACTGCGACATTATGGCGGACACATCGGACAATTTTGAAACATTTTTGGGACCATTGGCATTTATACAGCGATCAGTGCTATAAAAATGCACTGATTACTGTAAAAATGTCACTGGCAGGGAAGGGGTTAACACTAGGGCGCGATCAAGGGATTAACTGTGTTCCCTGGGAGGTGATTCTAACTGAAGAGGGAAGGGACTGACTAGAGGAAGTGACAGATCGTGGTTCCTAGCTAATAGCTAATAGGAACACACAATCTGTTACTCAGAACAGAACAGGGAAGTGTGTATTTACACACACTCATCTCTGTTCTGTCTCTCATGCTCGCAATTGGTCGTGGCCGGTGGTCATCTCGACCGCCGGCCAAGAGCATCGGCACCCCCGCTGTGCAGCGGGCGCGCCTGCTATCCTGATCCGGCGAGTCGACGTATAGCTATGACGGTTCATGGGATCGTGCTGACCTGCCGCAGTATAATGATGGCAGCTGGTTGGCAAGCGGTTAAATATTGTTTTAATGAAAGAAAAGAAAAACATTGCAAGAAAATAGTTACAGAAAATAAATACTAAAGAACAGAAAAACAAACTTAGCAAAGTTCACCAGGTCTTTGGTTCTGGCTCTCAAAGAGACTCTCAGTAAATAGTTTTGATATCAAACAAGAGCTCAGAGATGGAAATTAAGCCATCTTGAGGTGTGCTAAAGGAGTGTTAATGTGTTTATAATGTTCTTGCAGTGATGCCCTTAACCGCTTGCTGACCGCCGGCTGTCTATTGACGGCCAGGCGGCGCAGCTCTCGTTGCGGGCGGGCGTCATATGACGGCCTCGCATTCCTAGGCCACCAGGAGGCGCGCGCGTGCTGCCGCCGGCGATCGCGCGCGCCCGCCGTGTCACTAGGCACCCGGTGCGCGTACCCGGCGGCCGCGATGTCCGCCGGGCACCCGCGATTACCGGCAACACAGCAGGACCGTGGATCTGTGTGTGTAAACACACAGATCCACGGTCCTGTCAGAGGAGAGGAGACCGATGGTGTGTTCCCAGCACAGAGGAACACCGATCGGTCTCCTCCCCTAGTGAGTCCCCTCCCCCTACAGTTAGAATCACTCCCTAGCAACACAGTTAACCCCTCGATCACCACCTAGTGTTAACCCCTTCCCTGCCTGTCACATTTATACAGTAATCAATGCATTTTTATAGCACGGTTCGCTGTATAAATGTGAATGGTCCCAAATATGTGTCAAAAGTGTCCGATGTGTCCGCCGCAATATCGCAGTCACAATAAATCGCAGATCGCCGCCATTACTAGTAAAAAAAAAAATAAAAGATAAAAATGTTATAAATCTATCCCCTATTTTGTAGACGCTATAACTTTTGCGCAAACCAATCTATATACGCTTATTGCGATTTTTTTTTACCAAAAATATGTACAAGAATACATATCGGCCTAAACTGAGAAAAAAATTGTTTTAAAGAAAAAAAAATTGGATATTTATTATCGCAAAAGATAAAAATGATTGTGTTTTTTAAAACTTCTCACTCTTCTTTTGTTTATAGCGCAAAAAAAAAAAAACGCAGAGGTGATCAAATACCACTAAAAGAAAGCTCTATTTGTGGGGAAAAAATGATAACAATTTCATTTGGGTACAGTGTTGTATGACCGCGCAATTGTCATTCAAAATGCGACAGTGCTGAAAGCTGAAAAATGGCTTGGGCAGGAAGGGGGCGAAAATGCACTGTATTGAGGTGGTTAAAGACAATCATCCTAAATGCATATATTTTCCATATGACAAGGTCTCACAATCCAACAATACATTACTGAACAGAATGAAATTACAATTCATTAGAGACCAAATCTGATACTTACTTTTCCTTCCAGCTTAGCTTAGTAGCTGCCAATCCAGGCATGCATGTGTAGTAAATGGTCTCCTTCTCTAGTTAAGCTCAGCTAGAGATGGAGGCCGCTCATGTGTATGTGCAGTTTGAACGACCCAGAGCTGCCACTATTAAGCATAACTAGAGCTGGGAAAGGGCATGCATGCAGTTTGAGCAGCCCAGAGCATCCCCTAAGGGAGTGCATTATTGTGATATTTAGCCTGTCCGGCAAATGAAATGAAGTGCCAGTGTTTTTTTTGCAGAGGACTCCAAACAGCTGCACCTGCAACAAGAGGACCTTGACCATTTGCAACAGAAGGAGCTCTGGTATGTACTATTAATTGGATATAGATCTGCATAGGGGGATTTTATGAAAGACTTCCTGAGGGTGAACTTACACTTTAAATGTTGCCTTCATGCTGTTATTGTTTGCTTTGTCGAGTATATTCACTTCACAGTAGGACAGTTTGTTATATAAAGTTTACTTTAACTTAAATGACTGACCTGCTTATTATTATGAACCATGATTTGTAAATAAAAACTGTATCCGAGCCATCTGAGCAATTTCAGCATTGCAGGAGATGAAATAATATTCAGTATGATGAGCTGCAATATACAAACCCATAATGATCAGATCTTGTTACTTGTATTAGAACATTTACATGATGGCTTGCTCCTTGAAGTAGAAAATGTGATTGTCTCAGCATTTTCTCCAAGAACGGATAAGGATACACTCTCTGTACAATACTAATTGTTGGTCTTGAGAATTTGTGTTTATTTTCAGTGATAATATATTGAAAAACAATACAACTTACACCTGAACCAGAAGTACACATGAAAAGACTTGTGCTTTATTTTGTGCTGAGCTTAGTTTTTATACTTAGAACTGTATTTAACCCTGTGCAAGTAAACGATTTGGACTAGAGATAACACATTTTCAGTCTTCTCCAGCCAAGATTCCCAAGTGTGGAGGTTTCATTAATTTAAGTCATAGCCTAGTCAGTTCCCAGGTTGATTTATATTTTTCCTGATGTAGTTGTTTATATCTCCCCACTGTAATCTATAACCTAAGATTAACAAACAGAGAAACTGTAATGGGGAACTGTAAAGTTGGGGGGGGGGGGGGGGTAACTGATTTTTTGTTATTTTTTCATAACTGTACAACATTTTTATTGTACTAACAAGTATTTATCACATTTAGCAGAACATGTTTCTATTAGGCTTTTAACATACAGTATTTGTCCTTAAAACCACAGGGCATACAAGTTTGCAGATGTAATTTGAATGGAGAAATAAGATATAATAGGAAGACAGTTATGACAGCACTCTACGTAAAATGCATCCAAACTGCTGTATTTTGCTAAGGCCTGAAGTTTTACTTTCATAGTCACCTTACAATTTTATATGAGCCTGTACAGCCATGACAAAGAAGAATAAGGAGGAAGCAGCAGCAGCAATTTGATCCAGCCAAAATGGTGCCAGTGTGCTTCCACAACTGGGGATAAAGGAGAATCTGAGAGACAACGCTGCCCAGCTTGGGAGATTTGCTCTGACCCAAGTCAAGGATCCAGCATCAGGACATGCCTCACAAGACCTGGCACTTTCTGGTGCACAATATAGCTCTAAAGCTGATGACTCCCTGGCTGCAGCTGAGGACACAGACATATGGGGACACACTGCAGATGCAGTGAGTAATCCCAGCAGCCATGATACTGACCCTGTACATGATACACACATCCTAATGGCAGTGACCTCTTGCAATACATTACTTGCTACTCTGACAAAGGGACTGAACAGTATTAAGGAAGATGTGCTACTCATCAAATGAGATATGAAGAATTTCAGAAGAAAGGGCCACAGCAATGGAAAGCAGGATAAGTTCACTTGAAGACAGTGTTAACTCACTAATACAGTCCTGAACTCTAAAACCACAGCTCAGAAGCATCTCTCTCATGATTGCAGACCATAGGACTTAGAGAACAGACTCCTCTGCAGGAATAAAGTCCACATTGTAGGGCTTCCGAAGCATTCAGAGGGAAGTTCTCTGTAGAGTTTTTTGGAGGATAGTAAAAGACATTTTTGGAGCTGACAGTTTCACCTCTCTTTTCTCTGTGGAACACACACACAGGGTCCCCTCTAGACCACCACCTGCTGGTTCACCTCCCAGATCCTTCCTTGTTAAATTACTCAATTACAAACATCTTGACATCATTCTCCAGAAGGCTAGGTAATGTGCTGATCTTGTAGTGGGATTGAAGCTATTGTTTATCCCAGATTTCAACAGCAGAGGTTCAACGTCAGCAAGTGAAATAGTCTTAAAAAACACCTACAGCAGTTGTACATATCCTATTCCAGGTAATATCCTTTTTCCATGTTGTACCCAGCAAAGCTGCGCATAGTGGCACAAGACAATACACAGTTCTTTAACTCATCTGCACTGGCATCTAAATTGCTGGACACTCGTGAGCAACACCTTCATTCCTCTGGGCAACCTTCATTTATTTATGGCATCTGCTCAAGCAGAGCCTTACCTACCATATTTTTATCAAGTTACCACTGGAGATCTTCTGTGCTCAAAGTTGGCTTTACCATTTGATCTAAATGTCACAACTTGTGATGTTCTATACAAATTCCAGTTATGTTCACTTGCAAAAAAGCCCCCCTGTAGTAGCTCCCATGAGGGACAAGTTTATTTGGTTTCTACCTAGGTATCATGCATTGTTTGTTTATGGTTTTTGTTGTTTCCACTGCATCTTACACCAGACCTGTGGTGACCTCCTTGTCTTCTCACTTGGGACTTTGGGGCTGAGTAAATGTGCTCTATACCTCAATCTATGTGGTGCTCTCTGGTGTCTTAGTGCCTTAAAAAAAACGTTCATTGATGTTTTCCCTCTGAAAATCTCAAACCTAGGTTAAGAGGAATATTGTGATTTCTTGGAACATAACATGTTTATATGATGCCAGTAAGAGACAAGCCGTGTTTACTACTCTTGAATGATTTTCTCACTGTTGGCAGCAGAGAACACATCTCCATCCCGATACAGTTCACTACTTGAAATGTAATTATCATCAAACTCAATTTCACTCTACATGCTGTATAACTCCTATTCCAGAGGAGTGTCCATACTCATTGCTAATGGTGTAGAGTTCATCTGCGCATAGGCTAAAATGGACCAGATTTGTTGTTATGTTTTTTTTATATTGTGTTTTATACACATAACCTTATAATCTGGATAATATTTATGAACCTCCTCCATACTCACTCATGGTATCCCGGGACATATTTCATTTTATATTCAACAAACCTGAACTCCCCTCATTGCTTCTGAATTATTTCAACTACTATTTGAATCCTGCACTGGATAAATATAACGCTACTGACCATCCAGATATGAATACAGCTACACCGTTTACTTTATGCATTCAAGAAATAGGCTGCAAATCAATAAATATTCTGCACATACATTCATATTTTGGGCCTCTTTCAGAGGTACCCTCATTGCTCTAATTTCTAAAATCAAGAAGAAATCTAGGCAGTGGGAAAATGTAATTGCAGCAGTAATGCCGCGTACACACGGTCGTACTTTTCGTCTACAAAAGTCCAACGGACGCTGACGGACTAAAGCTGGCTGGTAATCCGATCGTGTGTGGGCTTCTCCGGACTTTCAACGTACTTTTTTAGCCTCAAATCCGACGTACTTTAGATTTGAAACATGCTTTAAATTTTTACTTCGTAACTACGACGGACCCCGAAATCCGCTCGTCTGTGTGCTAGTCCGACGGACAAAAAGCCACGCTAGGGCACCTATTGGCTACTGGCTATGAACTTCCTTATTTTAGTCCGGTGTACGTCATCACGTACGAATCCGTCAGACTTTTGTGTGGTCGTGTGTAGGCAAGTCCGTTCGTTAGAAAGTCTGCCGCAAGTCCGCCGAAAGTCTGCCGGAAGTCTGCCGGAAGTCTGTCGGACAGGCTGTCTGACTTTTGTAGACGAAAAGTACGACCGTGTGTACGCGGCATTACTCAAGCTGAATATAGATACCTCTTTCAAGAACATCAAGCTGTCTGTTTGGAACAGCAACTAATCTATGTGGTTGATTTACTAAAACTGGAGAGTGCAGAATCTGGTGCAGCTGTGCATAGAAACCAATCAGTTTTTTTTTTTGACCAAGCAGAAGTTAGAAGTTGATGCATGCACAGCTGCACCAGATTTTGCACTCTCCAGTTCTAGTACATCAAATCATATGCCTCCCTATCTATCAAAAAAGCTGAGCAGAAAAGATTTTTCATTCTTTCAGGAAGGGGAACATGGACCATCTTCTAGCTATGATTGCTAGATCTCAAAGGCCTTTGAATTATGTTGGGGAATTATTTGATATTAATGGTAGTAGGGCTTTTATATCTCCTGGTATAGCCACTTTTTTTGTTCTTTTTACAAAGTTTTATATAGTAATAAGGTCTTGTATCAGGATACTGCCTTACAGCATTTCATCAGCTCCATAATGTTACCTGCTCTTTCAAAATATGACCAAGATCTTTTAGATTCTCCCATTACCTGAGAGGAGCTGATGGCTTGTTGGGGGGATTCTTCTCCTGGAACTCTTGGCCTTTATGATCAGCAAGCTTCCACAGTCTATGAATGGGGGGGTACTTTTAAAACCAGATAAGAACCCCTTGGCCCCAGAATCGTAATGCCCGATTTCATTACTCACGTCAAATGTTAAGCTCCTTGCCACAATATTAGCTAATTGTTTATCTGAACGTATCGGTAAATGAATGTACCCAGACCAGTCTGTTTTTACACTGACTAGGTCTACATCTTCAAACATTAGATGTTTGTTTCTTAATCTACAACTACTGCCTATTCCAATAACAGAGCTATTCTCTCATTAGATGAAGCTAAGGCCTTTATTATAGAATATAGAATAAAACTTCCTATGGTGTACCCTTCAAAAGATAGGATTTGGAGACTGTTTGATACAATAGATTATAATTTGGATTAGAATTTTATACTCAGCCCCTATGGCTCACATCTGTATTAACAGAGTTGTTTCAAACCCATTTCCCCTCCATCGTGGTACACAGCAAGGCTGCCCCCTCTCCCCACTCTTATTAGCCCTGGCTCTCAAGCCACTTGCTGCAGCCATCAGACAATCCCCTGATGTCATGGGATTCCATAGATCCCCGACAAGAACAAAATCACATTATACACATTATACATTGTGATACTCTGCTATTTTTGGCCACTACCTATACATCCCCCACATCCGCCGTAGGGGACTATTGGTGGTGCGTGGATCTTGGCTGTGTTTGGGTCCATTGGTAAGTGGTGGTGTTCTCTTGCCCCTTTTTATCCTCCACTAAAAAGGGTTTGATTGGAGATGTATATTCTGTTGTGTAGCTGCTAGCTCCAAAAATTTCACTGTAGACAGAAATGGAGATCTTGATACAGTACCTTAAAAGAAGATCAATGGACAGTGGAGCTAGAAATAATGCCTAAGGTTTCTCTCCCCCAGTCAAAAACAAACTCAGCTATTAATTTTACACAGCGTGTATTACACACTCCAAAACAGTTTTCTTGGGGTTGGGGTACTCTCCCAACTGTCCTAGCTGCTCCTCGGACATTGGTACCTTGATACACATGTTGTGGAGGTGGCTTAAATTATTTCGATATAGGTCTTCCATGTTTTACACACTTACAGGTCTGTGTTCTGTTAATAAAAACCTGTATCCTAAAATGGCTTCTTTGGGTATTATCCCTGATGACTGATTGCATCCTGCACACAAAATTTTACTGACTCATTTGTTGTTTCTTGCCCACAAACTAATGGCACAATGCTAGCCTTATATAGTTCACCTGCACTCACACAATGGCATGCTGCAGTAAACAATATATTGGACAGAGAAAAGCTAGCCTACCAACATAGAAGCTGCCCAAAAAAAGTTCTAAAATTTTGGTCCAACTGCCTATCCTCCCCAGGTTTTGCCTCCTCTCTTTAATTGATCTCCTTGATAATGCTATTGTTCTATAGTGAAAGGAAACCAGGGGATAGCCAGTAGCTCACTGGGGTGTATGGGCTGGGAAGGCTCTGTATGAGAGCAAACACAGTGTCCCCCAAATAGCTGACTCACCTCAATAAGGTGTGATCCTGGTAATCAGCCAAGCATACAAAAGGAAAAGGTGAAAAGAGAGCCTCACCTGCAGTAATTACTAGGGACCATGCAGCTTATAGATAAGGGAACTTTATTGCACAAAAATATCAAATGGTAATACAAAAAACACCGGATAAAAATTCCATCACCAACACCTCAGTAAAAAATTAATTCAAATAGACAACGTTGATCAAGATGCAGGTGCGTCATAAAAATCCACACACATACATATGTCAACATAACATCCCTGGGGTAATAAAGCACCCGACACTATGACGAAGTGAAATCACTGTTGAAACACCATAGATAAGGAATATTCCTACAGTGTATGGGATGGTTGAGTAAAAATGGGGGCTCTGCGAGTGCAGCAGGGGGGGGCAAGTTTTTCCTATGACCACCGTGGATGGCAACTCCAAGCACTAACGTGCTGTGCTGTATGTAGTGCAAGTATGTATCCCAAGTCCAAAGTTTTCCACAAGAGGGTGAAGCTGGGAAGTAGTGATGCAGTAAGGTCATATATAATTAACACTGTAACAGTGATTAGGATATCAGTCCAGCGTAGCATAGATATTGTTCTCAGTGTGACCAGTGTTCACTGCAGTACAAAAAGACACAGCATAGGAGTATAGTGCATGGACCAGCAGGTCCTCTCACTCTGCCTGGAAGCAGTGTGGACTTGCATGGATAGGATACTGGCTGTAGCTTTCCCGCCTGCACATCCGTTAGATTTGGATCAGGGATGTGGTCGTGTTGCCGGTCAGGCACTAGGTCAGCGGCAGGTGCAGTTTGATGTGATCGGGTCCAGGAGCGGTCTCAGTGTCCCTTAGTTAAAATGAAATATGCTATTGTTCTATAATGAGTGACACTGTCCAATGTTCTGTAAGGTTGTGGTTTTGCATGCCATTGTATCCACCAGTCCAACTTTTTCAGTAGTTGGCCTAGGAGTCTCTTGTGATTTTATCTGTTCATACATTCAGTAAAATGCAGTCACTATAGAATACCGATATTTGTAATTTTCTTTGTATTTCTTTGTTGTATAACAAAAAATGTTAATAAAAACTACTTGATCAAAAAAAAAAAAAAGATAAAGTCAACCAATGCATTTTTCCCATATATAAATAAGATAAAAAAGAACCCTAATAATGTTGGTGGAAATTGACAGTCTGAGACCGTATCATTTCAAAATTCAACATGGCAATGTAGTAACTCCAGAGATAAAATGACAATCCTGCTACTTTATAAAACTCTGGCTCGGTCACATTTGGAGTATTCCATCCAATTTAGGTCACTAATCCTCAGGAGGGAGGTGTGGGAACTGGAGAGAGTCCAGAGAATTGCAACAAAGTTAATAAGGTGACTAGAGGACCTCAGTTACAAGGAATGACTACAAGCACTAAACAAATTCTCTCTGGAGAAGAGACGCTTGAGAGGAGATATGATAGCACTATACAAATATCTCAAAGGTGAATCTGGCCTGGGGAATAAACTGTGTAGTTTCAGGTAGGGTAAGAAGACACAGGGCCACTCAATAAAACTGGAGGAGAAGCAGTTTAACCTTAAACTGGTTAGGGGGGGGTTTCTGTCATGTCAGTAAGGATGTAGAACTTACTTCCACAATCGGTGGTGTCAGCAGGAAGTATTGATAGTTTTAAAAAACACTTGGACATGTATCTCAGCAAGCACAGTATACAGGGATAGGGGAAATGATTATGAACACGCACACCTACACAGCTTGAAGTGGATGGACTAGTGTTTTAATTCAACCTTACCAACTTTGTAACTATGTAAAATGTTTTGCATTATTAAGTTTGCTGCGATACTTAAAATGAAAAATAATAAAGTTCACTAAGCTTTGCTTATAGAGAAAACTTCAACTAATGCCCTGTACACACGGTCGGATTTTCCGATGGAAAATGTGTGATAGGACACACAAAGTTTGAGAGCTTGCTATAAAATTTTCCGACAACAAAATCCGTTGTCGGAAATTCTGATCGTGTGTACACAAATCCGACGCACAATGTGCCACGCATGCTCAGAATGAATTAAGAGAAGAAAGCTAATGGCTACTGCCCTGTTTATAGTCCCAATGTACGTGTTTTATGTCACCGCGTTCAGAACGATCGGATTTTCCGACAACTTTGTGTGACCATGTGTATGCAAGACAAGTTTGAGCCAACATCTATCGGAAAAAATCCATGGATTTTGTTGTCGGAATGTCCGATCAATGTCCGACCGTGTGTACAGGGCATTACTGTTTTGACTCTTGTTTTAACTTCAATATTTCTTTAGTGATATTTTCAGTAAAATGAACAAGGATTACGTTTGTTACAACATGTTGGATGTAACGACTGGAGCAAGTTGAACCAGAAATAAGGAAAGTTAGTTTCATTAATGCATAAGCAGACTTACAAAATGTAGACTACACAGAGGTAAAATATGCAAATTATGCAAACATTGTTGACTCCAGACGGGGGGGAGGAGGGGTGGACACCAGTTAGGTAGGCAGTTATGCTATATCATAGTAGGGGGAAGGATAAGAAGAAAATAGAGGAGATATGGAAATGAGAAGGAGTCGTGGTGTAAGGAGAACATCAGATAGTTACATTACATTTTGGATGTGAGAGCCAGGATGACCACTTATCCAGAAACTTTTCCATACTTAGATTTTTTCAACAACTATTCTCTCCATCTCGCATTGAAGGTTAAAATCTGTAATTATATTGGAGATGGATGGGGGATCTGTAGTTTTCCAGAGTTTGGTGATGTTCAGTTTTACCGTATTCCCAGTTTTACCATGATTCCCAGTGATTGGAGCAGTGAGAAGCTGTAAAGGTGTGTTTAAACGCTCACGACCACATGTCAGGGGTGATAATAATATTTAGTTCCTCTGCCCATTTTCAGAGGGGGGTGATGTGAGAGTAGGGACGGTTGTCAGTGAGGGCTGAGTACATTGTGGAAATACCATGTTTTGGGTACCCTGTACAGGTGTAGAAGTTGTGGAGTGGTTCAGGTATTTTGACCTCAGTGGGAATTTTAAACATTTGAACAAAGCGGAAAATCCTCATATATGTAAAGGCTTCAGTTTGAGGAAGGTTGTATTCATTTTGGAGTTCTGTGAAGGTGTTTAGAGTGTCCTTATTGTAGAGGTCTGATATACTACTAATCTTGTGTTTCTGCTAGTGTTGTATTTTAAGATTAGAGAAGTGCGCTTTTTAGAGGGATCAGTAGAGTGTGAGATGGGTGAGCTATGGATGTCGCCTGGGTGAATTTCTTCCAGATTGTCAGTGAGACTGTAATTGATGGGGAGGTAGTCTTTGTGATAGGAAGAAACCCTGCAGAAGTGAGCAGGAGGATGTCACATAGATTATTAGGTATGTAGGATGATGATTCTATGATAGACCAGGTTTTATTAGGAGTTGGGTGCACCAGTAGTAAAGCTGGTCCAGGATAAAGGCATAGTAGTAGGTTTGGATATGAGGAAGACTCACAACTCCCTCCCTCTGGGTTGTTTATTATCCCAGAAATGTCTTGAAATTTGTTTTTGTATTGAGGTAAAGAAATAATGAGGTATAGGGATAATTACTGTGCGGAATAAGTAGAGTAGTTTGGGAAGGATTAACATCTTAAGGAAGGCAATCCTTCCTAGTTTAGATGGGCCTGTTGTGCGCATTTGGCTCAGTATGTGGGGAAGCAGTCTTTGGAAGGCACGGTAGTTAAGATCATAGAGGTGTGACAGTGAGGGGGCTAACTTAATCCCTAGATATGGGATGGATTGACTTGTCCAAGTATAAGGAAGAGATCCTTCCAGGAGGGACTTCTGGCTGTTTGTGAGATTCAGCGGGAGGACCAGAGGAATTTCGTTTATAGAAGGAGGCTAAGCTAAATTGGGTAAGGATGTTGTGGATCGCTGGCATCGAATGGACTGGGTTTGTGATTAGAAGTATGACATCATCAGCAAAGAGGCTTATTTTACGTTCCATGTTGTTGTGCATAATGCCTGATATGCGCTTATCCCCTCTATTTCTCAATGCTAGGGGTTCCATTATTAGAGCAAAAATGAGAGGGGAGAGTGGGCATCCTTGGCGGGTGTCATTGCAGATTCTCGAATGGTTTAGACAGGGTTCTATCAGTCAACACTCTAGCTGAGGGGTTTAAATAAAGTGAGAGTATTGCAGATTGAAACCAGCCTGTGATTCCAAATTAAGAGAGTACTGCTTTCAGGAATCCCCAGTGCACCCTGTTGAATGCCTTCTCTGCATCCAAGGATAGAAGCAGAGAAGGCGTCCGTGACCGGGTGTCTTGACAAATTAAATTGATGACTCTTCTAGTTGCATCTGGAGCTTGTCTATCTGGCATAAAGCCGACTTGGTCCAGGTGCACTAAAGAAGGAAGACATTTCACCAATCTAGATGCAATGACTTTGGCAAATATTTTTACATCCGTGTTAAGGAGCGATATGGGCCTGCAATTAGTCGTAGCAGTAGGATCTTTATTTAGGGATGGTAGTGATAATTAAACGTAGTATGTCAATTGGTAAAAAAACAGAGGTGGCAGCAAAGTTGAAGAGTGCAGTGAGGTGGGGGGAAGACAAGTTTGGTGAATTTCTTGTTGAATTTGTTGGTGTAAATCTTCTCCAGGTGATTTTTGGAGAGGGAGAGTATTGATGGCTTTTTAGAACTTCTTCGTCTGAGAATGGTTAGGAGAGTTCAGCTGATTGGACAGGGGTAATAGTTGGGAGGTCAGTCAGGGATAGGAAACTTTGTACATTTTGGTCTGTTGCTTGTAAGGTTGTAGAGAGAGGAGTAGTAATCACTAAAGGCATTAGCTATGTCCTGTGGGTTTGTGAGAAGTTGTTTGATGGTAGGGTGGTGGAGGGAGGCTATTTTTACACCTAACGCATTGGGCTTTGACCTGTCGGGCTAATAGAGCTCCAGCCTTATTACCTAAGGCATAGTATTTGGCTTTAGTTAATTTAAGGTTGTTTTCAAATTTATAGAGTAAGAGTGGAGTTTTTGTCTCCGATTGAGGAGTTCGCTGGCTATTTTGTGAGAAGGAGCCTGTTTGTTGTGGTTCTCTAAGTGGGTGATATGAGAAAGGACCTCTTCAACCTCCCTAGACCCCTGGTTCTTAGCGTTACTGTGAAATTTAATTAGGATCCCTAATCGCATGTAGGCTTTATATGCCGACCAAAGTACTAACCGATCAGTGTCCGGTTGGTCATTCAATTTAAAATAGTAATGGTGTTCCATAATAAGTTTTTGAATGTTGCTTGAATCTGTGATGAGAGAAGCATCAAGCCTCCATAGTCCAGATGTTCTTGGTCTACAGTTTC
This sequence comes from Lithobates septentrionalis, assembly GCA_037952835.1. Lineage (NCBI taxonomy): Eukaryota > Metazoa > Chordata > Amphibia > Anura > Ranidae > Lithobates > Lithobates septentrionalis. Next base: position 67,759 of record JBBDGP010002517.1, on the reverse strand, counting down.
CCACGGTAATGGAGACAGGTGCATGGTCTAAACATGTAATGTATCCGGTCTCTGAGTTTGTCACGTCCTGAAGGGTGATTTTGTCAACAAGAAAGAAGTCAATACAGGAGTATGAAAGTTGAGTTGGGGTCAAGCCACGCCCCTCTGTTTTGATTCTTGTTTTATGCATATTGCGGTGCACTTACATGCATTAACATGCATTTGCTGAAAAAAATAAGAGGAGGTTCCACTTTTTTTTAAAAGCAGGGCAGTACACATTAGTGCAATATACTGCTGTGGAATGCCCCTATTGAAATACATTGCTTTACAATCTTTAGCATGGGCAGGCTACACTTAATTGATTCTCTCCCCCAGCTCTACATCACCACTGTTCCCTGTGGTGACATAGAAGCTGCTGGGAGGAATCACAGAATGTGGTAGGGAATTAGGCATTTGACACTCTCAGAAATTTCAAATGGTAAAGACTTTGCCAATGCAAAGAGTTCTGACTGACCACCCACCAAAGAGGTAAGCATATATTGCAGGAGCAAATTTATGTTTGATAGCATCAGAGTCACTTTAACCAGTTGCCGACCAAATAACGGCTACAGCGCAGTCGGATAACCCTGGCAGGGCGCACTATGACGTCCTTCCAGAATCGTGCTCCTGTGTGCCCCCTGGGGCGCACACCCGGGAATATCCATGACTGCTGGCTTCTCAGGACCCGCCGCGTCACGGATTGGAGTAAAAGGCCTGTGATCACTCTGGCCAATTAGACAGAGCGCTCACTGTCAACAAACCGGCGCCATGTCTGGTTCTCTCCCTCCTCACACCGATCGTGTGAGGAGAGGAGAGTGAAGCTGCAGCATGAGGCTGCTTGAGAGCGGAATAGTGCTCAGGAGTGCCCCAGCAGTGCCAAGGTTTACCCCAAAAGTGCCCACCAGAGCCAAGCAATGTCCATCAGAGCCCAACAGTGCCAAGGTTAGTGCCCCATCAGAGCTCAGCAATGCCAAAGAGTGCCCCATCAGAGCCCAGCAGTGCCACATGAGTGCCCAGCAGGGCCACGTCAGTGTCCTATCAGTGCCAAGGAATGCCATATTAGTGCCAAGCAGTGCCACATCAGTGCTTAGGAGTGTCTCATCAGAGCCAAGGAGTGCCCCAGGAGTGCCACATCTGTGCCCTAGCAGTGCCACATCAGTGCCCAGGAGTGCCACATCTGTGCCCCAGCATTGCTACATCAGTTCCCAGGAGTGCCACATATGAGCCCAGAAGTGCTACATCTGTGCCCCAGCAGTGCTCTACAGTGCCACTAAAGTGCCGATTAGGGCCAATACAGTGCCCATCAGTAAGTGCTCATTAGTGCCATCCTATCAGTGGATCCTCATCAACACGCGTCAGTGCCGTAAAAAAATTGGAAGAAAAATGCATTTTCATTTTCTTTCCACATTTTCCAGAAACTTGGGGAAAAAATGACATGTTCAAAGACTCATTATGCCTCATAGATTATACGTTGGGGTGTTTACTTTCCAAAATGGGGTCATTTTGTGGCTGTTTCCATTGTCCGGGTGATGCTCCAGGGCCTTCAAAGGTGTAATAGGTTGTCAGGAAATTATATGTGTAATTTATGCTCCTAGAACACCTGACAGTGCTCCCTGCATGTTGGGCCTCTGTATTTGGCCAGGCTGTGTAAAAGTCTCACACATGTGGTATCACCATACTCAGGAGGAGTAGTAGAATGTGTTTTGGGGTGTAATTTGTGGTATGCATATGCCATGTGAGAGAAATTACCTGTTAATATGACAATTTTGTGAAAAAAAAACACAAAATCTTCATTTTTCAAAGAATTGTAGGAAAAAACTTGCCATGCCTCTTACTAAATACCTTGGAATGTCTACTTATGCTCCTAGAACACCTGACAGTGCTCCCTGCATGTTGGGCCTCTGTATTTGGCCAGGCTGTGTAAAAGTCTCACACATGTGGTATCACCATACTCAGGAGGAGTAGTAGAATGTGTTTTGGGGTGCAATTTGTGGTATGCATATGCCATGTGAGAGAAATGACCTGTTAATATGACAATTTTGTGAAAAAAAAACACAAAATCTTCATTTTTCAAAGAATTGTAGGAAAAAACTTGCCATGCCTCTTACTAAATACCTTGGAATGTCTACTTTCCAAAAATGGGTCATTTGTGGGGTATTTGTATATTCCTTACTTGTTAGGGTCCTTTCACACGGGACGGATCCGAGATGATCCGCCCCGAGAACATCCACTTGCTCAGCGGGGATCGCTCCGTGGATCCCCGCTGAGCAGGCAGATGACAGGTCCGTCGCTGCACACTGTGCAGCGACGGACCTGTCAGAGCGCCGCTCTCCCCTATGGGGGATCAGATGAGGACGGACCGTAGAGTCCGTCATCACCCGATCCGAAAACGGATGGAAAAGTAGGTTTTTCCTCCGTTACACTTTTTCGGATCGGAGCGGGTCGGATGTCAGCGGTCACCGCTGAGGTCTATGGAGGGTCCGTTCAGGTCCGCCTAAAAAACTGACAGGCGGCCCTGAACGGATCGTTCATGTGAAAGAGGCCTTAGTGTCTTAAGAAATCAGTCAGTACACAGGGCCAGATTAAGAGCATCATGGGCCTGGGGCTGAGGATTTCGGTGGGCCTTTTTATGGAAATTTTCAGCTTTCAGCGCAGTCACACTTTGAATGACAATTGCATGGTCATACAACACTATACTCATATGACATTTTTGTCATTTTTTAATGTCAATTAAGAGCACTAAGTGTCATTTCTGCCCGCTGCTTTATCATGAATCAACATAAATCACTTCTGACAAGTTTTCCTGACACCAAGTAAAAGATGGTGACAGAAGTGATTCATGTTGACAGCAGAGGAATAAAGCAGTGGGCAGAAATGACACTTAGTACTCTTAAGTGACATATGTACACACAATAGAGGGATATGCTTTGTTCATATCTCATATCTGAGGTTTACAACCGCTTTAAGGTCCCGTTAATACCTGAGCTATTTGAAGCTCCACCAAAAGTGTTTTAACGCTTAACACTAGTATTGTCATTATACTGAATGGTGCCCATTCACATCTGAGTGTAGTGCCGCTTGAAGACAGCAGCTCAAAAATTAGATGAGCTTCTTCTAGATCAGAGTCGACTGCTTTTGCCCCAGTAGACTTCAATGGGAGGGTCTGAAAGGCATGTGTTTTTATCTGGTAACTTTCAATTGCCTAAAAAGAATTATAAAAAAAAAAGCTAGAAACTAGAAACTCATGCAAAAAAGTCCAAAAACCTACCCAAAAATGGCCAAAGATGTTCACCTGAAAAATGACCACAGACCATAGATACAATGTATCAAGAATAAAAAGACACCAACAAGGGACCACCTGCAGCAATGGTGGAACTACCAGGGACATAAGGGTTGCTCTTGTGACTGGGCCCTGGCAGTTCGCCCACTGTGGAGGGACCCCGAGATGGCAGAGTTCAGTTCACACTGCTGCGACCCAAAGTCATGTGACTTTCTTGCAACTTTTATGATTGAAAATTGCAGTCTACGGCACTCAAATCGCACCAAGATCCCAAAAAATTACTGGAATTACTGTCCCCGCGCCTTGAGTCACATTGATTAAGACTGCACCCACTGAAATGAATGTGTTTTGATTTTTGTCATTTTTTTTTTTTTTACACAAATAGACCTTTTTTTTGGTGGTATTTAAACACCACTGGGGTTTTTATTTTTTGCTAAGCATGAAAAAAAGACAGACATTTAAAAAAATAATGTTTTTCTTAGTTTGTTATAATAATTTTTCTTCTTCACTGATGTGCACTGATGATGCTACACTGATAGGCGGCACTGATGAGGCAGCACTGATAGGCACTGATGGGCACCAATTAGGCAGCACTGATTGGCATCGATAAGGTGGTGCTGATGAGGCTGCACTGATATGCAGAACTGATGGGCTATGATGAGCTGCACTGATAGGCAGCACTGATGGGCAATGATAGCTGGCACTGATGAGCTGCACTAATGGGCACTGATGAGCAGCACTGATGGGCTGTGATAGGCGGCACTGACAGGCAGCACTTATGGGCACTGATAAGGTGGCACTGATGAGGCAGCACTATTATGCGGCACTGATGGCAGTTATAGGCAGCACTGATGGGTGGCACTGACACTAATAGGTGGCACTGATGGTCAATGATAGGTGGCACTGATGAGCTGCACTGATAGGCAGCACTGATGGTCAATGATAGGTGGCACTGATGAACTGCACTAATAGGCACTGATGGGCTCTGATAGGCGGCACTGACAGGCAGCACTTATGGGCACTGACAAGGTGGCACTGATAGGCGGCGCTGATGAGCTGCACTATTAGGCAGCACTGATAGCTGGCACTGGCACTGATGAGCTGCACTAATGGGCACTGATAGGTGGCACTGATGAGCTGCACTGATAGGCATCACTGATAGGAGGCACTGATGAGCTGCACTAATAGGCACTATTAGGTGGCACTGATGAGCTGCACTGATATTGATTGGATGGCACTGATGAGATGCACTGATAGGTGGCACTGACACTGATAGGTGGCACTGACGAGATGCACTAAATGGGCACTGATGGGCTGCCTGCACAGTCATTAATGTGATGAGTTACACTTATATAGCCCCCCCCCCCAAAAAAAAGTAAGTTAACCACTTCACTTCAGCCAGTACACACATACTAGTATACACCTGCACACTGCTGCACAATTTCACAAATAGAACTTATCTGCCTGAGTCTGCCATTGACTTCCCCAGCGGGCCGCCCAGCGCCCATGGCTTACTTGAACTTAGTTGTGCTGTGCAGAATGCTGAATGCAGATCCTCCTTCTCCTGGCTCGCAGTACCGCCTGCACACAGCACTAAAGTCCTTTCCCAATCAAGCCTGCGGGGACGCCGGGGAAGGCCTCTGGATGACGTCACGCCGGCCGGGACGTCAAGCTCCGCACGCTCAGCCTCGGCAGGGAACTGGTACCGCCCGCACTGCAACGTTTGCTCTCTGCATCGCCGCAATTACATTTGAGCTGACTGACATATATGTGGGCCTATAAATAATGCAGCTGCCTGCCAATGTTAAGGTATATAGTTGCCGGCGGCCGACGGCTGGGCCATGGTGATTGTATGTATCTAGAGTGTTTGGGCCTATATTATGATGGGGGCCTGGAGCTGCAGCTCCAAAAGCCCCTATGTCAATCTGGCCCTGTCAGTACATCAGGTGTGATCAATTTTCAATGATTGGCACAATAGCTTGTAGACTCTATAGCTGTCACACAGACCAAATAATATACACTGATTTGGGTTATTTTTACCAAAGATATGTAGCAGTATAAATTTTGACCAAAATGTATAAAGAAAAATTACTAATTTGCTAAATTTTATAACAGAAACCAAGACAAATGCATTTGTTTACAAAATTTTCCTTTTTGTTTTTATTTATAGCGCAAAAAAATAAAAAACCCAGAGGTGATTAAATACCACCAGAAGAAAGCTCTATTTGTGTGAAAAAAAGGACAAACATTTCATATGGGTACAGTGTTGCATGACCAAGTAATTGTCATTCAAAATGTGAGAGCACTGAAAGCTGAAAATTGGTCTGGTTAGGAAGGGGGTTTAAGTGCCCAGTGGGCAAGTGGTTAAGATAACAGTAAACAGAGAGTTAATATTTGTATCGTTTGTAGCTAATCTTTGCTGTATGTGCCTTAACTACTTCTGAATCCCTGATCAAATATTGACGCAATCATAATTATTACCTAAACTAGATTTCACTAAAGTTCACAGACATATCTATTACACCTACTAGATAAATATAACCATGGCAACGAGTTCTTTCCGACCTGCTAACTATGATAAAACACAGCCTTTCACGTCTTCACAGTAAATTGATTTATTTTATTTGATCTGCATTGGCAGATACCAAAAAAAGGTTAATTGAGATCCCCACTTGAAAAGTATAAAATTGTCTGTTGCTCAACTACTGTATTTTCTAATAAGAAAATTGCTAATTTTCCAGACTCTTTGAGGTGACAATTTAATTAAGCAATTGCAGTATTTTATTTGACACATTCATATGATCAAAGGGACGGCAAAGGCGCTGGCTCCTGTGCCAGGTAATGTAAAATGTCACTTTGTATTTACTTTCCTCTTGCTTGAAATAAATGGTTACCTGGTAAGGAGTAAAAGTGGATGACATTTCAATAATCCTAGTGCAATAAAGCTGCAGAGAAGAAGCAACAGCCATTAAACTCTTGTGTTTATGATCAGGATTAATTGCAAACCACATGCCAGGTGAACACAGGATCTGAAATTAAAAATGAATAATCAAAATTTTTGAGATTAAGGGTACCTTATGGCAAGTTTACTATGCTTGTTGTCCATCGTGTTATGTGAAGATATCTTTACTTGAAAGAATAACTCAGAGAAGTTCTAGGGCTGCAAAAGGTGCTGACAGGCATCATAAAAGTCGTAAAAAGCACTTGGCTGGTTTGATACACTAAGAAACAAATTACAGTAATACACACAATGCATACCTAATGAGAACCAAACAACTATTGTATGACTCCTAATATTACAAGAAGAAATGGGTCTGTACAGCTATGTAATCACTGCAAAATGAATTTCAAGAATGGGTCGTTTTTATATAGTGAATTCATTTTTTTAGGTAATAAATCATAAAGCAATACAACTTTAGTAAAAAACCCACACCACATTTGAGCATATAATCAAAAAGAACTAAAGCAGCACTTTGTTTTTAAGTGCATTATGTTTTATGTCAAAAGAAAATTAAAGTTTTCATGATTTCATGTTTTGTAAATAGTTGGTTGGTTCTAATGGTTATTAAAGATGGCAATCAAAAAGCCCTTTATTACTGTCAGGTGTGGTTTTGCCCCCCTAAAATATAAATATAACATCTCTTCACTTATATCACAAATTCAATAAACACGTGTTTGTATTTACAAACAGAATATTTATTTTCTTCCTCTTGACCACCTAAAGCAAGCTCAAATACAGTAATAAACATAACACTGATTAGGGCACTGGTCTCAAACTGGTGGCCCTCCAGCTGTTGCAAAACTACAAGTCCCATCATGCCTCTGCCTGTGGGAGTCATGCTTGTAACTGTCAGCCTTGCAATGCCTCATGGGACTTGTAGTTTAGCAATAGCTGGAGTGCTGCCAGTTTGAGACCCCTGGTTTAGGGCATACTGTCAGAAACCATGAAATCAGACTGAGACAGAAGTACAATTATATCACACTTATTTAATATAAAAGTAAATAAAACAAACGTAGTCCAAACATAGCCAGAGTTCAGGAATCAGAACGGATAGTTAGACAAGCCAAACGTCAGGGAGCCAGAGATGAGCGTAGTAAAACAGCAAGCAGGATCTGGAGCCAGAAGAGATGTCAGCCAAGCAAGTCTTTTAACAGGAATGCAGGAGAGCGTCTCTGTGATGTTGACTAAGGTGAAGGCAGAGATCCTCTGGGCTAGACAGCTTAACCACTTCAGCCCCGGAAGGATTTACCCCCTTCCTGACCAGAGCACTTTTTACAATTTGGCACTGCGTCGCTTTAACTGCTAATTGCGCGGTCATGCAATGGTGTACCCAAACGAAATTTGCGTCCTTTTCTTCCCACAAATAGAGCTTTCTTTTGATGGTATTTGATCACCTCTGTGGTTTTTATTTTTTGCGCTATAAACGGAAAAAGACCGAAAATTTTGAAAAAAAATGATATTTTCTACTTTTTGTTCTAAAAAAAATCCAATAAACTCAATTTTAGTCATACATTTAGGCCAAAATGTATTCGGCCACATGTCTTTGGTAAAAAAAAAGTCAATAAGCGTATATTTATTGGTTTGCGCAAAAGTTATAGCGCCTACAAACTAGGGTACATTTTCTGGAATTTACACAGCTTTTAGTTTATGACTGCCTATGTCATTTCATGAGGTGCTAAAATGGCAGGGCAGTACAAAACCCCCCCAAATGACCCCATTTTGGAAAGTAGACACCCCAAGGAAATTGCTGAGAGGCATGTTGAACCCATTGAATATTTATTTTTTTTGTCCCAGGTGATTGAATAATGACAAAAAAAAAAAAAAAAAAAAAAATTTACAAAAAGTTGTCACTAAATGATATATTGCTCACACAGGCCATGGGCATATGTGGAATTGCACCCCAAAATACATTCAGCTGCTTCTCCTGAGTACGGGGATACCACATGTGTGGGACTTTTTGGGAGCCTAGCCGCGTATGGGGCCCCGAAAAGCAAGCACCGCCTTCAGGATTTCTAAGGGCATAGATTTTTGATTACACTCCTCACTACCTATCACAGTTTTGAAGGCCATAAAATGCCAAGATGGCACAAAACACCCCCAAATGACCCCATTTTGGAAAGTAGACACCCCAAGCTATTTGGTGAGAGGTATGTTGAGTCCATGGAATATTTTATTTTTTGACACAAGTTGTGGGAATGTGACAATTTTTTTTTTTTTTGCACAAAGTTGTCACTAAATGATATATTGCTCACACAGGCCATGGGCATATGTGGAATTGCACCCCAAAATACATTCTGCTGATTCTCCTGAGTATGGGGATACCACATGTGTGGGACTTTTTGGGAGCCTAGCCGCGTACGGGGCCCCGAAAACCAATCACCGCCTTTAGGATTTCTAAGGGCATAAATTTTTTATTTCACTCCTCACTACCTATCAGAGTTTTGAAGGCCATAAAATGCCAAGATGGCACAAAACCCCCCCCAAATGACCCCATTTTGGAAAGTAGACACCCCAAGCTATTTGCTGAGAGGCATGTTGAGTCCATGGAATATTTTATATTTTGACACAAGTTGCTGGAAAGTGACAATTTTTTTTTTTTTTTTTTTTTTTTTGCACAAAGTTGTCACTAAATGATATATTGCTCAAACATGCCATGGGCATATGTGGAATTGCACCCCAAAATATATTCTGCTGCTTCTCCTGAGTACGGGGATACCACATGTGTGGGACTTTTTGGGAGCCTAGCTGCGTACGGGGCCCCGAAAACCAAGCACCGCCTTCAGGATTTCTAAGGCCATAAATTTTTGATTTCACTTCTCACTACCTATCACAGTTTTGAAGGCCATAAAATGCCAAGATGGCACAAAACCCCCCCAAATGACCCCATTTTGGAAAGTAGACACCCCAAGCTATTTGCTGAGAGGCATGTTGAGTCCATGGAATATTTTATTTTTTGACACAAGTTGCGGGAATGTGAGAATTTTTTTTTTTTTGCACAAAGTTGTCACTAAATGATATATTGCTCACACAGGCCATGGGCATATGTGGAATTACACCCCAAAATATATTCTGCTGCTTCTCCTGAGTACGGGGATACCACATGTGTGGGACTTTTTGGGAGCCTAGCTGCGTACGGGGCCCCGAAAACCCAGCACCGCCTTCAGGATTTCTAAGGGCGTAAAGTTGTAATTTCACTCCCCACTACCTATCACATTTTTGAAGGCCATAAAATGCCCAGATGGCACAAACCCCCCCCAATTGACCCCATTTTGGAAAGTAGACACCCCAAGCTATTTGCTGAGAGGCATGTTGAGTCCATGGAATATTTTATATTTTGACACAAGTTGCGGGAAAGTGACAATTTTTTTTTTTTTTTTTTTTTTTTTGCACAAAGTTGTCACTAAATGATATATTGTTCAAACATGCCATGGGCATATGTGGAATTACACCCCAAAATATATTCTGCTGCTTCTCCTGAGTACGGGGATACCACATGTGTGGGACTTTTTGGGAGCCTAGCCGCGCACGGGGCCCCGAAAACCAAGCACCGCCTTCAGGATTTCTAAGGACATACATTTTTGATTTTACTCCTCACTACCTATCACACTTTTGAAGGCCATAAAATGCCAAGATGGCACAAAACCCCCCCAAATGACCCCATTTTGGAAAGTAGACACCCCAAGCTATTTGCTGAGAGGCATGGTGAGTATTTTGCAGCTCTCATTTGTTTTTGAAAATGAAGAAAGGCAAGAAAAACGTATTTTTTTTTTCTTTTTTCAATTTTCAAAACTTTGTGACAAAAAGTGAGGTCTGCAAAATACTCACTATACCGCTCAGCAAATAGCTTTGGGTGTCTATTTTCCAAAATGGGGTCATTTGGGGGGGGGTTGTGCCATCTGGGCATTCCATGGCCTCCGAAACTGTGATAGGCAGTGAAGAGTGAAATCAAAAATTTACGCCCTTAGAAAGCCTGAAGGCGGGGCTTGGTTTTCGGGGTCCCGTACGCGGCTAGGCTCCCAAAAAGTCTCACACATGTGGTATCCCCGTACTCAGGAGAAGCAACAGAATGTATTTTGGGGTGTAATTTCACATATTCCCATGGCATGTTTGAGCAATATATCATTTAGTGACAACTTTGTGCAAAAAAAAAAAAATAAAAAAAAAATTTGTCTTTTTCCCGCAACTTGTGTCACAATATAAAATATTCCATGGACTCGACATGCCTCTCAGCAAATAGCTTGGGGTGTCTACTTTCCAAAATGGGGTCATTTGGGGGGGTTTTGAACTGTCCTGGCCTTTTATGCACAACATTTAGAAGCTTATGTCACACATCACCCACTCTTCTAACCACTTGAAGACAAAGCCCTTTCTGACACTTATTGTTTACATGAAAAAATTATTTTTTTTTGCAAAAAAATTACTTTGAACCCCCAAACATTATATATTTTTTTAAAGCAAATGCCCTACAGATTAAAATGGTGGGTGTTTATTTTTTTTTTTTCACACAGTATTTGCGCAGCGATTTTTCAAACGCATTTTTTGGGGAAAAAACACACTTTTTTAAATTTTAATACACTAAAACACACTATTTTGTCAAAATGTTTGATGAAATAAAAAAGATGATCTTAGGCCGAGTACATGGATACCAAACATGACATGCTTTAAAATTGCGCACAAACGTGCAATGGCGACAAACTAAATACATTTTTAAAAGCCTTTAAAAGCCTTTACAGGTTACCACTTTAGATTTACAGAGGAGGTCTACTGCTAAAATTACTGCCCTCGGTCTGACCTTCGCGGTGATACCTCACATGCATGGTGCAATTGCTGTTTACATTTGACGCCAGACCGACGCTTGCGTTCGCCTTTGTGCGAGAGCAGGGGGGGGGGGGGCAGGGGTGCTTTTTTTTTTTTTTTTTTTATTATTATTTTTTTTGCTTTTTTATCTTATTTTTAAACTGTTCCTTTCATTTTTTTTTTTTTTTTTATCATTTTTATTGTTATCTCAGGGAATGTAAATATCCCCCATGATAGCAATAGGTAGTGACAGGTACTCTTTTTAGAAAAAATTGGGGTCTATTAGACCCTAGATCTCTCCTCTGCCCTCAAAGCATCTGACCACACCAAGATCGGTGTGATAAAATGCTTTCCCAATTTCCCAATGGCGCTGTTTACATCCGGCGAAATCTAAGTCATGAAATGCTTGTAGCTTCCAGTTTCTTAGGCCATAGAGATGTTTGGAGCCATTCTGGTCTCTGATCAGCTCTATGGTCAGCTGGCTGAATCACCGGCTGCATTCTCAAGTTCCCTGTTGGGACAGGAGAGCCAGAGAAAAACATGGACGACGGTGTGGGGGGGGGGGCATTCCCTCCCACTGCTTGTAAAAGCAGTCTAGAGGCTAATTAGCCGCTAGGATTGCTTTTACAAGAAAGCCGACCACTGGCTGAAAAGAATGATACCAAGATGATACCTAAACCTGCAGGCATCATTCTGGTATAACCACTCAAAGTCCAGCAACATACCAGTACGTTGCTGGTCCTTGTTGGGCATACATTGTAAACTTTTTTTCATGCAGCCTGTGGGCTGAACGAAAAAAAGATATTGATCGGTGGGTATGCCCACCATTAGAATACCTCCCTTCATCCACCCACTTCTAATGATGGGCATACATGCACCGTATATATATGCCGAAGCATGGGGGCATCCTCCCGCAAAAAGGCAGGAGCAAATCGCTCCTCCACCCACTGCTGCCCCCACGCTTCGGCATATATGCTGAAGTATGTAACTGTGGTGGTGAAATCACCTCCGACAGCGCTGGAGTCACGGCTTTATGTATCGTGGGAGCAAACGCTGTTGCTGTCAAGATAAATAAATCCGTGCTGCAACTGAATGGCGTACCTGCTAAGCAAATGATGGTTAACAAAAAAACAAAGTAACATTACAGTATAACAGTATTACTTACCATACCTGCAAAGCAAAATACAAAAAAAACATAGTAAAAAATAAAACATTTAACGCAACCTGTGCCTACCTAAAAATATATATATGCCGAAGCATGGGGGCATCCTCCCGCAAAAGGCAGGAGCAAATCGCTCCTCCACCCACTGCTGCCCCCACGCTTCGGCATATATGCTGAAGTATGTAACTGTGGTGGTGAAATCACCTCTGACAGCGCTGGAGTCACGGCTTTATGTATCGTGGGAGCAAACGCTGTTGCTGTCAAGATAAATAAATCCGTGCTGCAACTGAATGGCGTACCTGCGAAGCAAATGATGGTTAACAAAAAAACAAAGTAACATTACAGTATAACAGTAATACTTACCATACCTGCAAAGCAAAATACAAAAAAAAATAGTAAAAAATAAAACATTTAACGCAACCTGTGCCTACCTAAAAAATATATATGCCGAAGCATGGGGGCATCCTCCCGCAAAAGGCAGGAGCAAATCGCTCCTCCACCCACTGCTGCCCCCACGCTTCGGCATATATGCTGAAGTATGTAACTGTGGTGGTGAAATCACCTCCGACAGCGCTGGAGTCGCGGCTTTATGTATCGTGGGAGCAAACGCTGTTGCTGTCAAGATAAATAAATCCACTCTGCAGCTGAATGGCGTACCTGAAAACACAAAGGTGGTTAACAATAAAAAAAACAAAGTATAAAAAAATTGCATACCTATAAAGCAAACATGATAAAAACATAACAATAAAACATTGCAGTATAGAATGCAGAACAATAGAGAGAGAACAATAAAACAACAACTATTTTTGGTTTTTTTATTTTATTTTTTTTTTGTGTTTTTTTCTTTTTTTTACTTTTTTTTGTTTTTTTTACACTTTTTTTTGTAACTTTAACTTTTTTAACTGGTACCAGGTTTGGGTCTCTCAAAATGCGACAGCATCTTGGGAGACCCTGTGGAAGTGTGCCTAGTCTGTGCAGTGCTGTACCCTACGCTAATACTCCACTAGTGTGTGGTAGCGTTCAAAACATTCACCAATGCAAAGACCAGGAATGCCAGGACAGAGGGGACAACAATACCGGGTGTCACGCCTAAATCCGCGCTTGCTGCAGACACGACATCTTTTTTGGGGGGTTCGTTGGGTAGGGGTACTCGGGAGGGCATAAAGAAAATGCCTCTCATGCAGCCGGCTTACTGCATTCGGTTGGGGATGGTGAGGTGGAGCACCGTCTGGATACAGAAGGGCTCTGACGATCTCTTCCTGGAATGTAAGGAAGGATCCAGTCCGTCCTGAAGCTCTGTATAGCACATGAGCGTTCAGCAAAGCCAATTGAAATAAATAAACAGACACTTTTTTGTACCAGCGTCTGGCCTTACGGGCAACTAGGTACGGCGCCAACAACTGGTCGTTGAGGTCCACCCCTCCCATATTAAGGTTGTATTCGTGGACACAGAGGGGTTTCTCCACAACACCAGTCGCCGTAGGAATTTGGACCGTCGTGTCTGCATGAAGGGAGGTGAGAACGAAAACATTCTTCTTATGCCTCCACTTCATAGCGAGCAAATTATTATACTTCAAGCAGGCTCTCTCCCCCAGCCTAAGACGGGAATCTACAAGCCGCTGGGGAAAGCCCCGGCGATTAGGTCGCACGGTGCCACATGCTCCAATCTGATGATCAAAAAGGTGGCTAAAAAGTGGCACGCTCGTATAATAATTGTCCACGTACAAGTGGTACCCCTTTCCGAATAAGGGTGACACCAAGTCCCACACTATCTTGCCAGCGCTTCCTATGTAGTCAGGGCAGTTTGTCGGCTCTACGTGACTATCTTTTCCCTCGTAAACCATAAATCTACATGTATAGCCTGTGGCCCTGTCACAGAGCTTATACATCTTGACCCCGTATCTGGCACGCTTGCTGGGAAGGTACTGTTTGAATGACAAGCGGCCAGAAAATTTAACCAGGGACTCATCAACGCAGACAACTTGATGGGGGGTAAACAAGTCTGCAAAACGTTGGTTGAAGTGGTTTACGAGGGGCCGAATTTTGTAGAGCCGATCGTATCCAGGGTCTCCACGAGGACGACAGAGTTCATTGTTGTTGAAGTGCATGAACCGCAAAATCTGCTCGTATCGTGCCCTGGCCATGGAAGCAGAGAACAAGGGTGAATGGTAAATTGGGTCAGTGGACCAATATGACCGCAACTCACTCTTTTTATTCAACCCCATGAGGAGGGAAAGGCCCAGAAAGATCTTAAATTCGGAGACCGTAATTGGTCTCCAATCTCTGGCAAGGGTGGACTGGGGCATAGTGGCGATGTGTTGACCAGCGTATAAATTGCTTTGGTCCACAATAGATCTATAGAGATCTTCGGTGAAAAACAGCGAATAAAAATCCAGTGGCATAAAGTCAACTGTTTCCACCTGAATTCCGGGTTGGCCAGTGAAAGGGGGAAGTACGGGTGCTGCAGAAGTGGTGGGTACCCAATTCGGATTGGCCAATGCAGCAGGAAGGGCACTATGGGCACGACGGGCCTGTGTTCGTCTTCTTGGTGGCAGCGGGACACTACTAGTGCTTGCCACCTCGCCAGCTTGAACTGCACTTATGGGACTCGCCACGTCACCACGTGATACTGCAGTGCTGGATGTACGACCAGGGTGTACTAGGCCGCTGGTGCTTGCCAGTTCACCAGAAGGAGTAGCGGCGCTAGTACTTCTCTGCTCCATACGAGAGCCCTGCGGTTCTTGCACTTCAAGGACAGCATAAGTTCGGGGTCTGGTACGCCTGACCTTAGCAGGGACCACAACTCCGTCGTCAGAGCTATCTGTCATGGAGCCGCTGTCCTCTACAGGATCGTATTCTGAGCCTGAATCTGACAGATGAGTGACTTCCTCTTCACTATCTGTCATGCTCAGAATCCTGTAGGCCTCTTCACTAGTGTACCTTCGATTTGCCATTTTGGCCTCTAAATTTAGGGGTACACTAGTGAGACTCACAGGCAAAAAAGCTCCCGACTGTCAGCGACTGATTCAAAACGCTACCAAAAAACTGTTAGCGATCGCAGGGATCAGGCCTGACTCTGCGACCGCTGCAGTTATGTGTGCTTAGTGTTTTGTAAGTGTCAGTAATCGATCGATACTGCACTTGGGTGGGCTGGGCTGGGCTGGGCCGAGGAGCAAAACGCAGGTGCTAGCAGGTATCTGGGCTGATCCCGCTAACACTGCGTTTCAGGGAACCCTAAACTGCTGGGGAGTATAGATCTGATCGGATCAGATATCGATCCGCTCAGATACTATAGCACTAAGGGAGGTGTATGCTGCGTGCACGGGTTTTAGCTGTACTGGCGCTAACCTGACGCTGCCTGGGGCGATGCAGACCTTATCTGATCCTAAAAACTTAACTTCTATCACCGCCGGGCAATTAGGGGGTTAAACCTTTATAAGGTAATAAACGGCGGGTGCCCTAAAACTATAATAAACTGTAATAAACTATAATAAACTACAAAAAACAAACTATCTAACCAGCGTCACCCGTAACACTTATACGGTGATCGCTGGTGAAAGGGTTAACTAGGGGGCAATCAGGGGGTTAAAACCTTTAGCAGGTAGTATATGGGGGTCCCTGTCGCTATAAAACACTGACAGCGAACCTATATACTTACCTCCCTAACTAGCGTCACCTGTGTCACTAATACAGCGATCAGAAAAACGATCGCTTAGCGACACTGGTGACGGGGGGTAATCAAGGGGTTAACTTTTATTAGGGGTGGTTAGGGGGTACCCTGGACCTAAGGGGGGGTACCCTAGACCTAAAGGGGGCTAACCTAACTGCCCTAACACTTATAACTGACAAACTGACACCAATGCAAAAAAAAACAAAACACTGCTATTGGTGTCAGAGTGACAGTGGGTACAGGGGGGTGATCGGGGGGTGATCGGGGGGTGACAGGGGGGTGAAAAGTGTGCCTGGCGTGTTCTACTGAATGTGTGGTGTTGGTGCACTTACTTGGATGTCTTCTCTCCTCGGCGTCGGATCAAAAAGACCGGCTCCAGGAGAGATGACATCACTTCCTCTCCCTCTGTTTACATTACAGAGGGAGAGGAAGCATTTGATTCGTGGGAGCGATCGGGAGGGGGTGGCAATCAATGGATGGCCTCCCCCTGACCCCCAATCGCCCGCGAACAAGACCCGACCACCCAGGGCAGCGGGGGGGGGTCCGATCGGACCCCCCGCCCGCGGGAAGGCATCACGTTTCAGGTACGTGATTTTGCCTGCCCGTGCCGACCTGCTCACGTATATAGGCGTGAGGCGGTCGGCAAGTGGTTAAGTAGGCAGGATTGACGAGCAGGATATCATCAACAGCCGAGTACCTGTGGAGCGATAGGAGCTGGAAATTAGCCGACATCTGAGTGGCCAGCTCAGAGAAGGAAGGGTTGAGCCCAGCCCTGACAGTACCCCCCTGAATGACCCCTCCCCCTCGGAGGACCACCAGGCATGAGAGGAAAACGTCTATGGAAATCACAGAGGAAGACAGGGGCATCTACATCCGAGGATGAGACCCAAAAGCGTTCCTCCGGACTGTATCCCTTCCAATGCACCAGGTACTGTATGCGCCCATGGAACCTACGGGTGTCAACAATGGACTGTACTTCATAGTCCTCATGGTTCTCAACCTGTACAGGGTGAGGACGTGGCACCGAGGTGGTAAAGCGGTTGCAGACTAGTGATGAGCCGAACACCCCCCGGTTCGGTTCGCACCAGAACCTGCGAACGGACCGAAAGTTCGCACGAACGTTAGAACCCCATTGACGTCTATGGGACTCGAACGTTCGAAATCAAAAGTGCTCATTTTAAAGGCTAATTTGCATGGTATTGTCCGAAAAAGGGTTTGGGGACCCGGGTCCTACCCCAGGGGACATGTATCAATGCAAAAAAAAGTTTTAAAAACGGACGTTTTTTCGGGAGCAGTGATTTTAATGATGCTTAAAGTAAAAAAAAAAAAGTGAAATATTCCTTTAAATATCGTACCTGGGGGGTGTCTATAGTATGCCTGTAAAGTGACGCGTGTTTCCCATGTTTAGAACAGTCCCTGCACCAAATGTCATTTTTAAAGGAAAAAATCTCATTTAAAACTGCTTGCGGGTTTAATGTCATGTCGGGTCATGGCAATATGGATGAAAATCAGTGAGACAAACGGCATAGGTACCCCCCCAGTCCATTACCAGGCCCTTTGGGTCCTGTATGGATATTAAGGGGAACCCCGCACCCAAATTAAAATAAGGAAAGGCCCTATATACTCTGAACAGCAGTATACAGGCGGTGCAAACAAGACAGGGACTGTAGGTTTGTTGTTAAGTAGAATCTCTTTGTAATTTTGAACGGGTACATTTTTAACGTGTTTAGCTCCAGCCAAAAAATCTTTTTTAAGCTTTTTGGAAAACATAGGGAAGGGTTATCACCCCTGTGACATTTGTTTTGCTGTCTTTCCTCCTCTTCAGAAGATTTCACCTCACTTTTTTGTCCCAATGAAAAATGTTTTTTGAAAATTTGGGTTTTTTTGTGGAACAAGGATTGGAAAGCATCAGTGGAAAGGAGAAATTGTTTTCCCATATTAACTCTTACAGGAGAGAATTTCCCTTCCTAGGGGTAGATTTCATCTCACTTCCTGTTGTCTCCTTCCGTTTGCAAGTAGGAGTCGTTTGTAAGTTAGATGTTTGAAAGTAGGGTCCTGCCCTATATACTCAGCAGAAATTTGGGCCTTAGGTGTTGCTGTGGCCACAACACTGTAAGCCCTCACAGGGCCCTGCTGTGAAATATTAGATCAAGAATTGTAATTACATGCCCCTGTTGAACAGGAGCTGAAAAATTAGGCCTTAGGCACTGGTGCTGGTGCCACAACACTGCAACCCCTCACAGACACTCTAGTTGGAACGCAGGAACGAGCCCTGCTGCAAAGTATTGCATCAAAAATTGTAATTACACGCCCCTGTTAGACAGGGGCAGAAAAATTGGTCCTTAGGCACTGGTGCTGGTGCCACAACACTGCAACCCCTCACAGACACTCTAGTTGGAACGCAGGAATGAGCCCTGCTGCAAAGTATTGCATCAAAAATTGTAATTACACGCCCCTGTTAGACAGGGGCAGAAAAATTGGGCCTTAGGCACTGGTGCTGGTGCCACAACACTGCAACCCCTCACAGACACTCTAGTTGGAATGCAGGAACGAGCCCTGCTGCAAAGTATTACATCAAAAATTGTAATTACACGCCCCTGTTAAACAGGGGCTGAAAAATTGGGCCTTAGGCACTGGTGGTGGCGCCCAGAACCAAAAATGTTCTTACAAGCTATCAGCGTGATGATTGAGGAGGAAGAGGATAATTACTCAGGGATAGTCACTCAGCATCAGCATAGGCAGTCTTTGAAGGGATCTGAAAAAAATTATTCAGTTACATCAGCATCAGGTGCTTGGTAGCTGGTGGTGATCCAAGACTGATTCATTTTTATGAAGGTCAGCCGATCGACCGAGTCGGTGGACAGACGCACCCTGTGATCGGTTACCACGCCTCCAGCAGCACTGAATGTGCGTTCCGAAAGAACGCTGGATGCAGGACAGGCCAGTAGCTCAATTGCATACTGTGCAAGCTCTGGCCAGTGATCCATCCTCAAGACCCAGTAACCCAGAGGATTTTCGGTGGGAAAGGTGTCCAAGTCTGATCTTGCCCCTAGGTATTCCTGCACCATGTAAAACAGACGCTGGCGATGGTTGCTGGAACCGATCATACCTTGGGGCTGCGGACCAAAAAATTGTCTGAACGCATCGGTCAGACGGCCACCTTCTCCACCGCTCCTTCTTTGACTGACCGAAGCCTCAGCAACACGTTGTCCAGAAACAGGAGTTTGTAACCTCCCAGTCTCTGGGAACGCGTTGCACAGACCTTTCTGCAAGGCCTCCCGAAGATGTTTCATCCTCTGCTCCCTCTGCGATGGCAAGATAAGGTCCGCAACCTTACCCTTGTAACGTGGATCAAGGAGGGTTGCCAGCCAGTATTGGTCCTTCTCCTTGATACCACGAATACGAGGATCCTTACGCAGGCTTTGCAGGATCAGGGAGGCCATGCAGCGTAGGTTTGCTGAGGCATTCGGTCCGGAGTCCTCTGGGTCACTAAGGACAACAACGTCCGCAGCCACCTCCTCCCAGCCACGTACAAGTCCATGTGTTCCTTGGGACTGATCCCTTAAAGACTGCTGATGCTGAGTGCCAGGCTCCACCTCCATACTGACACAATCTTCCTCCTCCTCCTCCTCCTCCTCCTCCTCGTCCTCTTCCTGTGTGATCGGCGGGCACGCAGGAACACTGTCTGGATAAAGGGGGCCTTGAGAGCTAAGGAAGTCCTCCTCTTCCTGCCTCTGTTCTGCCTCAAGTGCCCTGTCCATTATTCCACGCAGCGTGTGCTCCAACAGGTGGACAAGGGGGACAGTGTCACTGATGCATGCACTGTCAGTGCTCACCATCCTCGTGGCCTCCTCGAATGGTGACAGGACAGTGCATGCATCCCTGATCATGGCCCACTGGCGTGGGGAAAAAAAACCAAGGTCCCCTGACCCTGTCCTGGTGCCATAGTCGCACAGGTACTCATTGATGGCCCTCTGCTGCGTGTGCAGCCGCTGCAGCATGGCCAACGTTGAGTTCCACCTGGTGGGCATGTCACAGATTAGGCGGTTCTTGGGCAGGTTAAACTCCTTTTGGAGGTCCGTCAGCCGAGCACTGGCATTATATGACCGGCGGAAATGCACACAGACTTTCCTGGCCTGCCTCAGGACATCCTGTAAGCCCGGGTACCTGCCCAAGAACCGCTGCACCACCAAGTTAAGGACGTGAGCCAAACAGGGCACATGGGTCAGTTGTCCCTGTCGGAGGGCAGAGAGGAGGTTGGTGCCATTGTCGCAAACCACCATTCCTGCCTTAAGTTGGCGTGGCGTCAACCACCTCTGAACCTGCCCCTGCAGAGCTGACAGAACCTCTGCCCCAGTGTGGCTCCTGTCCCCCAAGCACACCAGCTCAAGCACCGCATGGCATCTTTTGGCCTGCGTACTTGCGTAGCCCCTTGAACGACTACGGAGCACCGCTGGTTCCGAGGAAGAGGCCATGGAGGAAGAAGAAGAGGAGGGGGTGGAGGAGAGAGGTGTGTCACAATCAGCATTTTGGAGGCGTGGTGGCGGAACAACCTCCAACACTACTGCACCTTGTCCTGCATCCTTCCCAGCTGCCAGCAGAGTCACCCAATGCGCCGTGAAACTTAAGTAACGTCCCTGTCCATGCCTGCTGGACCATGAGTCAGCGGTAATATGCACCTTACCGCTGACCGCCCTGTCCAGCGAGGCATGGACATTGCCTTCCACATGCCGGTAGAGAGCCGGAATCGCCTTCCGTGAGAAAAAGTGGCGTTTGGGTACCTGCCACTGAGGAACCGCACATTCCACAAACTCACGGAAGGGGGCAGAGTCTACCAACTGAAAAGGCAGCAGTTGAAGTGCTAGCAATTTTGCCAAGCTAGCATTCAACCGCTGGGCATGTGGATGGCTGGGAGCAAACTTCTTTCGGCGGTGCAGCAGCTGGGGCAGGGAAATTTGCCTGGTACAATCTGACGTCGGTGTACCAAAAGCAGATTGCCCACAAGTACTTGGCTGTGACACACCTAATTCTACACCTTCATTCCTCTCACTGCAGGTCTCAGAGAGGACTGAAGGTCTAGTGGGGTTGGAAATCTCAGCTGATGAGGAGCAAGGAGAGATCCTCTTTGTTCTTTGGTGTGGGTCTTTTAGATATGCTTGCCAACGAACTGCATGGCAGGTCAACATATGTCTGGTCAAGCATGTGGTACCCAAGCGGGAGATGTTTTGGCCACGCGAGATACGCTTGAGACATATGTTGCAAATAGCAGCGGTGCGATCTGATGCACTCGTCTCAAAAAAGGCCCACACCAAAGAACTTTTTGAATAACGCGCAGAGACTGCAGCGCCCTGCACATGTGGAGCTTTGGGGTGTGATGCAGTCAATGTGCTGCCCTTAGGCTGGCCCCTGGAGGGCATCCTGCCTCGTTGGTGATGTGCCGCCTCCTCCTCCTCCTCCTCCTCCTCTCTCCTATCAGGCACCCACGTTGAGTCAGTGACCTCATCATCCCCTCCCTCCTCATCACTGGAGCAAACCTGGCAGTATGCTGCAGCAGGGGGAGCATGACTGCCAGATTGCTGTCCTTCTTGGGCACCCCCTCTGTCCGTGCTCATGTTACTGCCTTCATCGAGCTCAGTATCATCATCAGAGCCTTCCAAACGCTGGGCATCCTCCTGGAGCATGTACCCAACACTGTGGTCAAACAGTTCGAGGGAATCCTCAGGAGGACATGGTGGAGCTAGGGAAGGAGTCACTGATGACATTGAGCTGAGGGAAGAGGCCGCTGCTTTGCCAGACAAAGCACCCTGGGCATGGGTGAGAGAGGATGAGGAGGATGAGGACGGCTTGGTCATCCACTCGACCAAGTCTTCCGCATGTTGCGACTCAACACGGCCAGCTGCCGAAAAAAAGGCCAAGCGTGTCCCATGGCCACGTGCTGATGAGGATGCACCGTCTCCACGACCAGCACTAGACACAGAGCCTGCTTGCCCTCTCTTATTGGCTTGTGACTGTCTGCCTCTCCTTCTTGGCCTTCCAGACATACTAATGGCCTGTAGCTGCACTAAGCTGGGATAGAACACCTGTAATTTTCTTCAGGTAGCTTTATATACTGTAACCAGACAAGCCTGCCTGTCAGTAGGAAGATAACAGGAACGGATCTAGCTGAACACTGTGAGCAGGACGCACTGCACTAAATGTAAATAGCAGGAACGGATCTAGATAAACACTGTGAGCAGAACGCACTGACTGCACTAAATGTAAATAGCAGGAACAGATCTAGCTGAACACTGTGAGCAGGACGCACTGACTGCACTAAATGTAAATAGCAGGAACGGATCTAGCTGAACACTGTGAGCAGGACGCACTGACTGCACTAAATGTAAATAGCAGGAACGGATCTAGCTGAACACTGTGAGCAGGACGCACTGCACTAAATGTAAATAGCAGGAACAGATCTAGCTGAACACTGTGAGCAGGACGCACTGCACTAAATGTAAATAGCAGGAACAAATCTAGCTGAACACTGTGAGCAGGACGCACTGCACTGAATGTAAATAGCAGGAACGGATCTAGCTGAACACTGTGAGCAGGACGCACTGCACTAAATGTAAATAGCAGGAACAGATCTAGCTGAACACTGTGAGCAGGACGCACTGCACTAAATGTAAATAGCAGGAACAGATCTAGCTGAACACTGTGAGCAGGGCGCACTGCACTAAATGTAAATAGCAGGAACGGATCTAGCTGAACACTGTGAGCAGGACGCACTGACTGCACTAAATGTAAATAGCAGGAACGGATCTAGCTGAACACTGTGAGCAGGACGCACTGCACTAAATGTAAATAGCAGGAACAGATCTAGCTGAACACTGTGAGCAGGACGCACTGCACTAAATGTAAATAGCAGGAACGGATCTAGCTGAACACTGTGAGCAGGACGCACTGCACTAAATGTAAATAGCAGGAACGGATCTAGCTGAACACTGTGAGCAGGACGCACTGACTGCACTAAATGTAAATAGCAGGAATGGATCTAGCTGAACACTGTGAGCAGGACGCACTGCACTAAATGTAAATAGCAGGAACAGATCTAGCCTAATCTATCTAACTCAAATCAAATGACACTGTCTGTCTCTCTCTCTATCAGCACACCGGAACACACTACACAGGGCCGCCGTGCAGGCGGCCTTATATAGTGTGGGGCGTGTACTAAATCCCCTGAGCCATAATTGGCCAAAGCCACCCTGGCTTTGGCCAATTACAGCTCTCTCTACTGACGGCGCTGTGATTGGCCAAGCATGCGGGTCATAGTGCATGCTTGGCCAATCATCAGCCAGCAATGCACTGCGATGCCGCAGTGAATTATGGGCCGTGACGCGCCACACGAATTTGGCGCGAACGGCCCATAACGTTCGCAATTCGACGGACGGTCGAACAGCCGATGTTCGAGTCGAACATGGGTTCGACTCGAACACGAAGCTCATCCCTAAACACCAGTAATTTTCTTCAGGTAGCTTTATATACTGTAACCAGACAAGCCTGCCTGTCAGTAGGAAGATAACAGGAACGGATCTAGCTGAACACTGTGAGCAGGACGCACTGTACTAAATGTAAATAGTCTAGCTGCCTGACCGTGGTACTAATAGGATCAAATAGAACACCAGTAATTTTCTTCAGGTAGCTTTATATACTGTAACCAGACAAGCCTGCCTGTCAGTAGGAAGATAACAGGAACGGATCTAGCTGAACACTGTGAGCAGGACACACTGTACTAAATGTAAATAGTCTAGCTGCCTGACCGTGGTACTAATAGGATCAAATAGAACACCAGTAATTTTCTTCAGGTAGCTTTATATACTGTAACCAGACAAGCCTGCCTGTCAGTAGGAAGATAACAGGAACGGATCTAGCTGAACACTGTGAGCAGGACGCACTGTACTAAATGTAAATAGTCTAGCTGCCTGACCGTGGTACTAATAGGATCAAATAGAACACCAGTAATTTTCTTCAGGTAGCTTTATATACTGTAACCAGACAAGCCTGCCTGTCAGTAGGAAGATAACAGGAACGGATCTAGCTGAACACTGTGAGCAGGACGCACTGTACTAGATGTAAATAGTCTAGCTGCCTGACCGTGGTACTAATAGGATCAAATAGAACACCAGTAATTTTCTTCAGGTAGCTTTATATACTGTAACCAGACAAGCCTGCCTGTCAGTAGGAAGATAACAGGAACGGATCTAGCTGAACACTGTGAGCAGGACGCACTGTACTAAATGTAAATAGTCTAGCTGCCTGACCGTGGTACTAATAGGATCAAATAGAACACCAGTAATTTTCTTCAGGTAGCTTTATATACTGTAACCAGACAAGCCTGCCTGTCAGTAGGAAGATAACAGGAACGGATCTAGCTGAACACTGTGAGCAGGACGCACTGTACTAAATGTAAATAGTCTAGCTGCCTGACCGTGGTACTAATAGGATCAAATAGAACACCAGTAATTTTCTTCAGGTAGCTTTATATACTGTAACCAGACAAGCCTGCCTGTCAGTAGGAAGATAACAGGAACGGATCTAGCTGAACACTGTGAGCAGGACGCACTGTACTAAATGTAAATAGTCTAGCTGCCTGACCGTGGTACTAATAGGATCAAATAGAACACCAGTAATTTTCTTCAGGTAGCTTTATATACTGTAACCAGACAAGCCTGCCTGTCAGTAGGAAGATAACAGGAACGGATCTAGCTGAACACTGTGAGCAGGACGCACTGTACTAAATGTAAATAGTCTAGCTGCCTGACCGTGGTACTAATAGGATCAAATAGAACACCAGTAATTTTCTTCAGGTAGCTTTATATACTGTAACCAGACAAGCCTGCCTGTCAGTAGGAAGATAACAGGAACGGATCTAGCTGAACACTGTGAGCAGGACGCACTGTACTAAATGTAAATAGTCTAGCTGCCTGACCGTGGTACTAATAGGATCAAATAGAACACCAGTAATTTTCTTCAGGTAGCTTTATATACTGTAACCAGACAAGCCTGCCTGTCAGTAGGAAGATAACAGGAACGGATCTAGCTGAACACTGTGAGCAGGACGCACTGTACTAAATGTAAATAGTCTAGCTGCCTGACCGTGGTACTAATAGGATCAAATAGAACACCAGTAATTTTCTTCAGGTAGCTTTATATACTGTAACCAGACAAGCCTGCCTGTCAGTAGGAAGATAACAGGAACGGATCTAGCTGAACACTGTGAGCAGGACGCACTGTACTAAATGTAAATAGTCTAGCTGCCTGACCGTGGTACTAATAGGATCAAATAGAACACCAGTAATTTTCTTCAGGTAGCTTTATATACTGTAACCAGACAAGCCTGCCTGTCAGTAGGAAGATAACAGGAACGGATCTAGCTGAACACTGTGAGCAGGACGCACTGTACTAAATGTAAATAGTCTAGCTGCCTGACCGTGGTACTAATAGGATCAAATAGAACACCAGTAATTTTCTTCAGGTAGCTTTATATACTGTAACCAGACAAGCCTGCCTGTCAGTAGGAAGATAACAGGAACGGATCTAGCTGAACACTGTGAGCAGGACGCACTGTACTAAATGTAAATAGTCTAGCTGCCTGACCGTGGTACTAATAGGATCAAATAGAACACCAGTAATTTTCTTCAGGTAGCTTTATATACTGTAACCAGACAAGCCTGCCTGTCAGTAGGAAGATAACAGGAACGGATCTAACTGAACACTGTGAGCAGGACGCACTGCACTAAATGTAAATAGTCTAGAAGATAACAGGAACGGATCTAGCTGAACACTGTGAGCAGGACGCACTGCACTAAATGTAAATAGTCTAGAAGATAACAGGAATGGATCTAGCTGAACACTGTGAGCAGGACGCACTGCACTAAATGTAAATAGTCTAGAAGATAACAGGAACGGATCTAGCTGAACACTGTGAGCAGGACGCACTGCACTAAATGTAAATAGTCTAGAAGATAACAGGAACGGATCTAGCTGAACACTGTGAGCAGGACGCACTGCACTAAATGTAAATAGTCTAGAAGATAACAGGAACGGATCTAGCTGAACACTGTGAGCAGGACGCACTGCACTAAATGTAAATAGTCTAGAAGATAACAGGAACGGATCTAGCTAAACTGAATACAGTGTATATATATATATGCAACACCTGGGATGCATATATATACACAATACACTGTAAGTGCAGCTAACTGACTGACTGTTCTGCCTAATCTATCTAACTCAAATCAAATGACACTGTCTCTCTCTCTCTCTATCTCTCAGCACACCCAAACACACACTACACAGGGCCGCCGTGCAGGCGGCCTTATATAGTGTGGGGCGTGTACTAAATCCCCTGAGCCATAATTGGCCAAAGCCTCCTTGGCTTTGGCCAATTACGGCTCTCTGTTCAGGCGGCGCTGTGATTGGCCAAGCATGCGGGTCATAGTGCATGCTTGGCCAATCATCAGCCAGCAATGCACTGCGATGCCGCAGTGAATTATGGGCCGTGACGCGCCACACGAATTTGGCGCGAACGGCCCATATCGTTCGCAATTCGACGAACGGTCGAACAGCCGATGTTCGAGTCGAACATGGGTTCGACTCGAACACGAAGCTCATCCCTATTGCAGACCAAAGGTTTTAATAAGGAGACATGAAATACATTTGAAATATGCATGTTAGAAGGAAGGTCTAATGCGTAAGCCACTGGGTTAATCCTTCGAAGAATACGGAAAGGCCCATATCAGGGAAATGGTCGTAGGAGAACTGGCAATAGTGCCAGTACTGGTAATGGTCGCCTCTGGCACATTGCTGTGTGCGCTAACGCAAGAGGTGCGAATGGGCGCACGCAGATTCGCAACGGGCCTAACAGGCAAACACGCATGCGCAGAAGCGCCAATTGGCGAAAGCCCAGCGTGACAGATGCGGCCACTTACTGGCCTATATAAGACGGCTGCTAAACCCATCTCATTGCTGGATTGTCGTCAGCCTTCCTGTGTTCCTGAGCCTCTGTGCCATTACTGTTTGGATTTCCTGTTGTGACCCAGCTTGTTCCTGACCTGTCTGATCTGCTCTCCTGGTTTGACCCCCTGGCTTGCTTTACTGACTTGTTGGCTTCTCCAGCACCTGATCCCGGCTTGTATCACAGACTTTGCTACAGTTATCTGTTGTTGCCTGCCTTCCTGTACCAGACCTTTGGCTTGTCTCCATTCCTGCATGTCCTACATGACAGTACAATCCAGCCATGTCTGAGGCCGACAGAGGTGCTTCCCTGCCAACAAGTCACCATCCTTACACAAGCCATGCAGAAACTCCAGGATGGCTACTTACGGTTGGAGGATTGGCTGCAGCATTTGCCAGTTGAATCAGCTTCCGAGCCTCAAGAATATGCCAATCTAACCCATACAGTGTTGGTGCCTCCTCCTGAACCATGGGTACCTACACCGGAACAATTCTTCGGTGACCAGAAGAAGTTCAGGGCCTTTAAGAATGCTTGCCTACTATACCTGGCCCTCCAACCTAGAACTTTCTCTTCGGAGTCTGTGAAAGTAGGATTGTTATCTCCTTACTGTCTGAGGAACCCCAAGCCTGGGCTCATAACCTGCTGGAACAAAAGAACTCTGCTCTGATACTATGGACACTTTCTTTGAGGCTATGGCACTATTGTATGATGACCCTCGTATGGCCTCCGATGAATCTGCCTTAGTTGCTTTAAGGCTAAGGAAAACGCCCAGTGGAAGATTACACCATGGAATTCCGCAGATGGTCAATGGACACAAGTTGGAATGGGGCAGCATTCAAATTTCAGTACCGCCAAGGACTGTCTGAGATCCTTAAGGATGAACTAGCTCGAGTTGCTACTCCTGATACTCTTGACGGACTTATCCACTTAGCCATTCAGCTTGACAGGCACCTGAGGGAGCGGCGTTCAGAATATGCTCAAACCTTCTGGTCTGCCCAGATGTTACCCAAGATTCCACTTGCTTTTGCACCCACGTCTGTTTGCCCTGCAACCTCTGTAAGGGAACCAAAGCAAGTTGGCCTGGCCCGTTCCTTCCTTACTATTGATGAGAAACAACGCTGCCGACAGGCCAATCTCTGCCTGTACTGTGGAGGGGCTGGACATTTTTTATGCAGCTGTCCCATAAGACCCAGTAAGATCTTCCCACCAAGTTCCACATACCTCCAAATCTCTGGATCCTCCCATTCTTACCTTGTTCTCCCTATCTCTTTACAAGTGGTGGAAAGGGAGATCCGTCTACAAGCAGTCATTGATTCTGGGGCATGTAGCTGCTTTATGGACTTATCTCTGGATTAAAGACTTGGTGTGCCCCTCTATGAAAAGAAACAAAGACTTGAAGTTCTTTTGGCCGATGGTTCCCTGCCCAGTTCTGGACTTGTCACCCAGGAAACCTTGCCCATCTTCATTACTACGTATACCAGCCATCAAGGGTTTGTCCGCTTTGACATCTTATGCTCCCCCATGTTTCCCATCATTCTGGGAATTCCATGGCTGCAGACACATAACCCGCAAATCAACTGGGCCAAAAAGGAAATCTCTCTTTCTTCAGTACATTGCCTGCAACATTGCTTTGCTCCCAGTTCTAATGATCCTGTCAGCTGTTTGGCCGTGCAACCTGTTCCTAGTAATTTCCAGAACATTCCTCCAGCTTATCAAGAGTTCTTAGACATTTTTGACAAGAAAAAGGCCGATGTCCTCCCACCTCACCGGCCTTATGACTGTCCAATTGAGTTGCTCCCTGGGGCCGAGATCGCGTTTGGACGAATCTTCCCTCTATCTGAAAACGAGCTGGAGACCTTACGATTGTATATGAGAATCTTGGAAAGGGATTTATCCGTCCATCCTCTTCTCCTGCTGGGGCGGGTATATTCTTCGTTGAGAAGAAGGCTGGCACATTAAGGCCATTTGTGGACTACAGAGAACTCAATAAAATCACTGTAAAAAATCGATACCCACTTCCTCTCGTTCCTGAACTTTTCCAAAGGTTCCAAACCACCCGGATCCTCACTAAATTAGATCTGAGGGGCGCTTATAACCTTGTTCGCATCTGCAAGAGTGATGAGGGGAAAAGGGCATTCCGAACGCAGTTCGGCCACTTCGAATACCTCTTTATGCCATTCGGATTATGCAATGCCCCAGCCACATTTCAGCATCTAGTGAACAACATTTTCTGGGAATTCCTTGACTACTTTGTAATTGTGTACCTCGATGATTTCCTCATCTTTTCTGCCTCTTTTTAGCTTCATCGAACCCATGTGAAAAAGGTGCTCTCAACCCCGAGGAATCATGGACTATATGTCAAGGCAGACAAATGTGACTTTGAAAAAAGATCTATTCAATTTCTGGGTCTCATCATCTCCACAGAAGGAATTGCAATAAACCCAAAGAAGGTGGAAGCAATTTTAAAAGGGCCAGCTCCTTCGGACAGGAAAGGTGTTTAGCGCTTCCTTGGGTTCTCCAACTTTTACAGGAGGTTTGTGAAGGATTTCGCCTCCACCATAGCACCCATCACCCAGTTGACCCACCAGGAGGTCCGGTTCCAGTGGTCCCCAGAAGCCCAGACAGCCTTTGACAAATTAAAGAAGCTATTCACTTCTGCACCAATCCAACAGCACCCAGATCTGACCCTGCCTTATGTGTTGGAAGTGGATGCCTCTGAAGTAGCTACAGGGGCAATCCTGTGCCAACAGCAGGGACCTAAGGCTCTTCTTCAACCCGTAGCTTTCTTCTCTCGGAGAATGAGCCTACCAGAGAAGAATTATGATCTAGGAGACCGAGAACTATTGGCCATTAAATCTGCCTTAGAAGAATGGAGGTATTTACTCAAGGGTGTCGCTCACCCCATTATGAGCTTTACAGATCATAGGAACCTGGAGTACCTCAGAACAGCCAAACGTTTAAGACCCCGGCAAGCCTCATGGGCTCTGTTCTTCTCCAGGTTCAATTTCCATCTTACATATCAGCCAGGTTCCAAGAATGGGAAAGCAGATGCACTCTCCTGAATGTTTCCAGATACCCCTGAAGCAACAGAGCCAAGTACGATCCTATCCACTCAGAATTTTTTGCTTATCCAACCTGACTTAAAGACTTTGATCAAGCAAGCCTCTACCCAGTGCCCTGGATTGGAAGTATGCTCGCTGAGAAACCAAGATGGATTTTTGTGGCATCAGGATAACATTTTTGTTCCCAGCCAGTCAGACTCCAAGTTCTAAAAATGTTATATGATCATAAACTTGCCGGCATTTTGGGATACGAAGAACCACTGAACTTGTTCAGCACTCGTTTTGGTGGCCCAGCCTAAAACAGGATTGCAGAAAGTATGTAAACTCTTGTATCACGTGCCAGCGCAACAAGGGTTCCAATGCCAAGCCATGGGGACTTTTGAGGCCATTGCCCATTCCTGAACAACCCTGAAAAGAAATATCCATGGACTTTATAGTAGATCTTCTCCCCTCTGGGGGATGCACCACCATCATGGTAGTGGTGGACTGCCTTTCCAAAATGGCACACTTCCTTCCTATGATTGGCACACCCTCCGCTTCGGACACAGCAAACATGTTTATTAAGGAGATTGTCAGGTTACATGGATTACCGGATAATATCAT
The DNA here is from genome assembly GCA_037952835.1 of Lithobates septentrionalis. Lineage (NCBI taxonomy): Eukaryota > Metazoa > Chordata > Amphibia > Anura > Ranidae > Lithobates > Lithobates septentrionalis. The sequence continues at coordinate 37,170 of JBBDGP010002517.1, read as the reverse complement.
CTCCGTTAGAGGGGTACAGTTCACCTCCAAGTTCTGGAAAGTTCTCTGCAAGTCCCTATCAATAGAAGTGTGTCTTTCCTCAGCTTACCACCCTCAGAGCAATGGTCAAACAGAAAGGACTAACCAAACCCTAGAACAGTATCTTCTATGTTTTTGTATTTGCTTGCAGGATGATTGGATTTCCCTTCTTCCCTGAGCTGTGTTTGCATATAACTCTTTGCATGCAGCCATCAATCAGTCTCCTTTCTGGGCAAATTATAGATTCCATCACTCTTTCCCTCTGAATATTATACTTGAAACATCTGCCCCCACTGTCCAGGATCGATTAAGGTTCATTCAAACCAACTATAAGTTGCTTCAGGAGGCCATGCAAAAGGCCCAAGAGGACTATAAAAGGTTCCATGATAAAAGAAGAAGAGGGAATCCTGTCTTTAAAATTGGGGACAAGGTATGGCTTTCTTCAGTAAACCTCAAGCTCACATGCCCCTCCCGAAAGCTTGGACCAAAATTCATCGGTCCCTTTGAAATCAAAATAGAGATAAATTCAGTGGCTTTCGAGCTGGCACTACCCAGTTCCTACAAAATCCTTCCAGTGTTCCACACCTCCCTGCTTAAACCAGCTGTACTTAGTCCCTTCCCTGGAAAAGAAGAACCACCTCCACCTACAGATTTTGTAGAAAGGGAAATGGAATTCGAAGTAGAAGCCATTATGGATTACCGGAGTAGAGGTAGGCAGGTCCAGTATTTCATCAAATGGAGGGGGTACCCCCCAAGACAATTCTTGGGAGCCTGCAAGCAATGTGCACACTCCTAGACTTGTGCGGTACTTTCACAACAGACATTCCGAAGCATTGGCCCGTTGGGGCATCCGGAGGCTGCCCCTTGGGGGGGCACTATCAGGGAAATGGCTGTAGGAGAACTGGCAATAGTGCCAATACTGGTAATGGTCGCCTCTGGCACATTGCTGTGCGTGCTGACGCAAGAGATGCGAACGGTCGCACACAGATTCGCAACGGAACTAACAGGCAAACACGCATGCGCAGAAGCGCCAATTGGCAAATGCGCGTACGCCCAGCATGATAGATGCAGCCACTTGCTGGCCTATATAAGATGGCTGCTAAACACATCTCATTGCTGGATTGTCGTCAGCCTTCCTGTGTTCCTGAGCCTCTATGCAATTACTGTTTGGAATTCCTGTTGTGACCCGGCTTGTTCCTGACCTGTCTGATCTGCTCTCCTGGTTTGACCCCATGGCTTGCTTTACCGACTTGTTGCCTTCTCCAGCACCCCTCTGTGTGCTCCAGGGGATGTATACCCAAACTGATTGAAAGCTCCCCCAGTGTATTTACACACTCCCATATGGATTATCAAGTGGACATGTTTTATGAGCTTCTCTGTGCCCTTTGACGATTGGTGGAGCTTTGTAGCATGTACATTTATTCCCGCGGCTTATTGGCAAATAATTCTTTGGTTTTTCTCTGGTGGGAATGAACCCAGAGCCTGGACATGTATGGCAACAGCTGACGGTCACTTACTCTTTTGACAAAATCTCTGCATCTACAGTGGAAATATGAACTATAGATCCATATTATCATTTGAATTTATGGAAGCCTCCTTATAAGTGAGACCTTTCTTTGTACTAATTGAAACCTGAATCTGTCCTGAAGAAGTGTTAACAAAATGCGTAGACGCATCGGGGCTCACATCATGTATATTTCTTTATAGATTATTTTTATTATTCTTGTTGATGTTTTTGTTATTTATGCATTTATATTTAATAAAGTTTATTATATTGTTATTTTGACTACGATCCCTTTGGTTTGCTGTGCCTTTAAATTCCGACCAGGGGCTACTTGCCGAACCCCCCCTTTTTTCCTTTGACAATTTAACTATACGAAAGTGGCTATAGGAGTGTTTTTCCTTATAGCCCAGCTGTGTTTCCTGCATTACCCAGTATTCTTCAGGTGACCACAAGCTCTTCCCTCCTGAATCCATCTGGCAACCTGTGCTTCTCTGGGCACAACACCCTCTGTACCCAACCTCAGGGGTGTACTGCATTCAGCTGCAAGGGGAGCCCTCGGCCTCCAACCAGGTACATGACAGCCCAATAAACCGAGGTGCAAACTTCAGTGAGGGAACACAAAGTCATAGGTTGTATGATGACAGCCAGACCCTGTCCCCAACCTGGTAGGAAGGCGCGGTCAGGCGTCTGCGGTCAGCATGGAGTCTGTACCTATCATTAGTATGTCGCAAAACCTCATGGACTTGTGCCCAAGTGGAATGAAGACCACAGAGATGCTCCTCCAATGCAGGAATACACTGCGGAACAAATGAGTCAGGCAACATGGAAGGTTGGAAACCATAGTTTGCCATAAACTGAGACAATTGGGAAGCAGAATTCAAGACACTATTGTGAGCAATCTCTGCCCATGTTAATAGGTCTGAAAAAGCAAGCTGAATTCCCAACTGTGCACAAAAGGCTCGCCAGAACCGGGACACAAGCTGACTACCCCTGTCCGAGACAATCACCTTGGGTAGCCCATGTAAGCGAAAGATCTCCAGAGCAAAAATGGAAGCCAGTTCCTTAGAAGTGGGCAACTTCTTAAGTGGAATACAATGAGACATTTTTGAGAACCGGTCAACCACCATAAGGATAACTGTGTTGCACCTGGGAGTTGGGTAACTCCACAATGAAATCCACAGACAGGTGGGTTCAGGGCCTTTCTCCATTGGGTATGGGTTATAGGAGGCCCACTGGAAGATGTCGTGGAGTCTTACTCTGAGCACACAGGGAACAGGCAGCTACGAAGGCGGTTACATCAGCAGGTAGACTAGGCCACCAGAATTGTTGGTAAATGGCCCAAAAGAGTTGATTCTTTCCAGGGTGGCCAGCAGCCTTGGGAGAATGGTAAGTCTGGAGCATGGCAGTACGGAGACTCTCTGGGACAAAGCAGCGGTCACAAGGTTTCTCAGGAGAAGCATGGACCTGAACAGCAAGAATTTTGTCACCCAAAGGAGAAGTGAGACTGGTGCGAACCATAGCCAGAATACAATCAGGAGGAATCACAGGAACCGGAACCGACTCCAACTAGGAAGTGGAGGAAAATTGTTGTGACAAGGAGTCAGCCCTTACATTCTTAGTACCAGGTAAGAATGAGACAATGTAATTGAAACCTGACAAGAAAAGAGCCCATCGCGCCCTTCTGGGAGAGATGCATGTCACGGAACGTCCCACACTCCACTTGAGTGCTTCCGTCAGTATACCGCTTCCTAAGTTCTGGAACACAAGTCCAATGGATCTGGCTATAGTAACCCCCAAGATCTAGACAACACCAGTCTTGGAGTACATCAGGACTAACCTTTTATTTGAGATCTCACACAAATATATACAGCAGGATGACTAAAACCTAACCTAATTAACATGAGCTAATTATCTAATCCTTTATCCAGCCTAGGTGACTAAGAGGCATTACCTTTTAGAACAGACTTGTGGTCACCGAGTTTCACACAGTAGTATTCTCAAATAGCTTTGATATAAAAACATTTAAAAAAATAGCATTAAAGGGGTTGTAAACTCCTGCTTTTAAAAAAATAAAAAATAACAAACATATACTTACCTCCACTGTGCAGTTCGTTTTTGAACAAACATCCTCTTCTGGGGTCCCCTAACGCCGTTCGCGGCTCCTCCCCGCATTGGGAAACCACCTAGGAGAAGTGCTCTCCCTAGGGGTTACCTTGCGGGCGTGCTCCCTTTTCCAGCATTTGCGTCCAAAGACACAGAATTCCGGACTCAGCCTCGCCCCCACATCATTGGATTTGATTGACAGCAGCGGGAGCCAATGGCTGGGATGTAAAATGGGGGGGCTGGGGGGCTGCTGAGTGACAGAAGTTTTTTCACCCTAATGCATAGGATGCATTAGGGTGAAAAAACATGAGGGTTTACAACCCCTTTAAAAAATAGAATCAAATCTTAGAGCTTACCTATTTTATGTGAAACTTGTGCTTTTTTTTTTCCACAGACACTCAGTTCTGGCTTTAACTTGAGATAAGCAGTGTACAGGGGACAGCAGGGTAGAGCACAGGAGGTAAGGAGACAATACGAGGGGGGGGGGGCAGCAGGGGACATTATGGGGCACACAGCAGAACATGGGGCACACAGCAGAACATGGAGCACACAGCAGAACATGGGGCACACAGCAGAACATTGGGCACATCATGGTGCACACAGCAGAACATGGGGCACACTGCAGAACACTGGGCACATCATGGGGCACACAGCAGAACATGGGGCACACAGGAGAACATTGGGCACATCATGGGGCACACAGAACATGGGGCACACAGCAGCACATTGGGCACATCATGGGGCACACAGCAAAACATGGGGCACATCATGGAGCACACAGCAAAACATGGGGCACATCATGGAGCACACAGCAGAACACGGGGCACATCATGGGGCACACAGCAGAACATGGGGCACATCATGGGGTACACAGCAGAACATGGGGCACATAATGGGGCACACAGCAGAACCTTGGACACATCATGGGGCACACAGCAGAACATGGGGCACATCATGGGTCTCACAGCAGGGCATAGGACAAACAGCAGGGCATGGGACACATCACAGGGCACACAGCAAAACATGAGGTACATCATGGGGCTCACAGCAGAACATGGGGCACTTTAAGGGGCTCAGGGCTGGGCATGGGGCACACCATGGGGCAAGCAGCATAACATGGGGTACACAGCAAGGCTTATCAGAAGGCACACAGCAGGCCATGGGGCGCACCACAGGGTACAGGGCACACAGCGTGGTACAGGGCACACAGCAGGGTACAGGGCACAGCAGGGTACATGGTACAGCAGGGTACAGGGCACATAAGGGTACATGGTACAGGACACAGTAGGGTGCATGGTACAGGGCACAGCAGAGTACTGGGCACATCAGGATACAGGGCACAGGGTATGGGGCACAGCAGGGCATGGGCACAGGGCACAGGGTATGGGGCACAGCAGGGCACATTAGGGTACGGGCACAGCAGGGTGCAGGGTATGGGGCACATCAGGGAATGGGGCACAGCAGGGCACATCAGGGTTTGGGCACAGGGTATGGGGCAGCAGGGTGCAGGGTATTGGTCACATCAGGGTATGGGTCACAGCAGGACACATCAGGGTACTGGCACAGGGTATGTGGCACTGGGCACAGCAGAGCACATCAGGGTACTGGGCACAGGGTATGGGGCACATTAGGGTACTGGACATGGTAGGGCACAGGGCACGGGGCACATCAGGGTACTGGGCACATCGGGGTACTGGACACAGGGTTTGGGGCACATCAGGGTACTGGACATGGCAGGGCACAGGGCACATCAGGGTACTGGACACATCAGGGTACTGGCCACATCAGGGTACAGGGCACATAAGGGTACAGGGCACATCAGGGTACTGGGCACAGGGTATGGGGCACATAAGGGTACTGGACATGGCAGGGCACAGGGTACAGGGCACATCAGGGTACTGGAAACATCAGGGTATTGGACACATCAGGGTACAGGGCACATCAGGGTACTGGACGCATCAGGGTACTGGGCACATCAGGGTACTGGACATGGCAGGGCACAGGGTACAGGGCACATCAGGGTACTGGGCACATCAGGGTACAGGGTACATCAGGGTACAGGGCACATCAGGGTACTGGACACATCAGGGTACAGGGCACATCAGGGTACTGGGCACATCAGGGTACTGGGCACATCAGGGTACTGGGCACAGGGTATGGCGCACATCAGGGTACTGGACATGGCAGGGTACAGGGCACATCAGGGTACTGGGCACAGGGTATGGGGCACATCAGGGTACAGGGCACATCAGGGTACTGGGCACAGGGTATGGGGCACATCAGGGTACTGGACATGGCAGGGCACAGGGCACATCAGGGTACTGGACATGGCAGGGCACAGGGTACAGGGCACATCAGGGTACTGGACATGGCAGGACACAGGGTACTGGGCACAGCAGGGTACACTTTCCTTTCAGTTTCCTTTAAATGCAGAGTAGCGCGGGAAGCGGCTGTATTATAATAAGTCCTTACTGTCCTCTCTCATATCGCGCTGTTCCCTGGCGGCCCCTCCCCTCCTCTCCTCTCGTTGTATGCTTGTGACATCACCTGGAATGGATGAGAGGAGAGAAGGGGAGGGGCCGCCGGGGAGCAGCGCTATATGAGAGAGGACAGTAAGGACTACAGCCGCTTCCCGCGCTACTCTGGATGTCGGCCTATACTCGATCTACCCGTCAGCTGCCAGTGATTGATGGGTAGATCGCCGCAGAGCTGGTGACTTTGCGGCATCCCGCGCTACTCTGCATGTCGACCGATACTCTATCTACCCGTCAGCTGCCTGTGATTAACGGGTAGATCGCTGCAGAGCTGGTGACTTTGCGGCATAACAAACAGGGAAACCACCACTGTTAAACACTGCAACAGGCAAATTAGGCGGCCGCGAGGCCCCTGTGAGGGCGAGGCCTTAGGCGACCGCCTAACTTGCCTAATTATAGAGCCACCTCTGCCCCAGAGTCTGTGTGTCCTGGGGGACAAGGACCTGAATCCAAAGTAATACCACCTCAAGGGTCCCCAGGCATACAGCTCACAAAGAGCACTGTTCCCCCAAATGTCAGGGCCCATAATCTGTCGGCAAGAGGCTTGCATTCAGTCCCCTCCAAAAGCTTCTGTCCTGGCTAGGTCTGTCACAAGGCATTTAGCCTCAGACAAGAATGTGAGATTCTTATGGTCAGTAAGAATGAGAACAGGCACAGTGGTACCTTCGAGGAGATGTCTCCATTCTTTCAGGGCTAAAATGATTGTCAACAGCTCTCTGTTACCAATCTCATAATTGCACTCCACGGGTGACAATTTCTTGGAAAAGTAACCACAAGGATGCAAAGCGCTCTCAGAGGTAAGACGTTGAGACAGAAGGGCGCCAACTCCAGTCTCAGAAGCATCAACCTCAAGGATAAAAGGTAATGTAGGATCAGGATTTGCCAACACAGAAGCAGAAACAAAGGCCTTAACGGACTCTGGAGACCAACTCTTTGGGTTACCGTCCTCTCTGGTCGTATCAGTCAGGGGCTTGACCAGAGATGAGAAGTTACGAATAAACTTCCGATAATAGTTGGCAAAGCCCAGGAAACACTGCAGAGGATGTAAACCCATGGATCGGGGCCACTGTAGGACTGCTGAAAATTTCTCTGTGCCCATCGAAAAACCAGCAGTGGAAATGACAGGAAGCCCAGGAATTTAATCTGTTCACAATGGAACTCACACTTCTCCAATTTACAATAGAGATTGTTCTCTTTTAGTTTCTGAAGCACACGACAGACACCTGTGTGGTGGCTCTCCAGGGACTTGGAAAATATGAGGATATCATCGAGATAAACCACCACACATAACTCCAACAAGTATTGAAGGACATTGTTAATGAATTCCTGGAAAACTGCGGGGGGGGGGGGGGTTACAAAGGCCAAAAGGCATTACGAGGTACTCATAATGGCCTGTTCAGGTATTAAACGCAGTTTTCCACTCATTGCCCTTTTTAATCCTCACGAGATTGTATGCCCCTTTCAAATCAAGCTTCATGAAAACCGTTGCTCCCTTGAGACGGTCAAATAACTCCATAATCAATGGAATCGGATAGGCATTCTTAATCGTGAAATGATTAAGACCCCCTATAATCAATACAAGGTCTCAGTTCCCCACTCTTCTTCTTCACGTAGAAGAAACCAGCACCAGCAGGAGACGAGGATTTGCGGATGAAACCTCGAGAAAATGCAACGTACTCCTTCGTGGCCTTATCCTCCAAGACCGACAAAGGGTAAACCCGGCCACAAGGGAGTATGGCACCAGGTTGAAGGTCAATTGCGCAATCATACGTCCGGTGTGGAGGCAAACTACAGGCTTGACCTTTGTCAAAGACATTGCTAAAATCGCGGTACTCCTCCAGCAGGGAAGAGAGTGAAAAGGTGCACAGGACCTTGGCTACCTTCTGGAAGCATGTCTTACGGCATTGTGGAGACCAGGAGAGAACCTCAGCACGGAGCCATTCAAAAGAGGGGTTGTGCCTCTGTAACCAAGGATAACCAATAACCAACGGAAACTTAGGTGAGAAAATAACTTGGAATTGGAGTATCTCATTATGAAGAAGCCCTACGGCCATGGACAATGGAACCGTCTCATGAGTCACATGGGCAGGCTGTAGGGGTCTCCCGTCAAGAGCCTCAATGGCAAGTGGAGTGTCACGCAGCTGCAGCAGAATCGAGTGCTTCGATACAAAGGCAGCATCAATGAACAGGCCTGCAGCCCTAGAATCGTTTAGAGCCTGTATCTCGACGGATGACTCCTCCCAAGAAAGGGTGACCGAAACTAGGGGCTTATCCTTCGGGATAACTGAGGACAAAACAACGCTACCTAAGGTCTGTCCATGACAGGACCTCAAGGTTTGGGCGTTCCCTGGACGGGTAGGACAAGACTTCAAAAAGTGACCTGCCTGGCCACAATAAAGGCACAATCTCTCCCTCCTCCTAAAGGTTCTCTCATCCGCAGAAAGACGCGTGAAGCCCAAGTGCATGGGTTCATCTTCACTGACCGACTCGGTACCAGGAGGCATGGGAGGTGAGGGAGGCACAGGTAGGACTGCAAAGCTCAGAGGCAAACATACAGGAGGCTTCCGCAATTGCTCCTTAAAAGAGAGTCTTTCTCTGAGTCTGGAGTCAATGAGGATGGCAAACGTAATCAACTTCTCTAGCTCAGTGGGTATATTTCAGGATGCTATTTCATCCTTGATGGAATCTGAGAGACCATGAGAAAAAGCAGCCACAAGTGCCTCATTGTTCCAAACAACCTCTGCTGCCAGAGTACGGAATTCAATGGCGTAGTCGGCAACAGTTCTCGTACTCTGTTTGATGGACATGAGGCACTTGGCAGCAGAAGCGGAGCATGCGGGAATGTCAAATACCCTTTTAAAGGAGGCCACAAACTCAGGGTAATTCAAGACAACAGGTTTTTGCATCTCCCATAGAGGGTTTGCCCAGACCAAGGCCCATCTCAGAAAGCAAAGATATCAGGAAACCTACTTTGCTTTTGTCTGTGAGAAACGCCTGGGGCATCATCTCAAAGTATATCTCAACCTGATTGAGAAACCCTCTGCAGTGACCTGGATCGCCCTCAAATCACTGGGGAAGTGGAGCGGAACCAGACATACCTCTTATAGAGGTAACACTCGAGGCGGGTGCCTGCACAGAGACTGACGCAGCAGCAGGGGCGGCCTGCAACTCAGGTTGTACCGGAGCAGCCAGAGTGGGAAATTCCAGGTGAGCCGTGACTAAAGAGCATTTGTAACGCCATGGCAAACTGAGCCACATGGTGATCTTGCTCATCCAATCGGGAAAAAATATTACCAACAAGTGGATTGACACCTGCACCTGAATGGCCAGCTCAGAGAAGGAAGGGCTGAGCCCAGCCCTGACACATACGAAAAAAATCAGCCACACTCCACCCTTAACTAATCTTGCTGTATCTATTTCACCACTCTTCCAGGAGTGGTGAAATGTTTCAAAGAAAGTTGGTTCCCAGACTGAGACATTACTGTATGCAGTAATTGTGTTCATAACTAATAAATATGGCATGAGGAGCTAAGAGTAAAGTGCGGCTGATACATTTTTCTGTATTTCTGATGGGGAATATGGCACCCAGGAGGGGCGAATCTTGAGCAGAGCAGTGGATTTGGGTATGACTCTTTAAAACATGATACTGTAGAGCTCATATGTGCAAGAAATGGAAAATGTTTTTTTTTTATGGGATGATTTGGGATTGAATGGATTGAATTTGTTCTGAGAAGAAGATAAGAGTAAAGAGATTCTGATATTCAGTACATCAGTTAATCAGAGTCTAGCACACAAACATTTGCCTGTGCTAAACTTTGGAATTTGTTTACTCTCTCCTGTTACTGGGAGTTCACTGCATGAAAAATTGCAGAACACATGTCAACACATTGCAAGTAGCATCCAGCGGCTCTAGTGACATTATAGCAGGACAAGAAAAGGGGGAAGGAACAGCTGTCACTGTCAGGTTGACAAAGCTTCTGATATTCCTGGGAGTGTCTTAAATTGAACACTTGTGAGCTGTTTTCAAAAAATGGAAAATTAATCACCAGGATATTAGGGGTTGAACAAGAACCCAGATGCTGATGAGCATGCTCTACAAGGCTGTGCTTAAAAAAATTGTGTTTTGTGTTAAGATTATTTAGGGGCGCAGCCAATCATCCTGAGAAGTCTTTGAAAAATACTGCCTGCTAACTGCTAAAAGATTAGATGTCTGGCCTACTGAAAGCAACTGTAGCTCTTCCTCACAAAAGAAGTGGTAAGTGACTGGGTGAATGAGAAGTTCAATGATGAGCTCTGGGTTCATCGCTAACATAGGTTTGTGTCACATGCAAGGAGTTTCCACCACCAGAAACCAGTGAAAATCCGAAAAAAGAGCCAAACATTAGGAATGAGCCTTCTAACACAGGTTCAGATGAAACTTTGCCTGTTTGGCCATTTCTCAAAATGCCTGACTTTTTGCTTGTTCAGTGGGAGCTGAAGATTATGTATTATGAAGAAGTTGTCATGGTCTCAAAGTACCTGTTGTGCAGTGAAAAAAGTGCATGTGTTAGGAGTATGTATGTGTGTTTGTGTTGAGAAATGCTTTTTTTAAATTGCTGTTGTAAAGATTACCTTAATAAATTTAGTTGTATGCATACAATGACAATAAAGTATTATCTTATCTATCTCATCTTATCTTATCTTATGTATAGTAGCAGTATTTCTAATGCTACTGTAAATGAGAGCTTCCTGTCAATGTTTAATAAGGGAAGCAGTCGGGTCTGCTAGCTATTCCCCCCTCCCCCTCCCTAAATGTATACCTGAATCCTGTGTTAATCCAGTGCTGTGCCATCTGCAGCCTGCTCTCACAGGCAGAGAGACAGCTGTGGGAGCCATTGGCTCATGCTGCTGTCAATCAAATCCTATAAGGAGGGAGCAGGGCTATAGATGCACACAGCCCAGCTCAGGAGTGCACCGCCACGTGTGCCCCTCTAGCAAGTGGCTTGCTATGTGGGCACACAGAAAAGAGGAGTGGAGTGAGCCAGCAGGAGGGGACCCCAGGATAGGAGGTAAGGGGCCACTCTGCACCATTTTATAGCACTGAGCAGGTAAGTATTACTTTTTTATGATTTTTTTTTTTTTAGCCTTTAGCATCACTTAAAATCTTGCTTTCTAGAGCCCGAGTTAACACATCCCTACTCTAGAAAACCAGTTCTAACAGATCAAGTTAAAAAAAAAACAATACTTAGAGTATTTGTATGTCTCAAACTTCTAATTGGGCCCCATCATAAAATGCCATCTCATAAGACCTCTAGTGTGGCATTCCATGGGCTCTGTTGTATCCTGTTGTAAACCATCAGAGTTTTTTCATGAAGTCTAATCCCATTACCAGGTTATCTTTTATGGAAAGGTTGCTAATTGTAAATGCAGGCAGTAAGGCCCCTTTCACACATGCAGACTAAGGATGAGCCGAACACTCCCCCCCCCCCCCCCCCCCGATTCGGTTCACACCAGAACTTGCGAACAGGCAAAAAATTTGGACTAACACACGAACACCGTTAAAGTCTATGGGACACGAACATGAAAAATCAAAAGTGCTCATTTTAAAGGCTTATATGCAAGTTATTGTCATAAAAAGTGTCCTGCCCCAGAGAACATGTATCAATGCAAAAAAAGTTTTTAAAAACTGGCGTTTTTTCGGGAGCAGTGATTTTTTTAATGCTTAAAGTGAAACAATAAAAATGAAATATTCCTTTAAATATCATGCCTGGGGGTGTATATAGTATGCCTGAAAATTGGCACAGTTTTCCCATGTTTAGAACAGTACTACAGAAAAATGACATTTCTAAAGGGAAAAAAGTCATTTAAAACTGATCGTGGCTGTAATGTATTGTTGGGTCCTGGCAATATAGATAAAACTCATTGAATAAAATGGCATGGGTTCCCCCCAGTCCATTACCAGGCCTTTTGGGTCTGATATGTATATTAAGGGGAACCCCAAACCAAAAATGTTTTAAAAATTGCACGGGGGTCTTCCCAAAATCCATACCAGGTCCTTCAGGTCTGGTATGGATATTAAGGGGAACCCTGCACCAAAATAAAAAAAATGAGGTAGGGGTCCCCCCAAAATGCATACCAGACCCTTATCCAAGCATGCAACCTGGCAGACCGCAGGAAAAGAGGAGGGATGAGAGAACACCCCCCCTGAACCATAGCAGGCCACATGCCCTCAACATGGGGAGGGTGCTTTCGGGTCCACAAAGCACCTTGTCCCCATGTTGATGGGGACAAGGGCCTCATCCCCACAACGCTTGCTCGGTGGTTGTGGGGGTTTGTGGGTGCGGGGCTTATCGGAATCTGGAAGCCCCCTTTAACAAGGGGACCCCCAGATCCTGGCCCCCCTATGTGAATTGGTAGCGGGTACATTGTCAGCATATAACAGCTGTCATCGAGAAGAAGCGTCACTCGGAGGGAGCCTCCCATGGAGGCGGAGCTGTTGCTTTTTTTTCTTGTTTCGGTTCGTCGGGCGGCGTGAGATGGATTTACATCGCGGGACATTTTTATTGTTTAATAAAGGACTTATCCTAAAGTGTCTCCTGTCTTTTTTACTATTTTTGACACTTTTTTTGTGAATTGGCAGGGGTAAAATGTACCCGTTACCAATTCACATGGGGGGCCGGGATCTGAGGTTCCCCTTGTTAAAGGGGGCTTCCAGATTCCGATAAGCCCGCTGCCCGCAGACCCAAAGCCCCCCTTGCCCGGTGGTTGTGGGGATGAGGCCCTTGTCCTCATCAACATGGGGACAAAGTGCTTTGGGGACCCCAAAGCACCCTTCCCATGTTGAGGGCATGTGGCCTGGTACGGTTCAGGAGGGGTGCTCTCTCGTCCCCCCTCTTTTCCTGCGGCCTGCCAGGTTGTGTGCTCAGATAAGGATCTGGTATGGTTTTTGGGGGCCCCTACGCCATTTTTTAAAAAAAATTGGCACAAGCTTCCCCTTACTATCCATACCAGACCAGAAGGGCCTGGTATGGATTTTGGGGGGACCCCCACGCAATTTTTTTTTAAGTTTGGTTCAGGGTTCCCCTTAACCGCTTGCGGACCAGCCGCCTCAGTTTTACTGCGGCAGGTTGGCTCCGCTGCGTGAAATCACATCATACTACATGATCTCGCTGGGCTTGCATAGCAGGCGCGTGCCCGCCACGAGCTCCGTGAGTCAGACCGCGGGTCCCGCGGACTAGATATCCATGGGGATACCCGCGATCATCTCACGGAGAGGAAGAATGGGGAGATGCTAATGTAAACAAGCATTTCCCCGTTCTGCCTAGTGACACTGTCACTGATCACAGCTCCCTATGATCGGGAGCATGATCACTGATGTGTCACACACAGCCCCTCCCCCCACAGTTAGAATTACTCCCTAGGACACACTTAACCCCTACAGCGCCACCTAGTGTTAACCCCTTCACTGTCAGTCACATTTACACAGTAATCAATGAAATTTGAATCGCACTGATCGCTGTATAAATGTGAATGGTCCCAAAAATGTGTCAAAATTGTCCAATCTGTTCACCATAATGTCGCAGTCACGATAAAAATCACAGATCGGCGCCATTACTAGTAAAAAGATTATTAATAAAAATGCCATAAAACTATCCCCTATATGGTAAACGTGAGAACTTTTGTGCAAACCAATCAATAAACGCTTATTGCGATTTTTTTATAGCAAAAAGTAAAAAATATTGCTTTTTTTTCAAAATTGCCGCTCTTTTTTGTTTATAGCGCAAAAAAAAAAACCGCAGAGGTGATCAAATGCCACCAAAAGAAAGCTCTATTTGTGGGAAAAAAAGGACGTCAATTTTGTTTGGGAGCCACGTTGCACAAAAGTGCTCTGGTCTTTGGCCAGCCAAAACCTCCGAGGCTGATGTGGTTATTATTCATAGTAGACCCAAATGGCCTGGTAATGGACTGGAGGGGAACCCATGCCATTTTTTTTAAATGAGTTTTATCTATATTGCTGAGACCCGACAATTTATTACAGCCGCAATCAGTTTTAAAGGACTTTTTTTCCTTTAGAAATGTCATTTTGCTGTGGTATTGTTCTAAACTCAGGAAAAATGCTCCACTTTACAGGCATACTGTAGACACCCCCCAGGCATGATATTTAAAGGAATATTTCATTTTTATTGTTTCACTTTAAGCATTATTAAAACCACTGCTCCTGAAAAAATGGGCGTTTTTAATACATGTCCCCTGGGGCAGTACCCGGGTCCCCAAAACACTTTTTATGGCAATAACTTGCATAAAAGCCTTTAAAATTAAAAAATAAAACCTTTTGTTTTTTCATGTTAGTGTCCCATAGACTTTAATGGTGTTCCACGGCTTTTCGAATTGGCCGCGAACACCACATAATGTTCGCTGTTCGGCGAACAGGCGAACATCTGGCTCATCCCTAATGCAGACTGTTCATTTCATCAGTGCAGTCATGTTTTTTCAAAGAAAAAACAGATGAAGTTTTTCATCAGTTTACATCACTTTTTATTATCAGTTTCTCATCAGTTTTCACATCAGTTTTTTTACGATTTTGCAAAAACAGATGCAAAATCATACCGTTTGTACTTTTATGCCGCGTGCACACGGTCGGACTTTTCAGCTACAAAAGTCCGACAGCCTGTCCGACATACTTCCGGCGTACTTTCGGCGGACTTGCGGCAGACTTTCTAACGAACGGACTTGCCTACACACGACCACACAAAAGTTCGACAGCCTAGTACGTGGTGACGTACACCAAGTCCGGCGAGACTATAAAACGGAAGTTCAATAGCCCGTACGACACCCTTTGGGCTCCTTCTGCTAATCTCGTGTTTATCTCGTGTTAGTAGAAGTTTGGTGAGAGACGATTCGCGCTTGTGAGACTCGTATTTTTCAGTTCGTTTTAACTGTTGTTCAGTCTGTGCTTGTGAGGTTTGTATCTGCTTTTCAGTGCGTTTGGTCAGTTGGCATTGAGAAATCTTTGTTTTATTGTCCGCTCGTTCCTGATTTTCAGGTCGCTCTTCACAGGCCTTGCTGTTCTTCAGTGCGTTCTGTTTAGTGCGTTCTGACCAGCCGACCGTTTTGTTTTTTTTTGTTTTTTTTGTTTTTTTGTCCCCCCCCCCTCCTCCCCTCCCCCCTTCCTCCTGTACCCCTCCTGTGTCTGATCCATTCTTTTATGTTATTCATTTATCCACTAGGCTCTGCACCTATTCTTTCTTTCATCTTATCTAAATAAATGTCTGAGGCTTTGTATTTTTTCCAACTTTCCCATCTACTATTATCCCTTTTCTTTCCTCCTTCCATTTTATAGTAATATTCTATTTCCTCTAGCCAATTTCTTATCTCTGGTTTTCCGCATTTTAACCAATTCTTAGGAATCAATGCCTTGGCCGCATTCAAAAGGTTAGGCACTATTGATTTCATGTATTGTTTCTTAGGTTTGTTATGTATATGGAAAAGACAAGTCCAGATATTTTGTTCTATTTCTTCTCCAGTTATTTCCTTTATGATCTTTAACACTTCCTTCCAGTATTCCGTTATTATTGGGCATTCCCACCATATGTGTATGATCGTTGCTGATTGGCCACATTTTCTCCAACACAAGGGTGTTTTGTCCTGTTGAAATTTATGTATTCTTACTGGGGTCATATACCATCTTGATACTAATTTATAGTTCATTTCGATAGTCTTCATATCCCAGGCCTTATTATATCCCATTTCAATCATTTTTTCCACTTTTTGGTTATCTATTTTTAAGTTCAGCTCTTTTTCCCATTGTTTTATGTATTCTGGTCTTTCTTGTGCTTCCAAGTCTGTCAGTATATTGTAAATTTTTGATGTTCCGTTTTTTAATGGTATTTCCTTACTACATAGCTTTTCCAGTGCGGTTAGTTTCGTTACATCTCTCAGTGGGTGTGGAATTGTGCTTACTAAGTGCCTTAATTGATTGTAGTTCCATTCATTCATCTTCCATCCGTTCATTTCCTCTAAGTCTGCTCGTGTTCTTATTTTGCCATTTCTGGTGATATCTTTTAATTGTGGATTACCTATACCTTGAGTTCCAAATATTTCCTTCCCGGGGGTGAAAAAGTTCGATCCTGTGAGTGCTAACAGTGGTGAATTGTATTTCCATTCATTCTTTAGGTGAGTGGTGTCCCAAATTTTTAAAACATTTTTTGTTATTTCATGTGTATCTGTGTCCAGTGTTCTGTATTTCGGTGGTATCCAAATAATCTTATGCAGTGTGACTCCGCTTATTATGTTTTCCATTTCAACCCATTTTTTTTCACTTTTCTCGTTTGTCCACTCTAACATTCGTGTTAATACTATGGCTTTATAGTACCTGCTTATATCTGGAGCGGCCAGGCCTCCATGCTCCCTTTTCCTTGTAATCAGCGTGTATTTAATTCTTGGTTTTTTGTTAAACCATATGTATTTTATCAACATTGTTTTAATTATTTTAAAAAAGCTCTGGGGGATTTTAACTGGTAGCATCTGTAATCTGTAATTTATTTTAGGTAATATCATCATCTTAAACATATTTATTCTTCCTATCCATGAAAGTGGCTGTATTCTTAACTTTTTCATTTCTTCTTTGACCTCATTGATCAGTGGAATAAAGTTTGCCTGGTAGATCTTTTCAACTCTGGAAGTTATTTTTATTCCAAGGTAGTTCAGTTCTTTTACCCAGGTAAATGGGAATTCCTTTTGTAAAAACTGGGCTTCCTTTTTCTCTACTCCTATATTTAATATTTCCGTTTTCATTGGGTTAATTCTCCATATTTTTTTATTTCTTTCAGTATATTTGGGAGTGACACTCTTGGGTTGGAGACGTACATCAAGATGTCGTCCGCATAGGCTGCGATCTTATGCTCTTTTCCTCCTACTCTCGCTCCTTCCACCTCTTTGTTATTTCGGAGTGTTGCTAATAGTGGTTCTAAGGCCAGTACGTATAGTAGTGGAGACAATGGGCAGCCTTGCCGTGTTCCGTTCTGCATCTCAATTCTTGGAGAAAGTCTACCATTTACTTTTACGACTGCTGTCGGGCCGTTATACAAGTTTGTTATCCATTTCATCATTTTTGTCCTAATACCCAAGTGCCGTAATGTATCCATCATGAAACCCCAGTCTACCCTGTCAAATGCTTTTTCAGCATCCAATGACCGACCGTTTTGTAACCATGTTACCTGTACGTACTCGTCGTCAAGCTCGTGCATTGTATGTGTTTGGTGCTGTAGTTTATTCTTCAGACCAAGACCAGTCCATGAACAGGGCGAGGAGGAGTTCATGGACCAAGAATTGGTTGCTCCAGCGTGACCAGTTCTGTCACATGCCATTGCTCCGTGAGATCCGTGAGAATAATCCTGAGGATTTCAGGAACTTTCTCCGGATGACGGACCCCGTTTTTGACCGTTTGTTGGCTTTGCTGACCCCCTATATCAGCAGGCAGGATACCTGCATGAGGCAAGCCATCACTCCGGAGCAGAGGCTAGTTGCCACGTTGCGGTACTTGGCGACAGGGAGAAGCCTGCAGGACCTCAAGTTCTCGACAGGCATCTCCCCCAGGCTCTGGGGATCATTATCCCAGAGACCTGTTCTGCCATCATACAGGTCCTGCAGAAGGACTATATTAAGGTAAGATATTTTTCTTTGATTAGCATCACATATTCTTTTATGTAATCTTTGATAATGTAATGTATTTCTTGCTTCAAACACTACTTACCATCATTGCAATATAGTGTGAATGTCCCCTTTTTATCCTCACACATGCTGGATTTTTTTCCTGTTCTTTTTTGTCATGCATGTATATTTTCCTTCAATAACCTCCCCAGCATGCAATGATGGGAACATATCCACCTAGTCTACTCATTTTGAATGTATTTTGTTTGAGTGTATTTAGTGTGCTGCTAATTAGCAATTAGCTAGATTTCCCAACCCCCCACCCCCCACCTAAACTCACTCCAAATAGTGTGCTGCTAATTAGCAATTAGCTTGATTTCCCAACCCCCCACCCCCCACCTAAACTCACTCCAAATAGTGTGCTGCTAATTAGCAATTAGCTTGATTTCCCAACCCCCCACCCCCCACCTAAACTCACTCCAAATAGTGTGCTGCTAATTAGCAATTAGCTTGATAAACCAACCCCCCACCTAAACTCACTCCAAATAGTGTGCTGCTAATTAGCAATTAGCTAGATCCCCCCCCCCCACCCTCGTAAAAATTTGCTTGAATGTTCTGTGGTGTTGATTTGTATAAAGCAAATATATGTTGCACTTTGCAAAATGCATGTGCACTCTACAAGTGCATTTGTTCCAGTGCTTTAGTAAATGAGCAGAAGCTCTGCTGATTTCCATCATCAAATCATATGCAAGCCACAAAGTGTTTTCATTAATTGCCCTTGCATGTGATTGTGTACTCCTTGCAACATGACTGCCTTTTTACCTTACCTCATTTACTGTAAGCTGGTTAGCAACTGCACTTGCAGAGTGCGACAACTGCAGTCTTGTAGCCTTTTTAGTCCCTAAATTCCTGCGTGTACTAAAAGTAATCTTTTTTATGGATTTCACAACCCCCTAAAATGTAATCAATGTTCCATCAGAGGGGGTGAGCAATCTGATAAGTGTGCCTTTCCATATTAGATATTCCAGAAGATTTAAATTATTTAATGTTATACTGATGCTGGGGAATAATGTTTTTAATTGTATAATTTTCTTGCAATGTTAGCTTCCAAATTAATGATTTTGGTTTTCTTGTTTGATTCCCCAGTTTCCTTCAACGCCACAGGAATGGCAGACTGTGGCATCCCATTTTGCCAGCCGTTGGGACTTTCCCAATTGTGGAGGGGCTATAGATGGGAAACATGTCCACATCGTGCCACCACCCCATTCGGGGTCATACTATTTTAATTATAAGGGGTTCCACAGTATTGTTTTAATGGCGGTGGTGTCGGCACACTATGAATTTTTATATGTGGACGTGGGGAAGAATGGCCGGATGTCGGATGGAGGAGTATTTGCCCAGACGGAGTTCTGCCAGCGTCTCCAGAGTGGTGGCCTGGGATTGCCACCTGATGCGGATAACGTGGAAGGACTCCCCTTTGTCTTCATTGCCGATGAAGCCTTCGCTCTGAGCAAGCACCTCATGAGGCCATTCCCCCAAAGAACCCTCACCCCGGAGAGGAGGGTTTTTAATTTCCGGCTGGCCAGAGCTAGAAGAGTGGTTGAGAATGCGTTTGGGATTCTGGCCAGCCGGTTCCGCCTGTTTCAAACATCCATTAATTTGGCGGAATACAAACTTAATTTTATCATTTTATCCTGCTGCATTCTGCACAACTTTTTACACAAACATTCTCAAAATTATATCGGAACAGTTGGGCCTGAGGCCGTACTTCTAGATGACCACCTTACGGGCCTGGATACTGTCCGTACTGGCTTGGCCCCCCAAAGTGCCCGTCAAGTTAGACAGCAATATGTGAATTATTTTATGGGTAGGGGGGCCATTGCAATGGGCCAGGATATTTAATTTTTTTAAATAAAATTTTTTTTGATGAAATCTGGAATTATATTTATTGCTTGCCTTTCTTTTGGGCTTTCTCCTAAGGTTATGGTCGATCAGTTGTAGTGCCAACTGTATTTTCCTTTTAAATGTCTAAATAAGCTCCATTGCCACTGTAAACAACTTTTTGACAATTATAACCAAACTGATACTGAGCATTGAAATAACAAACCACACATTTATTGAATTCCTATAAGGAGATGTTTTTATTAATCGTTGTTATGCATTCAGTTATGCATTTAGTATAAAATGTTCCTAGCCAAAAATATAATGATATCTTAAGAATTTGGAAAAATATAATTATATTTAAAGATTTGTACATAATCCACAAAAAAATTTTTTGGGCTTTTTGATTTTCGCAAACAGGCTTTTTTTTTATTTTTATTTTTTTAAAGCCTTTTTTTTTGGGGGGGGGGGGTTTAAAATCATTTATTTTATTTTTTTGGGTTTTTTAAAATCCTTTTTTTTTTTTTGTTTGTTTTTTAAATCTATTTTTTATTTTTATTTTTGTTTTTTTTTTAAATCAATTTTTTTTTTTTTTTTTTAAATCAATTATATTTTTTTTTGTTTTTTTTTAAAAATCAAGTTTTTTTTTTTGTGGATTTTTAAGGTATTTTCTATAAACAGCCCTCCTTTTTTAAATTTTGTTAAACAGCCATATAAGTAATGCAAAAATAATAAAGAGAAGGCCCAGAATGGGGTCAGCAAAACAGGAAATGAAGGACATGATCGATGTTTTGGGGTTTCAAAAAGGGAATTTAGATTCGACCCAAAACATCAATCATGTCCTTCATTTCCTGCTGCATACGATCCAGCCGATTCCGCATTTCATCGTTCTCCCCATTCCAGGCCATTATTTGACCAATTAGCCGTTGGCCACTGTCTGAGGTGAAATATTCAGTTCTTGTACCTAAAGTGGAATGAAAACAAATAATGTGTTTAGAAATATGCACACATACATAGTTTACCTTACCATAACAAAGCTGTTGTCTCAGACACTGACCTGGTGGGGTGCCCATGTCGCATAATTCCTCCACATCCTCGGGGGTGGCGCTGTTGCTTGACTCAAGCACAACCAGATCACCTAAAATAGAGTATACAAATTACATAAAAGAAAAGGCAGCCATGCATAGATTACCGTAAGCTGGTGTGTCAGACACTCACCTGGTGAGGTGCCCATGTCGCCCACCTCTCCTTCATCCACATCCTCAGTGGGGCTTGGGCTGATTTCCCAAGTATGTTGTTTGGCTTGGGGTGGACTGTGTTCTTGTTGGCTGAGTGATTTTTCCCCTATGTGAACCAAAAAATTAATCTACTTAGCACACAGATATTTTAGTACATAGTAATTTTCAAACCTTTGTAGTGAAGTGGTGTACAAATGTTCTGTTTGTGTAGAGTTCCTATTTTACCTCAATATTTAAAATTATAAAGACATATCGGATAGATAGATATCTAGATATCAATATCTCGAAATATAGTTAATAATCTTTTGATCTCTCTCTCTCTCTCTATATCTGGAACAAAATATAAATATCTAACTAAATGTAAATAAAAAAAAAAAAGATAACTTAAATTATTCCAAAAGAATGTTTTACATTTCTATATCTATCTATATCTATCTATCTATCTACCTATATCTATCTCTCTCTCTCTCTCTCTCTCTCTATATATATATATATATATATATATATATATATATATATATATATACACATACACATATATACATACACACATATATATATAGATAGATATATAGATATTCCTACATACATATATATAGATATATAGATATATCTATAGATATGTAACAATGTTTATTAAAAGATCGTTTGAAACGAGGAGAAAAAAAATCGTATAGGAATGAAAAGCACATGGAGCAGTATACAAGTTAATAAACACAAGAGAAAAACACGACAAGTACTTACTTTTTTTAAGCACTTTACGGATCCGTCTGTACTGATCCGGCTCCCTGAGCTTGAGGTCAGACCATCTTTTTCTAATTTGATCCTTGGAGCGCTGGACCCCAAAAGAAGCCTGTAAAGTGTCCACCACCTTCGCCATTATTTTGGCCTTGCGCAAATTTGGCCGGGCGTACGGCCCATACTTCCCATTATAATCCTTTTTTAGAAGAATGGCCACCATCTCCACCATCTCTTCAAAACTCATATTGGAGGCCTTAAATCTAGGCTTCACAGATCTTGTTGACGTTCCAGCCTCCGGGCTTTTTTCGCTACCTGAGGTAGTTAACATGTCATGTGTCTCCGTCATTATTCACCCCACTACGCGCCGTAATTAAAAATGGGCGGAGAACATGAGTTAAAATCGAACGTCAGGGGCGGGCGACGCAGGCGGAGTTTCACACATGCGTAGTGTATAAAGAGGGGCCTTGTGCACGTGTCGTACGTACGTTCTGTGCGTCGAATTAGGGGGCGGAGAACATGAGTTAAAATCGAACGTCAGGGGCGGGCGACGCAGGCGGAGTTTCACACATGCGTAGTGTATAAAGAGGGGCCTTGTGCACGTGTCGTACGTACGTTCTGTGTGTAGGTGATAGTGGACCGGGACGTTACTAAACAAAGGTAATTTTAAAATTATATTTTTTTTATGGTCATGACTTTGTAGCAAGCGGCCTATATGGCTTGATAGATTGATGAGGCCTACATAGGGAGAAGATGATGAGGGGTTAGCAGAAACCTAATAAGTGTTTTTTGTCTTGTAACTTTATCTTTTCCAGATATAATGAATCCCCTATTTAAGGATCCAGAGTTCCTTACAGCTTTCATATCTAAATATCGAGAGATGAGGAATTTGTGGGAGGTGAAACACCCTCAGTATTATGCTAAGCATGTGAGGAAGTCAACGCTGGAGAGACTTCTGTCCTTTGTCCAGGCGACCATCCCGGAAGCAACAATGGAGACATTGCTCAAGAAAATTGGGGTCTTGAGGAATATGTATAAGAGGGAGCATAAGAAGATCCAGGAATCAATGAGATCAGGAGCATCAGCAGATGATGTTTATGTACCCAGGCTGTGGTACTACAATCAACTACGTTTTCTTGATGACCAGACTGAAGCCAGGGCATCACTTTCAACCCTTCCCTCCACCCTTCCCTCCACCCTTCCCTCCACCCTTCCCTCCACCCCAGCAGAGGCTGATGAGGAGCAAGCTGGGTCTTCCATCCTGGATGAACCGGATATGACCATCTGGAGTCAGGTAAATTAGTTTAAACAATATTTACTGTACTAATATTAATGAGGTTAACTGGATGTTATAATTTTCTCCAAGATTTTTGCACTCAAAATTGTGTAGACATATCAATTGACAGGAGTGGCTAAATATGTTTGGCACCTGCTAGAAAAAATTAGGGTGTTTGATTAGACTCTTTTATTAAAGAGATGTATTCACATTGAATTTGCTAGTCATGAGAAGCAAATTGTGTGTCATTGATGAACCCCAAAAAAATAAATAAAACTATGTCCTTTTTTTATACACAGGATGAGTCCATCCAGGAGGAATGTGTGGAAAGTGGCAGGCAGGAGGAGACCGGGCCCATGGACAGCCTGGAGGAGGCCGGATTCCCCATCATCCTGGAGGAGGCTGGGCCCAGTGTCAGGCAGGAGGTGGCTGGTCCCAGTGAGGTGGCTGGGTCAAGTGAGGTGGCTGGTCCCAGTGAGGTGGCTGGGCCCAGTAGGAGCATGACCCAATCCCAAGTGCCTCCCCTCCACCTTCCCAAAAAAAGGGCCAGGAAGGGGGCCGTCACACAGGAGGCATCCCTGCGCCTCATGCAAGAGGCCACACGTTTTTTGAGGAGCCCCCCCGAAGCAGAAGAGGCCTATGGCTGCTACTTAACCAGCAGGCTTCTTCAAATGGATTGGGAGCAGCGTCTCATTTGCGAGCGCCTATTTGGGGAAACTATCCAGAAGGGGCTGCAGGGCACGCTAACCCGAAACACCCAACTACATGAGGCAGCCCCCCCTCCTCCTCCTCCTGCCACAACTGAAACACCACAGCCACAGCCTCCAAAGAAGGCTACAGGGAAGGCTGCAGGGAAGGCTGCAGGGCAGCGTGGAGGAAAGGCTGCAGGGAAGAGAAGAAAGTGATGACCTGGGTTCAGTCTGGTCTGACAGAAGACGCAGGCTGTTGTAGTACCACAGTCTGGGGACATCTATATCATCTGCTGGTGCTGTTGATCTCTGGGATTCTTGGACCAGATTGTGCTCTCTCTTATATGGACTCCTCAAGATCCCAATTTTCTTGTACACAGACTTTTTCCAGCGTTGACTTCCTCTTTATTTTATTTTGACCATGAATAAATGGATCTTTTTTGAGTTTAGCAAAAGACTTTATGTGTTTTCTTTTAAATCATTGATTTTACACACAATGTTAAATTATCAAGGGACAACAATCTCATTGAGTTTGCAAAAACACACCAAAAATACATTACTAATGTTAATAATGTTCGAGTGGTAAGTCTGGGAAAGAACAAAAATATACATAACCAAAAACGGTGCTTTGGGTTAACTTTATCTTAAAAATAAAAAATAATCACTAGAAAAACAAAACTATAATAATGGGTTCTTTGTGGTAACTTTACAAACCTAAAAAATATAAAAAAAAATAAAACAAAAATAAAAAAATAAAAATGGGTTCTTTGTGGTAACTTTACAAACACCAAAAAATGAAAAATAAAAATCTAGAGATAAACATATAAAAAAAGTTCAACACCAATCATAAAATAAATATCTGGATAAAAATTACAAGAAAATATGACTCCACACAAAAAAATCAAAAACAAAAAAAAGGTAAAAAGTATTATATTAGTATGGAAACATTGTTTTTAAAAAGCATCATAGGCGTGCGCACGGGGTGTGCCGGGTGTGCCTGGGCACACCCTAATCACCCCGTGCTGTCTCCAGAGATTTGCCCCAAAATGCTGCATCCAAGATAGTGTGTGGCCCGCACTGCCTGTGAAACAGTTTCACAGGCAGCAGATCGTGAGAATTGCCAGAGCTGATCAGTGTATGAAACTGTCAGATAATGACACTGCATGCAGGAAGTAAGACCAGCTGTCTTAATGTCAGGGTGATGTCGGGGGTGGGCGGGACTGAACGGCCATCAAACACCAGCCAATGGGATGGGGTCTGGGCGGGCCGCTACATTTACGTGGCCCCGCCCCCTCTCTAAAGCAGCTCAAACATTGGCTGGTGTTTATAGCACTTGGTCCCGCCCACCCCCGACATCGCTGCTCAGTTGTAAGTCATCACAACTCAGCCGTGATGTCGGGGGTGGGCGGGACCAAGCGCCAACACCAGCCAATGATTGGGCTGCTTCAGAGAGAGGGCGGAGCCAGAGAAATGTAGCGGCACGCCCAGACCTATCCTATTGGCTGCTGTTTGGTAACTGTTCCGTCCTGCCCACCACCAGCATCACCGCTGACTTTTAACAGCTGGTCTCTCCCCCTGCATGCAGTGTCATTATCTGACAGTTTCATACACTGATCAGCTCTGGCAATTCTCACGATCTCCTGAATGTGAAACTCCCCCTCTCCCCTATCTGTGCCACCCAATGCTGCCTATCAGTGCCAACCAATGATGCCAATCAATCAGTGCCAACCAATGCTGCCAATCAGTGCCAACCAATGCTGCCAGTGCCAACCAATGCTGCCAATCAGTGCCAACCAGTACTGCCTATCCATGCCAGTGCTGCTTATCAGTGCCAACCAATTCTGCCTATCAGTGCCAACCAGTGCTGTCTATCAGTGCAAACCAGTGCTGCCTATCAGTGCCAACCAATGCTGCCAATCAGTGCCAACCAATGCTGCCAATCAGTGCCAACCAATGCTGCCAATCAGTGCCAACTAATGCTGCCAATCAGTGCCAACCAGTACTGCCAATCAGTGCCAACCAGTACTGCCTATCCATGCCAGTGCTGCTTATCAGTGCCAACCAATTCTGCCTTTCAGTGCCAACCAGTGCAAACCAGTGCTGCCTATCAGTGCAAATCAGTGCTGATTATTAGTGCCGACCAATGCTGCCTATTAGTGCCAGTGTTGTTTATCAGTGCCAGTGCCAACCAATGCTGCCTATCAGTGCCAGTGCTGCTTATCAGTGCCAACCAGTGCTGCCTATCCGTGCCAGAGCTGCTTATCAGTGCCAACCAATTCTGCCTATCAGTGCCAACCAGTGCCAACCAATGCTGCTTATCAGTGCCAACCAATTCTGCCTATTAGTGCCAACCAATGCTGCCTATCAGTGGCAACCAGTCCCAGTCAGTGCACCCTATCAGTGCCAACCAATGCTGTAAATCAGTGCCAACCAATGCTGTCAATCAGTGTCAACCAATGCTGCCTATCAGTGCAGCAAATCAGAGCCTATCAGTGGCCATAAGTGCTACCAATCAGTGCCCATCAGTGCCAATCAGTGCTGACAATAAGCGCCCATCAGTGCCGCCCATCAGTGCCACCTATCAGTGCTGCCTATCATTGCCACCTATTAGTGCACATCAGTGCTACCAATTAGTGCCCATCAATGCTGCCAATCAGTGCAGCCTATTAGTGCCCATCAGTGCTGCCTATCAGTGCCCATCAGTGCTGCCTTAGCAGGGATGGTGGAAACCCCTCTTCAGATAATTGCAATACAAATTACCTTAAAGTGCAACAACTTTTTTAGTTGGGAGGTTCACACCATTATAGGACTTTGGAATTTTTATTTTTTAGAGTGATTTTTTAGAGTGTTACACTTAATTGTATATGTTTTAGTTACGGTTATAATGTGAATGATTGCACTTGAAGTTAATTTCCCACCACCCCTGCTAAGTCCATGTCTTTATGGACCTTGTTTGTGCACTGGTGGGCAGTCATGTTGGAACAGGAAGGGGAGATCCCCAAACTGTTCTCACAAAGTTGGGAGAATGAAATTGTCCAAAATGTCTTGG
Organism: Lithobates septentrionalis; assembly: GCA_037952835.1. Classification (NCBI taxonomy): domain Eukaryota; kingdom Metazoa; phylum Chordata; class Amphibia; order Anura; family Ranidae; genus Lithobates; species Lithobates septentrionalis. Next base: position 10,512 of record JBBDGP010002517.1, on the reverse strand, counting down.
TATGCTGACGACAGAAGAGTTCCCTTTACTGGCACTAAGGTGCCAAGCCCAACCCCTGAATAACAACCCCCCACCATAATCCCCCCCCCACACCATAATCCCCCCTCCACCAAATGATTTGGACCAGTGCACAAAGCAAGATCCGTAAAGACATGGATGAGCGAGTTTGGGGTAGAGGAACTTGACTGACCTGCACAGAGTCCTGACCTCAAAAAATGCCCTTCTGGAAGAATGGTCAAACATTCCCATAGACACACTCCTAAACCTTGTGGACGGCCTTCCCAGAAGAGTTGAAGCTGTTATAGCTGCAAAGGGTGGGCCAACTCAATATTGAACCCTACGGACTAAGACTGGGATGTCATTAAAGGTCATGTGTGTGTAAAGGCAGGTGTCCCAATACTTTTGACTATATATATATATATACACACGTATGTGTGCTTGAGCTTTCGGTGCACACCCTAATGTAATAGGCTGCGCACGCCTATGAAAAGCATACTATATCATTCATGAGATCAAAGAGAAAAAGAATCCAGAAATCAGTTTGGGAGAACTCTGAATATGAACAGCAAAACACCTTCGTTCTTTATAGCATTCGTAAAGAAGAAATAAAATGCGCTGCATTCAACGATCACAGATTTTGCAGCGTGATGAATGTGCTACCTACAATACGAACACTAGTTTTACTAGACCGAGTGCTTCCGTTTAGTTTTTGCTTATGAGCATGCGTCGTTTTTTTGTCCGTAGGACTAGCATACAGACGAGCGGACTTCGGGGTCCGTCGTAGTTACGACGTAAAGATTTGAAGCATGTTTCAAATCTAAAGTACGTCGGATTTGAGGCTAAAAAAGTATGTTGAAAGTCCGGAGAAGCCCACACACGATCGGATTACCAGCCAGCTTTAGTCCGTCAGCGTCCGTTGGACTTTTGTAGACGAAAAGTACGACCGTGTGTACGCGGCATTACATTCATTTTTTGTTTGTTCCTTTTTTTAACGGAAGAAAAATAGGGCTGTGATCAATTTCAAAAAACGGATGTTGACGGATGCGGATGTAAACTGACGTAAATGGATAGTCATCCGTTTACATCTGTTCTTCCATAGAGATGCATTAATGTCTGTTTTTCATCCATCATCGGATGGATGAAAAATGGACAAATGGTATGCTTGTGTGAAGGGGGCCCTAGGGGACTCCAAATTCCTTTCCAAGTTTTGTTAACTGCATCTCTCATAATATACTATCCAATAAAATCCTGATCCAATAAAATGACATTAATAACAGGTGTCAACATAAATGTATAAGTATATATAAAACAATTTAAGACCAAATATGACTAGGTGATAATGTATAGGAGGCTAGTTGGTAACATTAAATGTCTTGAGAGATATATGATGGTTAGACTTTTTTAAATGGTAATTTGATCCTATGCAATAATAAATTGGTTGGCAGACTGTAAAATTGCATCAGATAGGCATATTCATATAGTTAGAAAAATAAATTAAATGATGGTCTGCTGAACAAATTATCTCAACTAAACATTTAAAGCCCCCTATCTCCCCCTTGATTGTAATTTTGATGTAATTTCTGTAAGTGCCCTCTGGAGGGTCAACAAAAATCTGCCACATCTACAGTCCAGAGCTCTCTATATTTCAATGAAACTACACACAAATGCCAAATGTCATTCTGAGGGCTAATCAGTGGTGGTTGGTGCTCAAAATTTTCAGGGGGGGGGGGGGGGGGCTCAAAAAATCTGAAAAATACTGAAAAAAAAACATCAAATGCACTCACTGTGTCATCAAATGCAGCCAACTCTGCCCATCAATTGCAGCCATTGTGCCCATCAAATGCAGCCACTGTGTCCATCAATTGCAGCCACTGTGCCATCAAATGCAGCCACTGTGCCATCAATTGCAGCCACTGTGCCATCAAATGCAGCTACTGTGCCATCAATTGGCACTACTGTGCTATCAAATGCAGCCACTGTGCCCCATCAAATGCAGCCACTGTGCCCATCAAATGCAGCCACTGTGCCATCAAATATAGCCACTGTGCCTATCAATTGCAGCCACTGTGCCATCAAATGCAGCCACTGTACCCATCAAATGCAGCCACTGTGCCATTAAATGCAGCCACTGTGCCCATCAATTGCATCCACTGTGCCCATCAAATGCAACCACTGTGCTCATCAATTGCAGCCACTGTGCCATCAATTACAGCCACTGTGCCATCAAATGCTGCCACTTTGCCATCAAATGAAGCCACTGTGCCATCAAATGCAGCCATTGTGCCCATCAAATGCTGCAACTGTGCCAGTAATTGCAGCCACTGTGCCATCAAATTTAGCCACTGTGCCTATCAATTGCAGCCACTGTGCCATTAAACGCAGCCACTGTACCCATCAAATGCAGCCACTGTGCCCATCAATTGCAGCGACTGTGCCCATCAAATGCAGCCACTGTGCTCATCAATTGCAGCCACTGTGCCATCAATTACAGCCACTGTGCCATCAAATGCTGCCACTTTGCCATCAAATGCAGCCACTGTGCCATCAAATGCAGCCATTGTGCCCATCAAATGCCACCACTGTGCCCATCAAGTGCTAAATACTTTTCTTTTAAATCCCCTTTAGTTTGATGTAGCTATTTTTTATTTTATATATATATATATATATATATATATATATATATATATATATATATATATATATATATATATATATATATATATATATATATATATATATATATATATATATTTTTTTTTTTTTTTTTTTTTTTTTTTTTTCTAGCACATTTTTTCTTTTCTTTTCATTAAACTATATTTAAACGAACATTAATCTGATTCTCTAAAAGCTCTAAATAAGAACTTAAGGAATCCTAGCTGCCACTTGGATTATTTTCCTGCAAGCTGGAAAATCCCTGTGCATTGGGTGGATGAGACTGCCATCATCCCAGCGGATATATGCAGTACTGGCTTCTCTGTGCTAAATCATCAGAGAGCAAAATATATATCTCCAATCTTTATGTTATTTTTATTGTTTTCTATTAACTAGGCACAGAGAAACCAGTTCTACAGACACATTATTTTGCTGGTCTCCAGATGTAACAGTTGGGTGAATAGATGGTCTTTAATGGTCTGATGAAATCTCCCTATATGAACAGCAACTCTTGTAGACAACAGTAATCTTTTCACTACCTCCCCATTACTACTTCAAACTCAATTTAGCTCAGTAAAAAAAACAAACAAAAAAAAACACAAGTATTTTGCATTTGTTTTTTAAACGTGCTCATATGAGCGTTACAATAACAGAATGCACAGTAAGAACCTATGTAGATAGGTGTTGTTTTTCTGAATTTAACATACATTTGAAAAGTATAACAAGCATAGGTCAGAAGATTACAATTTATGACATTTCTGAGACTCTGTTGTTTTTACATTGTATTTCTTTGGGTGCAATAGGACTTATTGAGATGAGTTTACATTGTAGACAAAAGATCAGGGCCGGCGCCTAGGGTGCGCTGCCGCCTAGGGGCGCACTGCCGCCTAGCCTAGGGAGGATGCAGGCCAGGTTGGATGGATGGAATGCTCATGCAGTCCATCAGGCCCGGTGGCAGCTGCGGCCAGCGTGGCTTCACCTGAATAGTGCAGACTGTGTGTCTGTGCATTGCTGTGCAGGCCTTGTCATGGGGAGTCCTGGACCAGTGGCAGCTCCACGGCGGCAGCAGGGAGAAGTGAGAGCCCATGAGGGAGAAGAGCTCCCTGACCACCAGAGAAGTAAGGAGCAGCAGGTGCAGCCACAACTCGACGGCGCCACCCAAAAGCTGGATTCCTCGAACCTCTTCTCCACTCCCAGCTCCATCAGCAGCTGAAGGACAGGCAGATTGGGGGTCCCACGAGGACCGGTGGAAGGTGAATGCAGCCGTAAACTGTTACCCACCCTCCTCCTCACTTCCAGCTCCAAAAGTGGCATGAAGGACAGGGGGATCAGGGCCCCCCCAGAACAGGTGGGAGGCGCATGCAGTCAGGGACTGTTACCTGGGACGGTCCGCAGTCTATGACAGAGCAGAGCACCCCTGTCCTCACCAGCCTGATGGAGAAGTGCCTGGCCAGCCATCTCATGGAGGGAGGTACTGGGCATCAGATACACATACACACCTGCAGATAGGGAGAGGGGGTGCACAGAAAGGACTGCAGACAGGGCTAGTGGCCCCTCTCTCATCCCCCTCCCTCTCCCACTCTTTCTCTATCTCATCCACCCTCTCTCTCTCAAACCCAATCCCCTCTCTCTCTTATACCCCCTCTCTCTCATCCCCCTTTCTCTCTCATCTCCCCTCTCTCACTCACCCCCCTCTCTCTCATCCCCCTTTCTCTCTAACCCTCTCTCTTTCTCTAACCCCCTCTCTCTCATCCTCTCTCTCTCTCTCACCCCCTGTCTCTCTCACCCCCCTCTCTCATACCCAATCCCCTCGCTCTCTCTCGCATGCCCCCTCTCACATCCCAATCCCTTCTCTCTCTCATCCCCATCTGTCTCTCTCACCCCCTCTCTCTCCCCCCTCTCTCATCCCCCTCTCTCTCATACCCAATCCCCTCTCTCTCTGTCTCTTTCTCTCTCATACCCCCCTCTCGCATCCCCAATCCTCTCTCTTGTTCTCACATCCCCCTCTCTCATCCCCAAACCCCTCTCTCTCATCCCCCTCTCTCTCATACCCAATCCCTCTCTCTCTCTCATCCCCAACCCCCTCTCTCTTCTCTCTCATCCCTCTCTCTCTCATCCCCAATCTCTCTCTCTCACCCCCCATCCCATCTCTCTATCTCTCTCTCATCCCTTTTCTCCCCAATCCCCCCTCTCTCTCCTCCCCACTCTCTCTCATCCCCCTCTCATTCGCAATCCCCCCTCTCTCTCTCTCTCTCTCTCTCTCTCTCTTTCTCTCTCTCTCTCTCTCTCTCTCTCACACCCTCTTTCTCTCATCACCCTCTTTCACCTCCCTCTCTCACTCCCTCTGCCATCTCTCTCTGTCATGCCCAATCCCCCTCTCTCACTCACTCATACCCTCTCTCACTCTCATTCCCCCTCTCACCTCCCCCACTCACTCATTCTCCCTCTCTCTCTCATCCTCCCTCTCTCTCATACCCTCTCTCTCATACCCAATCCCCCTATCTCTCCCTCTCTCACCCCCTCTCTCTCTCCCACTCTCTCACCCTCTCCCAGTCTCATACACACTCCCCCCTCTCCCCCCCCTTCTCTCTCTCTCTCTCTCTCTCTCTCTCTGTCTCTATCTCTTTCTATCTCTTTCATCCCCAATCCCCTCTCTCTTCCTCATACCCCCTCTCTCATCCTCGGTCTCCTCTCTCTCATCCTCAATCCACCCTCTCTCACCCCCCTCTTCTCTCCTCCACCCCCCTCTCTCTCATCCCCAATACCTCACCCCCTCTCTCATCCATAATCCTCTCTCTCTCTCTCTTTCACTCTCTCTCACCCCCTCTCATCCCCAATCCCCTCTTTTTTTCTCCTCCCCTCTCTCTAATCCCCCTCTATCTAATCCCCAATCCCCTCTCTCTCTCTCTTCTCCTATCTCTCTTTCACCTCCCTCTTACCTCCCCCCTTTCTCATTCCCTCTCTTTTTCACCTCCCTCTCCCTCATCCCCCTCTCTCTCACCCCCCCTCTCATTCCTCTCTCTCTCTCTCTCCTCTCTCTCTCTCTCTCTCATACCCAATCCCCTCTCTCTCTCATACCCCCTATCTCTCTCTCACCCGCTCTCTCTCATAACAATCCCCTCTCTCTCTTATCTCCATCGCTCTAATAACCAATCCCCCCTCTCTCTCTCTCATACCCCTGCTCTCATCCCCATTCCCCTCTCTCTTTCTCATACCCCCTCTCTCATCCTCAATCCCCTCTCTCTCATCCCCAATCCTCTCTCTCTCTCCCCCTCTCTCCCATCCCCAATCCCCACTCTCTCGTTCATCTCTTCCTCTCTAATCCCCAATGCCCTCTCTCTCATCCCCTTTCTCTCTCTCTCTCTTTCTCTCATCTCCAATCCCCTATCTCTCTGTCTCACCCTTCTCTCTCTCATCCCCAATCCTCTCTCTCATACCCCCTCTCTCATCCCCAATCCCCTCTCTCTTTCTCACACCCCCTTCTCTCATCCTCAATCTCCTCTCTCTCATCCCCAATCCACCCTCTCTCACCCCCCTCTCTCTCATCCCCAATCCCCTCTTTCTCTGTCTCACCCCCTCTCTCATCCGTAATCCCCCCTCTCTCTCTCTGTCTCTCTCTCTCTCACCCTCTCATCCCCAATCCCCCCCTCTCTCTCTCCTCCCCTCTCGCTCATCCCCCTCTCTCTCATCCCCAAACCCCCCTCTATCTCTCACCCTCCTCTCTCTTTCACCTTCCTCGTACCTCCCCCCTTTCTCCCCCTTCTCTTTTTCACCCCCTCCCTCATCCCCCCTTTTTCTCTCATCCCTCTCTCTCTCTCTCTCTCTCTTTTCTTTTCCCCCTCTCTCTCATAACCAATCCCCTCTCTCTCTCACCCCTCTCTCTCTCACCCCCTCTCTCTCATCCCCTCTCTCTCATAACAAATCCCCCCTCTCTCTCTCATACCCCCCTCTCTCATCCCCAATCCCCCCTCTCTTTCTCATACCCCCTCTCTCATCCTCAATCCCCTCTCTCTCATCCCAATCCCCTCTCTTTCAGCCCCTCTCTCTCATTCTCAATCACCTCTCTCTCTGTCTCAGCCCCTCTCTCTCATCTCCAATCCCCTCTCTCTTGCTCATCTCCCTCTCTCTCTCATCCCCATGCTCTCTCTCTCACCTCCAATCCCTCTACCTATCTATCTATCTCTCTCATCCCCAATCCCCTCTCTCTCTCATCCGCCTCTCTCTCATAACTAATCCCCTTTCTCTCTCTCTCATACCCCCTCTCTCCTCCCCAATCTTCTCTCTCTTTTTCATACCCCCTCTCTCATCCCAATCCTCTCTCTCTCATCCCCAATCCTTTCTCTTTCACCCCTCTCTCTCATCCCCAATCCCCTCTCTCTCTGTCTCACCCCCTCTCTCTCATCCCCAATCCCCTCTCTCTCGCTCATCTCCCTCTCTCTCATCCCCAATGCCCTCTCTCTCATCCCCTCTCTCTCACCCCAATCTCTCTCTCTCTCATTCCCAATCCCCTCTCTCTCTGTCTCACCCTCCTCTCTCTCATTCCCAATCCTCTCTCTCTCATCCCCAATCCCCTCTATCTCTCATACCCTCTCTCTTATCCCCAATCCCCTCTCTCTTTCTCATACCCCTCTCTCATCCTCAATCTCCTCTCTCTCATCCCCAATCCACCCTCTCTCACCCCCTCTCTCTCATCCTCAATCCCGCTTTCTCTGTCTCACCCTCTCTCTCATGCGTAATCCCCCCTCTCTCTCTCTCTCTCTCGTTCTCTCTGTCTCTCTCTCACCCCCTCTTATCCCCAATCCCCTCTCTCTCTCCTCCCCTCTCTCTCATCCCCCTCTCTCTCATCCCCAATCGCCCCTCTATCTATCTCTCTCTTCCCCTCTCTCTTTCACCTCCCTCTTACCTACCCCTTTCTCACCCCCCTCTCTTTTTCACCCCCTCTCCCTCATCCCCCTCTTTCTCTCATCCCCCTCTCTCTCTTATCCCCCTCTCTCTCATACCCAAACCCCTCTCTCTCTCTCACACCCCCATCTCTCTCTCACCCCCTCTCTTTCATAACCAATACCCTCTCTCTCTCATCCCTCTCTTTCTCATCCCCCTTTCTCTCATAACAAATCCCCCTCTCTCTCTCATACCCCCCTCTCTCATCCCCAATTCCCTCTCTCTTTCTCATACCCCTCTCTTATCCTCAATCCCCTCTCTCTCATCCCCAATCCCCTCTTTCACACCCTCTCTCTCATCCCCAATCCCTCTTTCTCTGTCTCAACCCCTCTTTCTCATCCCCAATCCCCCCTCTCTTGCTCATCTCCCTCTCTCTCATCCCCAATGCCCTCTCTCTCATCCCCTCTCTCTCACATCCCAATCCTTCTCTCTCTCTCTCTCATCCCCAAACCCCTCTCTCTCTGTCTCACCCTCCTCTCTCTCTATAAACCCTGCTCCCTCTCTCACCCCCATTCTCTCTCTCATCTCCCTCTCTCATATCCAATCCCTCTCTCTCTCACCCCTCTCTCTTTCAAACCCCTCTCCCCCTCACCACCTCCTCTCTAATTCCCCTCTCTCTCATCCCTCTCTTTCTCACACCCAATCTCCTCTCTCTCTCTCTCTCTCTCTCTCTCTCTCTCTCTCTCTCTCTCTCTCTCATCCCTCTCTCGCCCCTCTCTCTCTCTCTCACCCCTCTCACTCACCCCTCTCTCTCACCCCCTTCTCTCTCTCCCCCTCTCTTTCATCCCCTCTCTCTCTCATCCCCCTCTCTCTGCCTCGTTCTCATCCCCAATCCCCTCTCTCTCTCATTCCCATCTCTCTCTTACCCCCTCTCTCTCCCCCTCTCTCTCTACCCATCCTCTCTCTCTCCCACTCTCTCTCTCTCATACCCAATCCTCTCTCTCTCCCACTCTCTCTCTCTCATACCCCCCTCTCGTATTCCCAATCTCTCTCTTTTTCTCATATCCCCTCTCTCATCCCCAATACCTTCTCTCTCTCATCCCCCTCTCTCTCTCATACCCAATCCTCTCTCTCTCTCTCATCTCTCATCCCCAATGCTCTTTTTCTCTCTCGCTTTCTCTCACCCCCAATCCCATCTCTCTCTCCCTTCTCTCTCATCCCCCTCTCTCCCATCCCCAATCCCCCCTCTCTCTCTCTCTCTCTCTCATACCCCCTCTCGCTCTCATTCCCCCTCTCTCTCTCACCTCCCCCACTCTCTCATCCCCCCTCTCTCTATAACCCTCTCTCTCATCCCTCTTTCTCTCATACCCAATCCCTTTCTCCCCTCTCTCTCATCTCCCCTCTCTCTCATCCCCTTTCTCTCTCTCACCCCTCTCTCTCTCATACCCACCCCCTCTCTCTCTCTCTCATAACCCCTCTCTCATCCCCATAACCTCTCTTTCTCATACCCCACTCTCTGATCCTCATTCTCATCTCTCTCATTCCCAATCCACTTTCTTTCACCCCCTCTTTCTCTCATACCCAATCCTCTCTCTCTCATTCCCCTATCTCTCTCACCCCCTCTCTCTCATACCCAATCCCCTCTCTCTCATCCCCTCTCTCTCATAACCAATCCCTCCTCTCTCTCTCATACCCCCCTCTCTCATCCCTAATCCCCTCTCTTTTTCTCATACCTCCTCTCTCATCCTCAATCCCCTCTCTTTCACCCCCTCTCTCTCTTCCGCAATCCCCTCTCTCTCTGTCTCACCCCCTCTCTCTCATCCCCAATCCCCTCTCTCTCTCTCTCTCTCATCTCCCTCTCTCTCACCCCCTCTCTCTCACCCCAAATCCTCTCTCTCATCCCCAATCCCCTCTCTCTCCCCCCCTCTTCCTCATCCCCAATCCCCTCTCTCTCTCACCCCCCTCTTTCTCTCATACCCCCTCTCTTTATCACCCCCTCCTTCTCTCACACCCTTCTCTTTCTCATCTCCCTCTCTCATACCCAATCCCCTCTCTCTCTCACCCCCTCTCTCTTTCCCACCCCTCCCCCTCTCACCTCCTCCTCTCTCACCCTCTCTTTCTTTCACACCCCTCTCCCTCTCACCTCCCCCTCTCTCTATTTTTCTCACCCCCTCCTCTCATCCCCTCTCTCTATCTTATCCCCCACTCTCTCATACCCAATCCCCCTCTCTCTCATACCCCTCTCCTCTCTCACCCCCTCTCTCTCATACCCAATCCCCCCTCTCTCTCCCCTCTCTCTCTCATCCAACTCACTCTCATACCCAATCCCCTCTCTCTCTCTCACCCCCCTCTCTCTCATCCCCCCTCTCTCTCACACCCTCTCTCTCTCACACCCCCTCTCTCTATCATCCCCTCTCTCTCTCTGTAATACCCCTCTCTCATCCCTTCTCTCTCTCTCACCCCCTCCCTCTCTCTCTGCCACCCTCTTTCTCTCACTCCCTCTCTGTCTCATGCCCACTCCTCTCTCTCATACCCCCTCTCTCACCCCCAATCCCCTCTCTCTTTCTCATAGCCCCTCTCTCATCCTCAATCTCCTCTCTCTCATCCCCAATCCACTCTCTCTCTCTCCCCCTCTCTGTCATCCCAAATGCCCTATCACTCTCTCACACCGCCTCTCTCATCCGTAATCCCCCTTTCTCTCTCTCTCTCTTGCTCTCTCTCACCCCCTCTCATCCCCAATCCCCCCTCTCTCCTCCCCTCTCTCTTATTGCCCTCTCTCTCATCCCCAATCCCCCTCTATCTCTCTCTCTTCTACCTCTCTCTTTCACCTCCCTCTTACCTCCCCCCTTTCTCACCCCCTCTCTCTTTCACCCCCTCTCTCTTTCATCCCCTCTCTCTCATACCCAATCCTCTCTCTCTCATACCCCTATCTATCTCACCCCCTCTCTCTCTCATACCCAATCCCTCTCTCTCTCACCC